>CM074491.1:4790708-5390708 GCA_037389245.1 Oryzias sinensis
AGATAACTACTTGCTAGGATACCTGTGTAGCTGAAAGTGATACAACTTGTTGTCGACCTGAGTTTGTTTACTTTGTCACGGAATTGGAAAACACCGGAGGCTATTTATGTTGGCACAATAAAATGATCTCAGAGAATGTACACACTTATGCTTTATCTCCTACAATCCATCCATTTTCTTAACCTACAATATCCCCTTCGGGATCACTAGGTTGCCAGAGCCCATCCCGATGGGCGATGGCAGGGTTCACCCAGGAGAGGTCGCCGGTCTGTAGCAGGGTCCATGGGGTTGGGGTGAACACATCCCCCAGGAGGCAGGTTGGTGGCCAGATGGGAGACCAGCTGCAGGATGGGGAGGCCACAGCTTCTCAGGCCTCCTGAACTTGATGATATTCTTCTTATTTTCTTTTTTTTTCTTCTCATTTTCATGAACCCAGACATGGAGACGTGATCACCAATGCTTTTTTAGAATTCTTCAAAGTAAATGAACCCGATCTCTAAACATTTTCTGTATTTTTCAGTCATTGTAAATGAGATACACAGACAACGCTCCCATGTAGCGATCAGGCTAAAATCATTTGGCGGGGTTAGCTCCTCCCACATGCGTCAGTGGTCTCAAGCTTATGAGCACATTTTTGGACAGGCGTCGAGTAGCAAACTTCTTGCCTCTCCAGTGTACTTTTTACGATATTTTTCATCTGCTCCAAAACCATAACAATTTGAATAAGGAAATACTCAGAAATGCAAATTTAAGCTTAATCATTAAACATCTTAAAAACAGGAAAATTTAATGTCACGTCATCAAAAACGCACAATCCTCACAGTCATCTGTTAAAGGACTCCAAGGCTCCCAACTCAATGGGCTTAATGGTTTAATTTGCATCCAATTAGTACTAGCTGGTTCATTTAATTTAATGTTTTTAGTCATTTTACTTCAAAGATCTATTGAGAACATGTACAGTGTTGGACACTTTGTATTTACCCTGGTTTTGAATTTGCTGCTTTTTATGGTCAGCAGACAGAGCAGACAGACAGAGCTCCAGAGGCCGAAGGAAACAGCTGAAAAACATGAGGGGCACCTTGAGCTGTAACAGATTCAGTGCTTGGGACAGTGACATTTCCTTGTTTAATATTAATATCAAACATTAATAACCTCAGAAGAACACCCTTAGTTGTAGGTTTGGACCTGCAGCCAGCCTTAACAAATGTTTTAAAGCTTTTTATCAGATTATTCGGCTCACAGAGAAGCAGGCCGGTCGATCCGTCCACTCAGACTGATGGGTAACAGAGTTATCCAGCAGCAGGCGGGATTGGCAAACCGTCCTAACATTGATTGGTTCTCCCCTCCAGCGTCTCTCTGATGCTTGCCTCCATCAAGTCTTTAGTTTGTTCATGAAATATTGATATTGGCAGCTACCTGCTCTTAGACAACAGCAGATTCAGCTTGATGGAAAGACGGATATTAGAGGCTTCCTGCCACTATGATGTATGTTATTTATCGGCTTAAATGTTCCCTTTCTATCGTGACAGCATGGTCTGAAAGCTGCACCAACTGTCTCTTTAGTTCTGCATGATGATACTGCCCTCTATTGACAGAGCATTTTCAGTGCTGCTTTCTCCTCATCTCTGTTAAATAAACGACACTTTAAACTTCAAACCACAGACCAGCAAAGCTCTGACTTTTGCTCCTCGCAGTAGATCTTTGTCCGTGCACACACAGCGCTTAAGCATTCCAATAATAACAGCCAGGATTGATGGGTTACCGCAGCCAGAGCCTTTCATGCCGGAGAAGAGCCTCTTGGATCAATAGCTGTTACCTCGCTGAAGCCCACACAACCACTAATGAATCCAGTGCCTTAAGTGCAGAAAAGGATGGAGATAAATGGCATCAAAATGATGTTAAAACTAATCAGAAAGTGATTAATTTTGCCTTAGGATCCAAATGCATGATGGAGAAAAACTGGGTTAAAACAAATCTAAGGTTTGAGCATTTTTCTGTTTCTAAATGAATAGTTATTGGTTTATTTATTATTTTGCAAGTTTTTTTTGTTGCAAAAAAACTGAAAACGTTTCAAATAAGGTCAAGACGCTGAGTGTCCGTGAAACAACACGCAAGAGAAATGAAAGCAAAAAAGAGGAAAAAACAGACACAAAAGTATTTTTCAGTTTCATTTTCTTTCTTATCTGTTCCATAATATTCACATAAAAAAAGTTTTTTACAGTAAGTAAAAAAAGCCACAGCAGAGGCTGCTTATTTGTTTTGCACATTGAGGTCTCTGAGTAATACTGAAAAATAAAGCACAAAAAGTTGAACATTACATTTGATGAGGGACATTTTGAAACTCTGGGAAAATATGTTTTCCCTCCTTAAAGTCCCCGGAAATCATTAGAAAGTTATTTTTGCTGCTTATTTTCCTTTAAATTTAACCCTATAACAAGTCAATCTGACTCCTGTATGATTATAATTCTAAAACTTATTCAAACCAATATTTCCTGTCCCTTGGTAATCATCTGTACCTTCTGTAATACAACTTATGTAAAGTATATTTCAGGATCTAGGGGCTTTTTTGGCCTTCATGGCTTGCCATACCTGCTCAGCCTCCAGGCTCCACTGATTGATCATTCAGTGCAGCTGGATTCTGGTGCATTTAAGCCTCATGCCTTAACCTACATCTGCCTGTTTGTTGTGTTCTCCACCCTTGGGCAAGCCATATAAAGTTGATGGTTCTGCCTGCTGATCTTGAGCCTAGTTTTGTTTTTGAATGTCGAGTCAAGTCTGCCTCCTGATGGTGTGTCGTGTTATTTTGGATAGAATTTCACGTGCCTGACCATGGACTGAATTGTTCACGGATTTCCTGCTCCCAATTCCCCAAGTTGATGTCTCCAGTGTGCATCTCTACCCAAGAGGTTTTCTGGAGGGGGAGTACTCCTGGCTGAGTATTGTTCTTACCACCTGACAGACACTAACACTTCTGTATTTCCATTACATACTCCCCTTTACATCTGGCAGTATCATCATATATCTTAGCCTCATCAGCCCTATACGTCTGACAATATATTTTATTTGATTCTGAATTATTTTGGATCCAAGTCCAACCTTCAACCCTGTAATAATAGTGTATCTCCATAACTGTTTTTGTTATGGATTTGAAACACAGGGTTGGAGGTTTTTTACTAAAAGTAGCCACATTATTTTAGCACAACAAGCAATCAATGTATATTTTCCAAGAAAACTGCATTTTCCCAAACAAAACTTTATATTATTTCTGTATGTAACAGAGTTGAAAGGTTGAGGTTGGTGTCAGTCTGACAATAGAAATAATGAAATACAGGCAACAAAGTTTGATCTCTTTAGTGTGAGTGGGAAAATATTCAGTGTTGGTAGTTCATGGAATCTAAAGAAGTTTGACTGAACCATTATAATTAAAAAGGGGAAGATGGGTTAGCTATTAGATGTTTACCAGAATTGAGAGATGTGATAAAATGCTGCCATTTTTGTAAATAGTTCTCGTGTTTTTTTTTTTAAATTACTTTTATTTAGGTGAAAGAAGATAAAACGAATGATTATCTTCAGAAAAGCTTGCAGCGAGAGGCTAATATTTGTTCTATAGCCAATAGAATTAACAAGTAACTTTGGGCTTACTTATTTGGTATATCTCCATTATTTATTTTATTTTACCCTGATGAAAGATCGTATAAGTATAGTTTTTTTGTACAAAAATCTTGGTAAAACGTCAGCTTTGTGATTCAACAGTTAGAGGCTGTTGCCATAGCAGCACTATGTGACAGACACCAGGCCTGCTTTAATTTTAAAGCCCTTGCCAGTAAGCATAAGCCATGAACATGAGTAGAAGACAGATAAGGGACAAAATATGACCTCACTGTAGAGGTTCAGGCCATATAAAAATTGTGTCTTGCTTATGTATGATCGTGGCTTCTGCTGCGTCACATCCCTGTTTCAATGAAACACTGCATGAAACCTGACAGCCTTGAGTTGTGAGTCAGAAGCTATAGACCCTGCAGATCCACTGAGATGAGGAGCGATGAGCAGCGGGACGGCAGCTCCTCTGAACATTTGGACAGATACCATCCTGCCAAGCCAAGCACTTTGCTAACGGTTATTCATAGACTCTCAAACCTGAGCTGCAGCGGAAAATGCTGACTTCTGTGTTAACTCTAATTAAATTAGTTGCAGTCTATGTTGCTGATGCACCAGCTTGTTTTAAAGCCTACAGGCACTGACTGCACTGTTGTAAATCACATTTGTACCACCGTCATCAGATAACACATCCAGTTGTGCCAATAATTATTATAGAGGATCACAGACCACTGACTGGACTGGTTCTGCTGAAACTCACATGAACCCAGAGTGAATCTTTTTACCCACTTCATCCACTTCAGCTTCAGCAAGCCCTGCTTCCTTAGTAGCAGGAATGTTGGATTGAAAGAGAAGCAAAAGGATGAGATGCGTTTAGAGTTCCTCAAAGATCTGCCTGCTGTGTCTGGTTCTCATTTACAGTCAGTGGTTATGCTTTAAATGCTAATCACTTGGTTTGTTATATTAGTAAGAAACTTCTGTTGATTTCTCCCATTTTATTTTTCATGATTTGCTCTCTGGTGAGTTCCAACTTTGAGGTGATTTTGATCGTATTCCCTTGTAGATTTCATGATTTCAGTCTAATCACTGACTTGTTAAACATACAGGGAAGTTTGAACTCTGTTACACAAAACTGTCTCTGTGTTTTACCACTTCCTTTGACTTTTATGGTGACGTACTTTGTTTCAGTCTGATTTGACAAGTCCGACACGGCCTGTACGTTTTGTGAGCGCTGTGCGATTATGTGTCGTTTTATCACAAGACAGATGACAGAATTACACGGCAGTTTTTCTTTAATTCTTGTTACTTTAATGCACAGTTGTAGATCGTACATCACAGTCCACGAACATGAAGGTTTGGAATCGTGGAGGCATTCTTACACAGATCTTCAGAACCAGCAGAACCCTCTTTTTGGGGCAGGAGGTGCAGAAGCTTCTCATGACACATCAGTTAAACACTTTCATACTAATGGATCCTCTCTATGGTTATATGGTTAAAGGCAGTCGTTAGTAAAGGACAATTGATAGTGTTGCTATATGTTAAATGTTTATTTCATTTATTTACCTTTCATTTCTTTAACAAAACGCCACATTTGTTCCCTCATCAGGTAACTCAAGTATATTGTTTCTGTTCATGAACATGCCTCCCTCCCCCAATGTAATGTTTTACTAAAGCATAATGTAAAAAGGAAGATTAAAAACATAAAAGCAGAGTCATCAGCATGACACCTGACTTTAAACAGTTTCTGGTGATTTCATTCATCCAGACAGTAACTAACATTCTGTCCTGACTGCTCTGGAAATGATCAATACATGTGATCAACTTTGATCTTGGTGTCCTCCAGCCTGAAGAGGGGCGAGAACCTTCCAGCTTGGTCTTGGCGTTCAATTCAAAAATGACTTCTTTGATAACATGAGGGGGTGACAAGTACATTCATGCATGCTGGAGGAGATATAGCATGGTTTTAAGCCTTTATAACCATTCGTTCCATTTTTGATACATAAATAAATGAATGAATGTTTTTGAATAGGGACAGACATAAAAACAGAAACCTACAGCAAAGCAGTAGTCCCATACCATAATGCTTATAACAGAAACTAGTATACAGCTCTTGTCCCTAAATGGTCCTTTAACACAGGGGACAATTCTAATACCCCTGTCTTATTAGATCTAAACTTTTCCTTAAAACCTATTGAATGGAGCTTGGTTCACGTTTTTTGCCCTGTAGTACATCATCATTCCACTAGAGGCAGTAGTAAGGCTTTTCTACTCATTAAAGTAGAACTTTAGCTAATTTTCAAAGGTTATTGGTGAGAAGAAAAGAATCTATTCATTTTGTAAATGACTCCTTACTGTTTTGAAATAATGCAAAATGTTGATAATTCTTTAGAAAACAGTAACAGCATCCTTAAAATGTTTGTGAACTAAGACATAGCAAATCACCCAACGGATCATAATTGTTACTATCTATATCACATTAAAATAATTATATTGAAATTTTTGTGGATTTCATCAAAGAGTTTTAAAAACATCTTAACTTCAACCTCTTCTTTGATGTGGTGGATTGTACAGGGTTAAAGCAACATCTGCTCAGGTCTGTTTCAGGGGAGGCCTTCTGTGCTGCAGCTATTAATAGATTCAGGCTGTATGATGGTCTGCCTGGAGTCAAGATCTTTCACCTACAGAGCATCATTGAAGGAAAAACCCTTCAGAGAAGACTACTACGACTCTGCAGCAGCTAGAAATCTGTATCAGAGGAAAATTGGGGCAAACACCACAGATGAAAACCCTGTCCTGAGACCGTTGAGGGGGGAAAGGAGATGCTGCCACGTCGTAACCATGGTAACAACGATCCCTGCCTAACTGATCTTAAACCTGCAGCAGCATCATATCGTGAATGAGCCTCTTCCCTGAACAGTCAAATGTCTGAGTTTAAAGATCGATGCAATCTGTTCTGATGAATAAAAAATGCTTTTATATGATTTATAACTGTTCAGAATTTATTACTGAATCGGTTAAAAGTATTTATTACTATTTATTAAACCTAGTTTTCCCAAACGTATAAATGTTGTGATATGCAAAAGCCTGAACGATGACTGAATAAAAGGAAAACCAAAATGATATAAAAAAGAAAAACAGTCTTTGGTTTTTGGTTTTAAAACTCACCAAACTGACATATCAACGAGCTGCATTGTTTTTTCCATGAGAAATGTATCTTTACAGCTAAAGTTTTAATCATTAAAGGCCACACATTAGTTGTTCAGGGAGAGAGGATAAAAAGCTGTCATTCTGTATATTTCTTCCTATCAGTTTAAATAAATACACATCAAACTACTTCTTGCATGTATCAGAAGGTCATTTTTTGCCGATGATGGCTCACTCGGAGTGCACACACACAACCCCGTTCTTGTGCTTCTCCCAGTAGTGACAGTCTTCTGGAAAACTCCAGACACATTCAGACTTGCTTTGACTACTGACCACATGAATGATGAAGCCACACAGCTGCTTCTCCAGCATCTCCACCACCGCGGGGGGGCTCCCCTTCTTCCCCTGACCCTCCATCACCTGCTGGATGACGTCTCCTGGCACCGGCCTGGGATTGGTGCTGTACGACACCACCAGGCGGATGTTGTTCTCCTCGAGAACCTCAAATTGCGTCTGTCCTGCCACGTGGTGAAAGGGCTTCCCGACAGAGTGCTTTTTGAAGAAGCCGTCAGGATGTTTAATGAGACGCACGGACCAGTAGACCCAGTCGAACTTTTTCACCAAGAATTCCAGAAGCTCCTGTGCCACGAGCTGAAGATTTCCTTCTTCCTTTTCCTGCAGCAGACGCTTGACATCCAACTGAGCCTGCTCTGGGAAAGCAGCAATGCAGGACTCAATGACCGACTTCATCTTGTATTCTATCTCTTCAATCTTTGGACTCCACTCCTGGATCATCTCCTGCTCCTGCTCCTCCTCGCTCTCTGCGGTCAGAGCGCGGTGTCCCATCAGAGCGATCAACCCCAAGCAAATGAGCTCCTTTAGCCGAACACAGAAATCCTCCAGGAGACGGCGGTTCCTCGCAACGTAACTGTAAAACACAGGTTTAACACTCATCTCCAAGACATTTGTAAACATCAAGTACCATCGATCTGAACAGAACCGAAGATTTACCTTTCTACAACCTCCAAAATGGAATTTCCCATCACAGCATCATGGAGAATCCACAAGTTCTTATCTTCTCCACTTTTAGAAAAGTGTTTCAGAAAATTTTCTTTTTTAACTTCTCTGAACTGCTCTTTTGCCTCCAAGAAGTCCACAAACTTCCGAAATTGGTTCCTAATGTTCTCCTCCACAGAGAAGTACTGGGAATCAAGATTCGCCTTCCTGAGCTCAATGTTGATGTCTGTCTGCTGGCTGGAGAGAAGATCCAGCTTGTTCTTCACTATAAGGAACTGTTCTTTAACATATAACACCTCTTGGCTTTGAACTTTGCCCAAGGCCAGTTTAACAACTGGAAAAGTGACCTCACAAAAGGGGGAGAGGTCACCCACGCTGCTCGCCAGCACCTCAGTTCCCTTCTCAAGCATGTCAATCATTGCCTCAATGAGCCCTTTCTTCTGGGCCACAGCTTTCTCCAGGGAACTGGCCATGTCCTGGAAAACATTGAGACAAAAGTAAACCACAGCTGCTTGGTACTGGTCCAAGCTTCTCATTTTCCAGCTGCTCTGCTAACAATAGATTAACGGTTCTGATTAACACCCAATTCCGGTCATCCTTACCTTGGGATTTCTGGAAAACAAACATTAATGGATCTCCCAATAAAGCTAAAGATCTCTCATCCAGTTTGCAAAAGACGTCATGTCTCCAGGCGTTTTCTTTCAGAGGTGACTTCCAGCGTAAAACAAGAAAGAATTCTACAAAACTAAATTAAAAAACAGATAAATGTGAAGAATTCAGTGTTTGCATTAATAATGGTGCCCTTCTGTTTTTGTTCATGCAGGTCTTCACTAGGCCTCAAAGGCCGCATTCCTGCATTTTTTCCAACATATTCTGCTCTGGCATGATCTAATTGGCTGGACACACCTGAAACCAGGTAATCAGTCATGAGTAGGGCTTGGATATCTGAAAATCATGCAGACACACCGGCCCTCGAAGTCTGGAGTTGCAGATCCCTGGCAGACTGTTTGCTCAAATCGCTTCTATGCAGATGACACTCACATTCATCTGACATTCCTGCTGTTTGATATCACAGACACCAAAAAATTTGAGTGGAAAAGCACAAAAATTCATCATTTTTAAATTCAGCAAATTTTAACCCAAAGTCATCTGGAAAATCTGGAATTGAATTATAGATTTGTTTTTGTTAGTCCTTTTCAAAGCTGTGATCAAATATTTTTAGTCAAATAGCTCTTTCTGCTTTGTGACGTGATTGGACATACATGGTGTTCTGTTCAAAAACAGTTCAAAAAAATATTTCTGCTGCTGCAACATGAAAAAACCCTTTATCTAGAATATCAATCTGACCATAATTAGATTATTTTCTATTAAATATGGAGTGCATGCAAACATATAAGGAAAATCTCTTTTGGAGCCAAAATAAACAAATTCAGAATCAAAAAGAAATAAAAAAAAGGGTCAGAAAACAGTTTGAGGCCACCTGCTGGCGATCACTCCTCAGTCTTTTTTGCCCTTTTTGCATCTGTATTTTGTTTCTACTCCTGCTTGATGTTTTGCTCATTCAACTTTCCTGTTCACCTATTATTTAATTATTATTTCTTTAGTAAATGTTCTCGTTGGTCTTAGTGCAAAACCTGCAGAACCCTATTTGAAGGAAGGTGCAGTCATATGCATGCATCTTCCATTTTATTTATTTTTTTGTTCTTGATACTTTCAAAAAGACAATCTTACACCTGGAACTGGAATATTTCCAGGCCAATCTCCTAAATTAGGATCCTCATGATGCAGAATTTCTAAACTCCTCCTCCATCATCTGCTGCAGCATCATGATTTTTCCTGGCAGCAGCTTCCATGTCAGTTTTTCACTATGCATAAATGAAGCAACATGTGTTTATTTTTGTTTTGCATTACACAGCAGAATCATCTAAATGTGCCTTTCCCCTGTAAAGGAATCATCCAAATGTTACAGTTATGAGTGAAAATCTAAATATTTTTATATATTTAAACTAAGGAAGACTGATGCCAGAAACTTAAACATAAAATAAAAACGTAAGCAAAACACAATGGAGGAAACAAAGCAGACGATCTGACAATAAAGAACTTAAAATCAGACACTTAAATGCACTGAGGGCAATCAACAGAAATGTTAACAGCTGTGGATGATGAGTGACTAAAAAGGGAAAACAGAAAATGACCAAAAAGCATCACTGTAAAACCAAACGAAATCACAGAATTCTCACAGTTTTTTTTATTTTTATTAAATAAAAGTTTGGCCCTTTTTAACATGAGGAAATTCTTTGGTAATAGAGAAATGCGTCTGGATTATTTTAGGTCCATTTCAAGATGAAGGACTGAGATTTTGGGTAGAACAACGACACATTTGTCTTAAATCTGGTCCTAAAAGATTTTAGAGATTAAAAAAAAACATCGAATTAAACCGTGTTAAGATCTTCTTCGTCTCTTTTTTCGAGCTGAACGGACCAGGAATGACCGTGCGTCTCCATCATGCTGCGTCACCAAAAAGACAGACGGACAGTTAATTTTGTTCAGAGCTAAAGACTCATTTTGATTATGTTTATCATTTAAATAAGCTCTTCACAGCTATTTAAAATATATATTTTAAAATTAAAGAAAAATCTTTCTGGTATTGAATTTGTATGCCAACCACAAATGCGCAATGAAGCTTTTTACGCACAGCTCTTCTGAGAGCCGCGGACACACCTAGACGTGTTCTACCTCCCTTCCGAGTGAAATGGAGACCTTACCTTGGTTCAGTTTCTGTATCAAAATGAGTTTCTGTACCTGAGTGAAGAGAAAGCTACGCTAAAAATAGTTGTTTGGGTTTTTTCCACTTCCCGGCTGTTGGTTTGATGCAGAGGAGAGGGTCCAGAGATGTCCGCAAAGACAAATGGGGGAGGGGGGAGGCAAAGAGCATCTGAACGACACCTCTGCGGGAGATCCATCTTCTCTTCGGGCGCTGCCACACGGACCTTTCTGTCTCCAGAGGAGAGAAAACAAAAATGGACAAAAGTCTGGATCATCGTTTTCTTGGACGCACAATTTCAGCCTTTTTACGGCTCCTCAGGCAGCTCTTATGCGCATTTGGCGCAACTGCATCTTCAAGATTTGGTGAAAAATGACTCATCGAGGTAAGCCAGTCTAACAGCAGCGGATTGTTTCAGTGTTTGAACGTGATCTGAGGCAAAAGCAGCATTTTAGTAATATTTTTAAAATATATATTATATGTTATATTTTACGTGTTATATCTTAATCTGTGTTGTATTAGAAGTATATCCATCCTTTAATATTTTTTAAGACCTGACAGAGGCGTCAGAGATGAAATGAGGAGATTTTTATTCTGAGGAGGCGCCTCTTATGTGAGCGCGACGCGCCTTAAAAATGAACACAAAAAGAAAGAAAACTTTATCTCAATCTTTTTATTTTCACGGTTGTGATGAAGGCGATCGTTTCGCTGAGGGTGGCTTTATTTGTTCTTTAAACTGTTACTATGTATGTACATATGAGGCACATTTTTTGCAGGTGATTTTCTGAGAGGGGGAGTAGCGCCACCGTGCGAGGAGGCGCAGACTCAGGAGTTTATGCAGCCAAGGGTGAGAAGTCTGTTTCTGAACCTTTTCTTTAAAAAAAACTACCGCGCGCTGATCCTCACCTCCATGAGATGCTAGTCAGACCTGCTTGATCAAGACCTCCCCAAAAGATTTAAACCTTCTTTATCATTAATCTAAGCGTGAGAGGCGGGTGACACCCTTAGGGCCCCCAAAGGATCTTGTGGTGAACAGGTGGAATGAAGACTTACGTGATGCGGTCATGCCCTCCTGTGGACAGATCATGAATTACGTCCTTTTCTAGTTGTATTCTGTCAATCCACCACTAGAGGGCAAAGGTTCTATATAATTGGATCAACATTTTTAAATAGATACTCTATTGATGCCTCGGCCAGTCTGTTTCTCACTAGATCCATTAGATCCCACACAAAGTAGATTAAAACAGACAATATAAAATAAACAAGAAAAAGGTGTTAAAATATAATCATCAACATAATAAAAACAACAAAATTTTCCTTCAGGGATTAATAAAGTTGATCTTGAATCTTGAATTAATTGGACATTCAGTGTGCAATGAACCCCCCTAGTTACAATCAAACCACTACTTTGTTAATGAAAACCATCAAAGGTAAACAACAGGAATTTCTGACTCAATTATGAGAAACGTGACCTTTTTAAAAAACCACAGTGGTGATGAAGGTGTTACACGTTATTCAGACCAAACTGAACGATTTCTACTTGATGTGTGTTTGTGGAAGAGATTTCATTTTTGTTCACTATTTCAGAAATATTTGATCTTGACTTAGATCTTCAGATGATGCAAATAGAAAAAATGAAATTAGATGAAGACACAATACTGAAGTCAATGAATGGATCTACATTTCCAAAACAAATGCTGTAATAATGTAAAGAAAATGAGAAAATGATCCCAGTTAGACTTCAGGAAGAAGTCACTGCTGTCCGTATAATGTTGAAGAAGAAAAACACTTGAAGAAAACTGTAATCATTGAATATTGGTGCAAATGTTTTTATTGAAAGGTGAACAAGATAAACATTTATTGAATACACTAGCGTCGACACATTTCATAAAATTCATCAAATTTCATAAAAAAGCCGGCTATGCAGGTGACGTTGGAAGCTACAGAAGCAGCAACTTTCAGGCCAAAATAAAATCTTTCTTGAGCTCATCTACCTCCACGATGTTGCTGCTGATCAGTGACAGAGAGGAGGAGAGATTTAAAAACAAACAGGAATGACAATTCAGGAAAAGATTTCATCAATGACATTAAGAAAACCACACAAAAAATGCAGTTTGCATCATTTCCAGAATAATTTATTGTTTTGAACCTTGTCTGCTCCACATAAATTCCTCATTAGCCCCCTCCTAATTCCCATGAATCCTTGCAGAAAGGACACTCCCATGTTTGTTGAATATGTAGGGGTGGTAAAATATTATAAATAACAAATTCATTTATTTATTAACAGCGTTAAAGAAAATCTTTTTTCTTTTAAGCAGAAGTTTGAGGCTTTGTAATATTTTCTGGAAGAATCTCTTAACCCCTTCATGCCTGAATTTATCTCCAAATATATATTTAACAAGAATCTGGTTTTTTTTTCTTTAATGCGAAACTAAATTAAGTGGATTATATTTATTTATTGGTACATTGGGATTTATCAACATACAACATAAAGAAGTTCAGGAGCTAAATCGAGTACAAATTTAAATAAACTGAAAGGGTTAAAAAATAAAGTAAATTACTCCACAACAAATAGAAACCGCTAGTGTTTATTACAAAGATACATCTGTATGCTAAACCCAAAAAAACAAACAGAAGAATTAAGGAAAAAATATAATTAAACAAATGACAACCTGTTTTAAATTTAGTTAGAAACATCTGAACAGGACAAAATTTGTAGAAAATTTGTTGTTTATAATTTTTTTTTTTACCAAAGTGGATTTTTTTAGTCTCATGTATTCCAGCAGAGTAATTTCTTGTCTTTCATATTTAATGTAAAGTATAATGTTTCTGTGTAAATCTGATCTATGCTGGGCTTTTATTGTGGAGGTTATGCATGCACAGCACAAGCAGCAGCCGCAGTTTAGTGGCCTGAGACCACATCCTGTGACATCAATCTGTCTTAGCCTGCAGAAAATTCCAAACACACAACTGTTTTGATCAAAGTGCAACTTCATGAACATCCATTTCTAGCAGGAGTTTTGCTGCTTTTGATCGCAGCGACTCCTGAAAGGACAGATGTTCAGATGACGATAAAAGGAGAGTCAGGGCAGCTTCAATACAAGAACTGAGAGGAGCTTAAAGCTCCTCATGCAAACCAGAAGAACTGCTGGTGTTATAAAAAAAATCTACAAAGATGGCAGAGGAAAGATAATCGATGGTAAAGGACTCTCAAAAACCCCACACAGTTCCCAATACGGCCTGCGCTCACCAGCAGGGGGCAGCACATGCAGCTTTCAGCACCACCACTGTGGACTTCAACATCTATCAATGTCTCCAAAATGTAGAAAGTTCTATTAACGAGATCAAATGAATCTTTTCTGAAATGTCTAAAGTGAAAGTGTTCCTTCAGAACTTTTAAATTAACTTCTCCATCTTTCACACGCAAAAAAACAAATCATTGTGTTTCTGTTTCCAGAGAACCTTCAGCATGAACATTTTTCTGCAGCTTCCATCAAACTGAAGGAAAACTGCAGGTAAGAAATGATTCAATCATCTCCATCGTGCCTTTATCTCAGTCTCGTTTATGATTTAGGAACTCCATCATTGCAATCATTGTTCTACACCCCCCCCCCCCAATCGTCGATTATTTTTTTCTTTTCCGATTACCAGCCTCCTGACGCTGTCGATAAGGTTTCAGCTGCACTTTACGCGTCTCAAAGTCCTGAAAGGACCAAGCAGCACAACAGACCACAGACTCCATTTGTATATAATTTTGCTCAATGTTTATCTCCACTGTTTAAAGTGGTGGGAGGTGTTACGGGTGTGTTGGTGAGGGGTCCATTTGAGATTAAATTCATTTTAACTGAAAAAGAAAAATCCTAAAGAAATGAATCAATAAAAGGAAAACCTAAATACGCACAGGAGTTTCCAAAGGCGCAGAAAGTTCTCCAGAGTTTCATTTAGTGTGAAAGCCCAAACTATTCCTCTTAAACTGGTAGATAATTATCGTAACTTTACTGGTTTACACTCAAACATAATCGGAAACGTAATGATTTGGCACAGTCAGAGGCAAACCGCGGGTTAAAGGTTGCGCAGAGACTCCATGGTTCAAGAAAAAAAAAACAGTTTATTTAGCTATAGAATTTTCACAGAAACACCCTTAAATACACAGAAATGGGTTGAATTATAAGAGAAGAATTAAACAATGATTTTAGTTTCAAACGCAGCCGCAGCGCGCAGACTAATTGCTTCCTACGCAGGAGAGGAGGACGAGTTCTGCGTCAAACCAGCCAGAGTTCCTTTGGGCACCGAGGGAGAGCCGCATTGTTGGGTGACGGCTGAAATTCTATTACAACAAATAAACTCCTGCAATTTCTGGTAGGCATCGCTGCCCTTTTCCCTGCTTGTGTCGCAGCCTCCAACGAAACCAGGCAGGTGTATTTGGAGAACCTCTTTTAACTTGTCAGGAGGTGCAGCGGTCTCCAAAGCTCCGGGCCTCCTGAACTTCCTGGCATTCAAACCGTCGCTGCAACCGAACGCGCGCCGCCGTTAACGGGGCATCTGCAGCAGCGGCGGAGCAGATCTCTTTGGCGCGCAGACAGAACATGCACTGAAAGCTGATAACAAGGGAGTACACATTCGCGCCTGGATCGAGAAATCACGTTTGTGATGATAGGACAGTTTGTTGGGTCTGTTGATCTGACAGGAAAACGCGGGGGTAGTACAGGGACACGCAGGAGCCTCCGCCTTCCTCTTGTCTTTTTTTTTTTTACGCTGTCTCTAAAAGGATCGACATGATGCAGTTTGCGTATATGTTAAAAAAATTGGATCAATTTTTGACATGAGAAAAATTTTTTGAGAGAAGAATGCGTCAGAATTATTTTTTCAAGTTTTGAAGATGAGCTCAGAAACTAGATGGACCGAGATGTTGGACATGGAAGAGATTTAACATAGACCTAAATCGCTTTAGAGATTAAAGAAATCAAAACTAAACCTCATTTTAACTTGAAAACAGATTGTTTCAAGTAAATCAAAGCAGAACTATTACAAAAAAAAAAAAAACAAGACAACAGGAATGTATACAGTATATCTACATATATATAATGTCATTCCCATGCCTACAGATGCGCAACGAGACTTTTTACGCACAGCTTTCCTGAGAGCCGTGGACAAACCTGGACGTGTTATTCTCCCCTCCCGCGTCAAATGAAGACCTTAGTTTATTTCTTGTAGCAAAATGAATTTCTGTACATGAGTGAAATAAACCCAACGCAAGTTGTTTCTGATTCTGCTGCAGCTGATCAGCCAGAATGAAGACATGACTTTTACCTGGAATATTTCTTAATGAGTGAAAACAAGAAAATCAACATTAAAATATATGAAGCTAACACATTGAAATTAATCTGTAATAATACTACAGGAAAAATACTGTTGTCCTTTTTATGTAGAAACGTAAAAAAAAGTGAATGCCGATGCAAATACATTGATGCAAATGTATCCAATACCCCAAATATCTGTTTTATTGTTAAAAAGTAAACTAACATATTTGCAGTAAAACTTAAATCTAAATTTAAAAGAAGCATCTTGATGTGCATCTGTGATTTTAGTTCCCAAAAGAATTTCACGTCGTCTTTGCATAACTGAAAAAAACAAATCCACATTAAACCAGATATAGTTTTCTGTGTTTATTTGCAGTAGCATGAATACAACCAAACATGATCCATAAAAAGCATAAATTTGAAAACGCTTTCAAATATTTTTTCTTAACTGTTGCTGCAACAAAGTGAAAAACATCAAACATCCATTCCAAAAAGACAAGGAGGCATTAATGAAACATAAAAAATACAAAACCATAACCCCCAAACAAACATTTCATAGCTTAGATTATCCTAAATCTATATCTCTGTTACCATGTTCTACTTCCTCGGATGAAGCTTTCACCATTTTGTCAGCAGGATTTTAGCTAAAATAGGTTTTTATTTTGACAAGATTTAGTAATTTTAGGCCTATTTGATATTTAACATGTTTTATCCTGCTTTTTTTGTTTTTGACCTGTTCATTTTAGGTTCAGTGTCAAATAAATTTCAGTCACTAAATGAAAATGTACCGGCTCATTGAGGCACAGTTAGAATAAAGCTAAAAATATTTGACAGGACTGCAGATGTCAATCAACTTAAGGCGATCAGTGATTTAAGGTGAATCTCACACACAAACTGCAAAAGCTTCAGTGGGAGGAGCTCTGGAGATGAAAACAAACAAACAAACAGACATTTGAAGTCTTGATTCGATAAAGTAAAAACAGTCTTTTTATTCTGACTAATAGCAGAAAAAATAAAGTTTTCAGCATTCATTGGAATATTAGTTTTACAAAAAAGGTTTGTATAAAATATAAAGCACAGACTGATGCCCCTCCCCTCCCCCTCCTCCTGTAGTGTATTTTTTTAAAGAAGCAGAAACTTTCTTCACCAAAGTGCTGTTAGTTGGAAACTAAAATCCACAGTATACAGTTCCACTAAAGAGTTAAATCCATTAAAGTTTATATGTTTATGTCAGAATTACATAATTTAGTGAAGCGCCACGATGCCAGAGATCGTTTTTACATTTACGCTAAGGTGATTTCAGTGAGTAGATATTTATCAGGTATGCCTCCCCCATGCAGAACGATCTCTACTGGCAGTCTTTCAGGGCTTTCTCCATCTCACTCCACACACGGTTCATCTTGTCCTCCCACTCCTCCCT
Organism: Oryzias sinensis; assembly: GCA_037389245.1. Classification (NCBI taxonomy): domain Eukaryota; kingdom Metazoa; phylum Chordata; class Actinopteri; order Beloniformes; family Adrianichthyidae; genus Oryzias; species Oryzias sinensis. The sequence continues at coordinate 4,807,951 of CM074491.1, forward strand.
CAGGCTCTCCACGTCGTCCCCGATGAGGACGGCGTTGGCCATCAGGGTGATGCAGCCGATGCTGAACAGGTAGAAGAGCTGATGGCTGAGCTTGGTCATGGTGTCCAGGTCATTGCGCGAGTGCTGCTTGTACACCTGCAGGATGGGTTTGCCAAAGACTTTGGGCACACCGATCACGCTCTCGTACAGCGTGTTCAGATGCTGGTCGCCCAGCTCATCGTCATAAGCCTCCACAAACTCTTCGCTTCTCCTCTGCACGTGTTCCGGCGGGGCACTGATCATCTTCATGTACTTCTCATACTGCCACTTAAGGCTCCTCTCCACTCTGCTGAACTGTTGGTCAGCCGTCTCCTTGATGATGGTCTTCATCGTCTGCTGGTTCTGCTTGGAGAGCTCATCCAGGCCCTGGTGGATCAACTGGAACTCCTTCTTTAGGTTCTCAATGCCGTCATTCTTGTCGACAAATTTCAAAACCACCCCAATCAAGGAACCGGCGATGCCGATGGGCGGGAAGAATACGGAGGCAGCAGAAGCAACAGCTTTTAGGACATTCAGGCCTACAATGGCAGCTTCCTGGAGCTTGGCTTTGTCCACTTCCATGATGCTGCTGCTGATCTGCGACAGACAGGAGGAGAGATTTACTGTGAAGGCCTTTGTTCTATTATTCTAAGGAATCTGCACTGTTTGCTGGCAAAAAGTAAAGCATCCCTTAGCTTCTTTGAAATTCCATATTTATTGAAATTTTACATTTAATGTTATTTGAAAACAGGAAGACTGTATTTTATGCAAAACATGCATAACAAAGTGAAACTGTTGACAATTAAAGTTAAATAAAGCATAAAAATTAGCAGCAGCGGCAGTGGAGCGGACCCAAACTCCTATTGCTTCATTCTGTCAGTCTGAACTGTAGACAAACCCAAATGCACGACTGTTTCAACAAATGTGCAGCTTCATTCATGGTGAAACTTACATCAATTTCACACTGGAGTTTTGCTGCTTTCGATCCCAACAACTCCTGAAAGAAGGACGGATGTTTAGTTGAAGATAGAAAGGAGAGAGTCAGGGAAACTTCTTTACCAGAAGTGGGCCGAGCTTACAGCTCCTCATGCAAACCAGCAGAGCTGCTGGCTGCTTCCAAAACAAGAAATGCGACAAAGGAAAGAAAATTCCAGCGGCTTAGCTGGAAAAGTTTCTGAGTTAATATGGAGACAGTTTCAGAGGAAACTGGTTTAGTATCTGTTTAAATCTTAAGCAGGAAACTAAAGAAACCTGACACAGAGCCTGATCATGGATCCATGGATCGTATGCATCTGTGCTCACCACCAGGGGCAGCACGTGCAGCTTTCAGCACCACCTCTGTGGACTTAAAGCTTCAACAACCATTATGTAAATGTCTCCAAAATGAGATCAGATCTACAAGATTGTTTCTGAAATGTCTAAAGTGAAAGTGTTCTGTCAAAACTCCTAAATCTGTTCATTTTTACTTTGTTTCCTCTAATCTTTTTACCAAAAACATTTTCATTGTGTTCTTATTTCCCGACGATCTTCAGCAGCAGCAAACACTAATGTTTCTCTGCAGCTCCCATCAAACTAAAGGATAACTGCAGGTCAGAAATGATTAATCTCTAACAACCATATCAATAACATTTTTGTCATAAACACAAGTGTGTCAAATTGCATTGCAGTCAACCCTTTGAATTGGCTGTTGAATGAGTCCTGCTCAGCAGTTTGGCCCCTGCATGCACTGGGGCCCTGAACATGAACACTGCTGGGGGAGTGCTACCACCTCTGTCTTACCCGTTTCACACAGAGGCCATCTTGGATCTGAGCTCCGGATCTAAAACGAGCCTGAGAGCTTTCACAGAGTTCATCTCCAGCGCGCCTCCACTGTGTGCCTGAACTCATCACCTCCTGCTGTCTCCTGTCAGTCTGTTGGAGCTTCCTGACTGGGTGGAGCTGCCTTCAGGAACCAAACCAGAGCTGATAAACACGCAACAGCTGCTATTTTAAAATTATATACGTAAAGGAAAAGCATTCAAAGCATTTTTCTTTATTTGTGACTCCTAAAGAGCCCAGCATCCTCTCCGCTCTCTGTGCGCAGCCGCGTCTGGTTCCCTTCTGCCACCCTCCCTTATTTCCTTGTTGAGCGCCACCGTTGGGCCCTGATCCTCCCTGCCACCAAACACAACTAATCAACTAAAAATCCACCTTAAAGCTTCAAATTTTCCAGCAAAACCTTAACTTCAGAGTCTCGTTTCGCCTCTCATCCAACGTTGGCACCAATAGAATCAATGGAAGAAAGTATTTCTTACCTTTGTAACAGACTACAACTCCAACGTCTGGACTTCGAAATCAGTCTATACTCCTCCTCTTTCCCATGAATCCCTGCAGGAGGGAAACTTCCATGTTTGTTGAATGTGTAGGGGTGGTCAAATATGAAAATTAAAAGAAAATGAACCCAGTTTAACCAAATTTCTTACTTAAAATACAATTTCTTCCCAAGAAAACCCAACCTCCCATATGGGTTGAAATTCTGGGTTTAAAAATGGAATAAATTGCAAAATTCTACAATTGTAATCACAGTGTTCCACCCCCTAAAATGTCGACTTCTTCTGCTCCAACCAACAGCCTTCCAGTTGTTACTGCGGAGCAAGTGTCGGGGTGGAAGCGCAGCTGAACTCCTCAGACTTCCAGTTGAAATTCGTGCGTCTCCAAGCCCTGGGACACTAGAGAAGCGTGGCAGAAACTCCACTGATGGAGTTTTCTGGTAAGACGAGACATTTTTCTTATAAAATAGAATTTTAAAACCCCAAAAGTTTAATCTACTGAAGGGAAAATCCAAATACGCGGAAAGGGAATCCAAAAGCGCACAGGAGTTTCCAAAGGCGCAGAAGGTTCTCCAAAGGGTTTAGTCCGTGAAAAAAGACCCCTCTTTCACTCTAACTGGTAGATACATATAAAATTATCCAAACTTCTCGCTTTTACACTCAAACATAATTGGAAACGTAACAATTTAGGCCCAGAGAGACGTACAAAGTGTGAGGCGAAGCGTGTGAAGTTTAGAATTACGCAGAGACTCCACAGAGACAGTTCAAGACAAAACTGTTTATTTAACGCTATAATTTACACATAAACATCCTTAAAACCACAGAAATTAGTTAAATTATAAGAGTAGATTTAAACAATGATTTGAGTTAAAAACGCAGCCGCAGCGCGCAGACTAAACTGCTGCCCCGCAGGGGGAAAAACGAGTTCTGCGTCAAATCAGCCTGAGTTCCTTTGAGCACGGAGGGAGAGCTGCATTGAGTGACGGCTGAAGTTCTATTACACCAAACAGACTCGTGCATGTTCTGCTGCGGAAGGAAGGATTGGAATGGACGCCCGTTCCCCGCTTGTGTCGCAGCCTTCAACAAAACCAGGCAGGTGTATTTGGATTTACGGTGGCGTCCGCTTTCCTGCGTGTCGGGTTTCTCAGCAGCAGCAGCTGCTCCCAGAACCTCAGACTCAGCAGCAGCCGCATCATTTCGCACCATCTGCGCGCGCATTCATGGATCAATAACAGCTTTGTCCAACAGAACAGACAGAACACCCTTTATCTTGTCAGGAGGGGCAGCGGTCTCTAAAGATCCTGGCCTCCTGCGCGTAAACATCCTGGTATCCAAACCGTCGCTCAGCTGCAGCCGAACGCGCGCCGCCGTTAACGGAGCATCTGCAGCAGCTGCAGAGCGGATCTCTTGTAGCGTGCAGACAGGAAGGGGGGGTCCGCCATGACTGAAAGCTGATATCAGGGAGTAGACATGTGTGGCATCAGCTGCGCCTGGACCCTCGGGTACACGTGCGCGTTTGTTGAGGCTGTTGATGTGACAGGAGAGAATGCTGGGAACCCCGCCCTCCTCCGGTCTCTTTCTCAGAGCCACTGTCCGTAACAACATGGCTGCTCTTTCTTTGTGGCTGACCTTCATCCCTGTCCTTTGAACAAACCACCTCTCTTGATGTTCCTCACCTGTTCCCTATAATGTGATCAAACTCCTCCTTTACACCTAAGCACCTCCATCTTCCAGCCCTCAGCCCTGAAAAACTGCAACATTCTTCTCTGTCACTCCAGACGTCCTCATCCAAACCTCAGCTCCTCTCCGTGGGTCCGGTCATAGACTTTCTCTAAATCAGGGGTTTGCAACCTGAGGCTCATGCAGCTCTTTCATGACTGCATTGTGACTCTTCAAAAAAACTATATTGATGATTAAAAAAAAGGGGGTTGTGGCATCTGCTTGATTTGTTTTTGTTTCTGTTTAGATCTTTAAAAAGTGAATAAAATGATGGTAAAAAGGTTAATCTTGTTAGAAAAGAAACTTACGTCCTATATTCTGATCTTCTGCTGTAGAACATTGTCTTGTTGCTGTTCAGAGGTATATTTTTATATAACTGCATGTACATGTATAGATTTGTCATGTTTATATTTTATTGTAAAAAAGAGAAAAAGGATTAAAGCTCACCAAAGTTACATTGATAGAAAATATCATGAAATTCAAGAAAATCTGCTGCAGCAGAAGGATCGTATTTGACACATGGTGCATTTTATTTTGAAAGGAAGGTTTAAGTTGTTATATATATATATATAGAACACAGTTCAATAATTCAATTATTGTAACTATTTAAAGGTTGCATTTTATAAATGAATGCTCTAATAGCCATAAAAACATTTTTTTCTAAACAAATGGGACTTTGCTGCGCTCACTGGGTTTTGGTCAGCTTCCACTATTCCTTCTTCAATGTGATTCCTTAGTTTTTATTTCTCTGTTATAATAAAGCTGAGTAAGAAAATTAACATGTAAACAAAAAACAACCAAAGCATTTTCTTAGCCCTGTTATATTTATTTTTCTCAGGGGTTTTTACATCTGAGGGTTAATTAACCAAAAACATCTGTGAAGAAATGACAGTAAAACCTGGTTTGAAAACCTAAAAGAACAGAACATGACCACAAACCAAGAAAGCTCGACAAAGAAAAATAAATGCACTTTACACACATTTTATAACAGTCGTCTCACAGTGTTTTGTCTTTTTTTGACCCTTTTTCACGTTTAGTTTACGTGCGCTTTGTTCCAAACTCTCATTTGACAGATCCACCCCAAACCAACCAGTTCAGAAACTCTCCTCTGTCGTCAAAAACAAAACAGTTTTTAGGTTAAATAAATAGTTTAACCCTACAGGACAACCTTGAAAGTAGAAAAACTCTTTTTAAAGTACTTTCTCTAGATTGTTAAATGTAAAAACAGGTAAATCTGACCCAGAACACAACAGGAGAGTTAAAAAACCGAAAGGTTTCATGTCACATGCTAATCCCTTCAATTTGGTGATTTTAAATTAGGCCTCAAACTGTTTTGCAGATCAGACTATTTTAGAAATGTAAACAATAAATATCCGTGGGTTCAGCAAATCAGTAATTGCACAATATCTGCAGGAAAATAACAATCCTCTTGTATTCATATGGGGTTTTAAAAAAATGTAATATTTTAATCTCACTGCAGTCCTGCAGACCCCAGAAGAGCCATCCTCAGAGAAGGATTTGCTCCAACAGCTGCTGGTCACAGAGGCCGGTTCAGTCTGGCTTAAGGACTCAGTTTAGGTTGAACAGCAGATTGAATATTTTAAAATGTGCCTTAAAATTTGAAGTGTGGCAAGAAGATATCCCAGATGTGCTCACCCACATGGAGCTGCAGTTTCATTCCTCAGCATTTTGCTATTTGAGTTTAATGTGTAAATTTGTTTTTGATGAATTAGAAATGTTTTACTGTCATTTATCTGATTGCTCTCTTATATTCGGTTTCAGATCTAAGCGGATCAGATGAAGCTCGGCTCAATGATGCCATCAGAGGTAAAATCAGCTAAAAGGAGGTGATGCTTACATCAATGTTGGGAATTCATCTTTTCTTTGACTTGCCGTGTCTATCACCATTTTTATGTCTTTTTAATAGCTTTTATTTTTTAATAATTCATTACTGTATACAGATTTACTTCATGGGGAAATACATTTGTTGAAACAAAATGTTTTTATTGAACACAGACAAAACATTTCTCAATATTTTTAATAAAAATCTTTGGGAAAACATTTTTCCATAAATCCACGTTTGGTCATTTTACAGAAAACTCCTGTTTTTGATTTAGCTGCTTTAATTCTTTTTTCTTCTTGTACTGGATAAAAAATACATCAAGGTTGTGTTAAAAGTAACGTGACACTGACAATTACATGTGTCGAACACTGGGGGCGCTGTGCTGCTGTTCCTGCAGTCAGCATCTTTACCACAAAACACAAAAATCCCAGAAATATAGATATAACTGTCAAATGAAACCTTCAGAAAGGAAAAAGATAGATCTGAGTTGGTACATTTTATAAAACGACAATAAAAAAGTTTTGATGCTCAGAAAACACGTCACAGGATTTATTCTGCTGTTGTTTTTTCACACTGTTAAACATTTTTTAGACAGATTCTGTGTTCGAATGAGGAGAAAGGCGGAGTCATGCCGATACTGGAAGAACAGAGTCGTGTTTATTTCTGCCTGAAGGCAGAAACTGTGTTTCCCGGTGTCTGTGAACGCAGCATGAGAGCCTCACGTCGAACACCAGATGATTCAGCAATGCATTTTCAGCCCTCGATCCGGATCACCTGGGTGCTTCTGGTGGCTTACTGATCAAAAACGCCATAAAAGTTTCAGGATTTCTCTGAGAAACGTCAGCTGCACATAATTCCTCCTCCACTGGTGGAGTGGGGCCCCTCTCCGTTTGGCCCCTGCGTGGATCCGTCTGGGTTAAAGCTTAGGTATCCAAACTGGTGGCTCTGCGTCTGCAGGCGGGCGTTTTTGCGGGCGTAGTACCTGCGCGACGCGGCTCTCCATGCCTCCCTCTGCGACTCCTGCGACTGCTCGGGATGCTGCGATATCTGCGTCCGTCTCCTCCTGTCCAGCATGAAGTGGGGCTGAGCATCCTGAGAGCTCAGGACGGGAACCAGAGGGGCGCTGCGCTGAGGCTTCACCTGCTGCCGGGCGATTTTACGGGCGTAGTAGCGCCTGGACGCCGCCCTCCAGGCTGCCCTCTTCAGCCTCTGAGCTTCCTCCGTCAGCTCGCACGTCGGCACGCTCCTCTTCTGTTTCCTGTTTGAGGTCAGGGGAAGAGGATTAGGGAACCAAATGGCAGCGATTGAACTGAAAGAGCGTCCCAAAAGTCAGGACATTTATATCCAACAGTGGGAGAGGAAGGAGCCTCACCTGAGCTGCTCCCCCTCCACGAGGTGCTGCTCTCCGCCGTCGGCCTGAGGCTTTTCCCTCATCTCATTTGTTTGGTCTGCTACAGCCAGAGACGATCCATCACAGAAAAGTCTAAGTAAAGCTGCATTTCTCACCGTTTTGCAGACTTACCCCCCTCAGCAGGTCTCTCCCCATCCCGTCGGGGGCTTCCGGCTGTCTCCTGAAGATCCTCCCCCTCCTCCCACTTGATGGTGATGGCGCTGAAGTCGGCGGGCTCCTGTTTGAGGCTGCGAGGAGTCAGGCTTCTGTCTGCAGCTGAGGCCTCCGAGGAGTAGAAGGTGCCGGCAGGGTCCCCGCTCTGTCTGCAGGGGGGGGACCAGGAGGCAGAGCCGGGGCTTTGGGAGGAGATGTCAGAGGGGGGGCAGCCAAAAACACCCACTGGAGACGAGAGATGGAACCATCAGAAATGAAAGTGAACTCCAGGATCATTTAGAGTCCTGCTTTTCAGTTCTGAATGATGATGCTGTTTGTACCCTAAATTAAAAAAATCTGTCTTTTTCTAGGACGTAGTTTCTGCAGAGTGGCATGAGTTTATTCGAAATTTGATTCTGAGTTGTGGGCGGGACCGCTGATAAGGAATAACCCCCCACCCCCCACCCCCAGGTTTGTCTCTGTTTTTGTCAATTGATTACACTCTCTCTCGTTAGCTCACAGCCCCCCACACCCCCAACCTAACATTAGCGGGGCAACAAAAAGGTCCGCTAATGGCGAGCGACACCGGAGCCGAACAGTTTGGAGCCAGATGCATCAGAATGGAGCGGAGCAGCGGACTTGTGGCCCACCCAGTATATTTTCCACTTATCTAAAAAAAACTCCTTTTCAATTAGCTTTTTTATCTGTTCCTGGTTTCTAACTATTTAAATAAACAAAAACAAAAAAATGCACCTTTGAGCTGAATTTTCTTTGTACATGTCATACAAGAGCATGTTAAAAAACACCAAATTACAATTTAATTTCTTTAATGGATCAGTGGATAAAACTCAACTGCACTTCATATTCTACACAAATTGCAGTTAAATGGGAGATAAAGGGAGTCCATGTGTTTAAAATACAAACCTCTATATGTAATTTTACTGTAGCTTTTCAAAGCCCAAAACCTTTAAAAATGACTCTAAAGAGGCTACAGGCAATGGTTTATTGAGCATAAAGCTTTATTTCATTAAAACATTTTATAGTAAATCAAATATTTTTTTCATTTAAAAATACGTTTAATATTTTGATAAATATAAAATGACTCAAAATCTTTTCGAATTGAGATCAACTTGCTTGTGTAAAGTGTCTTCATTTCCGAACTTTGACAGGTGTGTTCTAGCATCTGTTGCCATGGTGACGCGCATGAAAAATCCGGATGGACCCTGAAGTGATCTCGGTGCTGCGTTCACTTACAGGACAGGCTCATCTCGCACTCCACCGGCCCTCCCGTTTGCTCGCCGGTTCTGGTTTGGCTCTGCTCCTCGGAGCCTCGGGGCCTCCCGAGGACGGGTTCGTCCCGCAACAGCTCGCACGTGCAGCCGCGCCGTCGCAGCACCTGAAGCTCGCGCTCGATCTCCGCGAGCCTGCGCTCGAGCCAATGGATCTCTTTGTCTCTGTCGGCCACCATCCTTCGGTACTCGTGGACTTTGGCGCCGCTGAGACCGGACAGAACGTTCAGAACCGAGTCCACCGCCAGTCGGATCGCGTTTTCGACCACCCGAGCCTCGTCCTCGTGCAGCGTTTTGTTTTGGGCCACATTCATGTTTACAAGCGGAACGCGGAGCCCTGGAACATGGATACCGTGCTACCACCCACGCGCCCCTTTTAGACTCGCACAGAAAACCAAAATATAAGCTTTACTGTTGACAAAAAACACCGGAAACACTAAAGGGGCCTGTTTGGGTTAGTCAGCTGCGCGCGTGGACTTTTTCGTTGGTGTTTGTTTGATGTCGGTTCACATCAATTTGTGGTTTTGCTGCCTCCTAGTGGTGGAGAAATATTCTTCAGTACTCGACTCAAAAAAGTTCAGAGTTCAATGTCGCCTTTTTTCTTCTGATTTTTAGAATCTTTTAAAGTGAATTGTGAAATCATCTTTGAATTTCAAGTCCAACCATGGAAAATTAAAATTACACAAAATTAAGGATAGTTTAACGTGGACTAAAGGAAAACACAATTAAAAAAAATATGGAAAAAAATGTTTTGGAAAAAAAAAGTAATTTACAGAAATCAATATGAAATGTGAAAAAAATGAAACACAACAACAAATGGGAAAAGGCATTCACTGTTGGACATCACTGATTGGATGATGATGTTTGTCCGTTTTTCCAGTTGAAGGTTATTTGGCATGTAGCAATAGTAGGCGAAAGTCGGGGGGGGGGCATAGATTGAAAAATACATAAATAAGAAGAATTAACCGTTTTATTATTAAAAATAAAAAGTCAAATATTTTTAGAGATGTTTGTTCTACTGTTTTTCTGTGCTAGTTTTCAACATTTCTTTGGTTAAAAAAAAGTGGCAAATTTACAAATTTCCTGTTCAAATACACGAGACAGCGGCAGGTGAGGCACCGGCAGCCCGTGCCTCACCTGCCGCTGCCCAGACTGCACCGCATTCACAGACTGGAACTGCAGCAGACACAAGCGCTTTACTGTTTCTGTCTTCCTAATGGCATAATACATACTTTACTATTCATTTTTCTATTTCTTGATAATTGTCAGATTACTGACACAGCTGGTGGCGCAGTGGTTAGCACTCTTGCCTCACAGCAAGAAGGCCCCTGGTTCAAGTACCAGCTGGGGGACATGAAAAATACATCATCATCATCCACCTTCCTCCCACCATCCAAAAACAAGCTTCATAGGTCAATTGGCAACTCTAAATTGTCCATAGGTGTGAGAGTGAATGAGTGTATGATTGTGTAACTGCAGCAGGCAACCTCTCCAGGGCATCCCCCTGCCTTCACCCACAAGTGGCTGAGATAGGCTCCAGCAGCCCCATGACCCCAAAAGGGACTAAACAGAATAGAAAATGAATAGTGAATAAGCTATTCTGTATGTTTGTAAATCTGACTGATGACGTCAGTGCCTCACCAGCCGTAAACCTCTCCACATGATAGATATGCTGTAAGTAGTTAGTAAAAGGAGACATTCAGCGGTTTCCTTGCCTTTTCCAGTTTCTGAAACTGTATTTTTTTTGTTTTGCTTGTTTAATTGTCTTTTAAATACTTTTGTGATTTGTTGGTGTCATCTGCACTTCAGGGCCACCGGGGATTCATGACTAAATTTCTTTTCTGGATGATCTGGATTTAAAAAACAGCCAATTTATGAATCCAATTTCTTTTCGTTCTGTATTCCAGACATCTTTGGTGGTCGTTTATCCGGCTGGACTTCTGCAGACGAGCACATTTCCTCCGGTGTGATCTCAGCATGATGAACAAAGGGGCTCTGCAGCTCTTTGCTTTCTCTCCGCTCCCTTCAGTCTGACATCTGGCTGAATTTGTGGGGTCAACTCGTTCAGGAGAAGGAAAAACAGCAGGAATTTGACTGTTTTAAAGCAAAAATATTGTAACTTTTTACTGATGAACTCACTTGAACGGTTTCATAGAATGAGGTTTTCTAGTGAGAGAAAGCAGAACTTTCACATCACACAGGAAACGGCAGTTCACTAGGACCTGCGGGGGGATGTGGTTTCTACCAACCAGAGAGAAACTGTTCATTGAGTTTTTTAGAAATGAAGAAAAACAAACATATCCTTCACAATAAAACTTACATTTCCTGTTTTAAACAGGAGCCAAAAAAGTGTTTTTTACATTTGTGTATTTACTGAGAAATAAATTTGAATTAGATGTAAATGGAAAAGAAATATTTTTAAAAAATCACCACAAATATAATGATAGAAAATGAATTATTCATAAAAATGTGACATTTTTTCATTTTGGTTATCATTTTATTCTTCATTGTCTTAATAAGGTCAGAAACATGTTTTTCCTTCATTTTATTCGCAATTTGAACCAAATAATATTTTGATTTGAAAAACATATTTTTTAAGGAAAATAAACTTAAATTTGAATGATATAAAAAGATAAAAACCTTTACTTTTTTTCAGAGCGGAATATCTCCTATGGCCTAATTCCTGAACTGATTCAATCCAGATACACACAGATTTATTTTACACAATTCAATTTAATATTTGTACAATGGAATTCCACAGTCATTTTAGTTTGATTAACAAAAACATGGCTCAAACTGAACAAAGTTAAAACTTAAAAATTTAATAAAAAGAAAATTGCTTCAAATGAATATCAATGTGTTTTTGTTAAATTAATCGTTGCTGATTTCTGCTTCCAAGAATGAACATTTTAATTCAGTGAGGTTAAGCATTTTTTTTAAATAATCTTATTTTAATTTTTATGCCCAGATTAGTAGGCCTGCACAATAAATCGCAAATTTATCGTTATCGCTACATCAAGCTGTGCAACATGCATATCGCGAAAAATGGCCAAAAATTGCAATAAGCAGTTACAATAGATGTGCTAAAACAATCTTATGGTAGTTTGAAGTATTTAAGCACTCAACAAAATCAATTTAAGCATTTGACCAATGTGATGGACCCCTTGACATTGTTGACTAACCAGATGAAGCCATTTTATGTTGGATGTTCACCTCCTGTGTAGATGAGGGTCATTTGGAGTTCAATTTCTAAACTATCTATTTACCCAGGCTATGTCCCACCAAGGTGGGGTAGCCTAGACAGGGAACACAATTTGAACTCCCTCCTTCTCTTCCCCAAACCCTCCTCCTTCAGTGTGTGTGTGTGTGTGTGTGACTGGGTCACACACACACACACACACCTGGTCTAAGCCCCACCACACTGCACCAGGGTCAGCTGCACAGCCCAACGTGGGCACCTCCACAGCAGGGCCTCAGCCAAGGCTGGTTTCCCCTTGCCGCTTCATCCCAAGATCAGACCTCTACCACACCCATCCATTCATCCATACACAAACTCTCTCCACCCATCCCTGTCCTGAGCAGCCTCTCTCCCCTGCACCACAGTCATCCCTCTTGAATTTAGCGCTCTTCTTACACCCTCTGTCCAATTTCTAAACTGTTGTAATGAAATGGAAATGATGGTTTTGGTTGTTTTACTATTTGTTTATATACCAGGGAGTTATCGCCATCGCAATATTGATCAGTAATGTCGCATATCGGGAGTTTTCTTCATATTGTGGAGCCCTACTTATTAGGCTTTTTTTTAAATAAATGTGGCCTTTTTTCCAAACTGTTTTCATAAAAATTTGCTCTATTATTAGAACAAAGCCACACAAAACTGTTGATATTTTCTTCTTTTAAAAGTCAATCTTCCACATAAATAAGCAGGTTTTCCTTGTAAAGACCACTGACTGACAATGTGTCAGACTGATGTTCAGGAGAGATTTCATCTGTATCTGAGTCAAGTTCATGATGTGAAACCTTCTTTGTTTTTTTTTACTGTAAAAGCACATTTATTCAATTGAAAAGGTCAATTATTCAACCGTAGCGACTTTAACTGAGAGCTTAAACTCACTCAGGTGACCTTTAGGGTTTTTTCTGTAAAGTTAGGAGGCATTTCTTTGCTGTGCTCTTCACTTTATCTGTTACTGAGCATTTCGGGGCTTTGAGGTTGAGTCAGGGGGGGTCGACACCATCTTCCTCCCACACCTCTGCTGTCACGAAGGTGTTTGGGTTCCTAATATTAAAATGTTTGCCAAGGACAAAAGGTGTAAATTGCATTTAGACATTTATTTTTGGTCTTTTAATGTGTCATTGTAATTCAACTGAACGAGCTCTTGGTCATGTTGTTCGCGTGAATTAAAATTTAAAGTCAAATACGTTTCAACTCGCCAAAACTTCTTAATATGAGATTTATTTTAATTTTTAAATTTTTTTATTTAAGTGAGACAACAGAAAAACAAAACAACAACAACAGAGACAAACAACTCTGGAAAAAACAAATCTGACAAACACAGGCAACTACCAATACAAACACATAAGGGCAGCAGATAAAAAATAAAGAAAATAAAGAGTTTGTGTGTGTGTGTGTGTGTGTGTGTGTGTCATACATTCTGTTAACTATATATATTTAGGGATACATAATTAAAGGAATCATATAGATAGACAGGAGAGGCTCGAGACATATATAACAATGCTATGCATTCATTATATTCTTGATACTGGAAAAATCAATAGCGGTATCCCACCTGAAACCCACACTGTAAATAATCATCTCGTCATTATTTAAAAAATAAATAAATAGATAAAACAGATAAACAAACAAATAAACCTGAGGGTAATTACCCATAACCATCAGACGCCTACAAATGAAGTGAATAGGGCATTATAGAGAGAAAAAGGTGGGGACACAACACCCCATAGAGGCCAAGATAGTGAAATATTTGATTTTCACATGAAACTTAATGTTCGTTTATGAACTCCATGAAAGCTGACCATACAGATAGTGGTTTGGTCCTGTCGGGGAGAGAAGGTAATATGAGATTTTCTGCGTTTAGTTGATTTCACATTAGACGTACAATCTTCATTTGTGTCTCCTCCAACACTCCAAAAACGTGCTTGAAAAGTTGATTGATTACTCCAATTTTGTGTGATTGTGTGGCCCTGCAACAAACTTGTAACCCATCCAGGGTGAACCCTGCCTTCACCCAGCAGCGGCCAGGTTAGGCTCAGAAAGGGATGCAGCAGGTTAAGAAAACGGATGAATGGATGGAGGAATCTTGGTGTTTAAATGTTCTAATTTTTAATCATTTTATATTCATCTTTAGGTCTGTCCTCAAATAAATATGTGAATAACATTTGCAACTTAATTTGACTGAAATCTGTCACTTAACACAATTTAAGTTTTTAAATGAGTTGAGAGAAATGATTGAAGTTCTAACAAAACCAAAAGAAGTCTATTATCAGAATAGCAGTACTTTGGTTAGACAAGATATTTTAATTAAATTAGACAAACCCATTATCTCATTTATGTTTAAACGTTATGCTTTGTTGTTCTACAGTTCAAACTTGACTCTTTTAGCCAGATGCCCCTCATGCTGACTGCCAGCATCTTCCAGCTACCACTTTCCATTTGATGATGACCTGTGGATGTTTCTTTTTGTGCCTCCATCCATGCGCCTCCCGCGCGTCATGGTCGCGTGTGTCGGTGCCACATCTGCTGGCAGCCTGTGCGGGGACTGCACCTACAGACACGAAAACAGAAGCCTGCGTGGGCACAGGCGGAGGCTGCACACTCACCGTGGTCTCCGGTTTTACCTGGAGGCTGGATTTCCTGCTGTTCGAATCGTCCCCCCGCAGAGGAAAGTTCCTGCGGTGGAGCTGCGCCTGTGCGCGCGCAGGCGCAGCTCCCCTCTTCTCTCTCCATCCCTGCCCGCCCCCATCTTCCCGCACATCATCAGCTTCATCAAGGCGATGCCCTCCTTGTCAATGAGGCAGCCCCACCTGGACCGACGACAGTCAAACTTGGAGCTTGCGCACCTGGTTCTGGTGTCCACTGCTGGACAAAAGCGGAACTGCAGGCTTCATAACCAATCTTGTTGGGGTCTCTTTTCTTAACCTAATACATTAAATAATACGTCATGTGTAAAAAGGTTCCAAAAAAAACAACGATTTTTTATTTTTAGAAAATAAAAATTATTAAGTTGTGAAGGAAATGAGATCCGGTCTGGAAGAAAACTCTGACGTTCCAGGTGTTCGTTCCATAAAAGACCACAGCAATGGGTGCAGTTTCCCAGATGTTTATGGATTGTCTAAAATGAAGACAGGGAGACGCTTCAGAGGCATTTAGAAAAGAATAGTTTAGTGTTTAGTTTAAAATAAAAAATATTTTTCTAGCGATTTATCAAGACTTAACAATGAAACTGAGTTTGATAAAGAGAGAGTTGTTGTTTTTAAATTGCTTTCAGACTCCAACTCCAAAGGTGGCAGTAATGAGTCTGACAGTTAAGCACCAGCAGCAAATAAACGAAGAAACAGAGGAAGAAGGAGACAGGTGTGTCACCATCAAGACCAGCAGGTATCTGCTGCGTTTGGAAGCAAATGGGATGTAAGGTATGGACAGAAAAAAACAAGAACAAGGCAGGCGGGAACATAGAAAAATATCAAAACTGGAACTTTATCAAGATATTTACCAAAAAGCAGCTAAACAGAACATCAAAATCAACATATTAGACCATAAATGTAGACACGTGAGTGTTACTTTCTCATTTCACCCATAACTGTTTCCAAATCTTTTTTGATGACAAAAAGAACATTTTATCATAAAAGACAAAAATGTGGTCACATTTGGAATCAAGTTTTCTCTAATCCTGTCTGTATGTAAGACCTGCATTTCCACATTTTCATCAATCTGGCTTTTAATCTGCCAGCATTAAATAAGATGTTTTCCCACAGATATTAGCTGCCTTTAACAGGCAACCACTCTTCCATCTCATTGTGTGCACCGGCTTCTCTCTGTACCTTTTGTCGTGGTGAATATGGGGTCAATCTCATCTAACCTATGAAAGTCGTTGCATGTGAACTCTTTTGATATAATTCACCCTTCCAAAAGGGGAAACATTTGTCAAAAAGCCTCTCTTCTGCCTGCAGTGTGTCATTCTTCCGTAAACAAGCAAACATTGCTGCGTATTAATCATCAGTGAACAATTTTTTTGAACTCATAAATTGACCCATCAACTATTGGAACTGCTAAATCTGTATTTGCATTTTGAGTTTGCACAGACTTTCCCTGAACGCCTCATTCATTTTCCCCATTTTGTAATCTTAGCAATCTTTTCAAAGTAACACTAAAGCAGAATCTCATTTTTGTAAATCACATCAGGTGCTAGACTTATAGTTTTCCTCATTTACATTTTGCACATGAATATATTTAAGCTCCAGTGGCTGATTTTCCATGGAAAATGTCCCGTGGGTTTGATAGAATGATGGAATTCTATTTGATGGATTTCCTTTGAACTTTCTTCGTGGGATTTTGCCCCCCGGCGTTTCCCTTTTGGGGTCCTTTGCCGGTTTAGTCTGTGGTTGTTTCTCACCCTTACTGGGGCAGCTGAGGTTTGCTATTGCAGCCTCATGACTGTGGAGTTGATCTACTTACAAAGTGTTCCCAGCCGTGTTTTAATTATGATTATGCTGTTTTTAGCCAAAATCCCCCAAAACCTGTGTTGTTCTGTAGGACATAGTTTCTGCAGAGCGGCAGCAGTTCATCAGAAGTTCACGTCTGAGTTGTTGGTGGAGCTATTTGGTGCGGTGCCACCCCGCCCCTCTTCCCCTCCTCGTTTCTGAGAGCTCAGAGCAGGGAGCTTGTGGCCCGCCCAGCGTCTTTTTTATGTCACAAATAAGATCTTTTTCAAACGGCATCTTTCCCCCCCATTCTGCTTTAATAAATAAAAAAATACATAGAAATGCCATTTTTAAGCTTACTTTAGTCCTCCATCAAGAGAAAAATGTGGGTCTTTAAATGAATGTTTCACGTGATAACGTGACCTGACCTCCAAACGGAGAGATGGAGCTGCAGAACTCCTCAAAACATTTGGAATGAATTCAGAAAGAAGAGGATGTTTGATCAAAAAGTCCAGTGGGACTCTCATGCAGACATTTTCAGATCTAAGGCTTAAAATGTAACTAACATTCAAGACTGAGAACTGCTTTGCCGTACCAGCGTAACATCCTCTTTTTGTAATTTGTCTTGTTGTTTTTCATTTTTATTTTGCAGTTTTATAAAGTCCTGAAACACATGTAGAGAAGTTAGAGGAGCTGAGGCAGCAGAGACACGACTTCAGGATCATTCATGCATATTTTTTCACATGACTTGATTTTCAGCTGCACAGAGATTTTTCTGATTCTGTCTCTGTCCCCATTGATTCACATACAAAACAACCGCTTTACTGTGGCAAAGACAAAAAAAAATAGATTATCCTTAATTATAATCTTTTTATTGTCATAATGCAAAGTTTTTTTTTAAACAAAAAAACTCTTTAAACATGCAGAAATACAACATTTTAATAAAAAGTAGTAAGGCAGAAATTGTGCTGTTTGCTTAAAGAAATAAATCTAACCGTAAAGGATGCAGCTGCTGAAAACAGTCATGAGGAAGAATAAAATGTTTTGTCAAAGCCTCCTGCAGTGCTCAGTCTGATCAGCTCTGGTTTGGATCTTTTTCTTGCAGGACGTCAGAGGAAACCTGTATTTTGGACACCAGAACAGGAACAACCCCCGCGGTTGTTTTGTTAAGGATGCAGTAATCCTGGCCGAACTGCAGCGGCACACATTTACCAAAGGGGCTGCTGGGTAAACTGCAGTCTGGGCTTCTGCTCAGGCCTTCACAGCTGCAGCCAGAGTCGGCGTTGCTGATCTCTAGGGGGCTTTCAGACGAAGAAGATGCTAACTCCCCTTCTGAGATGCCGAATTCCCAGGCGGGACACGGGAGCTGGGTGTATTGACCGTCCCCGGCGTTGAGCAATGGAGCCGGAGCCTCATGGAATCCAGGTAAGCCGACGTAGGAGAGCTGACCCACAGGGAAAACCATAGGGAGGACGAGGGGGGTCACAGAGGAGTCGGGGACGATCTCCTCACGCTCCTTTGTCGTGGTTCTGGGCACAACAGTCACAGAGTCGGCCCTCAAGTCCTCTTCAGTTTTGTATGCCAGCACAAAATTTCTGTTTTTTGAGAACCACTCCTGCAAAGGATACAGCAGAGACACCTCTATTTGCTTGTCCACTAAGAACTTTTTTTGGGAGGTTTTGAAAATTTAAAGGTCTACCCGCACTAAATTAGCAGCAAAAACGCAAAGTTTGAGTTTCAAATCGAAGATGCACAAAGCCCTCAAGCTTTAATCCAATCAAATGTCTTGTAAACTTTAATCTAACAAGAATTGGAACTTAATTTGAGGAGCCTGAACAAAAATAAATGTTTTGCACAATGATATATAGACAATAGTTTAGGTCCTATTAACTTTCTTCAACAGTTTTTTTTACTCTTCATCCTTAGAGGCTTCTTCCATTCTGCACATTGTTCAGGAGTGAGAAAAGTTAAAGTCACCTGCAGATTCCTCTTGTCCTGCTTGAACAGAGGCTGAAAGAAGGTGGCTGGGGTCGGCGTGTGGGACAGAGTTTTCAGCTTCATTCTGCAGCACAGATCAGAAAACGTCAGACACATCATCATCACCTCTGCTCAGAAAGGAAGTCAGCCTCCAGAGGAGTTACCTGGCGGTGGGACTGCAGCACACAGACAGCAGGACCACAACAGACAGACCCACCGGGCCCAAGGTTTTCACCAGAATGATCAAAAGGCCATCTTGTTCTGCGAAAGAGACCAAAGTTATCTGCTGATTCATAGTGCAGAGATCAGATCAGTTCTGTGTAAGCAGAGGGAGATAATGCCTCTAAAACTCTGACTCAGGCTGTTCAGGTGACTCGCAGGGTCACCCGGAGGGTTTTCATAAACAACTTAAAGCTCTAAAGATCTCTGAAGAGCTGGGCATCAACAGTAAAACCCCCAAAACACCAAAAGTATTTTTGCTTAAAGCGCAAGTAAAAATTCTAGTTACCTTTGTCGACTGTCCAGCACTCGGCTCTACTCCAGTCACTCCAAACGGCTTCATAGTGGTATCCCTTCTGAACCGTGAGGCGGACTTTGACGCAGTACTGAGCTCCTGGTTTCAGAGTCGATCTTTCAATCGTAAAATACGCTCCGGTCGAGTTATAGAATGCATTCTGGGGAGAGACGAAAGCAGTTAAGATAAACTATTTGGGACCTTTTTTTGCAGATGAGCTTCACGTCTAAACTCACTCTGATTTCGCTGCTGCCAGATCTCTGAAGGGCCATTTGAAATTCCAGGAAACCCTTTAAGTAAATGCTTTCCGATGTTCCTATAGTAATAACTTTGATGGGCTCAGCTGCATGCTGGACGTTAATGTCAGGCGGCGTCAGCTTAACTATTCCGGAACATTCAGGAGCAAAATGTTATTTGAAGAGCTTCAAGGATCACATAATCATATTTAATCCTACTTACTGTTTTTACATGGAAAGAAATCTTTTAGGATACGTCTGCAGCCGGAATTCACATTACAGAGGTAGATGTCGACTTTATCCTCTTTAATGAAATAATTTTTATCTTTGCAGACCCGACAGTCGGCTCTGAATTTGTGATCCACAGCTGTGAGTGAACAGTTTTCCCTAAAAATGACACAGAGGAGAATTTAAGTCAATTCTGCCAACGTTTCCCCGAGTGTTTATTCAAACTCCATTTAATACCCTTTGATGGACAGGTAGTGGGTGCTGGGTTGGTCCAGCGCATCGAACGTGCAGCTGATGTTTTGGTAATAGTCGCTCACACATGTCGGACCTGCGGAGAACACGCAATCAGCCACTTCTCCGTTTTGAAAAACACGTTTGTCACAGAGGAGCACAATGTAAAGTACCAGCTGCTCAGTGAAATGTCAAAGGAAATTAAAGATGAGATAATGTGAGTTATTTAAGATTTTCCTGTAACTCCCACTCTAATGGAAGATCTGAGTTCTGATTACTAAAAGTTTCTCTGAACTGTGATTAAAGTGTTTTTCTTAGTGAAGCCTACCTGTGGGGCAGACCGTCCCTGCCTGGATGCTGAAGCACCAAAGCGCAAAGAGGAGCCGCCCTCTCTTCATGTCTGAAAAGGAAAACATTTAATCCTCTTTAAAGATAAAAAACAACCTTCACTGAGTGTCTTTTCCAAAGATGTAGACATGTAGTGGAGTTGTGGAAGCCGCTGTTGCTCAGAGGATGAAAAAGCGCTGTTACCTGAGAGCTGCGGTGCTGCGTCTGCGTCCCTCAATGAATGAAGTGCCACTGCTGAGGTTGACGTCTTATCATGTTCCATCGCAGGAAGTTCGTCTTGACGCAACAGTTTTTCTAGCTTTGGTTGGATGTGTGCCATCTGCTTCAGTTTTTTTAACCTTTGATTCATTTAACTGAAGTAAAGATCACTTGAATTCAGAATACACATCATAAAAAATTGTGGGGTTCTATGGTGGGTGTTGTCAAACATCCACTTTTTCTTACAGATGTTTTTCATTCTACAAATCCTCCAATGTCTTTTAAAATATCTATAACAGTGTTATTTTAACAATGAAACCACAACTCAATGTTTTCTCTACAGACAGACCATGCTGTCCCTTTAAATGAGCCATAATGATATAATCTTTGACACAGTCTTACTGTTGTTTATCATTCAAATCAACATTTGGATCCCCACTACTCGACTTCCCATGAATTGGTTCTACAAAAGCTTCAACTAAAAAAGGCAAATCAAACAGGAAATAATTAGATTTTGTTTGTTTTGTTTTAGCAATAAATGAATAATAAATCAAATAGTTAATTAAACATATCAAGTCGGACTGTAAACATACAGTTTATTCTATT
This sequence comes from Oryzias sinensis, assembly GCA_037389245.1. NCBI lineage: Eukaryota > Metazoa > Chordata > Actinopteri > Beloniformes > Adrianichthyidae > Oryzias > Oryzias sinensis. The sequence continues at coordinate 4,828,669 of CM074491.1, forward strand.
ATTATTTATTCTAGTTATTTGAGGTTACAACTCTCTTATAACCACACAGTGGTGCAGTGGTTAGCCCTTTTTTCTCACAGCACAACTGCAACTGGTTCAAGTCCCGGCTGGGGGACCTGAGCCAGAACACCAATGGGGGACATTTCTGTGTGGAGTTTGCATGTTCTTCCCGTGCATGCGTGGGTTTTCTCCTCCCAGCGTCCAAAAACATGCTTCATATGTGAATTGGTCACTCTAAATTGTCCATAAGTTGAGTGTTTTGAAAAGGTTATTGGATCCATCTTTGCAGAGGGAATCAACCCTCTGCTCAATCAAGGACTAAAGAAGTGACACTCCAGCTGCAGACTCTCCTAAAAATTCAATTTAAGTGCAAATCCTCAGGAATATGATGAAGATTTTTAAAATGAAAGTAGAATAGCTTGTTTGTCCTCCACGTCCTGTTGATTGTCTTTTGGGTTGAAGATAAGGTTAGACTTTTTTTGTGCTAAAAGATAAAATTCTGCAGACGTGTGGTTACAGACGAAATGCAAGTGCAAGGACACAGCATCAGATGTGCATGCTGGTGTATCAGTACAATCGGCCCATGACCACGAGGTTCTGAACAGGCAGAAAAGGAAGGAAGAAATAGATAAACCCGTGGTTTAAATGTATATGAGAACAAGACGCATGTTGTCAGAAGAAGTAATTAGATCTGACCACACAAAGTTCTATAAGCAAACATTTTAGCATTAATGATGTCTGCTTCACTTAAGAATAAACTCTTAGACACATGTGGAAAAAGAATTTCAGCTAGTGTGTGCACCTCTGCAAAGCAGTTCTCCAGAGGGGTATTCCAGGAAGCATGTTTAAACTAGCCTGACTTTAACCCTGAACCCTAGCTGAAATCCACCTGAACTTGCTTACTCTGGGTATGTTGGTTCCAAAAGACCGGATATGAGTTAGGGTAATTACGCTCCACTTGGTAACCCTGGGTTAATGCACATGCACGGCAAGTACATAAAGACATTCTCAACGGATCGCCGATTTCCAGAGTCACCATGGAAACGCGTGGTGAAAAAAAGAGAGCGCTACACTTCGGTGAGACGGAGTTGGAGATTTTAATGACGGCGTATGAAGATTATAAGACCATCAAAAAAGTAATACGGCTGCATCATCAGCAAAAAGAAAGAGTTTCTGCTTTGAGAAAAAAAACGGACAAAGTAAATGTTTTTGTTTCTGATCTTATTACCAATTACATTGTGATGCAAAATGCTTTTGGAGAATATATATGGTATATAAAAAAATAAAAAAAACGCCCCTCTCCCCCTTCCGCAGGTGAGAGCAAATAACTACCAATTGAGGGTTTTCTCCCATGGTTGCTCTCACAGCCAAGCATCTGAAGGATGACTGCTGCTGTTGTGTAAACCAGTTCATTGGTTTCTGTGATTGTTGTGGTAGAAATTGCCCTCAATTGCCCTTCCAGGAGACTTTGAGGCGGTACATCACTAAACCATTGTAGCTGGTGACGGGGTTGCCTAGTGCTCATTCTAGACATGATCTTGTCTTTCAGGTCAGTTGCTGCCTCGCTCAGCGTATCTGTGGTTGTTAGGGCTGTGTACCCAAGCTCAGGGGGTGTTGGAGTGTGGTGTAGCCTCCTCTCTGACCTGACTCCCCCGGGGTGATATTGTAATTGTATTGGACCAATCGCAAGGCTTGTGATGGGAGTTTGTGAGTTTGGGCTACCGTTAGCCTTGATTGTGGGTTTCGAAGCATCCATTCATTCCACATTCTCTGCATGTAACCTCCCTGGGTGGGACAGTTTCCGTGGTCCCTCAGCACCTGACTCAGATTTTGTTTGGCCGGGCGACATGTGGTTCATCGTTGCACATGATATGAGAGGCAGCAGCACGAACGGGCTCACTGGGTGATGTTATTTGCTCACCACTGACACCATTACCATTGCTTGGCATCAATTGTTCATTCCCCCCCTAGGAATCAAACCCTGGTTTCCTGCGTACCAGTCCCTCACCTTACCAACATTTACTCTACTTTTTTTCTACAAAATAGGGACATCTATCTTATGTGAAAATGTATTTTTGGCTTTAAAGAGCACAAGAAAGTTAAAAAAGAAACCTGTGGGCCACTTGATCCATAAGACATATGACGTACCTTTTTACTACTTGGTAAAAAAGGATTTGAAGTTCAGCAGATAGTAATCTTATTAACTAAATACAATGTTACCTTTATAATAAGCTAAACCATTTAACCTTAAATAAAGTTTTTACTTTCTCAATGTCTACATTTAGAGTCAGTCATTTCGTGGTTTTTCATCGTGAAATTGGAGCTTGGAGAAGCTGGCTTATGGAACCGTCTCTTGCACATGCAGATGAACTGGAATTAATTTAAAATTAGTTTAAAACAATCGTGAAAACATTTAGTTTGGTTCTGTATTTGCTGAAATACCAGTTCTAATGACAAAAAGAAGACATGCACACAGACGAGATGATTCTGTTCTTGGTCGGATACTTTTGAATATATATACAGCCAAACAAAAAAGGTTTTATGCAAATGACACTCAGAAATTCTTGTCACCTTAGCAGTACGTATCTCTAACTGGTTCTTGCGAATGTGGAACCGGGCTCTTTAACCCAACGTAACTGATTTCAATTGTTCTCTTCTTCTGAAGTCTGATCTGATCGAGGGTTTTGCCTTCAGACCTGATCTTTTCAGGAAATATTTAAATATATTTGAACTTCTAAATCAATCAGTTTATTGGTTTCCTTTTTATGTCTAATGTTTAAATCAGTAACATCCTGTCTCCTCCTTTGAAATGAAAAAAAAAAAAAAAGAATTAGTCATTCCATAAACGCTTCAGCCAAAACTTGCAGACTAATGCAAATATCTCTGGGTTGTGTAGGAAGAACTTGGCGCTGTGGTCACGTTCTATGTCACACTCTATAAACTCAACCGAAGAAACTGATGAGATAAGGCAGGCAAACTTCAAATGTGCAGAATTTGTGTTGGAGGGGCGTCTTTGTATAATTAGATCTTTTTCAAAAGGCTTCACAGCAGTGTGATCTGCTGGTGGTTTTCATCTTCCTGATATTGGATCACGGCTGAGTCAGAACCACACAGCACCTGAACAGGCTGCAGAAATTGAAGCTTCGTGACGGGGAAATTAAAACCTCCTGCTTCAGATCATTGCCATCCTCAGATTATCTAAAAATGCATGTTTTTCTTCAAAATGCTGACTTTGAAAACAGGAGAGTTTTATCTGCATTTACCACCACGACTGCTCCGCTCTTACAGCTGAGTCACGACTATTAAAGGCCTGCTCCAATGAAAATGGTGCTTTTAACCTGTTCTTGTAGCATTTTTCTGATGATGAAAGACATGCATGAAGAAAATTAAGCCTAAACTTGCATCTTGCATATTTTGTATATTTCCAAAACAGTCCACAACAAGTTTCTAGTGAACTGTTCTAGAAAACAACACAGAATTTTTATCTTTAATTTGGCTAAAAACGGCATAATCATAATTAAAAGGCCAATTGGAACACTTTGAAAATCAGATGATGACTGGAAGGGAATCTTTAAAAGCTTTTGGACATTCAGTTTAGCTTCAGATCAGAGAGTCTGCAGCTGGAGTGTCAGGTCTTTGGTCCTTGATTAAGCAGAGGGTTGATTCCCCCCTGCAAAGATGCATCCCATAACCTTTTCAACTATAGCAACAAAATCCCAAAAATTCAACTTAAATGCAAGTCCTCAGGAGTATAATGTAGATTTTTAAAAAGAAAAGTAGAACAGCTTATTGGTCCTCCACGTCCTGTTGATTGTCTTTTAGGCTGAAGATAAGGTTAGACTTTTTTTTGTGCTAAAAGATAAAATCCTGCAGACGTGTGGTTAAAGTGGTTACAGACAAAATGCAAGTGCAAGGACACAGCATCAGATTTGCATGCTGGTGTATCAGCACAATCGGCTCATTACCACGAGGTTATGAACCTTCACAGGGAGAAAATGGTCAAAGAACAAAAATGTAACATTTATGAAAACACATGTTGTTAGAATAAATAATTAGATCTGACCAGGCAAAGTTCTTTCAGCAAACATTTTAGCATTAATGATGTCGACTTCACTTAAGAAAAAACTCTTCTCAGACGTATCTGAAAAAAAGATTTTGTGCTAGTGTGTGCACCTCTGCAAAGCGGGAGTTTTTCCGGTTCACGAACATTTAAGCATCATCAGTGATCTTAGAGCAACAGCTGCTGCAGCAAGCTGGTGACCGTTATAGACCCACTCTGATGATTAAATGTGTTTTTTTTGTTTTTTTAACACGTGTTTGCGGTTTTTTTCTAATTATGGAGGGTATATAGAAGGGAAATTAAGCTTAAAATGTGCATTTCTGAGTATTTTTTTATTACAATCATTGTAGATCAGTAGCAGACACGCAAATGTTGTTGGAAATGTTTTTTAAGTGTGAGGAGCAAGTTACTGCAGCGAGCCACAGTCTCCCTGCTCCACTCCATTCCGATGCATCCACTTGCAGACGAATGGATCCATGAACATCTCTGTTTTCCTCATCTGAGCTTTAAGATCTTTTATGAAGGTCATTCACAGGTTCATGGTTTCCAGTGAGATGGCCTTTTGATGAAATGAGTATAATATTGTCTTTTAAAGTTTTTTTTTTTCAATTTTAAGAAAATAAAATCAGCTTTGTTGGTTTAAAGCTCAGTGCTTTCAACTTTTCTGGAAAACTGTATTCACAAGACAAACATGAATAAGCTTGATTAGTTTATTAGGAGTATCTACAACTTATTAGCAATAAAATTATTTGGTTTGTACATTTTCCTACTATTTTTATGGCTCTCTTTATTTGGTGGCAAGTTTGCAGAATGAAATTTGTGCTAAAATTTAGTTTTTGCTCTGAACTTCTTAAATCCTAAATCTTTTTGAATTCTCGTTGGTGGGATCTTCTTAATTGTGAAACCAAAATCTTTCTTTGGTCAACTCATACAACACCTAAAAGTCTTTAAGTATTTGTTTTCCCTTCTACTTTCATGGTAATATCAGTATCATTATTGACAAAAAATAAGAAACTATTAATACAAGATTATTTTAGTATTCCAAAAATAATCTTCCCAATATTAAAATAATCTTGTGCACTCTGCTCTTTTTTGCCACCCCTCCAATGTATTCTGCCCCCTTCTTGCCCGCCCCCACATATAATGTTTTTTTTATCTCACCCGTTGCTTTGTTTAAACGAGTTCTGGTAAAAGTGTTATCTGATATCAGGATGACCTTTTTGGCTGAGAGCTCATGGTGCCTTGACATCACTGCTGGGGATAAAAACATGTAAGCGGAAGTGTAACAAGAAAAAAAACATTTGATGGAGACTTTTAGCTTATAAAGAAAAAATTCTGGATGTATTTGTGCTCTGTAAAGTTGATCTTAACTTTTGTCTTTATATTTCAATTCAATTTTATTTATATAGCCCTATATTACAACAATAGTCATCTCAATGGGCTTCATACCGGTAATTGTATAGCAAACATGAATCATAAAGAACATGAAGTCAGAACTCAATGACTAAACTGGGCATTTCTGCCCTTAGACCCCCCTTCTCGGTAAGGAAGATCCCCTGAAAAAGATCGGATCGGAAAGAATTGGCTTAACTAACTCTACAACTACATGTTTAAATAGTCCGGTGGATGAGCTTCATCCCGATGAGTGGGGGGACGACTGGGGTAGCAGGACGAGGCAGAGGCAGGGTCCACAACCAAGTGTAGGAGCAGGAGCAGAGACGAGCCTGGGGTGGGGACCACAGCCAAGTACAGGAACACGGAATCTGGAAGTTCTATCAGTAGTCTGTGGGTACGGTCGAGGATAGATCGTAGTGCAGGCGGGATCTGGAGGTCCCTTGAAAATATTTGTGTGGTTGCAATGGGATCAGGTCATCCCTTGAAGTGTGTGTGGTGCAAGGGTCGGTTCAGGTCCTAGAGGCAGAATCTGAAGCAGCTTACTGGCAACTAATTGTTATTGGTATTAAGTTTAATTCAAACAGGTAATGGTAAGTTACATAATCTCTGATTACTAGCTAGTCTGACAATAAGCCTGTCCAAAGAGGAATGATTTAGCCCAACTTTGAATGGAGAAACTGAGTCGGCCTCTCTTCCATGAGCTGGGAGTTTATTCCATAAAACAGGGGCTTGATGGCTAAACGCTCTACCTCCAACCGTACTTTTACTAATTCTAGGAACCACAAGCAGTCCTGCATTTAGGGAGTGAAGTGTTCTGCTTGGTTGGTAAGGCACTATGAGATCAAACATACTGATAGTCCTCAACAAAAATGTGAAGAAAATAAACACCACCTCACACCTGCTTACATCATGCCTGATAAACGTTTGACCTCATGGCGCGTTTCCTTTTGCCGTTCTGTTTTATTCTCTGACACGATGAGCTGAACTGCTCTCCGGAATACAAATAGCAGGACTCTGGCCCGGACTCTGCGCCAGAGCGCAGCTCTCCAAAGCTTTCAATTCAAATCCAGACAGCCTCATTTATCCCCGAACAGCAATTCTTCTTTTTTAGGTTGCAGAGAGTGGCTCGAAAAATGCACACACACAAACGTATAACAAAAAAACTGTACAGTACTATGCTTCCTCGATATGAGGGGATTCCCAACAATACACAATGAAAAAAAAACAAGATAACAAGCTTTGAAGTCAGTTTCCTGAAGCTCTGTGTTCTTTGAGTCCCTCAACTTGATGTAAAATCCCAAAGTGAGCCGCACTGCTAACCCCACTGTGTTGAAGATTTCCCCCACAAGCCTTTCTTCTTTTGTACCAATAAACCAGGGCTGGAGACTTTGGTTCTCCAGATCTACCACCCTGCCTGTTCTCCAGCCCTCTCTGTACTGTTTGATGGTAATTACCTGACTCCGCTGGTTCTGACCGACTGAACTGACCGGTCCGGGTAAACAGCAGCAAACGGTGCAGAGAGAGCAGAAAACCTGGAGGAACAGCAAAACCAGCAGCATCCGTGCTCTGCCGTGGTTCGTTACGATGTGAGCATACTTCATGTGTAAGCCTGACTAGAACCAGAGTCTTGGCACAGTTTGGGATGGATTGCTTGGTGGCAGACACGTTTTGGCAGGTACGATGTTGAGCTCAATAACATTCTGCTTAGAATCAGACTGAACTATATACTCTGTTCTAAAATTGCTTAAACCCCTTCATTCATGAATTTATTTTCAATTCTTAAAAAAAAAAAAAGATTTCTAAGTGATTTAGATCACTTTAAAATGTATTGAGATCTTTGGAAATATGCTTTTCGTTTATAGCTTCTATAAAGGATTCTCCAGTCAGGACTGGGCCACAAAATTAATAGAAAAAGTTGAACTATTCAGTGCTGACGTTGATGTGAACGCTAAATTTAAGATTCCATCCATTCCATGTTCTACATCATATGGCAGTGTCAGAGACACGGGCTCCAGGGGGATTCCTGGATAGATTTGTTCTATCTGAAGATCTCAAATGATCTTGGCAGCCCAGGGGCCTCATTTATAAACGTTGCGCACACACAAAAGAAGGCGTACGCCACTCTCTACGCAATAGTTGAGATTTATAAAAAGCAAACTTGACGGGAAAATGTGCGGTCCTTCACGCAAGCTCTGACCCAGGCGTACGCACAAAAACGGGTGAAATGAGAAACGGCGACACCGTCGGCAGATGGAAGAAACACGTGAAAGTGAAAATGACAATCCTGCCTCTCAGAAATAACATGAAGACTTCACAAAGCAAGTCTTACAATTAACAGCTACACCAACACCCGTTTGATCGATCAGCAGTGAAACAAACAAAAAAGATCAAACGAAAATAACAACAGAAATTCAAATGAACACATATTTGGAAAAAGAAAAGTGAAATATGTTCTGCAATATTGGCATGTTGTGCAATTCATCCTCATAAATAATATAGTTAACAGAACGCAATAATGTACAAAACTGATACTCTCGTCAATGTGTCCGTCTGGTGGAGCGGATATAGGTGCGGGCGTGCGGACGGACGGACAGATGTACTAATTGTCCACTGGGGAAAGTTGTTTTCATAGTAAAACATTTCTTCATAAGCTATGGAATTATGGTATTCATGCATATGCCTTTAGTTTGTTTTATTTTTGATAAAACAATTTATGGCGTATGTCTCAACCATTCAGAAAGCAACAAGAAATTACATTTGCGCGGAACAATTTCCCATTTCCACGAGGATTATTACCGACATCTGTAGCTTGTAGATGGAAATAAATGGATGGAAATAGAATGCCCCATCACAATGCGGAATGACGCACAATGGCTGATCTAGCACTCTTAGAAGATGTGGCAAATGGAAGAATTCGGAGTTAATGCATCTTTAGACAGCAAGAAGACTTGCTGCTTGGCCACACTGCCAACCCTCAGGGACCTGGCGAAACAACACTCCTTGGCGAGTCCACTCACTCATGTCACGGACTTTACTCCTGCTGCCTGCCATGCAGAACAGTGAGGCTGTGTGCTAGCTTCTACCGTTTCCATCTTCATTCACCTAGAGGGTTTTGCACATACTGATTTTGTAATGCCCTTGCGCAGTCTTTATTTATTATATTAGGAATCGGGGTTTTCATTCGGTTGGGATGCGGTTTTTCTTTTCAAGCTTTTGTTCAATACATTTTTGTTTAAATTGCAAGTGAATTCAGATTTAACCAACAAAGCCTGGATATCTTTAAAGTCCCATTCTGATCATCTTCCGGTCTACTCCCAGTGGTCTTTTAATTCTGATTATGCTGATTTAAAGAAAAAAATGAAAAAAACTGTCATTTTCTGGGACACAGTTTCTGCAGAGCAGCAGGAGTTCATAGAACTATTGGGGTGGAGCAACCTAACCCCCCCCCCCCCCCCTTCCCATCACCATCTATTTAACCTAATTTTACTCGAGCAACAAAAATCTGGAGCAATATTGGAGCCACCCAGCCCTACAGTTTTGAGTCAGAAACCCTAGAATAGAGCGAAGCAGGGAGCCTGTGGTCCTCCAAGCATGTTTTCGACGTCTTAAACAGGATCTTTAAAAAACAAAACAAAATCATCTCCTTCTAATTTACAATGACTTGAATAAAGAAATACTCAGAAATTGAATTTTAAGCTTAATTTTTGTCAAAAATGTCCTCCATCATAAGAAAAATGCCAAAACTGCACCTTGCACACCCCTGCACATCCTCATTGTTCATTATTGTTTATTATTACTGTTCTTGCCCATTTAGAATTTGCACGACATCTTTATTTTGCAGTTATATTTGTATTTATGTTATGTGTTAATTTTCAGTTTCCTGTATTTATCCTACTCCTATCTTTATTTTATTTTATGTAACGTAACCTTTGCATTCAGAGCAGACAGAAAGGTAAAAATTTTATCGTGCAGGGAAACCCGTTTCTTACTGTGCATATGACAATAAGCCCTCTGAGTCTTGAATCTTCAAAAGAAGCATTTTAAAAACACCAAAAACACAACTTTCATTGGAGTTGTCACTGAGTAGACCCTAAATTTGCCTTTAGAGCACTTTGATAGGCATCAACTGTGTGAGAAACCTGAGAGTGACTCTCTGCAAATCTCAGGAAATGAACAGGTCAGGGCCAGACTTCCCTTGTATTGCAAGAGTCTGATAAAAGCCGTACAGGAAACATGTCACTGCTGCAAAAGGTGGCTCCAAAGCTGATGACTTCTGAGATTTTAACATGCTACCTAAGCATTTTGACATGGTTTTGTTTAATAAATAAAGACATGGAGCTCATAGTTTGCAGTTAGTTAACACCCACATTTTTGGATATTGAACAGACACAGAAAAGTATTAAATTAAACAGAAAAAGGGTACAACAGTCAGACTTTGTACATAGTGGCGTGACATTCTTTTGGGAAAATGTTAGTTATCTACACTCTACACTTAAATACACATTTACAGTTGATGCATCGCCGTTGGATTATTGTTCACAACTGCCGCCCTCCTCCTGAATTGTGCTGCAGATCATCCACTGCTTGACGTAGTTGGAGTTTTTGTGCTCAAGAAACGAGTCCATCTGCGGTGCTTGGTTGGAGTCTGTGCCTCCGGGGCTGCTGCACTCTCCAAAACCACTGTCAATGGTGTCCAAGTCCACCTGGGGGTAACCGTCCTCCGACTGCTCGTTGGACGCAAACGAGTTGAGAGACGCCCTCTCTGGCTCGTGAAACTCTTCCTGCGGCTCAAAGTTGTCCCGCAGTAGTTCGATGACTATTTGGTTGTCTTGTTGTGGAGGTATCTCATTGTGTCTGTCCATCATGGACAGCAGGGATTCCTGGGAACTGTAGCCAGCCCGGCCTATGTTGGGACCTTCAAATGAACCGAAGCTTTCTCCGTCTTGGTAGCTTGTGAGTGAGCTGCGTGATGTGACTTCGTCGTCATACTCCTCTCCAGAGAGCGTCACAGTGTGGATGGAGATGTGTCCGGTGGAGTGGCCGGTGCCCTGTGAGCTGCCACTCTCTGGGAAAAAAAGCAGGCTGTTGGACGGCTGTGCGATTTGGAGGAAATCTTTCAGCTCACGGTCTTCCCTGGAGCTCCGCCTCTCGTTGTTCCACTTGAGGATGTCGTATTTCTTCGTGCTCGTCTTCTGAGCACCTGCACTGATCTTTAAGTAGTCGTGCTCGCCAAACACGGGCTTCACCCACTCCTACAACAAAAACAGAAGAATGAGGTTAATTCTGAGTTAAAGAGAATTTTACCCGTTCTTTACCAGTCGAGAGGAAATGGACCCATCCAATGTTTTACTTCCAACACTGAAAAAGATCTGATCTGCTGATGTTTGTCTGAAGGAACTTGACATTGGTGCCAACCCAAACGCACAGGCTATCCGAGCCTGATAATAGTTTACCAGTCAGAATCATGGTTCTGATGTACGTATGCAGCTTTCCAGGGCTGTAAAAATGGAGTTGCAGGAGATGGATTAGAACATTTCTCAACAGGGTGGAATATTTGTGCTGCACCCACCAGGAGAGAAAGGCAGTGCCTCAGATATCGAGTTGTCTAGCTTCTGGGTAGAAAAATGAGCTGAGAAAATAACTTTTTAGCGTGCCAAAGGTAATATATTATCATATGGTTATAGTTTAGTCTAAAAGCCTTAGAAAAAGCAGGATATAGACCCTTCAAACTCAGAGTTAGGACTACTTCATCCACTTTCCCTGTAGCGTAGGAGGCGCCTTTACTGCCTTCTCGTGTTTGCTGGTGTTATTACAGAGCTTACAGGACAGAAGGATAAAAGAGAATGCTTGTTTGACACAGAAGCACAAGCTCCATCACAATCTCTGTGCTCCTTTTAAGGCACGCCTGCTTGTTCCTGATCCTCAATATCTACCACCCTGCCTGTTTTCCAGCTCTCCCTGCACTGCATGGTGCTGATTACCTGGTCCACATGTGTTTATTAAATCAAAGTGTGGATACATCTGATTGGGCTAATCAGAAACTAGCAGGGTCTGGAGATCTGGAAAACAGTCAGGGTGCTGGATCTCGAAGACCAGGAGTGAGCAGCCCCGCTCTAAGGTGTGCAATCTACCACTGTAACTGAACCGACCAGCCCCAGAGTACAGTTTTTCTGTCCTATGGAGTAATTCTGCAATGTGAATAGAATGAACTAAGCACGTCCAAAGTCTGGACCATGGGCTAAATGTGGATTTAAATTTCCTCTTGCTCGCAGGTTCCTGTCAAAGAACCAATTATATGGGGCTTCCAGTACTTTGTAAGGAAATTACGATTTTTGTTTTGTTTTTTATTGTGATTGGCTAAGTTCTTTAGTTAGCCATTGTGAACTTGTGGCAACGCTGTCGCTGGACACGTCTGTGAAACTTTCCAGCCTTTTTCTAAGATATAGACCATAAATAGACTGAACAGATTTGTTTTTGTGATCGAGACCAGTGGTTTGCCTTTGTGAATCAAATAACTATTGGTGTTATTTTCCTGTTCACATAGTTTACATTTAGACGTTTGAATAAAAGGTTTCTTTCTTTTTTTTTTTTTTTTTTTTTTTTCTTCAGACAGACTGTTTCATCATTTCTGGTTTTTAAATTCAAAATTTACAGTAATTTTGGTAAAAATGGATGCATTTCTTTTCAGTGTGAGGAAATAAAAAAGCATCCCACTGCAATAAAACTTTCATTAAAATGGTTCATTTGCCTTTAATGTCATATGGGTCCAAAGAACGCTATGCGATTGGTTTGCCTTCACACATTTTCTCCTAAAACAAATCTGACACTCGTTGCAAAACTTTTGACCCCCCCAGGAATAAACTAATATGAATGAATATTCTTCTTAACAAATGTTTTCTAAGCTACATGCAGACCAACAGAGACCAGTTATAAACAGGCAGCATATGTTTTTATACTTTGAATGTACTCAAAAGCTCAGTCAAGAGACAGAAACACAATTCAGGTGGGATTCTCAGGTATCATAAACGTTATTATTCATAAAGTATATCTCCTCAAAAAAACACACATGCTTTCTATCCTGGAAAAAGTTAGTGTTGAATTTGATAATATGGCTTCTGTTTTGAAAGATAGACTTAGTTTCTTTAATACTATGTTTAAAATCTACTCAAAAGACAAGTAAACAGGCTATGAACTTGGTCTTTTTTTTTTACTTTGCTGCATAATTATTTCATGAGAATCCTCTGAATGCATATGAAAGGACTCTCACCCTAAGCAACAGGGACTTTTTCAGTCACCTTAAACCTTACTGCATCGAGATGATGTCCAGATAAAGGCGCCCAAGCCACCACATCCTGACAGTTACAGCTGAACAAAATCACAAAATCTAGACAGTCAGACGTGAGAAATGACACAAGCAGAAAAAGGAACTTGTCAATGAAAACGTCTGTCTCCTGCTCTCTGAAGTATTTCTCTCTTTTATGCTCCACCGCTTCACGTCTTCACGTCATAACAGGGACATCGAGGGCCTGCTCACATACTGCATAACAGTTTGGTTCGGCAGCTGCACCATGGCGGGTTAGGAGAGACTGCAGAGTGTTGTAGAGACAGCTCAGAGGATCATTGGACGCCCTCTCCCCACCCTGACTGACATCTACTCCGCACGCTGTGTCAGCACGGCCCGGGACATCATTAAGCTCTCACTCAGACTTATTTGACCTGTTGCCCTCTGGGAGGCGCTACAGACGCATCAGAACCCAAACAAACAGACTCAAATATAGCTTCTTTCCTGAGGCAACAACCATGCCCAACTCCAAAATGCACAGATAAAATCGGCCACAGCACATGGCAATGAATATTTTTATACATGTGCATATTTAAATCTGCTATTTAAGTATTTATTCCGTCAACACTTCCCCAACTCCATGCTGTTTTTGCACATCTGATATGTTTATATCTGTACATGTCACCCTGCACATAATTACGGACATTTTTATATTTGCACATTCCATATTTTACATATTTGCACACTTCCTAGGTACACTTTGTACATACTGATATTTTTTACATTTATATTATACTTTAAATTTATTGTTTTTTATTTTTTTACACTGTGATGGTGACTGCTTCAATTTCATTGTCTAGTGACAATAAAGGCATATCTTATCTTATTGCTTATCTTAAACTAAACTTAAATACTTTTCTTTTTAAAGGATATATGTTTAAATTATAAATTGAACCTTCATAAAGGCAGATGAAATGAAATGAAAACAAATCTTTGGCCCTAAATTCAAAGCTGCACCTGTCATTGAGCCACAGTGTTAAAGGTTTTGGGTGTTTGCTGCCCTCTGGTGGCAGATTTACGTAAATGCATGTTTAAGATTTGCTGCACAAATAGGTTTCAATGCAGTCAACAATTGTAATAATAAATTGATATAATATAGGAAATAAAGACCTTTAAGCACTTATGTTTTTAGAAACTTAATGTAAATTTATAAATGATTTCTGATTAAAAAATATTCATATACTTACACCCCCCCCCCCCTTAAAGTTTTGTGGTTGAGTAAAACTTCACCTCTGTGTTAGGATCCCAAAAAAAAAAAAAAAAGATTTTTCATATTATTTATTGAATGGTTAAAATTAGCCCACCTGAAAATGAAACTTAAAAACAAAGATTAATTTACATGAGGGGAAAAATAAAAGGCAACGGAAGATTGTAGTGATAATCACACAACTGTCATTTTGTGTTCAAAAACAAAATGATGAAAGTCAGACATGGGGGGGGGGGTATTTCCACTGGGGTGGAACACGTCTGAGTGTCATACACAAATAGCTGCCCACAGTGTGTGAAGTGGGAGGTTCTTAAAGCCCCTAAGCACTGACTCATTCACATCACCGAGTCCCTTCAGGGTGCAGAGGAGGGAAAGTCCCACAAGCGGGTCCAGATGTGCCAAAAGTCCCCCTTTAGAGCGCCTCCTGCGGGGCCACTCTAGAAACTACACATCGACTGATGGTGTCCCTCACCTTGAAGTTCCCTTGGTGCTTTTGATGCAGAGGCTTGAAGAATTCGTCCGGGCTCGGGACAAACGAAATCATCTTGAGTTTCTTCAGCCAACACCTAGAAGGACAAAAAACAAACATGGTGATGAACTCTGTCAGGCCGGTAGAGCTGTGTGACCTTTGAGTCAAAGTCAAATCGTTGCATATGACAATAAAAAATCCCACAGTGACCTTTCAGAATGAAATGCATAATCAAAGCATTAAAAAATATATTTACCGCTGTTAACTGGATCAGAACTGCCTGTTATCTTTTGGACTCATGACTTCTATAACTCAGCTGCTATGAGTATGAAAGCATAATATATATATTTTTGTTTTCACTAATTACACACACATGAACTACAATGGATTACCTGCGCCTTAGAATTTAAAAGCGTTAATTGAATATAAAAATAATCCAAATTTTGTTCAGTTGCTTTCATACTTTCATTTTTTTCACGCTCCAGCACTAGCTGTGGTTTAGGTCAGAGAGCGTTGTTGAGCCATCTGTTTGCATTTCACCCAGAGAGTCAAGGCTGCTCGTTTCCTGTACAAAACCTGAACCTAGAAGCTTTTTTTTTGGACCAAGTCAGTGGGTTTTCTGAAAAACACCCCCTGCCTCCTTTTTCTGTTGCTTTCTTTTATGCACGGCTTGATTCAGAAGCGATAGGAAAGAGTCCCTTAAAGGATTAACCTTTTCTTGATAAGGTTTTTAATTAAAAAAAACGACTGCATTTACAGGAACGTCCACAGACGTTTGGGAGTTTGGGTACTCCAATCAGGAACTCCATCAGAAAGAAAATAACAGGCTGGGTGGAAGTCTATATTATTATTATTATTCAAGACATGGGATTCTCCTGTAATAAATACTTTTGCACGGGAGTAATTGTAATCAGTTGGCTAATCCAAAAATTAATGAATCCAAAATGATTTTCCAAAGATTTATGCTGTAAACATTGTAGATGGATGGATAGGACGGATGCGTCACAGTTGGAGGAGAGTGCACCTCCCACCATACTAGTTATCTGTAGGCCTGCTGTGACCGGATGAGGGAGCACATGATCACGTAAGCAGCTGTCTTTTATCTCTGACACACATCTGCACCGCAGGCGCGAGCAGTCATCCTGGAACACGGCGGCCGTGAGCGGAGACACGGCCGATACCGAGACTGTCAGGGCGAGCTGCACTGCACAAACGCACAGACGTCTCCATGAGGCTTTTCATCTTCATCAATCCTTTTTTCCCCTTTAATTTATAATGCGGGAACTCAATTTGCACACAAAACACCATTAAAGGCCGATGAGCTCTACATTAACATTATCACAAACACCAGAATGAAATACAGGTGTAATGTCATTGGAATCTAAACTCTAACTTGTCTTTCAGTGACATTATCATTGAAAAATGACTCAATTTCCTAGGAACGTCTGTTGCTAAATTATTTAAGCTAAAAATGCTTTCAACTTTCGTTAAGATAAAGACGATCAAATGTTTATTTTATCTTTTAGTTCTGGTAATTATTTAATAAAACTGAGCATTACATCAGCCTGGTGGAAAAGGGGATTTTTTGTGTGGAAAGTCCCAACAATGAGCCTTTTAATATAGAAAGACAGGAAGAGCAACGCAATAAATATTAAAACCAAAAAAGTATTGGTGAAAATGTTCCTATTTTATGTTGTAAAATATGGCGACTATGGGAAGAAATGACCTACAGGAACGCTTCCGCCTATATTTAATTGATGTATTTGGTTATGCAGCCACATTATTGGGGGTACTTCGCCCCAACTGGTGAACTGCAGAAATGACAAGAATCTAATCCTGTTTTAAAATGGAGCCACTTAAACGATGAACCCAGGAATTGTAGCTGCAAAAAATATAAATTCAGCTGGACTCTGTGTGGAAAATGAAACGCTGAATTCTATGCTTACTGAGCTGAAATTCCTGGTGTCCGGCAGCAGACATCTACACAACACTAAAGGTTTTTAAACAACTTTCTCCTTGCTCCTATTTTTTACAAAGGAAGCTAACATGTTGTCATGCATTGATTTGGTGACAGAAACATTATTGTGCAGCCCAGCCCTTAAAAAAAAGTTACATTTATTTTGGATAGTTTTGGATTCTATCCTCCCTGTGGGAGCACAGCCGCCACATGGTCAACAGGAGTCAATGGCTTCAGAATTCATTCAATCCACTTGTCAGTTATGTTCAAAAGTTTGCAGTTAACTCTGATGGGGATTGAACAGAATCAGCTTGCTGGTGAAGTGCTGCAGAGCTGCACCAGTCTTTGCATTTAATTGGTGCAGTCCACGGATTCCCCCTCCCATCACCAGCAGAGGCAGAAGGCGGTTGGTGAAACCAAAGTGTGTTATTTTCTCTTTCATTATTCCATCATGTTATCTATGACTTCCAGCAGCCTAAAGGGAATTATTTGTAGCTTTATTTTTCTTATTTTGTTCAACTCTCTGTAATGTTACCAGCCAATATGGTGTCAGCAGCCTGCGATTAACACACTCAATACACAGAGAGACGCCATTTAATAGCTTTTTCCTGTTTGTCATTCTGTTGATCAAACCTCCCAGAGCTTCTCTTTTTGTTCCGATCACCCTTTGATCTATTTTCCTAGCGTTCCTGCTGGGCTTTAGATTACGATTGTGCCGATTTTAGCCATAATCAAAAATCGGTATCATTTTCTTGGACATAGTTTCTGCAGAGCGGCAGTATTTCATCAGACATTGGCCTCTGAGTTGCAGGACCCCAAGCCTGCGCTGATATCCCATCATCCCATCGTTAACGCTCTCTGCTGCTAGCTTACAGCCCCTCACAACCCCAACCTAACATTAGCGGTGCAACAAAAATGGCAGCAATATCGTAGCTTTCCAGCCGTTCAGTTTAGATCCAGATTCCAGCTCAGACGAGGAAAACAAAGACGTTCATGGATCTATTCGTCTGCAAGCGGATGCATCAGAATGGAGCTGAGCGGGGAGCTTGCAGCCCGTCCAGTTTGAAAGCATTTTGCTCCCGATTCACAACAATTTGGATAAAACTACTCGGAAATGCATTTTTAAAGGTAATTTTCTTTTTATATGCCCACCATCGTGAGAAAAATGCCACAAGAAAATCTTAAAAAACACTAAAAACACAATTATCATTGGAGTGGGTCTTAAAAACTTCCACAGCGTAATGACAAGTTGAGGAAGAATAAATAACGAGGAGCTAAGGTTCCCTCCTGCAGCTTTTGCATTACATGAAGGCTCAACAAGCACTCTTGTATGAAAAGATGTTGTTTTATCTTTATCATCCTTTGGCAGATCGATAAAGATATAGATGATGCATGAAAACAAGCTGGTTTCGGAAAAAAAAGCAGTGGAGCTCCAAAGGCTGCAGCCTTCAACCCAAATCTAAAACTTTCTTTTTGTCTCCTGTCTTTGTCCTTGTTAGTCTGTTGTCTAATGTTGAATATATGCCTAAAAATTAATGCTATGTTTGTTTAAGTAGTTCCTAGGCTTTGTTATGTTTTAGATTTTTGTTTCTACCAATTACCTGAAATAAAAAAACACATGGTTCAACTAAAATTAAACCATCTTCGAGCCCAGTCGTACATCTCCATCCGAATCTGAAGCTGTAAACATTTGTGGCCTCCTTTGCTCCTCTGCTGCTTCCACCATTCAGTCTTTCTAGAAGCTGTGCATTGAACCGAAACCAGAATGTGATCTCCGTTTTCTCTGTCATCACTCAGGAGCCTCATTCTGGGTTTTCATGGCCTGATGCTTTAAAGACGCCTTTCCTTCTCTGCTTTCTAAAGCTCTGTGACGTGTTGCGTGACTTCCTATTGTCCCAGCCAGTTCAGTGCAGCAGCGTGCTGCACTTACGGCACTGCAGCGGTTTTTCGGTATGTGGGAGGTGATGCCAGGAAAGTCAATCAGTTACTGGAAGAGAGTGTGCTGCTGACCTTCAAGACTTCATTAATTCGAGTTCTGTTTGCCATTGCTCGGTTTTATACAAAAGCAAAGTAATAAAAATATATATAAGTATTTGTAATTTTGGTTCAAAGTGAAGTGCAGAGGCTGAAGGTTGGTCAGAATCATACTCACGGTTTCTGTAAATATCCCAGAATCAGGAGGCAGAAGAAGAGAACAACAGGAACTGACAAGTACAACCAAAATATGTCTTTTCCTGGAAAGAGAAAAATGAGATATAATAAGTAAACTTTGCTCTCCACGTTCTGAACGACATAAAAACCTGACGCAGAAGTTTTCTACCTTCATCTTCTCCAGGCGTTCTCCATTCTGTCCCTGAGCTCCACTCACTCCACGGACCTAACAAGATCTCATCAGGCCGAAGTTTGGCCTGAACATCCACAACGTAGCTGACCTTTGGTCGGAGTTTATTGACCATGAGTGACAAGTTCTCTTCTTCAACTTGGAGCTCATAAATTGGAACCTGCGTGCATTAAAACAAACGGCAGGTTTATTCACTCCGACAGAAGCTGGTGTTTCTGGTTTGACTTGTGATGAATCATTTTCGGCGTTACCATGAGGTTTGCAGCTTCTCTTATCCGCAGCCTGTATGTGAGGGGCTGCTCCTCCCTGGTGCTCCAGGAGATGTTGTAGAAGTCGTTGACTTTTGTCACTTTGACGTCAAACGGAGGCTCAGGTTTCACTGTGATGGCAGAGCATGGCAGATGTGATTATGGAATTGAAAGCTGCAAGTGGTTTTATATTTAGCTTTTGGTTGCCCTGGAGATCAACACAGGTGTGTGGAGGTTTGCTGTGAAACGAGGTGTTAGGGGGAGGCTGGCTATAGACTGCTTTTGTTCCTCTTGCAGCTAAAATGTCAAACCAAAAACCTGTATTTTATGCGACTGCTGTGAACCTACATGAATTCCATCAATTCAGGGGAAAATGGAAAGAAACAAAAATGTCAATCTGAGGAGATAATCAGCTGAACTTACCCACATCAGACAGAGAAAAGCTGTCTGACTCTGTGGCGTTCTCCATCAGCTCGTGCCGTCGCACTGATGTAGTGCAGATAGTTTCAATAGAAGCTACTCTTTGTAGAGACTTGGTAATTGTGCACCAGGACTGGCTGGAATTGATGACACAGCTGCCGCTGGCTTCAGCATCTTCGGCCCTGGAACACACAAATCCTTCATGAGTGTCTTCATCAGACAATCGTCTCCATTTGATGAACACATTTATGGTCAAGTGAAGCATTAAGCATCATTCAGTTTCCTCCGAACTCCTCCAACTGCAAACTACTCAATGCTTTCAAAGATTTCAAACCTTGTTTTTCATCGTTCTCAATATTTTATCAGGTTTAAACTTCTCTTTGCTCGACATCTTTCCAAGCTTGTCTTAAAATCAGCACAGCGGAGATGTGTTTGTCTCATTAAGAGCAAGAAAGGATCCAGAAATAAGGATTTTTTTCTATTGAAATCAACTTCTATTGTCAATCTCTTGCCAATAGAAGAACTTGATTTAAGACTCAAAAAATCTCAACTATCACTATGATTTTTGGTTCAATTTTAAGGATGTGTTTTTGAAAAGTTAAATAAATTATTTTGGAAGCATAAATGTGAATGTTTGTTCTAAGAATTAGTGCTAGTTTGAGATTTCATGAGGATTTATGAAGAACTTGTACTGAGATTCTCATTTTGTTCATATTAGGTTCTAAAATGAAGCGTTTCCACTTATTACTCTTGTTTTGCCTCCGTCATCAAATGGAGCAACAATAAAAGCTAAAAAAATATAAAGCATTAGCTTAAAAAATATTTATCAGTGTTGGGAATCTTACTTTAAAAAACAATTTGTTATAGTTACTAGTTACATTTCCCAAAAATTAATTGAGTTAGTTAATCTGTTACTACATCTTAAAAGAAATTACTCAGCAAAGTAACTACTCCGGTTACTTTTGCAAGTTAAAATACGTGAATAAATATAATGTTTTTTCCTAGCTGTCAGCAAACGTATCAAAAATAGAAATATAAATGACATTAAATTTACATGAGGAGGAAAACAAACTCTGCATAGAAATAAAAGTAAAGGTATTAAATGACGCCTTTAGCTTCATATTTGTTTTTGTGTTCTCGTCATGGATGTGCATTATGCACGTAATTCAGCAGGGAGGGGAAAGTCCGGCTCTCTAATCAAACAGTGTTCAGACGGAGCGTGGTTTCCACAACATACTATGTGTGCTCAGTTCTGTGAGTTCCCGGGCTGAAAGATCAACCTTAATGAACCGATGGGTTCATACTAAATAATGGTGTTGTAGCGGGGATAAAAGTAATTAGTTAGATTACTCTGTTACTTAACACGTAACGCCATTGATAACACAGTTATACTTATAGTCCCAACACTCCTTTTTGGAGCTTATTGCTTTATTTTCGGTCTGGCAAGAAAAAAATGTTTTGCAATAACAAAACATGTCTTTGTGACTAGAATTTTTTACTCAAAATTCTTGGTAAGACCATTTTTATTACCTTATTGGCAGATATTTTGGCTTATTTAAAGAAAATATGCTAATGGGGTAAGAAATTTTGACTTATTTCTAAGGGGCCAATTTACTAAAACTTAACAGTTATATGTCAGTTTATTAAATCAATGTTTTCTAGTATAAAATAAAAAACAATGTTGCTTCATCTCCATAAATAAAATTGTGAAATTGCATTATAAATATCTGTATTTTCATCACAACCTTGTTTTTGGAAAAATCTTCCCAATCGGTCTAATTGATGAGACTGAAGATGTGATGGATGTTTTTAGAAGGTAATTTCCCAAACAAAACAGGAGTAAATGGAGTCGGTTATAGGGGAATAAATGTGTTCAATCTGGAAGTGAAAATGATAAAAGGTGTAAAAAAAAAGAAACAAACTGATGTGAGGTGACTTTAAGACAAAACGAACAATGTTTTAAAATATTTTTACACATTTTTGCCACAAAGGAACAAACAAAGATTTATGGCAGCTGCTGTTTATTTAAAAATGATTATTTCTGTTCGCCGTACAGGGAGATCATTACGGTTCCACTAGATTATATTCCAGCTCTGTCTGATATCGCTGTCATTCTTTATGTCTCATCAAAAGTGCAGCTACCTGCAGACGACTGTCAGGGTGACGGCATGTTCCGGCACCGATGCTGAGCAGGAGCAGTTCAGAGTCCTAATGTAGTCCGTGGAGCAGGTGACATCACACGCAGATGCTGCAGATTAGAAGAGTGTGGTCAACTCCAAACGGTTGCAACGTTTGTGGCGCATCAGATTTTGAGAAAGACGGTCAGGGCGGTGGCACCAAGATTAACGGATCCCTGATCAATTCGGTAAATGCAGCAGATTAGATTACAGATCAAGTTCAGATAATTTACCGAGATTCGCTGGAAGAGAGAAGACCCACAGCGCCAGAAGGAGGAAGGGTTTGAGAGCCATGCAGGCACTGGGGGACACACAAGAGCTGGATCAATCTTCAGGGACAAACCCAGTATCATACAGCGAAGGAAAACAAAACTACAAACAGTAAAATAGCTGTAATGTGTCGTTTTGATTGAAACAGATGTGTGGTTTAAAAAGTGTTGACTTTATCCTTTTCACTGAAAATAACCGTTTCCTAAAGAATCTTATGAGCATTTTCACAAAATTACAATGATGAAATGATTCTCTAAAAGCAGAAAAAGTCTTAAAATGATCCCTTTTGCTCTCAAAGTCTTAATAATGGGCCATACCTTTTCTAAAGGAGCTTCTTCGCCCGGCAGAGTCCTACTGAGCGGCTGGTGGACTGACGTGTGAACTAAGTAGAGGAATTTGTTGGTGCTGACACGTCACTGTCAGAATCGTGACTCAGGATGTGGTTTTCAGAGCGGCATACTGCGGCACCTTCCAACCACATCCACATCACTGCTTTAAGAACGCAGCAGCCAAGCCAACAGTGATAAAAAGTCAACAGGAAACTGTAATTAGTGTGCAAAATAATTCATTCATCATGGTCGTCTCACCTACTGCCACCTAAAACGAGTGAAAGAAATATCCCAAGATTATATTTTCAGATATTTTCCTGAAAAACTAAAACATCCCTTCTTGATCATTTGTGCATTTAAGTGTATAATTTTCACTTTTTTTTTTTTGAAAAAAATATTTAAAAATACATTTTGCATTTTCTTGGCATGTATTTGTGTATTTGTCTGCTTTTCCCTTCAAATAACCAGACTGTTATTTATGTACGCATAAAGTAACAAAGCAATATTTCTGCATTCACATTAAAATATAACTTTGAAAAGAAACTAACAGTTTCTAAATACTTTACCTAGAAGGTGCTTAAAATGCTGCTGCATTGGATTGGTTCATAAAACATTATTACAGGTTATAAATCAAAAATGTTTTTCAATATATATAAATATATATTTTTTTTACATTTGAAAGCAAAATTACCAAAACCAATTTTTAAAACATTTTCTTTTTTAACTTGTCCTGTCCAACAGCTGGGCAGACAGATAAGAGCTGAAGGCCTCTTGTGTTGGACATATTTTACTTTAACAACAGGGGTTATGAATTTTCTGACAAACCAGAGGTATGTCTGAATAAACCCCCTTTTGGAATCGAGGCCAGACTTTATTCATTTGAATCATATTTGAAAATCGTTTGTGTTGGACCGGACGGAAAAGAAAGGGGGGAAGAAGAGAGAGGGATGTTAGAGAGGGGGGTGATTATAGGGGGGGGGGTAAAACCTTGAAGTGGCATAAAGCAGGATGTTTATCAATATGGTCAGGTTCAGATGCAATTCATATCTAGAAGGGGCGGGGCCTGTCCACACACACACTCAAATGTTATAAACACACCTGTTGGCTCCAAAAATGTTCACATGTCAACATGTACACAATACAAACACTGTTCACACGCATATTTATGCATTCAGTAGTGTGAAATATTTCATTCAGTCACGCAAAATATTTGTGCAAAGTTGAGCTAACACCTGTGCTCAGGTGAGTGTTTATGTTCTTCTAACATGGATGATGGAATGTAAAAAAAAAAAAGGAGGGAGAGTGCCCAGCCATCCCCACACCAAGACCCTCGCTGCAGCAGTAGCGGCAGCCAGAACACCCCAACACCACACGGCAGTAGGCAGAGAACAACCGCCCCCCGGGTGATCACATCCGCCACCCAGGCAAGGGCCAGCAGGACCGCCGCGGGTCCCCCAGAGCCAGAGAGAAGGGAGGCATGGTGGGGGTCATAGAGTGCAGCTCCAGCTCAACCAGGAGAGCAGCCCCCCCCGCCGCGCCAGGAGGGCCCAACGCAGGGCCCCACCCCAGAAGAGTGCCCACAGCCCCAGACGAGTAGCTTATCACCACCCAGGAGTTCTGGGCATCGACCCCGCCCCAACCCCAGGTACGAGCCAGGACCCCCCAAGGGAGACCCACTCCGCGCTCCAGGCAGCCACCAACCCGGCCAACGGTTAGTCCAGGAAGGATCAAGGCAGTGGCCAGCCATCCCCACCCAGGATGGGCACCCAGGAGAAGAGGGGGTCCACAAGAGGTGTTCTAAACATGGCCCGACCAGGCTCGGCCACAGTTGGAAATTTGGCGAGGCCCAGCACTCAGGGGCAAGGCCCAGAACCCACACCACAGGGACACGGACACCCGCGGCTCAGGTGTGATGTTATCACCGGCTCCTGGTCTTGCCAGAAAGCTCGGGGATCCCTCTCCCTGTGTGGAGAGAGGGCCGCCGGGCCCAGGAAGCCAGCACCCATGGAACACGGCCGCCGTTGCCAAGGGGTTGGTACCCCTTGCCAGGGATGGGGTAGGGAACAGATGGTCCTAGGTCCCACCTTCCTTGTGAAATGCATGTGTGTGTATTTGTGAGGCGTGTGTGTGCATGTCTGTGTGTTTATGTTGGAATGTATATTTTGAGTAGTGAACTGTGTTTGTACAAAGGGGGTGAAGTTAAAATTGGTGGGTAGAGCGCTAAATGACATCTGCTGCTTGCTGGCAG
This sequence comes from Oryzias sinensis, assembly GCA_037389245.1. NCBI lineage: Eukaryota > Metazoa > Chordata > Actinopteri > Beloniformes > Adrianichthyidae > Oryzias > Oryzias sinensis. The sequence goes on from CM074491.1 coordinate 4,853,132, forward strand.
TGATGTCCAAGCACCCCCCCTACCAAGGGCCATACATGTCTAAGGTGCAAATAAAACCGAGAGGGGGGGGCCCATTCCATACGGCAACAATGGGAGGGGGACCACTGCCAAGTAGCTCCTCCCCCCCAATCACCCTAATAAGAGATTATATGAGGAAGTGGGTAAGTCGGGGACAGTTGGTAGACTGGGGCCAGGGGTCCCATCCCCTAAGACGCCAACTCCCAAGGCCCTGTCACCACCCACCCCACACAGAGAGAGAGAAGCCAGGAACTGCCGCCCCCCCGGAGCAAGCCCAGGCCCCAGGCGCCACCATGGGAGAGTTCTGGTCAGGCGTCAATGGGACTGGGCAGCCAACCAGGCAGGGCGACCGCCGATTGCCTCAGCGGAGACCCCTGACCCGACAAATCTCCAAAGTCCCGTACTGATAGTGGGCCCTCCCCTTCCCCTAGGCAGCCCCCCACAGAACAGGGCCAACAGAGAGACTGAATTCTTTCAAAGTTACGCAGTTTTGCAATGATGCCGATTTTGTTATCGGAAGTGAAATATTATTATCTAAATTGCATAAGAGTTTATATGTTTTGGAGGGAGTTTTATTCATTGAAAAATAATCGGAGAGGTTACTACTTTTGGTGGCTTTAAATCATTGTCTCTGTATTTAAACTTTTTAGTAATAATAGATTTAAGTCGCTGATATTCAAAAAAGTTTGTCTTGTAGTTCCTGGTGTGTTATGAATCTTCTATTAATAATGAAGTGCTCTAGTAGTGTTACGCCTCCAGGTTGCCAAGCTGAGAAGTGTAAAAAAATTTTGTTTATAAGGATGTCTGGGTTGTTCCAGATTGGTGTCATTTTGCACGGTTGAATTGATGATTTTGATATTTTGAGGAATTCCCACCAGGCTGTTAAAGTGGCATTTATATTAATACTTTGGAAACAATCCTGTTTTTTAACTGTTTGGCTAATAAACGGTAGATCTGAGAGGTTGATCTTTCCAGATAACGCCTGTTCCAAGTCTAGCCATGAGTTGGTTTCTGGATTTTTTTTAACCATTTTAAGATGTATTGTAATCTATTTGCAAGAAAGTACTTGTGGAAGTTAGGTAATTCCAAGCCTCCACAGCTTCTTGCAGATTTTAAAGTTTTTAGACTAAAAAAGAATTACCAAAACAAATAATGCCTATAGTACGACGGAGTATTAGGGCCACCAAAAAAAAAAAAAAAGTAAAATCGACATCTATGATCGTAAATCTATGAGAAAATCTATGAAAAAAAAACTCATAAAAAAAATCGTAAATTTACTAGTTTTTTTCTCGTAAATTTACGAAATAAAATGTCGTAGTTTTTTTTCGGTGGCCCTTAAACCCCGTCGTACCTATAGACCAGAAAGACACAAGATTCTTTTCTCTTTTTGCATAATTGTTTGTTTCTTTCAATTCAGGAATATGGCTCACTTAGACAGTTTGTCAACTTAACGTAAGTTGCAAGACAATATACATTTACATACTGATAATTTAGGTTTATTACAACATAATGCTTTGTCTTTGCATGGCATGACTTGTGTATGACTTGATTGCATGCCAATAAAAAGACCACGTCATAAAATATGTGTAGCTTCAAGGAGAAAAATAAGGAAGTTTACAGAGAATCACACTAGTGTCATTTTGTGGAAATGCAGTTTAGCAAGAGATGTGATATAAAGCAGCATGCTGTCACTCAAAACTCTGAAGCTCTTTTTGAAAAGAAGTACAAACACCAGCCATTGATTGTTGTACCAGTTTGTGAGTTGCTGCATGCCAGCTTCCTAAATAAAACCGCTGTCCTATTTCCACTCTTGACTGTGACCAACCAGCTTTTTACCGCTGTCACACTGTCTTCCATCCTGTATGTGTGTTGTGGCTTTTGTTGTTTTGTTGCCAACATGTTTTCAGATCCATTAAGGTGGAACATTTGGTGCCTTTTTTTTGTCCACTAAACACATTGTTCTGTTGGTGGAGAACAGTGGAGGAGGAATCTGGGTTCTAGCGTTATCTTCTAGCAAACGGCATGTGCTGCAGCCAGTGACTTGAAGGACTCACAGCATAGACAACAGAAGCTACATTCACACCGCTAGCATTGGTCTTCAAATGTTTAAAATTTGGCCCCAAAAAAATTAAGTCGCGTTCAGCAATCGGGAAACTCCGCTTTGACCCGTGAAGTGTTAGTAACCTGACCAACAGGTGGAGTCTAAAACCAGCAAAAAAATTACAGTAACTCATTACTCTGCAATGCCACAACACTGTACAGTATATGAGATGTAGTTGGTGCTTCCATGATGTTGAGGCTAAAAATGCTTGATGGTAACTCCTCCCACATATGGCAGGAGCGGCGGGTTTATGAGCACATTTTTTTGGATAAGCAGCAAATTTGACGTGCAAATTGGTGTGAAAGATAGCATCAGATTTCTGCAGCCACATTCCCAGATGTCCACTCTGCTTTACAACTGGATTTCTTTAGATGTTACCCTAATTGTTTGACGAAATAAAGGTCAACGGCGTGAACGGTTTGCACTTTTACAGGACTTTACTACCTTCCTTTAAGGCCTAAAGGGCTTTTCAGTAACAGTCCTATTAACCCATGAACACAATGATGGCGCAAACCTATAACCACCAGCAGCAAGGCGGGGTTCAGTGTCTTGCCCGAGGGCACCTGGACATATGGGGTGGGCAAAGGGGGAACCAAACTTGCAGTTTTCCGATCAGAGGCCACTAAAAATCTTGATGGGCTTTATGTTCTAACGTTTACTTTTAAGCATACATAGGACATGCATGGATTTGTAAACATGCCGCATAGTGGTAACCTGTTGAACTGACCTGTCGCCAGTCACTTCTCATTATTAACAATAATCGTTGTTATAATTAGTCACATAAAAAAAAATTAAAAATCTGTTAGTTTAAGCGGTCAGCTAATTCTTAAAAAACATTTTTAATAGGGTGCATTGTAATTGGTTAATTGGTAAAATAGTGCAGAAAAGAAAAAAAATGCATTAATGGTTTTTGGAAAAATTAGTTTCTTCCTCCTTGACAGCACAAGAAGCTTTGAAGCCCCTTAGATTAGCAAAGGTTCTACCCATTACTTCATGTAGGAAAGCCATAGTTATTATTTAGACACTTTAAATGGTAAATGGCGTATACTTATATGGCGCTTTTCTACCTTCTTTCGAAGGCCCAAAGCGCTTTACAGTCACAGTCAGTCCCATTCACCCATACATTCACATACTGCTGCTGAACACTGGCACCAACCTTCCACCAGAGGCAAGGTGGGGTTCAGAGTCTTGCCCAAGGACATTTTGACACATGGGCGTGCAAGGCGGGAATTGAACCTGCACTCTTTCGATTATGGGTTGACTGCCCTACCGCTGCAAGAAGAGCTTCTTGTTAACTAAATCATATTTTATGAAACATCAAAAATTCAGGTAAAAAAAATCAGCTGAATCATTTGTGAGCAAAAATAAAGACCTTTTCACATAAATGCATGGTAAAATAAACAGTCTGCGTCTTTCTTGAGAGAAAATGTAATCGGCTTTGGTCTAACTTCTGACATTTTTTTTCAATGTTAAAATGATCAATGTTGCAAAAATGACCTTGAGTCATGCCAATTGATGAATTTCTCAGGAGTTCATGTTTGGTTTTTAGATTCACTTTGAAACTTTGTGTTTTTTGACTTTGGTGGAGCTGAATTTCATGTATTTTTGAATCACTTTTGTTTTTGAAAGTGCTGATAGGATTTTTGTGAGTTCACGTCTGCGTGCATGTGTGTGTGTGTGTGTGTGTGTGTGTGTGTGCCTGCCTGCATGCATGCGTGCGTGCGTGCCTGCCTGCGTGCGTGCATGCGTGCCTGTGTGAACTCTGATATGACTGGCTTTGTGAGAGTGTTTCTTCCAGTCACAAGTCTTTCAAAATGGGTTCGTCGTCACACAGTCTGATCCATTAAGATTTTGTTAAATTGTTAAAATCTAGAAAAAGAAGAAGCATTTCTGGGGCTGTGAAGCAGACAGACACATCGTTTTATTTCAAACAAACAACCCACAGAATAAATTAAAGTTTTGAAAGCAGACGTGTGACGCATTTTGAAAGACCCTGATCTCCCACCTTTCAACCAGAGTCTATCAGGGGGTTTTCTGTGAAAATGAGTGCAGATGAGTCATAATTGATATGCTGCAATAATAATTTTAAAAAATTGTCATTTCGGGATTTTAGACTTACCATTTAGATTTTTTAATTATGTCAATGATTTTGTATCGAAAACCAAACTAAAACTACTGAACTTCTGTGGACACGAACCACTACTGCTCACGTAAAGATCAGAATTAGGTTTGATATATTTAAAAAAAAAAAGTCCCTTTCCTGCAGTATCTTAGCTGTTCCTGTTCTTTTCTGGACTTAGAGGTCTGAGGTCTTTCCAGGTATCTGTTGTAGCCACTCCTCCAGCTTGGGGGTTACTGCCCCGAGTGCTCCAATTACCACAGGCACCACTGTCACCTTCACTTTCCAGGCTTTCTCCAGTTCTTCTCTGAGTCCCTGGTATTTCTCCAGTTTCTCATGTTCCTTCTTCCTGATGTTCCCATCGCTTGGCACTGCCACATCCACCACAACGGCTTTCCTCTGTTCTTTATCCACCACTACAATGTCTGGTTGGTTCTCCATTACCATCCTATCAGTCTGGATCTGGAAGTCCCACAGGATCTTTGCCCTCTCATTCTCTACCACCTTCGGAGGTGTTTCCCATTTTGACCTTGGGGTTTCCAGTCCATATTCTGCACACATGTTCCTGTATATTATTCCAGCCACTTGATTGTGGCGCTCCATGTATGCTTTACCTGCCAGCATCTTACACCCTGCAGTTATGTGCTGGATTGTTTCAGGCGCCTCTTTGCACAGCCTACACCTTGGGTCTTGTCTGATGTGGTATAAATATATTATTATATTGAATGCACTTCTTGACAAATGTTTATTTATTTTAAAGAATTTACTTTAGTGTTTATTTCTATGCATTTTTTTTCATCTACTTGGTTAAAAAAATAAGGCATTTAGTTTTTGTTCAAAAACATTTTTTTAGTTGAAAAAAGCCTCCAGCAGAGGACGCCATAGTTGTAACTGTTCTTCATTGTCTGGAAAACTAACTTTATAGGGGGAAAAAAGACATTTTAGTCGGTTTTCTCTTCAACAAAGCTTCAGAACCCTTTCTGCTTCTGTTCCACCGACTCAGTATTTATTCATGGCAGGGAAAGCTGGTCATCGTGATCTTCTGGTGTTGCTCACAGAGTGAACGCAGAAAGCAGTGCAAAAAGGCCCTTTCAATAATTTAGGGCATGCTTGATCTTTACTGAGTGATAATAAAAAAGTTCCTTTTTTTCTTTGAGTTAAAGTCTTTAAATGGTCTCTTTTGATTTTATATTGGGAAGCGCTCAGACTTGTGGAAGTGGGGATGAGTCCCCGCTCTCCCCCGGGTTGATCAGAGTGGCGTGAACGGTTGACGCGTTCTGGTGGACTCTCCGTGGAACCTGCTACAGCGGCGACATTGACTTGAAAAGCAGTTCCGGCACGTTTGTGACCTTTGCCAGTTGTTGTCGTATCTGAGGGGATGTTCCTCGGGGCACCGTGTGTGTGTGTGAGGGTGGGGTGGGGGGCGGTGGCATTGCTCTTTTAAGTGGAGGTGGCTGAACCATCTCTCCTCACCTCCAGAAGGGGTTTTATCTGGTCGGAGGGCTGCAGGCCCTCCACGAGTTGTTGTGTCTAGTGACCCACACACTGAAGCAGAGTGGTAGAGGTGTCTTTACGGTGAGGGTGGCAAGGCCGTGGTGTTGCTTCATGCTCTGCGGTGGTTGGGGGCTGTTGACTGTGCTGGGGGAAGGTGTTTGGGTTGCAGGGGCAGATGCGAGGTCTTGCAGCTGTGCGTGTGCTTGTTCATGTCTGAGTGAGTAAGAGGAGGGGGGGGGGGGGGGAGGGGAGGGCAACTCAGGTTCAGAAGTGTTGAAGCATAAAATGTGTCTCCCTCGCTCTCTTTTTGCCTTATCTACCCCCTCTGTTGCAGGGGCCAGACGCAAAGCAGCAGCAATTTGTGCGATTTCACAGCTCACTGGATCCCTAAAACTCTGACAGCCTTGCGCTGAGGTGGGGGGTAATGAGCGGCAGGAGGGGAAAGATGGAAGGAGCGAGGATGGATGGATAGATGGATGGATGGATGGAGTGGCAGAAGGGGAGGATGTACAAGGGGCAATGGATGTTGCTGCAGATGAGAAGATGTGCGGTGCTTTACTGGAGTTTGCTCTCATCTCGCTACTCTGCTGTTCAGGAAACTTTATCCAAGAATGAAAGCGATCTGACCGAAGAGGCGTCCGCTCTCCATCCTAAAGGAGGCCGTCTTTAGTCGGAGCAAAGCAGGCTTTACATCAAACGGCTGCTGTGTTCTGATCATGAAGTTTCACAAGAACACTTTAAAGTATATGGGGGACAGAGAGGTGGAGCACTGATCTGCTGCAGAACAACGCTATCCAGATGCTGAAGCTGCAAAGCTTCCCTCATCATCACACTATCACCACCGTGTCTGTCTGTTGCTCATATGTTTCTCTTCTCTCTGTTTGAGTTCACACGTCTTCCAGAAAGTTTCTCTTGTGTTGCATCAGAACATTAGTCCAGAAGTTTTGGACTAATGTTTCTATGTGTTCTTCTGTTCTGTCCGTCACGAGGAATTATGGAATTGCCTATTAACGTGTTTTTATTTATGTGTCTATGCAGGGACAAATAAGGTTTTTGAATTCAAATTTGTCCTTGAACTCTCCCGTGGATCAATTTCTGTCTTAAAATCTCTTTCCGACAGTTGGACTCTGACCTGAACTGAGTCGAAAGGGTCTTCTTCTTCTTCTTTGACGACCTCTAGGATGAGTTCTCCTCGTGTTCTTGGACTCTTTCTGGCAGGTCAGGCATACTAAAGGTTCTCCAGTGTCCCAGCTCTCCCCATGTGTGGATAATGGATCTCATTGTGGTTCTCTGGAGTCTCAAAGCTGCAGAAAAGCCTTTGTAACCCTTCCAGCCTGAGAGAACAGTTCACTTTGTCACTGTGAATCTTTAAAAGGTTACAAGTTCATACAAAGATTTTGTCCCTTATCGCTGCTGTAGGAGCAGAAATGTTCACTTCATACCTTATTCCTGGTTAATACAGAAGGGTCTTTGACGTCAGTGGAAGACCAAACCACCTTCCTGCTCTATTTTGATCAAGATAAAGAAAAAATTAAAAAGTTCTCCTTGTGAGATAGAAAAAAAAGTTCTGTTTCTTAGAACTTTTCCATTTCATGTCAGTTCTAATATTCCTGGAGTAAACTTTTGTCTGTAGAATCATGTAGAGTTCCCTCTGTTCATAAACAAGAGGTGCTGATAGCTTTTGTTTGGATTCTACAAGACAAACAAGGAATTTTGGCAAAAAGATCTTAATCTGAAGAAAGTTTGGATTGCAGACTCATTCAAAACTTTGTTTTCGTCTCCAATGAAGCACACTTTAATATTGAGTTCCTAAAGAAAGGTCGCAACTTAGGAGAACAATAACTAATCAGGATTCAGCCAAAAAATTTGTTCTTTTCTTTTGGTTTAAATTTCATCCTCAAGAGGTGCTTTGTGTTCCTCTTGACCTTGTATTGATCCTGAACAGTGAGCACCCAAAGGGCAGCGAGGGACACATTTTTCTGCTACGTTCATGGAGGAGTCTGACGATGCGGGTGTCTGCAGACAGCTGACACAAGGAGGAACCCTTTCAGGACTAGAGGGACCCAGGAGGAGAGGCAGATGTACACCAGAAGAGATGAGATACAGTGGTGCCCTGTGAGTGCTCTTTGTGATAAGCAGCGTCACCTGAGTGCTTTGTTTTGGCTGGAGGGTCGAGGGAGAGTTCGAGGAGAGGTGGCGGGTGTGGTGGTGGCGGTGGTGGGGGGGTATGGAGGGGGATCAGGACATCTGTACAGGCTTTGGAGAGGTCAGCCACGGGACAGGAACTATTCTTAATCCCCCAGCTGGGCCTGCAAGAAAGGATTTGGACCTCTGCTCACTCTCTGCCCCCACCCACAACAGTAGCTAATTGAGCTGCAGGGCTGTGGTGGGGGTGCTTCCATCTAAAGGCCTGCACGCTCTCACAGGGTTGACCAGGAAATCCCCTTCATGTCTACCTGCTTCCATGACCTCCTGTGGCAAAGGAGCTGAGAAAGATCTGCTAATAAAACACCAGCTAACACGTTAACATGCTTTGATCGGCCACGTTTGTGTACTTTAAACACACAAAGAAAGTCCCAGACGTGATTATAACAGTTTAAAAATGATTGATAAAGGTTCTCATCAGACTGGGGAAATATATGGAGTACTTAGCGGGGCGGTCTTCTTCAAAAGAAAGCTTTGGTGGTTCAATCCCCCGTCCTGCGGTAAGTGAAAACACTCTTAGCCAAGAAAAAGAATAGAATAGAATTCTGTTATTGCACGTCAAATACAGTCTGCATCCATCCTAGAACTGCTTTAGCAATACGAACAAATACACACATGCGCATCGCATTATAAAACAGTTATAACAAGTCTGAAGTATTTCCACTGTGTGCCTTTAGTTTTACAGTTTAAACTGAACCAATAAAGTCGAGGTGGTGTAAGTGGGGATTCGGTCTGTGTGTTATTGTTGTGTGTTTTTAAGGATACAGTCCATCGTTGATGCTTTTGACCATTGCGTGGTTGTGAACCTTGTAGTATTGATTGCTGGTTTATGTCGTTTGCAGCTGGGGCATGAAGTAAGTCAATACTCTTTGGTGGTTGAACTCTGGGTCGATGACGTCTGGAACACTGTTGGGATAAGCTCAGACCACAGGTGAATACACACCAGAGCCCAGATGCTGATGGTAGTTAGAGACCAGACCCTTCCAAAGCATCCTTCCAGGTGGAGATCGGGGTGGAGGAGGGCCGGCAAAAATGTCTAGAATGGGGAGAATCCATTAATTTAAAAGCGAACATATAATTGGGTGATTGGCTCAGAGTGGAGACTCAATTGATGAGTGGCGTACAGAGTGATGCAACAACGTAACGTAGTGAAACTGCACCAAAGCTTCCCTCACAGCTTGCAGTACCAATCCATGCCAGATCACAATTGTTCTACTGGTCAAACTTCTCCCTGATCAGCCCTCTCATTCTTCATAATCAGAATGCTTGTCTCGGTTTTTCTCCCTAAAAGTATCTTCAAATATTTGGATTTTAGAGCATAAAACCTGCAAGAAAGGAATTGGTTCAGAAGTTAAATCACAGATCAGAAAGTTGACAGGACCTGTTGGAAAGTGCCAATAAATATAAAGTTTGTACGTTTGTACTATAGCAAAATGTTGTCCAGTCACTTAATATCAGCATAAGTCATCTTGACTTGGCTCACTGTTATTCAGTTTGGTCCCGTTGGTCTTTCATTAAACTTGTGTACGACAGTACGCAGTGATTCAAACTAGGATCTGTTTGCCCTTGCGCACCTTCATGAGAAGAATAAAACAAAGCAGAATGTACTGTACTGTTGTCCAAAGCGTAGTCTTTTACAGCTTGACTGACTAATGGCATTGAACAGGTTGATTTCCCTTTTCTGTAATGTTGCCAAAAAGCTGCTGCTAGTGGACCAAATCCAGCTTTAGTTGCCAACCAAAAACTACTGTTGAGTGAAAATGAATCATTTTTCTTCATTTTTAAAGATCTATATTTGGCGAAATTCGCAATAAACTGAGGGGGACCTGGTTGCTGACAAGATTGCGCCAGACAGTATTAGCCATAAACGGAAATTATACCAGATTTCATTCAGCACCTTTTATTTGAACCTTTTTATATGAATAAGCGGTTCAGTGTGCAACAACAAGTAATCATTTTAATCCTTTAAAAGGGATTTTAACCAACGCGTTCAGATTTGTAAAACTGTTACACCGCTAACACGATCTACCAGCATATACATACTGGGAGCATACTGTGTGGGTCAGTGTTTTGGACCAAAAAATAAAGAGTATTTTCCGCCTAAAATGGGAAAGGGGGGACGAGACGTGAACTTCTGGTTCCAGCTAATGATGTCAGGTCGTCATGTTGTTGCCTGCAACCAGATCCTCTTGAATAAAGACAAATTTTGTTCCTATGGGATGCTTGTTAGGTGTGTCCTTTCTTTTTTGTGGCTTTGGTGGCATGTTCATTCAGGCAGGCATTTTTTTTTTATCCATGTGGAGCAAAAATAATTCTACTAAGGTGCAAAGATGTGGAAAAGATGTTAAATCCAAAATAGAAAAATTGCATCATAATACTGGACCGGTTCAAAGACGTTTTATTGAGAAATTATGGATGAGCAGAGTGATGTCTGTCTAAAATTAAATCACATTCATAAAAAAATCATACCAGGATGGCATGAAACAGGAATGGATTTACAAACTCCTGCAGAATGTTCTCCTCCTACATCCACAAAATTACAAATTCCTGCTTTTCAAGGCTCCACTGTGAATAAAACAACAGAGAAACGGGGATTACTTTTTGATACTTAGGTGTCCATCTTTGTGTGACAATAAAAAGGCAGATTTCTGACTTTGTTTCATGAAATGTTTTATTGGTAATATACACGCATGATTTAAAAAAATGCAAACTGGAAATCAAACAGACAACATATACAGATAAGGTAGAATTAAAATGTAAAATGAAAAAAAGAGAAGTATATCTGTGGCTTTATATTCCTCACTTGGCAACAGAATTTACTTTACTCTTCTTTAAAATGTATTTTGTTTCATTTGACAACATGTCTTTATTTAACAGGTGTGATAATATGGATAACTCAAATGTTTAAAAACAGTTCAGTTAAAAAAAGCACAAATGTATGAATAATTAATTAATTTTAAATGGAAACAAAAATGTAAGAAGTAAAGCCTTTAAAAAAATATTTAATCACAGCTAATCCTTGCTTTTCCAATGTAAGGTACATTTTTTTGAAGACATTCAACCAAACCTTGAATTATTTGAGTACAATACAGATACATTTAAGGGGTCAAACCCATTTTCCAGCATAGTATTATTAAAAACAAAACAAAAAAAAACATCTTTAATGCGGTTAATTCTCCAAATTAAGAAATAATGAACATAACAGAATTCCAGTTTTACTGTATTCTCCGTGATGTGCGACCGCAGCTTCATATGTGATGCAGCACAACAGCCGGATCGGCGCCCCTCCCCCTGGTACAGGGCATCACCATACAGGCTGAGGGGGGGTCAAGTAGAGGTTCTCGCTCTGATCAGTCAAGTGGAAAACCGGCAGGTTCAGAGGTCGTGGATAGGCCACCCGGGTGGGGGACTGGTCAGACAAATTCAATTAGCATTCACAGGTGATCCCCTCTTAAAGCACCACCCATGAAGATTTACATAAGGAAGATTCATCTGTGAATGCGCTCCCGGTTGCTTGTAAGATGCTGAAATCCAACAGCTCATATTTGACAGAGATTTTCATGCACGAGGAGTCAAGCAAACCGGGCTCTGACATAACTCTGCTATAATATGAGATTATTTTCTAAATTAAACTCACAGCAGATTGGATTTTAGATTTAAAACCCAACAGAATGGTAATTCAGGGACTTCGGGTCAGCATATCTGTTTCTATAAATTTAGGAAATTACAATATTTATTCTTAATATGCAAAAATGAGGGTCCAGCTCTGGATTTTTTTTTTTAGAAGAAAATTACCAAGAGTTCTCTTAGCTGGACAGGTAAAAAGTTTCCTAGATGTATTTTTACCCTTTAACAGCATCTGCATGGCCCAGTTGGCTGTGCAACCACGGTTTGTTTCCTATCCAGTGTGGATCCTTGGACAAGTCTGGGTTTCCCTGTGCTGGTCCCCAGCCCGGATAAAATACCGAATTGTGTCAGGAAGGGCATACGGCGTAAAAATCTCTGCCAAACCACTTGTGCAAATCGGTGAAAGCTTATTCGATGTAGCGACCCCTGCAGGTATAGGGTGAAAGGTAAAAAAACAAACAGAAAGCCTTAGCTGCAACTGCCCCCAGATAAGGGCTGTGGGTATAAAATGGGTAGACTTGTACTGGTAGCTTGCACTAAACATCAAGCTCAGTGAGCTTGTTGAGCCAAAATGTTCATTTACATTTTTCAAAGGGCATGCTGTGGGTGACGGGCTGCAGTGAACATTTAAACAACACATGAGAGCAAGTAAGGGTGAGTGAAGGTAGGTCAGGCGCAGGTGTGTCGTATTGACTTTTTAAATGGTTTGATTCCCCAAATCTTGCACACTGTGCAAGGAATTTGTTAGTGCTGTTCATGTGACAAATGTGCCTTCATTGTGTTCAAAATTAAACCATCAGAGAGTAGTTTGTGTGGACATCCTACAAGTGTCCTACGAGCACTTACACACTCTGTGCATTCAACATTATGGCGGTCGGTGAAGGGGCAGTACCTATGTGCAGCACACGAAAGAATCACCCATATGTCATAAGTATGAGGAACTTCCTTTTTTTTTTTATAGTACTTCACAATATACTTACCACATAAATGACAATGGTACATTCCACTGTCATGATGTGCCTTGAGGTGGGGTAAGAGCCTCAAGGGAACTGCAACACACACCTGCACTCCCTGCTCCTCGCTACGACCCTCCATGGGCGCTGACATCCCAAAAACCCAGAGCACCCATATGGGTCAACCATATGCTTAGGAAGTCTGCACTAGCTGCTTTTCTGGATATTTTTGTGTGCAGGGCAAACCAGATTTGGTAAAGTAATCTAGACTTTAGGTGCATGGTTAGATAACATTTAGGTTGCTGTGGCTCTAAGGAACAGCGGTCGCCTTCTGACGACAGGGTTAGTGGTTCCATTCATGTCAAGTTATCGGGATAAAGAATAAGACAATCTTTACATCATATATTTTGAATGTACCCAACATTAATTTAATATAAGATAATGTAAAATTGCTATTGTGTTTGAGTTGAACCACTAGACATCAGTGCTCAATAATTTCCTTTTTATCTTCCACCCTGCCAGAGTCCTTGTACTTACCTGCATTTGGTAAGCAATGATTTATCTGCCAAACACATTTGTTGGTTCCATTGAAATGCATTTAAAAGTGGGGGTCACTCACTAGGTCAAAGATGGCACCTCATAAATCCTGTTGCCAAACTTTAAAAAGGGAATCATTGGGACATGGATTTGGGGTTGAAAGGACTTCAGAATGAAAAATTGAATTACTTTTCTTTTTTTTTTAAGTTAGAAACAATCTGGAGCATAATATGCTGCTATTTATAACTGCACGGCAGCAAGACACTGAAGATGCCGCCAATGACCAGCTTACCTTGAGTGAGATCCAGAGCTAAGAAGAATCAGTCATTTTGACAGCATGAGGTTAGAGGGCTCATTAAAGAAGTGAAGGCCAGTGTCCTTCTCAGCGACGCGAGATCATGAAACTTTAGCTGCAGCTCACCTGCCTGGAAAACCTGCCCCTCTTGCAAAAGCATAAGTCTTCAGCGCAGCTGTCTGTAGTGACATTGGGTGTCAGTGAGTTGAGTGAGTGACTGCCCTCTGTTTGAAACAACGAAGTCTGAGAACTAAAACTGTAAAAGGTGTGAACAATATTGAAATAAACGTAAATAGTAGTTGTTTTTTTCCCCCCAAAGTGCCATGAATAAGGTTTTCCTCACTTCTTCGATTGGATAATGGTTTTTGCCATCTGCAGGTTTATCCTCTGTTTTCTGAAAAGAATTAACTGACATCATCTTTGTCACTGCCTGCAGGGTTCTTACAAACTAATTTTCATGTTTATGATTGGGTTTCATGAGGTCGATACATCATTGGTTTATTCTCTGACTTTGCATTCCACTAATTTAAAATTTTGCAGGACTTGCAGACACTTGCAGCCCCCCTTCATGTGCTCCGGTTTAAAAGCTGCTTTGCCTGGGGAAGCACAATTCCTGAATAATGCAGGAGCTTGCAGATGGATTTCGCTGCCTGTGATGTTGAGCTCCTTCCCAACAACAAGACAGTTCATAGTTTGAATAAAGACCTGTACGTGTAAATGTACGGGGGTTTGACCCCTACAGGTGTTCTTGGGTTTTTTGGGTTGTCCAGTCCTGTGGAGACTTGCAGACAGGAGCGGCTGTATCGTAGATGTGTCTTACAGTTAGGTACCTTGAGGCTCATGCAGCCCCTGTAAAGACCCACTCCGATGAAAAGGATGAGGGAGCAGCGTTGCTCCATGACAAAGGTCTTGCCCACAACTCAGAGGAGAATTTCCCAGGAACTCTTGCCACTCTATAGCAATTATGTCTATACGTACAGCACTTGAACTACCTTTTTATGCTGGTTTCAGATCAGACACAATTCCAATTCGCTCTTCAAATTCTTTGTTGGCGTGTGGCAATTTTGCTGCTCGACGCCTGTCCAAAAACATGTTCATAAGCTTGACGCCCGAGACATATAGCGTAAAACTTAATTCCAGAAGATTTAAACAAAAATCTGGCATTAGACCACAGTTGGTTACTTAAAAAATGTTTTCTTAGAAGTCTTTGGAAAATTAATGCCTGTGATTATAAAGCTGCTCATGTAGTCAGCAATGTATCATGAGCATTAGCAATAGCTGTCCTATGGGAAATTCCATTATACGTTAGCATCAAGCCAACGAACATTGGCTTTACTGCTGTTATACGTTAGGTCACTGACTGACTGACGCTCAAATCTTTGGTTCACTTATGACTTAGAATAAAATGTGATACATTTTTTTTAATAGCTCCATTTGTCTTCCTGTGGTCCCCAATAAGCAGGAGGCCACCTACAGTGACATACCTTAAGCTTCCTTTGAATCCTGAACTAATGAAGAAGCAGAAAACAGATGGATAATTTCCACCCTAAAATAGCTATGATTTTAACTACAACCTCATGTTCTTGTGTTTCTGGGTGTAGAATTGTCCTTTTTCTCATACCCCCTTTAATGTGCTGCTCCTGGAGCAAAAAAGGGGCTGCCTCTCCTCTTACATAATTCTTACATCACAGAGTTCAGGTTGAGTAAGGAGACTAAAAAGTGCAGATAATGTGACATCTTTCTAAGTTTAAACCTATTTTTGTAGTGTTGCCATTTAGGTCCCAGCATGGCTGTAAACTTGATCAAATGACTGCATGTGACAAGCAGCTCACAGTCCTGCTTTTGCGATGAAACTTTGTTAGTAGAAAGCATACGTTTTCAACATAAGAGCCAAAGCATTTTCAGTTTTTTTCCCTCTGTGCATCAAGGTTGTGGCTGGAGAACAGCCGCGTTCCGCCCTTTGTTTGGTCTAATTTGCCACCTGCAGCCGGCTCACATCTGAGGTGGTTAATGCTGCTGCCAGCATTTGATTCTCACAGCTCGACCCAGACTGCGCCGTTATGCCGGGAGATGTGAGAAAGTGCAAGTGGTCGGTGCTTTCAGCAGATGTTGAGTGTCCAACAGTAACAACCGCCTAATCACTAATGAGGACCGGTTCTAATGAGGGTCCAGCCAACAAGAGAGCGGGGTCTTTACCTCTGCAGGGAGGAGGACAGACTGGAAAAAAACAACCTCAATCATACATTCTCGCATGCACTCCCATTTACCATATGCAATATCCTAACAAAACAGCATGCACACACAGACACACTAATAAATGGAAGGAAACCAGGGGAAAGAAAATAACACTAATGCTCTCCATTGTTGTCTTTGGGTTGAGTCATGGGTGCAATGACTGGTGGGGATTTGAACTGTATTTGACCCGAGGGTCAGTCTCAGTGTTTGTTTGTACTGGAATATGACTGACTTTGGTCTGATGATGCATTTGCCCCGTGGACCAAACGCAGCAGGGAAATCAAAAGGGAGCGAGTGCAGGAGAAGGAGAGGACCAGATGGGAGACTGAGATGGATGGACCGGACAAACAGGCAGATGTTTATGGGCCATTATTTACAAGCTCTTTAATCTGGGCTATTTCCTCGCCCTTGGCAATGGATAGGTCTGTGGGTCATGCAGCTTGAACCCCCTCCACCAGCGGTCATCCATCTCCCACTCTAAACGACAGGGAGTTAAGGAGGGGAAAGGGGAGATGGTGGAACAGATGAAAAAATCTAAAGACTGCTGTGTCTTTTTAGGAACTGCAGTTTCTTGAAAGAACTGTTCTAACCTTTTCCTCATAAACTGATTTGATTTCAGTTTTACAAACTAAGAATATTGAGGAATGAGAGAAACTGAAGGGTGCTAATGAACCAGCACTTATACAAGTCAATAGAGGCCAAGAGAAAAAAAGGAGGAAGGATGATAGTCTATCAGCATCTCACCACTATTCCTTGCATTTCCCTAACCACTTAGTTCTATGAGTTATGTCATGACCGTTAAGGCAGACACCGCATCTCCCCATACCTCTTACAGGCAGACTTATGCCTAATTTTCCCATCTGCTCGATGAATATTAGCCCAATTGCTGTCCATATCGATTTGCACTAAGGTTAAAAGCTTGTGAGACCTTGGCTTTTAATATAGGTTGCTTGGCAACCGCTGTATTCGACCCTTTAACCCCTGTTTGTGTTTGAGTCGACCCATAGCGCTCTGCGTGGGATGTTGTGGAAGAGGGCGAGGCCTTGATGCTTAGATTTGGAGCCTCATCTGTGATTAAACGCTCCCCCGTCTGACTGACATTGTGACCTTAACCCATGGACCTCCATGCTCCAGGGTCACTTAACCTTGAACCCAATTACAAGATAAGGTTACTTAAGTGTGACCCTCACTGTGCTGCTCACTCGGTTAATAGGACAGGCTCTAGAAGAAAAAGGCCAGCGCAGCTGATACGCTTCTAGGTTAATTCTCCGGGTTGGCAAAGGTCGCGAGCAGTGGCCATAAAGAACGGGACGGCACTTCGATTTCTCATGCAAAATGAGAGTCAGCAATACGATATCGCGGTGGGAGCCAAAGAGCAGAGGCAGCACAGCCCCTGTTCTGATAAGATGCTTTCATCACCAGCTGCCATTGCTGAGCACATAGTTTAGGCAGATAGAGAGCTGTCCTCCACTTAGCCTTTCTTTCAAACAACTCTCTGCATCAATGCTCATGCATGACTGTGCAGTCATTTAAATTCATACGGTTTATATTTTGACTAAATCAATGAAGCAGGACTTTAAAAGATCATTGGTTTCAGTTTTGGCTGTTCATCTTATTGATGATTGAAGTTCATTAATGAGAAAAGAAACGTTTTGACGCAAACCTCCACATCCCAAAACAGCAGACGGACTGGGCATGCAGCTTTTAACAAAGAAAATCAGGAAAATTGTGTTTTTAACATGTTTTTTTTCTGATGGGAGGATTTATATAAAGAAAATTAAGCTTCAAATTGCATTTATGAGTAATTCTTTATTCAAATTGTTGTGAATCAGCAGCAGATGAAAAAATGCAGTTGGAAAAAGCTTGTGGCAGTGATGTAGAAGCTGAAATGGAAGGGCATGAGCTCCCTGCTCTGCTCCAATCTCATGCATTGTAGACAAATAGATCCATGGACGCATTGGTTTTCCTCACCTGAGCTGGTATCTGGCTCTAAACTGTACCGCTGGATAGCTCCAATAATGCTTGCTATTTTTGTTGCACCGCTAATGTTAGGGTGGGTGTGTAAGGGGCTGTATGCTAGTGGGATGTTGGGAAGTCCTGCCGACAACTGAAGAAAGGGATTTCTAATGAACTCCTGCCTCTCTGCTGATAGTATCTGTTAGAAAACAACACGTTTTTGGATTTTTGTTAAAAACAGCAGAATCATAACTAGAAGGAGCTGCTTTTCCAGAAGAAAACACAGAGTTGAATGATGTATTGCTAAATGAAAATGAAACTTAAATGGTAATAATTGTCAAAAAAAAAAAAATTATAAAGAAATTATCAAAGTTGACCATAAGAAATTGATGACAGCACAATAACGAAAATGATATTTTTGTGACAATAATCTAATAAAATAATAAATATGAACGAAAGTATCGAACCAGCGAGCTTCTGCACTACAGAAAGAAGCAAAGGGTTTCAAGGATTCTCCATGTATTTCACTGGAGGAAAAAAATCCTGGATATCCTGGCATATTTTGAAAAGTTCAAGGATTTAAAGGACCAAAATTCCTTGAAAACACTGAAAGAGCTGAACATTTTAATAGTTGAATGGTTAAAATAGCTGAAAAATTGTAGGAGGTGAGTGCTAAAAATTAGCAAAAGATAAAGAAAGAAATGAAGAGAAGCAGGAAAGGTTGAATGCTTTATAGCATAATGCTTTATATCATTCAACCAATTAAATGATCCTGTATTAAAATTGTTCTTTGAAATATTCGAGCTCTTCCACGGTGTAGTTCAAAGAGTGTGTTTTTTTAGGGGTCCCCTAAATGGTTAAAGAGAGATTCCAACATCATTTGTTGGGATTTTATTAAGGTTTTGTGTTCCTTATGGTCCATCTGCTTTATTTCCAGTCAAAGTAGCCCATCTAGAAGTGACCTTTTGATTTTTCATAACAACAGTAGCCATCATGTCCATTTTTTCTCTCTTTTGGAATCCATCCAATGTCTGCACCCGCTTTGTCCCGAGTAGCCTCACGGGATCTCTGGCGCCCATCTCAGCTGTCTTTGGATGAAAGCAGGGTCGATCCTGGACATGTCACCCGCTAATCTCAGAGATACTAACACAGACAGTTAATTGCACATACTCACCTGTAGAGAATATTTCAAATCTCCAGCTAATTCATAAAGAATGTTTTTGGAGTTTAGGGGCAACCACAGCACCGGAAGATATCCCACATATTCAAAGGGAGAACATCCAGAAAGGACACCGCTGGGATTTGAATCATGATCTCAGTTCCTGTGAAAGAATTCACTATCCATCTAATTTTTCAATTTCTTTTCTGCATAATGTTAAGATTAATCAAATCAATTGGACTGGCTAGAAATGGGCACAAATACCGGGAATCTGCTTTCTCCTCAACATTACAGCTTCAGACAACAGTCCCACAAACAAAGAGAGAGGCTGTTACCAAACCATTCATGGTCGCAAATACAACTGCCCCCACGCGATAGGGAATTTTCAAGATTTTTCTAAAATCGTAAGCTTGGTCATGAGACGGCATCAGTCAGGCAGGGATGACGCCGAAGTTGGACGACCACTGAGCGGCCTCAGGGGGTGCCCAGATCCCTAGCCAGCAGCAGCTCTGATTGCACGATGTGTAGACGTTGTATATATCCATGGTAGCCATAAGTATGTAAAAAGCAGGCCATTCTGCACCACTGGTCATTTGCAACTAAAATTCTTCTTCTTCACTCTTCTTGTGCTTGTTGCTCTTCTTCTATAAGGATTGCAGCATGTTCTGTCTTCTTCGTATTCTTCTCAGCATCAACTGCAATTCAATAAGACACAGGTCTCAGAGTTGCTCTGATGGTATCAATGCCACAATGAGTTTTGTGAAGCATCAGTGCCATCTCCCCATTTGGACCCATAGAGAATGGGATCGGCTAATTGACATCTGATCATCCCAGGGCCCCCAGCTCATGTCAACAGCATTTGTCGAGTGCCCGCGCTGGTATTGTATGATTTCTAACAATCTGAGGCTATGAGTAGGATGGCAGCACATGGACAGGGGGTAGCAGTCTAAAATCAGCTGGTCATCAGTGGATTTTGGGTACCTTGGAACCCTCCTATCAATCAATTATCACGTTGCTTCCTTCCTGAAGCCCGCCTGCCACTGGACTGCCACTGTGCGACCTCCAATTGTACCCGAGTAGAGACCAATGTCAAAAAATCGTCCGGTTGTAAAATTGTAACCTTTTCCTAAAACCTCGCCGCACAGCATGTAAAATGCAACTGCCACCTCACTATTACACTTGGTCAGCCGCCGATTTCGCTGGCATTTTGGAATATGTGACCGTAGTCTTAGATGACATTTCAACAAATAAAAAATCTGTTTGGAGATGGAAAATAGTCCAAGACAGCTCAAGTAAGCAGATTGCACCTCGATGGGGAGCACTCAGAGATTCTTCTCCAGGTGGGACTAGAGGTTCAGATGAGGAGTAAATATTTAGTGTGATCACAGCTGGTCAGAATCTGCATTTGAATATACATCCATCCATTGGGGCATCAGACTGAAGGAGGCTCAACGCACAAAAACTATTGGTTAATGCTGCAGCCAACCCAGACAAAACATACCCAAACGTCGAAGCAGAAAGTTTCATTTGGTCCACTGCAGCAAAAGCCAGAACACATGGTCATTCCTGCAGTAATAACTTGAATAATGACTCTTTACAACTGCTTTGATGCAAACATTCTCTTCAGAGTTGAACAAAGCATCTTTGTGTTGAATCTTGCATTCATCACATTTTAAACGGCCACCTCAAAAGCCTTTGAGAGCAAGGCGTCTCATCTTAACTAAGCCAATAATGTGCTACTGGTTTGTTTTGTCCATTGTCACGTCCTGGCTGTATCATGCGGTAAACTCTTACCCTGGCTCTCACCCCTCAGATCTGGCATTATCCCTGCTGGATCAAAGCCAATGGACTGGCTTAACAAGCTGGGCCGCATCAGAGGTGAGGTGAGGGGTGAGCCCAGCGGGCAAACACTCTCAGTGGGTTATGGCACGGCCTGCTGTGATGGTGGCGGCAATTTGGCAAAGCCAGAAAAGCAGTTTTGTTTATTATAACAGGTGCGTAAAAAGCTGATTGTGAACAAATCCAGGCTGGATCAAAAAACCTGATCAAGAGGAAAACTGTTTTTTTTAAAGGAAAAGCCTAAAAGACATTTTGGATGTAGAGTTAATCTTCATTTAATACCCAAAACCTATTTCATGTTAAAACAGGAGCAATTTACATCCAACAGTCATCCAGTTTGAAGCCCACCAATAACCCAGCTGGGATTTGAACTCTGTGCATCAGTGGCTTTGCAACAGAGGGAAGTTAATTCATTTATCTGGTCAATTAAAGCAACTAAACGGCATCCTGTCCATCACATTTCAGCCTTTGTTCAGGTAAAACAAAAACCCTTCATGAAGCCCTGCCTTCAATCTATTCTAATAGGATTACACCAAAGATTTCAGGACTAACAGCTTCTGAGAAACAATTAAGCTTGTTATTGGGCAGAAATTGCGATTACTTTGGTGCATTTTCCCGATTTGGAGTGGGTCTACTCAAATGTAACAGCATAAATAATTTTTTTTGGAGGCATAAATAGAAACATGTCTGCCTGTGAGATACTGGGGGAAAAAAATCAGAGATAAAGGCGTCTCCGATCGACTGTCTCAAGAGTCAAACACAATCTGACAAGCCTGAGCAGCACTTCGTTCGAGGTTTTCCGTGCAATTAAGGACAAAAGAGGTTTCTGGTTACATTTTGCCGACAATAAGGACCATGGCAACACATGCTGGTGAAGCAGAAAAGACTGTATGTCCTCATCAAAATTCCAATCATAAAACCAAAACAAAGGCTTTTCAGGTTCATTTAAATGATAAAATATATGAATTACAAATAAAACAGATTGGTTTGTATTAAAGGCACAAAGCTACGGGCCTAAAACCCTAATGGGGGCAAATCATTTTGAACTATAGTACGAGCAACTTCGAGATGAACTTCCGACACATTGCTGCGGACAATGAAGTGTTATCTCCATGTTTGTTTGTTCTAAGAAAGGACGGTCACAAACATAAAAAGACAGCATCGTGTTTGTGGAGTCGCACTTTGCCAGCTGATTGCCCCGCAACCCGGGTCAAACTGAGGGCAAAAGATCAGCTGAGCGAAGCAGAGAGGGAAAGAATTTGAATAAAATAGAGGGCTGTATGTAAAGGAAGGGAGAGAAAGAGGCTGAGTGTGTGAGTGTAGATGGGGGAGGTGGATGGGGGTGGTATTACGGAATCAGACTAGAGAGAGGGAGAGAATGAAGCTGCTCCAACAGTGGCCTGCTGACCGGCGGTTGAACCTTTAGCTGAACTGAAGATGAACTCTAAACTTGAGGATCACGGTCACGGATCTCCCTGGGAGCTACAAACTGTGGCAGCTAGCCACAGAATGGTGCTCGCCGGCGCACGAGCGCGCCCGCGCACTCAAACAACAGAAGCCAGCGAGCTGCACACACACTTTGCCGACGTTACACAAAGATAATTCCATCATCATCACTGTAGCGTAAACAAATCCACTTAAAACAATTCCACTGGTGTGGTGCATGTACACAACTGCGAAAACACACACTTCGATCCTCTGCATGCTAACCTTTCCCTTCACCCCCCCCTATTTTTTTTTTTGCCACATGTTAATTCATTGAGTTTCGCGTAGTAAACTAACACACTCTATCTAAAGGTGTGTGACATACGTGTTAAAAAAAAAATCCACAAATGCTTTTGTGAATTTAACATAACACTCCAGCGGACTTGCCGGAGGTTGCGATAGCTCTTTAAACGCCTCCCCTCCCCTGAGGCACACCCTCCAGGGCGCAGCAGAATGCACTCCGGGGTCATGGACGGGTCACCACAGCATCTAACGTCCCGGTTCTGTCTGGTGCTCAGCAGATAGACAGGCGGACGGACGGTCGGATGGACAGACGGCAGTAGGGGGGTGATGATGGCTAAGGTTAGAGCGTCGTAACCTGTTGGTTGCGTTTAAATGGATCTTGCTTGTTTTAAAGCTGGTTTAACGTCCTCGTGGGCCAATCCCTCAATGCGAGGTCAGGATAAGCTGCTAAAATGGCACAACAACAATTATGCATCGGATCCCCTGCGCCCTTCTGTGACTTTTCTGGTTCCATCACGTATTTCTGAAAACGATCGTGGGTCACTTTGTCATCGTTTCACCTTCTCTGAACAGTCTGAGGTTAACTGTGGAGAATATCCATCAGTGCTGAAATCACCAGAAAATGTATTTTGACAGGACTGCAGCTAATATGAATTATCTGCAGACATGAATGTTTTATCACTTCAAAAATCCTCCCCAGTTCTGCGTGTTCTCCTTTTTGTACGACAGACCCTACACACTGAGCAAAGGTTCACATTTTACTGCAACAGAAATGCATTATTTTCAAAAACGAAGCCTCGTCTCAACTGATTTATTTATGTCCCACAGCTCCCATTTTGTGAAGAAAGAAAGTGGAGTCGTGCGCTCAAACAAATGGATGTTAAAGGGTGAGAAAGTCGTCGGATCACAGCAGGAAATGTATATGTATTTTTTTGTTCCAAATCTCCGTTTTAGCACCCTCATTCCCCACGGTGGTACGTTTACGCACAACCTCTCCGGGGATTTGTTCGGAGCAGCCGCGGTCCGCCTGCGAGGCTGCCGAGCGGCTCCAAACAGCTGAGGGTCAAGGGCGCCTCGCCGGCATCCGTTCAGGGGCCGTCTTAGTTATAGAAACACTTCTCAGAAGCTTCTGGAAGCGGAAATAATGTCCTTGGTTTGGTTAAACCTCAAAGTGCAGATGCAGGGTGAGCGGATTAGTGTTGCAGCTTTCAGCAACAAGGAAACTCAAAGTACTTTAGAGGGGACAGAGGTGTACAGTCACCCCAAGGAGGAAAATGTAGTCGTGATTTACAGACAGACAAGTTGTGTTGTTTTTGGGAAGTGAAAAAAGCTAAACCATGACATCAAAAAACTGCTGATTCTTTAATATCCGGTAGATTAAAAGTAAACTGTTTTCTGAGTGAAGCAGAAGCAAAGAGGAAACAGAAAATGTTTGCTCTTCTTTACATTCTCTTCACATTCAGACTTTTAAAAATCTGTTTATTACTTGTTGAGTCACTTAAGAGACGGTAAGCACTAAAAGTTCTCAAAGTTTCTTTCTTTGAGTTTTTAAAATGACTGTAACATATAAACCTTACACTGTTGCTCCTCATATATACGTGTGTGTGCGTGCCTGTCCGTCTGCCTGTGTGTGTGCGCGCGTGCGTGTGTGTGTAAATCACAATTATCTTTACATTTTCTCCGGTTTCTTTCATAAAAAAAATTTCCGTAAACAAAATAAAAAATGATTTAACTAGTCAAATACATAAACAAGTTGGGCAAGCTTTAATTTTTTAAATATATTTTTGTATTTCTAAGTTTTATATACACACAAAACTTAATATAAAAAAACTTGATGTGGTCGATTTGAAACTTGTTTAAAAAAGCCCAGAAGACCTTTAGACGCCGACTTTTTAAATGTTGAATTGTGATCTTTATCCTGATTATATTAATACTAATAGTATCATAAATTATTAAATACGACTAAAAGCTTTTAAAAATTAAAAAAAAGTTGCACATGTCTTTTTTAAAAGTTAAAATTAAACAAAGTGAGAAATGTATTAAACGTTGAGAATTGAAAATTAATTTGTTTAAAACTGAATCTAATTCTAGCCATAGTTTTAACCCTTTTCAAATGGTTCAAATTGTCTTAGTTTTATGTTTTTTTTCTTATAGACTGTATTTTCTAATATTTATGGTGATTAAACCAAATTTAGGATGACCTAAATAATCTAAAATATAGTTTTAAAAGGATTTCATTAATTTGTACAAATTGTGAAAGGCCTCCTGAACGTGTTGACAACAGCACCACCATCATATAATGTTTGTGACAATAGTCAGTTTTGCTCGTGTCTGTGGAGGATTTAGCTTCAATCTTTGCAAATTTCCTGGAATTCAAACACTTTGGAGGTTTTTTCACCATTATAGTTGATAAAAAAATTCAGCCCAGACTTTGTCTTGACCTCTCTAAAAAAATCAAAAAGAAACTGGATCAGTTATACATTTGTACATTGTTTCTATATTGAGTTTTTGCTGTGCTCATGGACTTATTTGAGTTGGTCGTTCACTCCTGAGGTGTTCGCCACCGTTCCAGGTTCTCTCCATGTGTGGATGACAGACCACTCTGTGGTTCTATGGAGTCTCAAAGCTGCAAAACTATCTTTGTAACCATTCAGAAACATTTTTCTAGTTTTGGATCCTGAAATTAAAGGGTCAAAAAGGAGAAAGTAAAGTCATCTTTCAGGCACGTGTTCATGGTTTGGGATAAAAGAAGGGGAGCTGACATTTTATCTTATGATCACCTTTGGATCAGTTTAATTCAGCACTTCATCACACACTTTCATTAAACGAGGAAGTGAGATACCATTCTCCCTTCATCATAATGCCCAAAAACATTCACATTATCCACAGTACCGCAATCAACTGGTGTTTGATATGATACAAGAATCAACACATACAAAAAGATAAATTGTAATAAATACAAACTATTAGAATAAATGAAATAACAGTTCAATAGTTTAATCATTAAAGTATGTTAAACTTTTTAAATAAACATATAGTTCACAAAATGTGTATTTTGTCATGTAATAATAAATCTTATTTGGTTAAAATTATGAAAATATTTAAAAAATATGTACAATTGTATTTACAGCATTGGATTGATCTGATATATTTACTATAATCCATCCATCCATACCTCCATTCATTTTTCCTCCATCTTTCAAGTTAATACCCCCCCAACTATATATTGTGTCATTCATTCATCCATCTACTGTATTTATACATCCAACCCCCCATCGATCTATTTATTTACCCATCAATCCACCCATCCATTTATTTTTCCATCCAACTTTACATCTACTAATTCATCCATCCACCTATTCATTTATCTAGCATCAATTCATTCATTCATTCATTCAACCACTCATCTACACAATATGCCTATTTGTTTAATCATCCATCTGGCTATTCACCCATTCATCCACCTATTTATCTAACCATTTATTCAACCATCCATCTATCCAGCTGCCTATGAATTCATTAAACCTTCCATCCATTTACTTATTCATTCATCAGTCCATCCAACCGACCATCCATCTACCTTTTTATTTATTCATCCATCCACCCATCCATCCATCCATCCGTCCATCCATCCATCCATCCATCCATCCATCCATCCATCCATCCCTTTTTCTGTTTTTAATACTGTGCAGAAAATAAATCAGTGTTATGCATTTTTCAGTTAAATCAGGATTTTATTTTGGTCCAGAATCTTCTCCTGTTTGGAATCAGCTTCTTTTGCTTGAGCTTTCTTTAAAATGGCGCTTTTCGCCACACACCTACAGATGACATGCAGCACCTTGTTGCAAAAAACACCAAAGGACCCCGGCTGCCATCTAAAGCTTTCAGATGGCTCCTGATTAAAAATAGACATGATCATGTTAGGGAAATCCCAGCATGGGTTCATGAACCTTTGGGGAAAACCGTTGTCAGGGAAGAATGTTTGACATTTGGGTGAGCAGCTTTAACCACCACCAGAATAAAAAAAAAGCTTTTTTTTTGCCTCCTGTGGACCACAGCTCATTAAAAATGAACAAAGGCAAAGATTAAAACTGTCTTGTACATATAAGCAAAACACTTCAAATCCTCTGTTACAGTTTGCTGTCAATTTGAGATTTAGCATTAGCCAAAAAAAGGTAAGCGGCAGCAGCCGAAGGGTCTAAGTTTTCTTTAGGAAACATCCTGTTATTTCCATAAAAACAAAAAACAAATCTTTGTGCATTATAACAACTTAAAAAAAGTCATGTGAGGGTTTAATAAAGCAGTTCAGCAGCAGTTTTCTTTCTCTAATTGCTATGTTAACTGGACCATATGCAACAAAATGTGGGTCAGCATTTCCTTCCTTTTTGTCAGTTTTTTTAATTGTTTTTGCTTTAAATCAAATGCGTCTTATAGCTTTTATTGTTTCTAAATAATGGCACCTTGTGTTTAACAGCACACAGATGAAAAATGCTCTATACTCTGAGAAAGCCTGCTACATCAAAGAATTGAAAGAAATGTCTTCTTTAATTTTTTTTAGAACTAAGATTTTTTTATTTTTAACTCTCTGATGAAACCCACCAAAAAAAGTATCACTAAAAAAATGAATGAGTCATAGATCAATTGTGATTTGTTGGGTGTTTTGGTAAGAATTTGTTCACAACAATGTTAGTTTGAGATGCCAAGATGTTGACATAAGTGTTCAGGAACAAATTACATTGTTTCAAATTTGATCCACACACTTATAACATGGTGTAACTTTACTAAATAAAATAGTTATCAACTAATTTTACAAATTTTCAATACAGCAAGTAATAATGAAAAAAAAAAAAATAGATGACTTATTCTCACTATAACGTTTGAAAATTAGATGAAAATGTTTTTATCTAAGCAACCGTTTTGAAATAATCAAGAAAATCTCTTCTTTTGCCTCCAGAGAAACAATGATGACCTATTGCATATAGCAAACAAGGACCAAGTTATATCCAATTGGAATTTAAGGAAAGTTTGGATCAAGCTAATAAGGTCTCGGAATTTTGTGTATCAAAGATGATATAAATGGTTTTATGGGGTTAAGGAAGAAAACAAACTTTCTATTTTCTGTTTGAAAAACTGAAAGATTGAATTCTGCCAATGACAGGAAAAGTTAAATTGAAGTTAAAAACCACACTTTTTTCCTAAAAACAGACACAATCATGAAATAATTTTGATCCCTGCAGGTAAATTACCCACCTATGTCAAAAACATACATAAAACATTTATTCTATAAGTTAGTCAGATTTATTAGACCTCAAACCCTGTATAAAATTGACATTCTGAAATTAAGAAGTGGTTCTTAGATGGAAATCAACAGTTGTCTTTGAATTCAAGCAACCCAGTTTTGAAATAATTCTGAGCATAAACTCAACACACAAAACAGTACATTAACAACACAAAGATCACTGGCGGATCTAAAAAACAACAAGCCTGTCAGCGACATTTCTAAGCTGATAATAGAGGTTATAGAGAGGTTGTGTTCTAATTCTGCGTTGTACTTATGACACAGTGTTAATACCATTACTCACCATAACAAACATACGGATATGAGCATTTCAGACGGGTTAGTGGTCACGAAGACAGCTGTATGAGGCCCAAAGAGGATTTCCCATTGATCCGTTTTGTTTCATAACTCTGCATTTACACCGTTCTCCTCTGAGGTCACGGCGTGTGTCAGCCGGAGATGCACAGATGACAGTGACAGCGTGTCCGTGTGTCACACTTTGACCACATGCTGGTGTCCAGCCCATGGGCATTACAGACTTCTGCCAGAACAAGTTGTGTTACTTGTGCTACACTACTACGCACACAGAATGTGAAAAGGTCACCGAGCTCTCCCTGGAGGAACGGCCGCGAGACCATGTGCTGGTCACAGACTGGCAGTGAGTCCCTGATCCATAAAGTACATTTGCTTTTCAGAGTTTTGCTAAATTTGAATATTTTGACAGTTAAATTTGTCTTGAGTTTTTTTTACAACTAAACAAATTAAAATTCAATTTGGATTCAAATGAGGTCTCTGCTCTTTGGTATTCTTTTTTAAGGTTTATTTGGAAAAATAAAGCCCGTTTTTGCCAGAAACTATAAATCATTGTTTGTTGAACTTTTCAGGGCAATTGAAGCTAAAAACAATTGCTTTAGATATGCAAAACTAATCACTTGTTAGTGTTCAATGTGTTTCAATTATTCAACTGAAAAGGAATTTGTCTTCAGCAGGTCGCTGCCTTCTTTTTCTTTTCCATTTGTCATTTGGTTTCTCTCATTGCCTCCAGAGAATCCCTGGAGTCTTTACACCGGCTGCCTGTCTGCAGGGGCCTGTTTCACAAAGGAGGTTCAACCAACTCTGAGGTCAAACCTGAACTCTGAGTTGGTCAATCGAGAGATTGACAACTCTGAGTTTTCAGTTTCAGAGCAGCTGATCCGCGTTAGATCAATCAACTCTGAGTGGACTGATTCGGAGGTGAGCGTGCGCACCGCGTCTATAAGAAGCCATCATCAATGGAGCGCAGATTTCACGAGTCACCATGGCAACCGTGAAAAAAAGAGGTCTGCGTATTTTTCGCCAGCTGAACTTGACGTGCTGCTGCAGAGTTACAGTGAATATGAGCAGATATTACGGAAGAAAAGCAACACCGCTGCATCTGCAAAACAGAGACAGTTAGCGTGGAAAACATAGCTGCTTAAGTTAATGCCTAAGTTTGCATTTAAATCATTGTTATAAAATATTGGCTGTAATAACTTTTTAAATAGCGTAAGGAGTGAAATAAAAAATGGCTATATTTAGGTGTACTTTTGAAGTGTTATTCCTGGTGTAAATGCATGAAATGCTGCATAGTGTACAGAACCAATCTGGGGGAAAATGCATTTAACGTCGGTAATGTTTAGAGGACTTTTTTGTTAACCTTCCCCTCTAGCAAACGTTGGTCAGTTTAATATTAATACATGCAATTGTGTTTTTAAAAGTGAACTTTTGTCTACTGTTGAACCTTTCGCTGCGCAAATACTTCCTTCTTTTCTCTCGTCTTTCCTACAGTGGTCAAAAGCGCAGCGGAGATTTCCTTCAGGGCCGAAGGGAATTCTCCTTCGGGGTTCACTTCCCGTTCGAAACCCTCAACCTCCAGAGCGGATTAAGAATGACTCCAAAACAGTTATTCTGGGAATGACACCTTCTCCGTCCTCCTCATCCGTGCTCACCCCCCCCCCCCCATCTGCACCTGCAATCGCCCCTCCCCTTGTCTCTCGTGGATCGCACCCCGCTCAGCACACACACACTGCAACACTACCCCTGTATTGATCAAGTGGTATAGGTTTATATGGGATTAAGAAAGTAAGCAGTGCTAACAAATTGTGTTTCCAAAAAGTAATTGTTACATTAATCTAATTCAATGTCCCTGATTTCATTTTCATGTAGATGCAATCATGCAGGAATTAAAATAACATGGCAGCAGCTAAAAATGAAGTATAAATATATTTGACATATGAAACATCTACATAGCAAGACCTAATGTTGTTTTCATTTTATATATGTGATTGACTGCAACGAAAAACGGTAACGCTCAAACAAAAACGTCTGGGGAAATGACAAAACATCGAGTCGAGGTCTCAAAATCCTCGCACGACGTAAATGTAATTCTCTACGAATTAATGCAGCCTCCTCGTCTTTTGGGTCCTCCAAAAAAGGACAAGCCATTCTTGTCACTTAGATCGTGTGACGGAAATGTGGGCGATGAAGGTTGAAGCGAAATATACCGCTTCGTCTTTAAAAAGGGGAGGGGACCGGCAAAAACTTCGAGTTTGGAGAATAAAACCTGCTCCCGACCAGGTTAGGTTCACAGCATAAGTAACCATGGATACGGACTCCGAGTAAAAGTTACCTCTCTTTCAGAAACGGGCTTGACTTACTCTGCTTTCTCTGGTTTGACAAACCTCCGATTCTGAAACGGAAAACCCAGGGTTTCCCTGATTTCCGGGTTTATGAACTCAGAGTTTACACTTAACCTCCTTTGTGAAACAGGCCCCAGGAGGATAGACTTTAAAGTTATGATACTTGTTTATAAAGCTTTGAATGGTTTAGCACCAAGATTCACGACTGACCTCCTAACCCAGCCAGACCCCTCCAGTCATCAGGATCCAGTCTTTTGTCAGTTCCTAGAGTCAAAACTAAACATGGAGAAGCTGCATTCGGTTTCTATGCTCCACAGATCTGGATCTGACTTCCATAAAGTCTTAGATCAACTGCCTTTAAATCTAGGTTAAAGAGCCACCTGTTGTCAGCTGTATTACATCTGCACTGTTGGTTCTTTACTTGATTTAACTTCAGTTCTTTTGAACTTTCTTTAAATATTATTCTAATGATCACACCTATACTATTTATTTACATTTTTTCTTTTAATGTTGTATGCAAAGCGCATTGAGTTGTTTTTGTATATGAAATGTGGACCAAAGCTTGTAAACAAAACCACATGACTAATGATCTCTTCATTCATTGGCCAGGAACTACGAGGGCGGGTCAAAACAGCAAGAGAAAGACGGGATGTGCTGCACTTTACAATCCATATCTATAGTGAAATAAACAGCTGCTACTCTGTCATTATATATGTCAGAATAACCATTCTTACTCTGTTTTTAACATGTTCTTAATAATCATCATTCTGATTGCACTTATTTTTTTCTTTATCCCAAGTTATTTAAGTTTTAAACTGGCCAATTAGATGCCTCGATAAAAGCATGTGGTGCCTGCTGGCCCCCACCTCCAACGTGAAGGCCATGGACAAGGGCAGGTCCCAACAGTTTTACTGCTTTCTTTTTGTTTTAATACATTTTTTAATACAAAACATTTTTTCTTTAAATAGGAAATTAAGTCAGAAGTAACCAAATGAGTGCTGACATAAAACTGTAAGGCAACTAGTTTGGTTTGTCTGCGATATTTTGGAGGAGCCACAACAGCTATTACCCCTAATGGTTGAAAGTAAACTTACATACAATGTGAAATTGCACATTTTTCTGGCCACAAAAACACATCAGATTAGGGGGTTCATTAAGTGAAACAAAGCAGTCAGATTATGTAATAGGACTACACTACCCAGAATGCATGGAGGGTCAAAGAGCCAGGTGATTGGTCCGGAGGTTTGATTGGAAGTTTTTTAGATTTTCTATTGAACTTTGCTGATATTTACCTCTTTTATCTGCAATAAGGAGCCTTTGCAGAGAGAGACACATGATGGAAGAGTTAAACCTTGTTCATCTCATTTACAGTGACTTTTAACATGTCAATACAGATCTTCCTTCACCCTGGTGACAGTTTAAAGTGAGCATTGCTACTTGTACGAGCAGTAAAACACTCCAAAAAGAAAAGATCAAGCCCAGATGCTTTGACTCAACTTTAAGACAATTGTTTTCAACATTTTTTAGTTTTCACACATAAAATACAAAACAATACTCTCACTTTTTCAGTTCATGATGTTGAAGCACAATACGTATGACTTTGTGAACCTCCTAACTACAGTACCCATAATGGTCCAACAATCCATCAAGTTTTCATAGTTTATGAAAGTCATCTTTGTATCAGCATACAACACCATAAGTCAAGATGAATATATTCAAACGTACAGTTGTCCCTCATTTATTGTAAGAGGTATGTTCTAAATATAATCTGCTATTGCTGAAATAATCAAAGTAGGATTACAGATGTTTTAAGGCAGTAAAACCCCTCACTGCACACTTTTTAGACTTTTCTCTCACAGACATGAATATTTTCACACTTTTCTCGCTTGTTTAAACTCTCAAAGTTTAAACCTTCATTGAAAAGTTCAGAATCATTGAATGAAAACAAAGATCTGATCGCTATCAAATATTTATATATAAATATATATGTATGTCACTTTATATATATATATATATATATATTTATATACATAGGTAGACATGCACCTATCTCTTATGTTAGGAACCACATATATATATATATATATATATTTATATATATATATATATATATATATATATATATATATATATATATATATAAATATATATGTTAGGAACCACTGCATATAATCTTCCAGATAAAAACAAAAATTTAATATTAACTCCAAAGCTGCATAAAAAATAACAGGAAAATTTGATTTAGTTCTCTTGCTTTAAAAAGCTTTACTTTGTGATTCCTATGTTTTATGGATTTTTTGTCTTAACTGAAATCTCAGTGAAACATTGGGTGTTACCACATGCCTGGAGTTTCAAACAGAGAACTAAAAAGCTGCTTTAAATAGACTTACAAATGATTGATTGATTCAATCAATTAAGTCAGTCAGAGTCTATTTAAAGCTACTCCTGCAATAAGCCACCCAAACTTTTTATTTCTTATAAAGTTATCATCATAGCCGCCCTATTAGTTATCTTTTTGTCCACTTTTATCAAATAAATAACTAAAAATTCTACTTCTTATGGTGTTAAGGTTATTACTGTCAGGGGCTTTGTACACGGTGATCCACCAAAAATAACAAAAGAGGGAGAACAGGACAGATAATAGAAAAGATGCCATGAAAGAAATCTCATTAAACTAAATTGGCCCCAGCATGGGTCAAACTCTGCCAAAACTGTTAAAACCCCGGCCA
This sequence comes from Oryzias sinensis, assembly GCA_037389245.1. Lineage (NCBI taxonomy): Eukaryota > Metazoa > Chordata > Actinopteri > Beloniformes > Adrianichthyidae > Oryzias > Oryzias sinensis. The sequence continues at coordinate 4,886,062 of CM074491.1, forward strand.
AACACTGCAAAGAGGATTGGCCTATGTGCAGGAAATCACATGTCAATCTCTTAATGAGGGATTTTGTGCAGATCTTGCTAAAACACTGGAACATATGAGAAAACATGCTGGATTTAGGGTATAAATCATCCCTGAGTGATGTCTTAACGACTGCTTCAAAGAAAACAGTTGAGCTGAAGAAGTTATCTGAGGTCATGACTGGTGACGATGAACCCAACTGCTGACAGAGGAGGCCAGCTGCGTGAGGAGCTCGCAGTCAACGCTGTGATTATATGCAGAATGGCCGGTGGCGCTTTGAAAAGGTTTTGTAATTCGAACTGAAGATCTTCACTTTCAGAGATTCATTTTTTCTTTACAATCATGGTATCAGTTGTCTTGTGATTTGTTTGCTGCTGACGTTTGTTTTTGGCGCCAGACCCTCACGACCTCTCTGCAGAATTTGAGTGTTTCTTCAAATTAAGGCTGTGTCTACTGCTGTCTGCTAGCTCATCTGGCTCTGCTGATGTCAATGACAGACCTCAGAACAATCATTGGAAAGTAAATTTAAAAGTCCTAAACAGGAAATGTCAATTTTTCTTGAAGTAAAAAAGTGAGGGTCTGCTGGAGGTCTTTTCAGAACACTTTAGAGGAAAGAGGATTTGGGATGTATTTACATGCCCTAATAATCTGCTTTTTCTCTGACATGTAAGCAGGAATACTGGTTTATTTATAGATTTTGGGAATTATAGTCATTTTAGTAGATTCTTCCTAGGGAATGTCCTCTCCAAGAGAAAATCCTCAACACAGGCTGTTGACTCAGCATTGAAAGTGTGACAGACAGCAGTTGTCAAAATCAAGTTACTCCTCTGAATACAAAACTCTGAGGCAGATTTCTTCTCCTGAAACAAGGTGGCTTTGTTTGATTTATTAATTTGCCCTGGAGAATCTGGAAAACAATTTTCTCTTGGCTTTAAAGTTGATTTGAAGCTTGTTTAGTATTTGTTTTGCAAATTTTTTTTTCATTACTTCTTTTTGCACATCTATTTACCTGCACTGTCTGTAAATAGCTTTTTAAATTATACCACCTTGTTGTTTATTTTTGCTACATTTTGTCTTCTTTATTTATTTTTTTTAATATTATTCTTATTCTTTTATTCTCTGCTGTCAGTTGCTACAGTAACGAACAAATTTCCCACGTGTGGGATCAATAAAGTGATTCTGATTCTGATTCATTTTGGGTTGCATCAATTAAAAACTAGTTTAAAAAAAAGGGTTCTCCGGGGTTAAATTAGAAAACTGAGTGATCACTTCCAAAACAGGCATATGCTTACATGTTGCATACTTTTAATACAGACACACAAAAATGTGTACACTAGTACTTTTTGATTCATGGCTTTTAAAATGTGACCTTTAAATATGATAACATTAAATTAAAGTTTCTTGGAACGCACACAGTAAATTCACACAAGGTCACTCACAGTGGTGGACAAAATTGTTGCAAAAATTTCAATTAAAGGAAAGAAAGTCCACAATGCTCACTGAAATGACTTGAAACGCTCAAAAGTAACAATAATTATAATGCGCTAAAAGTTAAATAATCAAAATCAGCTATTGATGTGGAGTTGTTGATTAACAGAATTATTTAAAACAAACTAGCACCACTTTTATGAAGGATATTCGACCGTTACATGATCTTTAGCTCACGGTTACAATGAATTGAGGACATTAAAATTCACTATGTATGTTTGATTGATAGAATGAATATGTGTGTCAGTCTCAAACCTGATTATCAATGATTGATGGTAAACGGTTTAAAATTCAAGTTCTTGACCATAGTTGGAACATATTATGCAACTGACAAAGTAGCCTTGTTGGGGGAAAAAATGTGAGATCAAAATCCTGGAGGGACTGGTTAAACTCTGGTGCCCTTCCCTACAGGCTAAATACAGATTGATTTTTCAACAGGAAAAAAATTGAAAAGTTTAACCTTTTTTAAAATAAAGCAAAATGCCCTGCAGTGTGTGATTCCAGTTATTAAAACTAATTTTTTGAGAAAACCTTTTTTCTTAACTCCCAGAGGTTAATTACTGGCACAGAAATTGAGCGTGACTAAGAAATACTCCACAGAGTGGTACATGCTGAAGAGAGACACCGCGGTCAACAACAGAGCCAAACATCGATTCCACACATGAGGTAAGGTCAAAAACCATCATGAGAGCGCAGGCCCCTGGGCCATTTCCAACTATTCTGTTTCTCATAATCTGTGGAAAACTTGTCTGCTTTTTCCAGTTCAATGCCCGTCATCTCAAGCCACATTGTGCCCTTCACCAACGCTAATAACATGTGCAGTGATTCGATACATAGATTTGACGCTAGGTTAAACAGCAAAAAATGCAAAAGCAGACACGGCAGGTCACAAAGGTAGATTACTAGCTGTAGGGTGCGACAAAGGTCGGCCGCCCAGCGAAACCAAAGGCATAAAGCTTAGAACACAAGAATAAAGTAGCTGCAAAATTTTTTCCGTCCAAAGTTTTTCTTTTGTACAAATGCGCTTCCAGTCCAAAAAAAATAAAAACTGGCCGTTTAGCCTGCTTGTAAATAAGTTCAAACTTTAAATCCAGGGCAAAGTCTATATGTTTAAGGGCAGAAAAGTCGATAAAGGTCCTGTTTATTGCTGGATGTGTCAACAGTCAGTTGTGATTGATGAAGCCCGGGGGGCACATGAAGATGACTTAGTGGGTCAAACGCAGCCTCCAGACAGTGTGCGAGAAGCACTAATGTGGGCACACTCACACAGACACATGCAAAGCGTGCACGGCGTGGAAACAGACGACCTAAAAATAAGCCATCTAAAATATTTAACTTACTGACCCAGAAAACGACTTCAGCATAATCTAATGTTTGTACAGGCCGACGACACCATGACAGCAGAGCTATGATATTATTGGAGCTCTTCATCAGATACTGTTGGTGGTTTCAATACATATCAAAGGTATGCAATAAAGTCCTCTGAACTGACTTAATAACTGCTGTTACCTGAACAGTCATGTGGATGAAAAAGAGGCAAACTGTCAAAACAAAAGCAAAACAAAACACAAGGTGACACCAGTTCTATACTAGTGGTGGAATGGTAAATAAGAAACGAGCTCTAACATGTGCAAAGCCTGTTGATGCCATCTTGCAACTAATAAAATAGCTTGCTTGACCTTAGAAAAATGCCAAAATTATTTTGAGGGGGTTTGTTCAAAATAAGTGATACTAGAAAAAAGCTGCCTGACCCTATAGGCAAAAGGTAATGAGTTCCAAAATAAGTTAAAGTCACAGTAGTTGCCGAACACCCATATTCGTGAAATTTGCTTTCCGCATTTGACCCATCCCCTGAGGGGAGCAGTGAGCCACGCTCAGGAACCATTTGGTGGTTCAACCCCCAATCCAACCGCTTAATATTGAGTGTCAAGCAGGGAGGGGTTGGGTCCCATTTTGAGGCCAAACCTGAATGGCTTCCTGACCCCTCTACCTGCACCCTAGTGCTCCAATTGTAGGAGCATTTCTAGCTGTGGTGGTGTCCTAAAGTGTTTTTTAAAGAGGGACAAGGAGCAACTTAGGGCTGGGGACCTCTGATGGTGTGACTTACGCCACACTTGTGACGCGGAGAAGAAACGCATTTCCTTTACGTGGGTGTGCTCTGAAGCACAGAAGTTTACATTCAAATGTAAGTTATGAGTTTTTTAATGTCTTTTTGGAGTTATAATACAGATCTTGTCATGCATTTTCCGAGCGTTGGCAGGTACGCGCTAATGTAGATGACTGGCAACTATTCATGATGTCATCGATCGGTAGTAACGTTGAAATTCGAAGACACTATTTTTCTATAACTTTTTGTTTGGATGGCTAAATGTAGGGATAGAGAGAAACCGTAGGGGTTTGGAAGCAATTCGGATTCAACCTTAGTCTTTGGTATGACACATTTGTGGCGGACATTGTTCCAGAAGACCTTTCAGCACATCAAACGATTTCATGAGAAAACTCCTTATTCATCTACAAAAATCCAACAGGAGAAAAACAAAGTCACTGACATGTTTCTGAAGTGACTGCTGGCATCTCTGCAGCCAACAATGTGATCCATCATCCACACTTGAAGTAAACTTTGGAGAACCTTCAGGAGAGACGAACTGATGAAAAGGAATCCAAGAACCCAACAATAACTTATCCAGGAGGTCATCAGAGAAGAAGAACTCATGAAGAATTCATGATTCACCTGTCAGAAGCTTTTTTGGACAAACCACATAGAGTTCAAGGAGAAAGACACTACTGAGCAACAAGAATTCAGAGGAATTATCCACTAAACATCTGGACAAATATTCTGATGAAACAGAATATGAACTTTCTGGAAGATGGGAGTTCAGTCAAACATGGCGGAGGTAGTGTGATGGTGTGTGTTTGGACCTTGACAAATAATTATTGCAATAATAATTTTTGTGGCTTTGTACGCAAACCCAGACGCTTGTGTCAGATGGACCAAAGTTTGTTTTTTCAGAGTTCACATGAGTTTTCATACATGCCAAAAAAAAAAAAAGATGCAATCTTTCTGAGAAAACAAACCAAACAGGACTGGAAAGAGAGAAACCTTCTTTTAAAAGTTTACATAAATGAGAAAACATAAAGGAACCAAAGAAATGACCTTCATAGTTTTGGTCAGGCTGGCGAGGAGGACACAATGATTGCCATGGACTCTTGTCCTTTGCAGCTAAACAGCTGTGTCCATATTCAGCAATGATATTGGCCTCTAACCCCCCAGTCCAGATGCAATTACCATTTTAGAGACACACGAGCGTCCCGGCTGCTGCACAACACTATCAATATTAATGTTCTGTGACTGAGGAAGCTTTGAAAGAACTTTCTCCCACATCAATATTGATGGTGTTTCCATACATTGGAGTCAGGGGCCCTTTTTAAGGATTTATAGGAGGAACACTGGCGGGGGGGTGTCGGTGTCATTATACGAAGGGGCCAGTGCCATTTTTTTTGTCGGCACCTCAATGATGTACATTTTGCAGCTTTCCGGGGCAATTTCCGAAGAAGAGGGGGTGCCTCCAACTCACGCTTGATGAGATCTGAGTGGAGCGGGTTGTATGGAGACGGATCCAATTCCAAACCCGGGGATGATGGCAGAGGGGCGAAAAATGGACGTTTCATTTCAGGGGATCTGGGAATGCTAAATGGATGCCTGTTGACTGTAGAAGCGGCAGGATTGCTTCTGGGACATCTTCACAAACAGCCCAGTGTGGGGCCACACACGCAGACACTGATTCAATTCATTATAATATTAGTTTTGGAGATGAATTGCTCTATATGTCATTGTCAGAAGGGTTGGGCTCCATAAATTTTCTAGCCTGCTTCATTCGGACATAAATCATAGAAAGCAAAAGAACAACAAGAAGAAATTAATGAAACTCAGACTGAACTTTGGCTTTGTCTCCTCCTGATAAACCATTTGCACAGTCAGCAGCAGCGGCTGGAATTCATGCCGCATTTCTCATCCTGCTTAGATGAACAGGATTGGTCAGGAAAGCTTAAGATCCAGACGGGATTTTACAAAAGAACAAGATGTGGACGGCAAATGCTTGAATAAAAGTCAAACATTAAACAAAACAATGAATTCACCCATATTTTTTACAGTTTATTGGGTCTGATATTTGCCATCCGAATCACAAAAACCTTCTGCTGATTTTGATTCTTGCATGAAAAGATTTGTGTTCTTTTGCTGCCTTTCTGTCACTTTGTCATTTAGTGTTTGTAAAAATAACCAACAACTTTTTAAATCTTAGCACAAAGAATAGGCTAAAGACAGCTGCCAGGACCCAAAGCTCAGTTAAATGCAACTTAGACACACCCACTACTCTGCAAACTGAGGAAAAAAATTAATCTCCCCCTTTCATAATTCCATAATTTGATTATAAATTCTAATGTTAATAAATGATGGTGGCACGTGAACTCGTTTTTTTCTTCAATTTTTCTTAGTGAGAAACAAATCCATGGTTCCATTAAGCCCACACCATCACAGCACCTCCACCATACAACAGTACGTTTTCTTTTGTGTGAGTTTGGCCAAATCCAAATTCTACCCCTACAGCTTTTCTCTACCCCTCCAATTATAGGGGCATTTGGAGGGTTAGGGTTGTCCAAGAGTTAACCCTCGGATGCTGAGCCTCTGCTGCGAGGAGGAAAAGCGCTTTTCTTTATGTGGGTGTGCTCTGATGCACAGAAGTGCATTACGTTTAAATGTAATTATGACTTCTTGTTTTAGCTTGACCTTGACGTCATTGAGTGGAAGTATCGTGCAAATTCGCATACAATCTTTCCACCACTCTCTGTTTGTAGAGGTAGGGAGAAGCCGTAGGGTAAGAATTGTGATTCGGCCTCTAAGTCCAGACATTTTTCGATTCACTTCTACCAGAAAGTCCTTCGTGTGTCTCATCAGTTTTGTGAATCATCCTGATGAACGTCTGTGTTCTTGCTGTTTAGTGCTGCCTTTCACCCTGAACTCCCCCATAGTTTCCGTTTCTGTTCAAGAGTCTCTTTCTGACTGATGGGTGATAAACTCTAACCTCAACCGAGTCCAGTGAAACCTGACCTTATTTCAATCTTCTTCTGCTTCTTTAATGATCCGCAACATGTGTCCTGGTTGGGTTCTTGGATGTATTTTGGTTAGTCGGTCAGTTACACCTGACCGACCTTGGCCTGCACAGCGGCACAGTAGATAGTGGATTAATTGGTGTGCATGAGAGTGTGTAGCCCTGCAACAGACCTGTTCAGGGTGTTCCCCGCCTTCACCCAACAATAGATGAATTGGTTTCAGCAGGCCTGTGACTCCAATAGGGATTTAGCAGGTTCTGGTGATGGCTGGATGGTTGCTCCTGGGAAGGTCCTCTACTGTTCCAGTTTCCTCCATATGTGGATGAGAAAATGTCAGTCATTTTAATTAGCATCTACTCTACAGAACAACATCTACTTCTTTTGAAATATTTTTATCGTTCAGGTTCTCTATGACAGATATTTTTTCAGTTATTATGTGATTACGTCAGACAGCACAGTGTCCTGTCTGACGTGGTGACAAGCAGTGTGGGGGCCCCACAGGGAACTGTGCTCTCTCCATTCCTGTTCACTCTGTACACCAGTGACTTCAGTACAACTCAGAGTCTTGCCATCTTCAGAAGTTCTCTGACGACTCTGCTGTTGTTGGCTGCAATAATGGTGGGCGGGAGGAGTACAGAGAACTTGTGGATACATTTGTGAGATGGTCTGGAGCAAACAACCTGCTGCTGAATGTGGACAAGACCAGAGAGATGGTGATGGACTTCAGGAAGAAACCACCAGCTTCCCAGCCTCTCAACATCTTTGGCAGAGAGGTGGCAGAGGTAGAGGAGTACAAGTACTTGGGAGTAATCATCGACAACAGACTGAGCTGGAAGAGCAACAGCACTGCTGTGCATAAGTCCAGCAGCAGACTCCACTTCCTGAGGAGGCTAAGGTCCTTCAACGTGTGCAGCAAGATGCTTGAGATTTTTTACCAGTCGTTTGTGGCCAGCACTCTGTTCTTCTCGGTGGTCTGCTGGGGGGGCAGCATATCTGCTAGGGACAGTAACAGACTGAATAAACTGATCCGAAGAGCTGGGTCTGTAATTGGTTGTAAAATGTACACATTTGAATCTGTGATGGAGAGGAGGACTTTAAATAAGCTCGTATCCATCATGGATAATCCTGAGCATCCTCTCCATCCTGTACTGGATGGTCAGAGGAGCTCCTTCTCCAACAGGCTAAGGCAGCTTCGCTGTCACACAAACCGCTTCAGGAGATCTTTCATACCTCACTCCATTGGACTCTATAACTTGTCATCCATGTGCAATAGATAAAGTCATTTATGGTCTGTTTTTTTCTCTCCTGATGTGGCACGCAATACAACCGTTCTTTTTCACTGATGTTTCTTTCTGATTGATTGTTCTGATTCTCTGTTGTCGTCTATTGTGTGCATGTTTGTATCTTGAGCCTAACGCCGATGCTGCAACAACTGAATCTCCCAAGCTGGGATCAATAAAGTATCTTTATCTTAGCTTATCTTATCTTTGAACTAGACTAGTGAAGTACGTTTTGGTTTAGAGAAAATCTTGCTGAATGTTGTCAAGCTCAGAAGACAAAAATTTAACTTTCTCACATTAATGTTACCATAAAATACCTGACTTTTATCTTTTAGGGCATTTTTCAGGAATCACTGACTTTTCTTAAAATAGACCCGTTTTGTTTGTTAAACTTCCACTTCAATGGTTGATTGGTTCAAACATAACCACTGGTGATGCTTTTTGGTCATTTTAATGCGCTTGCCTCCTCACGGGACAACAGAGACTGAACATGTAGTAGAGCAACCCCCCCCCCCCCCCCCTACACACTTCACTTAATACCTCACTTTATTTTGATGGCGAGCCTGTAAGTGGGACCTCTTTGGGGAGACAAAGGGTGACCTCAATTCAGTCTGACATCCCACCTATCGATCTGGCTTCCACATCCAAACCCCCCCACCACCCCTTAGAGATGGACGTCTGGCTCGCCCTTGTCCTGCCACCCTTCATCCTGAGCTACAAGATAAAACGCTCCCTTCTATTTAACAGAATCCCTCCCGGACGGAGTGACGCGAGCCCCCGTCCCGCTTTGATGCGCAGCACCCTCCATCTTCAGAGGAGCTCTTTGGCTAAATTGAAAGTGTGTCATAACAACTGGTGCAGGTGTCGGGCTTAAACGCATGTGACTGGCGCCCATGTCATTTCTGTCAAAGAAACACTGTATGTATTTTGAACCGGAGAATGGGGGGGGGGACAATGACACAGACCCAGGACAATTACTGTCGGGGTGCAGGGGGTGATGAATCTGCTGCCTTATTGTGTTTGTCATTTCGACCTCTGCCTGGGACCTGATTGGTATGACCGCCCACCAACCAGCTTCTCAGATGGATGCATTGTTTCTGCACGGTTGGAAACCATGGTGACCCTCCCCTGCTTTCAGGACTGCGGGGTAAACATGAAAACCATCTCTGTATGACAACATTTTGAATTTTTTTGTAAAGAATTTTTCCCAAGAAAAGTAAAATAAAAACTACTCTGAAAATCTGTGATGTGCTTTTTTTTTTTTTTTAAGTCAGATTTTTAGTGTGCTCTGAATTTAAAGCTTCAGTTTGGAATGGGAGTAATCACAACTTTAACTCTTTAAAGGCAAAAAATCCTAATTGCTTCACCTGTTCGTGCAGGTTTGTAATATTTACAGGCACTGATTTGTATCTTGACACAACGTATTTTGCTTTTATAGTTTGTGCTGAGCCCAGTGGTTGCCATAAATGGCAGGTGTACAGAATTGAAGTGCAAAAGTAATTCAGCCGCTGCCATTCAAAGGAGCCGTGTCAGTTTGATTTACCATTGCACATAAACACACACTCACACACACAAATCCCCTTTGGGCCACATGTGTTTTTTATATTCATACGGTGAGGGACAGAAAAAAAAATATATGCGCCTCCAAAATGGAGGTTGAGGGGTCACGGTGTTTGGCCAGGAGTGACAGCTCTGAAATGAAGGCATAAGTCAATCGGCTACTCTTTGTACACTCGTGGTGTTGGGTGGCTATGGGGTGGGGGTGGGGGGGGCTGACGATTTGGGGGAGTAGATGAAGAAGGGGGAGGCTTGGTGTAGAGGGCACATGGGTTACGTTGTATTTGAGAGCTTAAAGCTACAAACCTCTACCTGCCTGTTCTTCTGTCCTCTTTACTCTTCGTCTGTTAACACTGAAAGCTACCAGCAGCCATATTTACTCATACTTCAACACACACACACACAAGTTATGACACGCCGTGAACCCAAAGGTCAAAGACCATGTGTCTTCTTATCTCCCAGCTCATTCAGGGTCACGGCGGTTGTTTACTCTCCGCCTGACCTGAATCAACATTTGGGTTGCATCCCATCCTGAGCCAGGAAAACCCGTTTGGTTTTATCAATATGCGTGATTCATCTACAGTATTGATTTTCTCTTTGAATGCAAGGGGGAGTCTGTAAGCAGGATTCCTCCTGAAAGGTTCCCTGAAAAGCTACACTGTTCTAACATGTCCATCCGCCATCCTCAACACCACCTGAGAGGCTACATGAACTGTTCTCACATCAAATCACTGCACACATTGTAGTTCCTAACTGTTGACTGTATTTAAAAACTGGACAGAGTGACTCCTCCCCCTGGCTTTCCAAACAGGAAGTGCCCACCAGCTCCAAGAAGCCGAAATCCCGTTAACTTCCAAAGAGAAATAAACAGCTACTCAGTCATTCCATTTGTCAGAGGAAGAAAAACATTCTTCCTCTGATGCCTTCACTTTTTATCATTATTGTTTTTCTTTGTAGTGCAAGTTATTAAATACATTTAGATAAAAGTAGGTGGAGCCTGCTGGCACCCAACGTCCAACGTTCAAAACATTTACCAGATTTTGTGTAGCCCGCTTTCAAGTGGTAGCGGGGAGGACTCCTGATTCTTCTTTTGTAACTGAGAAGATACTTTGAGAGAAAAATAACCTCTTGACGAAAACACAGTTATGAGATAGTGTGGGTCTGATGGACTAGCGAGTTGAAAAGAATTTTCCCAACAGTTTCTGTTGCATGACTCAAAGCCGCAAGATTTTCCTTGGTCTACAGGCTTTTCAAGGCGAATTATTGCTTTTATAAAAACTGGACCCGTTGGCAGACAGTTGGTTTAATAGAAGCCACTCTTGACATTCAGATTTGCTTTAAGAAAATACTATTTTTACCCATTTATGTGGTACATGGATTAAATTGGAAACTGGGTAATAATTTTGTCAGAAATGTACAACTGATGGGAAACATCTGATCTTTTTTCTAAAAAAAGTCAGTTCAGTAGATGTAAATTTCAGCAATGCTCCAACTTTCTTGATGCTTTTAGACCCCAGAAGTTGTTTTTTTTATTAATAATCTTTGTTACAGAACATTTGCAGATATTTACAGTGGACTATTTTACTAGTTTTCTTTTTTTTTATTACAATGTATATTCTGATCTTTACCGTCACTGACAATAATCTGTGGCCGCACACAGTTCATTCAACTCTCCTCCTTCCAGTCCCAGCCCTCCCTCGTCCCCCCTGGTCAAATCAAATCAAATCAAACTTTATTTATAAAATAGCGCTTATCATGCATTTCGTGCAGCTCGAAGCGCTTTAACATTAAAAACAAAAAACACACAACATTACAGTAAAAACCCAACCCACCCTACACCCTTCCCACTCCCCTCCATTAAAGCACATGACCCACGACAATGAATGTTGACTACCAATGCAAGTTAAAATAAATAAATAAATAAATAAATGAATAAATAAATAAAAAAGCAAGCAAGCAAACAAGCAAGCAAGCAAGCTAAATTAAAAAGGTGGGTCTTGAGCCTCTTCTTAAAAACCTCTACAGTCTCTGCGCCCCTGAGGCCCTCCGGCAGGCTGTTCCACAGGCGAGGACCGTAATGGCAGAACGAAGCCTCACCAAAGGTTTTGGTCCTCACCTTAGGAACAACTAAGAGGCCAGCACCGGAGGACCTCAGGGTCCGCGAGGGCTCATATTTTAAAAGAATATCATTCAAATAAGAAGGCCCAAGACCATAAAAACACTTATAAACCATGGTGTGCCCCGTGGCTCAGTCCTTGCTCCCCTACTTTTCATGACCTACCTCTTTTCTTTTGGAGAAATCTTCCGTAAATTCCATATTCAGTTCCTCTGTTTTGCTGACGGCACCCAACTCTACTTATCAACCAAACCCAATCCACACTTACCTCACACTTCCCTCACAATCTTCTTGTCTGGACTTAAATCCTAGTTCTCCTCCAGTTCTCTCCAACTTGATGGCAATTAGACTAAGGTTATCCTCATTGGTTCCAAATCTATCCTCTCCGAAGTTAACAGCTTTTTCCAATCCATCAACAACTCGTCTGTCACCCCCAACTCCCATATGACGCATCTGGGTAGCTCTCCTTCTTCCCATGCCCACATCAAAAACATAACCTAGACTCCATACTACCACATCAGAAATGTTAATTGTCATTGTGACTTCCTCACCCCTCTGACTGGCTCTATCCTGATCCATAGCCACATCATCAGTTGTCTCGAGTGCTGTATCTCCCCCCTCCCTGGCCTCCCTCATAAACTTCTCCACAGACTTTACTTGGTTCAAAATTCAGCAGCCCAGACCATCACCAAGACCCCCGCTACCACCACATCACACCAGTGTTCCAGCAGCTACATTGGCTCCCAGTTCAATCCAGAATCCACTTCAAAATTCTCATATACCTTTAAAGCCATCCAGAACCTCACTGCTTTGTAACTCTCCAATTTGGTCCGCAACACCATCCGGCTCTTTAAGATCAGTATCCTCTCCACACCTGACTGTTTTCTCTGGCCGTCTCAGCACCACGGGGTGCTGACCTTTCAGTTGCTCTGCCCCCCAACAGTGCAGGTCACTTCTTCCTGACATTCAGAGTAAAGACTGCCCTCCAACCTTTAAAGCAAAACTCAAAACACATCAGTCCAAACCATTATAATAGTAGTTGCCCCCACCACTACTTTCCTTTCGTAATCTGTTTATTGCTTTAAATTGATTTTTTACTTGTCTTTTTGATTGGTGTCCTTGAAGGCCCTGAAAGGCGCTTTAAAAAATGGATTATTATTAAATTAGTTCTTATAGAGATTTTAATATAGAGTCAAACTGGTAAACGTAATATACATTTTTAAAGTCCCAAAGATAATTAACTGGACAGTAAAACACAGCATGGTTTGTGTGAACAAATGTTTATTTTCAATTAACGTAGAGTCCATAAATTCAAACAAAAGTGGGATGGATCAAATCAAACTCAGAAACCTTTTGTGAATTCCTTTACCAATGGACTGCTTCCTCAGGTCCTTTATGGCTTTTTCCAACACAGATACTTGAAGTTGATGCTATGGAGTCTTGTTGGAAATGTGACACAAACAATACACCAAGAAGGAAGGGAAAAAATAACCAAAAAACAAAAAAAAATAGTCCTATTCTAAGAGGCAGTCATGAGGACAACAAAGATTATGTCGTAACTGAGACTGATGTTTTAAGGGTTAGTGATTCTTTACGCTACAGTATCCTCATAATAACCTCAACTGACGTGAGTTTAGGGGGCTCCTCTCTAGACAACACTATAGCCAGGACGTGGAAAATAACTTCCATGAAGTTTGAAAAACTCCAAGTGCTGATTATGTAAAAGCAGAGCATTTTAATTAGTTTCGTTAACTAATTGCATAAAGAAACGCCAGTCTGCCTTACGTTTCAGTGTACGCGTTGTATCCTAACATCATGCAAGCTCATGTTCCGCTCCTGGCATGACATAATACCTGTTATAACAGGTAACAAGAGATTATGGCACAGTCATAAGATAAATGCTCAGTGACAACATCTTTGTTCTAAGGCAAGTACAGCTACTTTTTTATCCCCTGCAAATTCCATGTCCCAAGTTTAAAAGCTCATTATTTTTGACAATCATAACCTTGACTCCCCCAAAATCATTCAGCAAATTAGAGTGAGTGTTTCAACACATAAGACTTACGTTTTCAATCAAATCCAATCTACCGGTGCTGTGGTTTAGCCGTTGTGAATAGGTGTACAATCTGACTAGTTTAAAAAGCAAGTGCGTTTTGTGTTAGTCTTTCTACTTAAGGACCCCAAAAAATGTCGCCAAATCATATACAAACTGGACATTACATTTCTAATGCTGCCACAAACAAATTCCAAATCTTGTCAGCTTTGGCACATGCTTCTGATAAGTCCAAAATTAAGATGAGGTTGTTGTAATCTTCTGATAGTTATCTTTTGGTCTAACCCCCCCCCCCCCTCCCCTCTAAACCTGAGTGTTTTTCCACTGAACCCTACAATGCCTTAGATGTCTATGAATCAACGATAAACTGTACATATGGACACAATCTTGAGTTATCTCTCCATATAAACAGTGCTCATACAAACACACACAATAAAACATGTCCTCCAAAAAGTCCAGAGACGTTTTGGCGCTTGTTTCTTTATTTCATCGTTTTGTTTTGTTTTTTAATGGCTTCTTGTTTGACTTTGAAAAACTGGTGCTCTTGTCAGTGGAGTCCTGCTGTGGCAGCCCTTGATAAGTTCTCACCAAGCACTAATCAAGCAATTGCAGCACCGAGCAACGTTTTCAGCAATCGCACAGTTTTAGGGTCTGAAGCAAGTCCAACAGACCTACATGTGAAGGGGTCCAACTCAAATGTAGACCATTAACTCTGGAGCTTCGACGGGCCACCAAGTCTCTGGATCGGCAACAAAGGAGGATTTGGCTGGCTTTTTGTTTTTAACCTAGACGTTTTGTGTCCTTGGAGTGAAACAGTGAGGGGAGACCCTTCAATCAGGACAGCTGAGGACATGGACTGGAGACAATGACAGAGAAGGTGAGAAGGGTTTATGGACATTTCCCAGCCTCAGGGCCCGTTCTCATTGTAGTGGAGGGAGAGAGGTCGTTCCCGCTGCACTGCAGGCATGTAGGGCCAGTTGTAGCTGGAGCCAGACAGCAGCATGTCACGGAGCAATGTCTCGATGGGGGTCTTCCCCACCAAGCGCACAAAAAACAGCTGCTCAATGACCGGAGAGGAGACTATGCGTAGTGATGGCAGGCGGAGGAGGAGGCGTCCAAAGCGGTTGGGCTGGCTGGGATACTGGTTCCGTACGTACTCCTCCAGGGCGCACTGGGACTTTTCCTGGATGCTTTCAACGTGGGCGACATCCGACAACCCCATGGCATCTAAAAAAAAAAAAAAAAGATGGGACACTTTAACATTTCTCAGTCACCTAAACAAATCAAAAATGACTAAGCTTTCTGCAGATATTTTTTCAGTGCACACTATGAAAGTAAAATCAAGATATTGGATTTGCATTAAATGTTTTTGGACCAATTCAATTGTGGTAAAAAATAGTCCAATAAGTGTGTTTTTTTATGTGGGCGATCTAATTAACCCTTTAATACTGTAGATATCTTGCTAAAATAAAGCTCCAGTGTTAAAGAGTCACTTTTTGATAATTGTTTCCTAAAAAGGTATGAGGAAAGAACAGTGTGTGGTAGATAAATACTGAATAAGGCTAAGGGGTAAATAACTGCTTTTGTTTTGATCTGAATCAGATCTGAATCAACAATGACACCAAGATATCTAACTTGTCTTTTTATATCTATTGCTGTAAAGCTAAGGTATTCAGTAACTTTCTCCTTTCCCCTCTTATTAAAAAAAAAAACATTTTGTTTCTTTTTTGTTTAACAAAAGTAAAGTAAAATTGAGTGTTGTCTGTATAACTATGACAAAGCACAGTATGCAAAAGCATGATTTAGGAAGTCCCATGTAAAGGTTGAATAGCAGTAGTCTGAGAACGGATCCCTGAGGAACCCCACAGGACATGCTGATTCTCAGAACCAATAGAAACAATATATAAACCAAGTTTTTAAGGAACAATCTAACTCGTCTGTGGATTGCACCTCACGCCCCACCCCAGAATTTATTTAAACGGTCAGATTTAACCTCTTGAGACTTGGCATCCGCATATGAGGACATCACTGTAGTTAATTCTTAAGGGCCTGTGACTACAAAATAAAAAAAAAAGGTAGAGCTCGGGTCTTAAGAGGTTAAAGGGGGATTGGAGATTAAATTTGTCATTTTCGAGGGGGTTTTACTATTCCATATACATACAAGCACAGACCCCAAAGCAAAAAAAATAAAAAGAAAAAGGGTTTGATTTACAGTATCACATAACAGACAGACACATGCAGACATACAGACTCACAATAAAATGACAGTTCATAGTATACAATGTTTGAAATGCAAAACAAAATGCACACATTTCAAACACAAAACATTGACCAAAGATGGCAAATGCTCAATGAACCGACACGTTTCAAGCATCTGGATGGGGTGTAGATGTGCTTTTCCTCTACTGCCTAATTTGCTGCCTTCGCTTCCACTCATCTGCAGGTCATGTTCAGGCTTTCCCAGACCCTTTACACAACTGAAAAGTGTGTAACACTGTGCGTGATACTTTTCACACCCCGTGTGTAGAGTAGTGCGCTCTGGGATTTCGGAAATGTGTGAACTCTAAACAAAGACCCATTTTGCTGGTCTCTGCAATGTGCTGCATGTTCACCGCTCCACGAGTCTGCCCCCGGACTGAACCCACGCTTGTGAGGCAGGTACTCCATGCTGGAAATTTATTCCCAAGCTTTTTCTTTCTGACTGCACTGACCTGTGAGTTTAAACCCACCATCTTACATCATCGTTTTTCTTTGTCATTGCACACTTTGATCTGTCCCCTGGTTAAACCCTGCCCTGCTGGGCCTCAGTCCCACTCACAGAAAAATGTAAGTAAACTCAGTATTCTAATTTAGCGTGCCAATCCCTCCCTTCCCCACAGCGGCCCCTCTCCTCCTCATTCTGTGTGAATAATTGCTCCCATTTTGGCTATATTTCCCCCCCCTGCAGGGGGCAGCTGGAATGCGATTTTGTCGGTCTACCATTTTAGCTCCTGCGTGACAAGACAGCCACTGCCCAGTCGGGATTAACGGAGCTGTCTGTGCAACTGCGACCACTTCGCGTGCCGAAGCGACAGCTCTGCAGGCGCCCTTCCAAGCCAAGCGCCATGATCTTTTGTCTGATCCTTGGGCACACACCGGGCCAGAGGGGGCGAGAGATCAGGGGAAAGGCCCGCTATCTGATGTGGCTTGATGGGCCTGGGCTTCATGGGGGGAGGAAAGAAGGGAGGAGACTCCGAGGGAGGTGATTCCGTTTTGTCTGAGTGTGTTAGGTCATCCTACCAGGTCTGAAAGAGTCATGCTCATTAGCAGCCCTGTCTGCTTCTGTGCATTTCTGCTGCTGCTGTAGTCACATTTTCTGAGCCTCCCAGTAGATTCTGTGTGTTCTGACATGATGAGCCTCTTTTTATCAATGTGTGTGCATGTGCACAGATGTTGCATGAGATGCTCAGGGCTACAGGGGTTATGTAGGTCACGGAGAATCCTCCTTCTCACTGAAATGCACCATACATAATTCAGCTCCTGCGGTGAAGGCAGGGGTCCTGGGGCTTGGACTCGGTTTGGAGTTTGGGGTTTGGGGAACACTGGGAGGAGGGGTGAACGACTGGTTTCAATAATGGATGCGATCATGAAGGAGAGACGGCTGATGAAAGCAGGAACGAGCGGACAGAGGTGGATCCCTCGCACATGTGTTGGAGGTTTGTGGGAAACGCTGCGTGCATGCAGAGCACATCTGACAAGCTACACAAAGGCAGGAAAGAGTGGAAAAGCAATTAAATAACAACAGAAATGGTGACACCCTAGTGTTCGCTTCTTACACTGGGTCACAAGGCATGATCTCTCACTGAAAGATCCCAGATGTGACATTATTATGGCTAATGCAGGAGCCCAGTGACTGCTGGGATAAACCTCAACCAGGTTTGTGTATAAGCAAAACAAAGGATATTTCAGGGTTTGTCACAACAAAAGTATTAACCTAGCCTCTAGCTAAGCGAAACTGACTTATCGCCACGTGATAGTCACAGTGCGGAATCAGTGGAAGCAAAAAATGAATTCATATGATGAAAATACTGCAGAAAAATCAGACCTGCAGGCTAATGCTAATTTTTTGTTTCAAGTATTTTCAGCAAATAAAACAAAAATACAGGTAAACAAACTTAAGTGAAATGTTAAACATTTATTTTTCTTAAAAACCTTTGAGTGATGCTGAAAGATTTAAGGTTTTAGCTTTCTGTAGCTGGTCAGGTTAAAGCTGAAAACAGAAAAAAAAAATGTCCTTGCTTTCCAGTATTTGAATGAACTTAAAAAAAGATGTGTAATAATAATTAAATACATAAAATATAAAATAAACAAAGTTGTCAAAAGCTAAATTAGTGTTAAAAGGTGGATGACAGCCAAAGCAAAGTCTATTGTCTATAAATGCTAGAATCCTCCAAAAATGCCTAGATCTTAAATTTGCAATAAAAGGAAAGTCGCATAGAAGCTGAAAAATGAATCTTAGCAGCCTTGAACAAAGATTAAACGACTTCATAAACAAAGAAAAGAAGGAAAATTCATTAAAAATATTACAAACCATAGAAAATGTTAAACAATGTTAAATCAAATCCAATAGTGTCCATCATAAAAGTAAAAAGGAGAAAATCTTCATGAAACATGCAACGATGAATTAGACTCTAGATAGACCAAATCAATAATAAATGCTAAAAAATTGAGCTGAATGGTGGAAAATTAACACTAAAATTTTCAATGGATGAAATTGTGAGCGAAAGCAGAAAGAAACTAAATCTGTTCAAAAATCTCAATGTTGGACTGTTGTAAATATTAATCCTAAACAACGTTAAACCGCGTTCGTTATATAATAAAATACTAAATGAAATACTTACCTCGTTTAAATAAATTGTATTCAGCTAAAAACAAGATATAGGACTAAAAGGATGTCGGGAAATGTATGCTTTGTCTATTGTTTATTGTTAAATATGAATGTGTGTCATGTTTGTTTACTGGATGTTGTACATTATCGCGTATCTATAGCTTTTGTTTTACATTCTTGTTTTGTTTATACGATTAAACGTAAAAATATTGAGTAAAATATTTAAAAAAATACGCTGACATTTTTCAAGTCAGTACAAAATTAAATAATCCTAAATAAACCTAAAGCAGAAATTTTCTTCCACTAATTATTCATTAAATAGTTGAAAAAAGCAGCATCATTAAAAAAGAAAGGAGTTTACAAACTGGGTTAGGAACCAGCAACCCAAAGGTTAAACAGTTGCTTGTAAACCGAGGGATCAAGTTGCAGTCAGAGAGCTTGACTTCCAGTGTGGCTGTAGCGGCACCATTTACATATTCAGCCAAAGAGATGGCATCAACTGCCGCAGTCGGGGTCACCTCCCGGTCAGAGCAAAGGTTCTGGATTACGGGGGAAGATTTACAGCTTCTATTCAGACTGTGGAACAGATTTTCCGTTTCTTGCTCGCTTTGCTCAAAGGAAGGGTTGGAGTTTAATTGTATTCAATATAAATAAATAATCTGCTGTGAAGCAAAGATAATATGCAGCGATGAGATGGGAGAAGCTAGGAACGCACAGGAAATCCCCCTTATTGGCTGTTTATCCAGTTCTACATTAGTTGATTAAATGTTCACCTGTGATTGCCCCCCCCCTCCCTGCTAACACGAATTAACCAATTATTAGAATTAGCTTGTGCCTTGAAGTCGGATTAACTCTTAACTAATTCCTCCTTTTCTGTCCAAGCTCACAGCCCAGAGGTGATGTTTTTGTTCTTAGAATCTCTCAGTTTAAATAGACAGGAAATGCTGGTGAATGTAATGTTTCAATTCATTTTAGCTTATCTGGACTTTATTTAGTGCTGTTTTGGGTTTTTCTTCCATTATTAATCATTATTAATCTTTAAAAATGGGCGAATAAAGCCAAAACGACAGTCAGTCCTTCTGTTAGACTCACCGGATGTGAAGAGCACGATGGACTTGAGGCAGGAATACTCAGCCGTGTCGACCTGCAGGGCCTTCAGCTTCTCCACCTGCTCCTGGAAGACCCGGATGTGGTCCATGAAGGCCACAACGCGCTCTGCAGACATGGGCGAGGCGTGCAGGCCCGCGGCTGCCAACAAAGGCGCCACGTGTAGCGGCATGGAGCATTGGGCGGCGTTGAGAACAAAGAGCTCGCTCCACGACATGCGAAGCAGCGCCACCTTTGGTGATAGCAGACATAAAAAAAATCCTTTAAAACCACTGAGAAATGAGAGAATTAATACACCTTCCTGTTGGTGAAAGTTGTTAAAACTTAATCTGAAGCTTTTAAACCAGGGGTCTGCAACCTGTGGCTCCAGAGCCACAGGTGGCTCTTTAACCTCTTCATTTGTGCGCTGTTTACCAAAGAAGGAGGCCAGTGAGCACAACCAAAATTAAGGAGCACCAGATTATAAGGCAGATGTGCTATTTTAGAACAAAATCAAGGATTTTTTAGCCGAAAAATACAATAAAAGGCACTTAATTTTAGTTATTTAGATTTATAAACTTTTGGCTGAGGTGCACCACAAATGGTAAAATAATCAGGGTTTTTTTTTTTTTTTTTTTTTTTTAAACAACTGCTCACATTACATTACCTACTACTACATTTCTGGCCCTGAGATGATCCTATATGGGACACAGGATGTCTTTTATTTTGAAAGAAAGTCATGTGAACCTCTTTCAAAAGTAGCAAACTATTTTATATTTTGAATAAAAAAGCTAGTTTATTTTTGTGTTTATGCCCCCCCCCCCCTAAAAAAGCCCAGTAGTTCACTTATGTTTATCATAATAGTAACAATGACGTAGTTAAAAATCAGTGTCCTATTTTTCTAAAGGGCGAAGTAATACTTTGTGTCTCCTTCTGGATTGTAGTCAGTGAGAAATTGAACCAAATGGTTCTTTGAGTGTTGAAGGTTGTAGACCCCAACATCTATTAACATCCATGATCTTTTGAAGAAGCAACTACCTCATTATTTAGTAGTGTGTACAAAAAAAACTTTAATATTTGATGCAAATAAAAATAAGCAAATATTAATCCATAGCTTGGGAAAAATTAACCAAATGATCATGTGTCATTTAAATTGATAGACATATCAATTTAAGATTTACAAGTGTCCGTTTATAAGTGTATCTACAAACCAAATAGATGTGATTACCGTACTGGGAATACCAGGAAAAAGGAGAAGCCGGTGGAGCAGAGTGTCTTTGCTCTTGTCATCACTCACCTGGTCCATAAGCTGCAGGTCAGGGAAGAAGGGGATGTTCTTTGCCCACTCGACTGCGCTGAACAGAAGCCGGGCTGCCAGCTCGCAGATGTTCTCGATGCCCATCAGGTTGTTTCCCTGCATGCACTGAGCCCCATAGCGAGACGTGGGGTAGGGCTCGGCGCGCAGCAGCAAGGAGATGAAGCCGGACAGGTACGGCTGTCCGTTATACGGGTCAGTGCCGTTGGTCAGGTACTGGCCCGGGCTGCTCTGGGAGTTCGAAGTACGTCCTCGCTGCACAGCTTAGAAAACAAGACAAAGAACATCTTTTTACCATCATTTTTCCCAAATAGAAGGCAAATCGTAAAATAGCTGCTTCCGTTTTTTTTTTTTTAAGTAAATATTGTGACACATGAAAACCAAAGGTCAGTTTTGACGCCAAAAAGTCGCAATTTAGTTTCAAGATAGCCAAACGTTGTGTACTTTCTGACCAATAGCAGCTGATTTAACAATTTAAAACAGCTTTGAGACATTTTCAACATTCTAGAGCAAAAATTGGCATCTAAATCTAATCTGGAGTTCAAGAGACACATGACTCATTTAAAAACACATTTTTACCGTTCCCTCTTGAACTCTGTCTGCAATTTGGCACCAAAGTTCAAAACTCGCTGAGGTAGAGCCCAAAATTGTTCCCATTTCTGGGAATTTCTGCTTCAGGAAATGTGACGTACAGACAGCAGTGACGACTTTCCAACAGTCACAAACTCGGGGAGAATTCAGGCTTTCTGCTGATGTGACAAATTATCCCAAAGTCACATTTGAGCTAGTTTCATTTTTTTATTCATTTAAAACATCAGTAAAAAAAATAAAGCGCATACCCAACTTTATGTTGACATACTTACATTAATGTTTAAAAAAAATTACATATAAAAATAATAATGGAAGAAAAAAATTTTAATTTTACTTTTGGTGAAAACTTAGAGACCCACTCTGAAATTTGATCTATTCTCACAGCGTTTGTGGTGTTCTTTGAATCATGATTATACCGTTTTTAGCCCAGATCAGAAAGCCTGTATGGTTAGGACATAGTTTCTGCAGAGCAACAGGAGTTCATTAGAAATTCATCTCTGAGTTGTGGGCAGTAACTCAGCCCCCTTTCCCATCCCTTATAACTGAGAGCTCTCACTACCTTACAGCCCCTTACAACCCCAAGCTAAATACCGTGTCACACAACCACTACGTACATTTTGCGTATATTTTACGGATGAAAAAGTGAGAAAATTTAAGGTCTTTATGTGGAACTTTCACCGACGTATCACACAAATGAACCACGGAACATGAACCGTGCGTGATTATTGGACTATTATTGTGCAATTCATTAAAGATTTGTGCATCAATTACGTCATTTGAATGTGACATGTCCGCCGTATGCACAATTTAAAAGTTATACATTGGTGGTGCATGCGTGAAAAGTCCGTCAGACGTGGAACGGATGTGAAAAGCCACAGAAATCATGCACAATTGCAAAAGTTTCATGTAATAATTGCGAATAAACTCAGTTAAATGTGCATAAATTGCGTCATTCTCAATCGACCAAAGAAACAGCTTAAAACTGAAATCATGTAAAGACCCGTCGGTCATCTGTGCACATCGACGAATGCAAGAAAACACTTCTGAGTTACGTTTGTCACGCGTGCATCATAAAAGACAGACATTTCACAAGTGGAAATCTGCAAAATGTATGTAGTGGCTGTGTGACACAACCTTCACATTACCAGAGCCATGAGCCAGATTCCAGCACCGACGAGGAAAACAGAGACGTTCATGGATCTATTTGTCTGCAAGTGGATGCATCAGAATGGAGCAGAGCAGAGAGCTTGTGACCTGCAGACTGTGTTGTTTTTTTTTTCAATTGCATTTTATTGTCTGCTCCTTATTCATAATAATTTCAATAAAAAATACTTAAAAATGCAATTTTAAGAATAATTTTCTTAATATGTGTCCTCCATCATCAACAAGAACATATTAAAAACATCAAGAACACCATTTTATTCAGAGTGAGTCTTGAACTGGGCGTGATGAACCGCTTCTGGTTCTGGTTACTTTCATGTAAAAGGAGCTTCAATCTGGAAGTCAAAACATTGCATGTCAGTTAAATCCAGCTCCAGAACCTTTGGCCCACTTCTGGCCCAAAAGGCATTTGAAATGTGTTGTTTTAACTATGAGATTTGTGTTTAGTTAATGCAAAACAGATAAAAGTGTGTGAATTCATCCCATAATAACAACAAAACAATTTGATTTAATAACAAATACACTGACTGGGTAAGTCTCTACACACCCATTTTACCCTAGCCCCTGAAACTGTTTACTTTTCAGAAATTCCTAAAGCCAAATAAGACAAAGTATTATATTTTTTAAATTTTAAACAAAGCTCCTTTAAGGAGGCTGATGTTTCCAACTTGGCCACTAGAGGTCAGTAACTGTTTCACTGCTCAGAGTGGCTCAAACTTGTTGGGCTGTTGTTAAATTTTAAATGACGTACAATGCAGGAACATGTGGAGGGGGCCATGCAAGCTTTATGTGCAAAAGATGAAGAGACTCCTAAAAGGCCTGCAGGAGTAACTGAGGGGAGAGAATACGAGGAGCGAGGAGAAATTGGGCGTGTAAAATATCTTGGATGGATGGCTGCTGAAAGGGTGCAAGGGGCAAAAGGAAGAGCACATAGTGCAACGTCCCGGCGACTCTTGAACGTGTCAGTGCTCATGTTCGCCGTGGAGTGGTGGAAAGTGGCCATTCTCCACCGCCGCTGCGCATCAATGAGTAATGACAGGCAGCAGCTGGTAAAGGTATAACACTTCTTCACACCTACACATGTTATGCATCCCGCACATGAATGCATGTAACACCCCCCCCCACACACACACACACACACACGCTCCAAACCCCGGCAGCCCCCTGTATTGGAAAATGGCTGAGCCGGAGGCTAAAAGGGCACAGAGAGGCCAAGCTCTGACACCCCCACCCCCCACGGGCGAGGAGTGATGATGATTTCGGTGCCCGAAGGCCCATTTGGAAAACACCTGTTCAGCCGTCGCCATAACTCCATCTACTGTTACAGCCGGCGAGTATGGGGGGAGATGCAAAGAAAAACTATGGAAGAGGCTAAAACGGTGAGATAAGGTCAGCTGCGTGTGGTTCCCCTGACCTTTACATAAAGAGACAGGTGGAGGGGTTAAAAAATAAAGGAGGAGGAGTTTGGAAAATGCTTTTCAACTGCGTGTCACCTGTCGGCTCACACGCAGCAGCTGTGCAGCGCAAATGCACCGTGACGCAGCGCGAGGAGAGGTCAAACCACTCCGGAGCATTATAAAAATGCCTTCAGTTCTGGCCCGGGAAATAACGTGGCACCAAAGGTGTGCTGACCTCAAAGCACTGCTTCTGAACTTGTGTCAACCCGTGTTCCCGGAAAAGAATGTGGTCTCCTTCCACAAACAGCGTGGCCCCGTCACGCTGAGCTATGTAAAGGAGTTGCCCGTCAAAAAAAAACGCCTTGCACAACAGACATTCCTCGTCCTTGTCGGAGTAGCCGGATGTCATGTTTTGCAGACTTAAAAAAACAAAACAAGCTTTTGAGAAGCAGAGCTCCAGGTCCGTTTTCACACAAACGGACCGCTCAGATGTGGTTTCTGTTGGTCCTGAATTTGGTAAAAACAAGAGATATTATCCAATAAAACTCTGTTAGGAGTTAGATTATTTTTAAAACGCTGATTGTATTACATGTTTATTCTTAAAAAGAGATTATGGAGCAGAGGAGCAGAACTTTTTTTTTTAGGCTTGAAATCCCAAAAACAGTTTTCCACCTGCGGTTAATGGAAGTTTTTAAAGCAAATTTTAGTGCGTTTATGCAACACAATTCAGGTTCAAAGAACAATGACTTTAGGCTCACACAATGGAAACTTTTTCCTTTTTAAAAAAAATAAAAAAGTAACCGCTGCTTTTAGGAAACTTCCCAACATTTCAGTGAAGCAGTTTCCATTTGAGTTTACCTGTGTGACCCAGTGTTCCAATGTTAAGAAACGTCATCGCTGAGATTAATTTGACACTGATTGTGTTGATCCTGACTTGAAAGGGCTTTTAATCGTAATAGATTCTAAAAGTTGCATTTCTAAAGCTAAGCGACTGAGGAAAAGGTAAAACTGTGACGGCTACTTTTTACACATACACGGAGCCTGAAATTGAATGTAAAGTTTAAAATGTGGAGTTTAAATGTCAAAAAGGTTTAAAATGATGACTTATGAATGATGACAAATATACTGAGAAAACAGTATGAATGGAAATTTGTGAATAACGTTGAATGTTGAGAAAAATCCACATATTTTCTAAATAAAGTCATCATATTTCCAGAGTAAACGTTTTAGGATATAAATAAATATAATAATTATGACAGAAACAGGTTGCAAAAAATAAAACTTCTCAAATTTAGACTCAAAAGTTGGACCACTATTCCTGATCTGTCACAAGATCATTTTCAAAGTATGCTGTGTCCAAATTAACACAACAAAGTACCAAAAGTCTGATAAATCTAAACACTTTATGAAGTCTTTTTTTATGAATCCAGGAAAACTGGGTTGACTTCTAAGAACTAATATTTGAAAACTATAATTTACATCATCCCCCTTGTGCGACTTGTTACTGCCATTTATCAGACGACTAATCACTTAAGATGGAGTGCATTGTGGTTTATATTCGCCAATGTAGTGAACATTGATGCACACTAGTTGATGCAAAGTATTCTGGGAAATTTCAAGGATGCTGGACTTTGGAATTGTGGATTCGAGGAGTAGTGAGTGAATTCACTGAGATAATTTTGAGATAATTTTCCTGCAAGTTGCGGCTCCAAATCGTCATGGTAACCTTCACATTAAACTTCATTTATGGTCATTTTTACTTTTACGGGAAAAGGGTCGAGAAAGGAGTGCAGCAGTGACCTAATACTTTAAACAATGTAGTTTAAAGACTCTCCTATAAATAAAAGGGTGTTTTTAACATGTTCTTGTAGAATTTTTCTGATGAAAGAGGAAAAAATTTAAAGAGAATTAAGCTTAAAATTGCATTTCGGAGTATTTCTTTATTCAATTGTTGTAAATCGGGAGCAGATGAGAAAATACCATTGGTGAAAAGGCTTCTTAGTGACGCTGGGCGGGCCACCAGCTCTCTGCTCCCACCTCTCAGCAAGGTGGAGGAGAGGGGGGGTGGGGTTGGTCCCGCCCACAACTCAACTCAGAGGTGAATTTCTGACAAACTCCTTCCGCTCTGCAGGAACTAAGTCTTTGACAGCAACACAGGCTGGATGATTTAGGCTATCAATGGCATAATCGTAATTAAAAGACCACAAGGAACGCTTTGACAATAGATCAAAAGATGATGGAAGTAGTTTATTCGCTAAAAGAGGAAGCCCCTGACCCCCCCACCCCTCTTGGCAGCTAAAAGGCATATTGTTGTTCCAAGTGCAGCCGCTGGTGCACCGATGCTGAAGGACACCTTGAGTGTTGCTCAAACACGCCGGAGGGGGCCCCACAGTGCAGCAGCATTCTGCTGCCTCGGGAAGTAGAGGAGGTTCGACTTTATCACCCATCCTAGTCATAATGCCTCACGCCGCTGGAGGGGACTGTCAAATGAACATTAACACGTTCTGAAGGGGCCTCTGAAGTCTCGCTCTGACAACTTCCTGAGGAGGACCGCGAGGAAGACTCTGTGAAAGTCACAGCTCTTCTCATTTCTGGAGTCTATCTAGATCCAAATTGTGACCCACTGACTCTTCTCCTGGTCCGGATAAAAGAGGGCAGGAAGGAAACCGGGTCGATTCTCCACATCTCAGACGTTTAAGGACTCTAAAATTCGTCTCAATCAGCCCATCTGCTCCTTTTGTGTCTGATACGTGGACTTGATCTGCTCGATCCGTGGCTAGTCCTAAAGATGAATCGACTTGATCCACTTGACTTTTCAAAAGGCCTCATTGTGGGGGTCACTCGTCCCTGAGAGGCAGAGCGCTTGAGTGTTCCTGACGGAAACACAACGCTCTCTGTTTTTCCTCGCCTACAGCTGGCTGAGGGGAAGGAAGATCGGACAGGAAGGGAAGACGGCCAGAGCGCTGACGGCACCGAGGTCTGAAGGAAGAGAGGGGAAGAGATGTGGTTTCTTGACATGTGGGAGGGCGGAAAGAGAGCAAGAGAGACAGAAATGACATTAGAAACAGATGCCTGAGGATAAAATGAAAGGAAAGCCGGGTCAGAGATACAGAGATAGAGAGGGAAGAGGGGGGATGGGACCATAAATTACACCGGGGTGTCTGCCGTAATCCATTTCCTGCTTTTTAATTGGTGAACTGTGGATGATGCAGACGAATCCGCTTGTTAGGAGATGGGCAAACAAAAAGTATGATTATGAGCAGAAAGTACGGTGGAAAAAAGGCCTAAAAAATGAGCAAAAAGAGTCTGAATGAGGAGAAAGTGCTTCAAACAGAGCTAACGTGCAGCTTTTAAATGCCACTTCAGCAAGCAGCAGCAGGAGAGTGCTGCCTGACTTCTGAGGGTTAGCCTGTGGGTCAGACTCTTAGTGGAATTACAGCAGCTAAATACAATTAAGGCCTATCAACATTTGGACAAAAAGGTCACCGAGCTGCAGCGACGCTGCTGTATTATGGATCCAACTCAGTCCAGTTGAAGTGTTTGATAAGTAGCTTTCAAATGTATAAATCTTGTTTTTCCATATAAGCATTTAATGCCAAAAGAAAAAAAAAGACATTTATACGTAAATAAGGACATTTAATACTTAAGAAATATGGTGTGTGGCTCAAAGACCAGGAGGATTTCTGTAAGACTTGGAGTTTTATTTTGGGCCTGAACTTTGACCTGCAGGTCAAACTGCAGCGTCAAGAGTCTCAAAAGTCGTTTTCACACGGCCGCGCGGTCGCACGTCGCCGCTCTGGTAAAACGGGTTCTGCTGGTTAAGGCTTAAGACTGAATGTGGTAAATATTTTCTGTAATCAAATATGGAAAGTTTCAACACTTATTGACCAAACAGATTCTCAGAAAAAAATAAAATAATCTTTAATTTATATTTGTGTCAAAATCTAAACTGTCATAAACACCCAAATAAAAACGTTTTCAAAGATGAAATGAGTTGGTACGTCTACATGCCTGTGTTTGTGCGGCTTTGCCGCTTTATCGCAGTAAATACCGAGAAAAAGAAATGCAATTGTATGATCGGATCTTCACATTCTAGGATGACTGTAAATCTGCATTTTTGAGTTAGTTTCCCACAAGTTTTTTTTTTTTTTTTTTTTGTAGCTTGGGTTCGGTTTTGAAGTTCTGCTCCTAAACTTTGCTGTTCTTCACCCCTCTTTCCTCTCTGCTAGGAAAATATCCCGACTTCAGGCTGCTGCTCCCATGTAGAAACCCACAATAACGCACAACACTACAACTTTCTATGTCTGGACTATTAAATCACACATCCTGGGCAAATCTTAGCACGTTTTGGTTCGCGGATGCCGGCGTTCTATTTGAAGGTGGGTACAGAAACGGGAATAATCCCCCCTCGTGGGTGGTGTGTGAATGGACAACAGCAGAGTGGAGACAGAACAAAGACAGACCTTAGACCTGAATGTGACAGCGGCTGATGATGACAAAATGCT
Source organism: Oryzias sinensis (assembly GCA_037389245.1). Lineage (NCBI taxonomy): Eukaryota > Metazoa > Chordata > Actinopteri > Beloniformes > Adrianichthyidae > Oryzias > Oryzias sinensis. The sequence continues at coordinate 4,914,605 of CM074491.1, forward strand.
TTTTAATTAAGTTAATTGATAGTTCTGTGTGGTATAAATACTTTACCAACACTTTTTTCAAAGTTCATTTAAAAAAATGCTCTGATAAAACCATCTGATAAAAAGTACTTCATCCATACCAAAAAAAAGTATTTTGTTTCCAGGACTTAAAACGAAAAAATCTCGTTTTCAGCTGTTAATAATGTGTAAAAATGTGCTCAGTTATTATGAGCGGTCAGCACTTCCAAACAGAAGAGAAGCATGTTTTTTGTACTTTTTACAAGCTCGGCTTGAAAATTAAGGTTTCAGAATAAATAAAACAGTGATCCTCTTAATGAAAAACTCTTTTCCTTTATGATTTTTCCCCCCTAACAATATATTTGAACTTTGTTTTCTTTCAAAAACTCAGCAGGAGCAGCGAGTGGTGTGGGGGCGATGAGGAGAAGAAGCTCCCCAAGTCTCCTGTAAGCAACATTACCGCTAAGCTAAGCTCACACACATCCACGCTACAACCAAGCAGGGCGACTATTCGATTCCACTACCTTTGCACAGAAGATGATAAAGTTTCTCAGATAAATAACATTTATTTATCCACCTCCTGGTTAGCATGAACCCCTCCAACTCTCTAAAGCTTCCTGAGTAATTTGACATATTCTGCCATTTAGAGATTAAAGACACTTAAAGTGTTTCATGTCAGCATATGTTCAATAATCAATGAGAAAGAGCTGAGATGGAAAGCTTGTCTTTTCTTTTTTGTCAATTTAAACTAAACATGGCGGACTTTCTCCACCTGACCACTAGATGCCAGTAACTGTTTTACGCTGCTCTTTTCCCAACAACTAAAATACAAATAAATTCATCCATTAAAACATTCAAAAGGTTTATTTAAATTAAACTGGTAAAGATTAAGTGTAAAAGTGTATAAAGATACCAGACCATGAGGGACACCAAACATGGAAAAAAAATGTGCAGCAGACAAAAAAGCTGCTCTTTTTACAATCCATGTATTTTAAATTAATGCAGTGTTTAACATAAAAGGAAAAAAAGTCGGGACTGTGGGGATTTAGTTGGGTGTGAACATGTGTGCTTGGAGCTTGTTAAATACTTATATATTTTCTGATCACTGCAATCAATGCAGAAATGGATCAAGATAAAATCCCATTAGATGCAAAAACTATAAAACGGCCACTTCCTCTTTGAAAACTTTTACCGTGGATATACACAAAAATATGTTTTTGAGGCACAAAAGTTCCTGAAGTTTTTCTCAGGAATTGTTTTCCAAGATGGAAAAACAGGTGACAATGGAAAGCTTTCCCGCTCTTTTGCGGCTGTTTGCTTATTGAAGCTTCAACCCAGAGCGGTCATCCTCATTACTGCTGCAAGCATCACAACTGACATCAGGCTTCTGTTTGGGTTTCCTCTTCTTGGTGGTGGAAAAATGCTTTGTTCAGGTCAAAAATGATCTGTCAACACATACAGAAGTGGCTTTTTTCCAACTATTTTTGCTTGTTTGCATCTGTTTTAATTTTCAGTTCTCTTCTGATGCTGACAGGTAAGCAGAAGGTCAGTCAAAGCCTGAAGTGAGGGGATCTGTGTGAGGTTGGAGATTTGAGTTTGGACATCTCGTTTTCGTTCAGTGTCAGCTTATTCCAGCAAAGAGTCCGTGTCTTGACAAGAGAGAGGTTTCTTTTGAGTCGAATCAGACCGGACTGCAGTCCACACGCTTGAACTTTTTCAGTTAGTTGACAGCTAATGCTTTATTTTTGCCTGACCTATATTTTGTGCTGCTGTGAGATTTTTATCAGGGTGTAATGTGGGTCAGAGGAGGAGGCAGCCTTCCTGCGGAGGATGCTCAGTGTGACATTATCGCCACACTCCAGTATTCCTACCAGCTGAGCGGGTCTGCGTGTGTCACACAGCTGATTTGTGACACAAACAACACGAAACTTTACACTGCATCTGCTAGCATGGGGACTTTGAGCTCCTGTTTTTTTCTGTCCTCAGAGGCTTCCCAATGCAAACGCTCCCTTGTGCACAGGTACCTGTCATGTCCACTCTCTCTGCTCGCTGTTCATCCTGACAGATAAACACGTGTAGCTGTCTGGTGACTTTCAGTGGTTCGATACCTGCAGGAACCAGCTCCGAAGTGCTGCCAATCATATCGCACTCCACAGAAACGGGTCATTCGTCCCCTTTGGGGGGAAAACAGACGCTCTTGGAAGCCAAGAACTTTTGAATCACTCATGAAACGTTAAGGAACAACTTTCCCGGTGACTAAATATTAATTTAGCCTGAGATGAAATCCTACAGGAGTTTTATCAGGAATTGCGCAAAGAGTAATTTTCTGTCCAAAAACAGAACATTTATAGGATGATTACAGCAAAAGCCTCTTTGCTCACATGGGAGTCCCTCAGATCTTCTGCACATGCATATTTCACCTGGATCATGACAGAGAACAAACACTGCGCCCCATCGACAGCCTCAGGTGACCCTGCTGAATAATACAGAAAACATGACTTATGGATGACCTCTGGGGACTTGCACTTCAACAATCCTGACACTTGTTGAGCTCTTTAATCTCGCAATTCCAGGAAATAGATGTCACGGCAGATTTTTCACCTCCTCTTTTGTTTCAGATTTTCATGAATATTAAACTCAACTGGAAAATGTATTATTCATCAATCTGTGTTTTACATTTTAACTTTGCTGTTTGGATTTTGTCGTGCAATCACTGGACAGTTTTGTTATTTCTAAGCATTTGTCCGCCTCCTTGAATGGAAAAACAGCTCAAACCTGGTGAGATCTGGTTCAAAATAACTTTTCTTGGCACTTTTTCTTCTCATATTACGAATTTAAATAAAGAAAGTTGAGGGAAAACTGACTTCCTCAGCTGGCAGAAAGTGACATCTCAGAGATCCTGTCATCATGAGACTTAATCAGATGGATTGGCTGCTTTTTCTCTGTTTCTGGAGTGCGTCAGGCGCTTTCCTCGGGTTCATTCAGTCAGAAAGGAGCATGACTGACTCTGCGTGGCTCACGGGTCTTTTGTACGCGTGTACAGTCCACACACACGCACTTCCACAAAGACACAGGGTTTCACTTGCGGGAAGCCTTGAGGGATCCGCTCGGATCTGAGACGGCGGGCGGGCATTCCTACCGTCATTCCCGCTTTCGGCGAGGAACAAAGAGCGGCGGGGTGTCTGTCCCTCAGCATCTATTGCCCGAGTCTCCTTGAGCAACGCCGGCTGTCGCTGACCTTATTCTGTCCTTGCGATGGGGAATAAATGGGGCGAAAGGTGACGTCTTCATTGATTGTGCAGAAATTTAGCGCAGTTACGCTCAGTCCCTTTTGCGCACTAAAAGAGCTGATTGCGTTTTAGTTTAGCCCTAAGAGTCTCAGGTTTATTTCAAAGGTTAAATCCACATTTCATGCTTTCCTGGGACAGACAATATCTCGCAAAGAGTAAAGCTGCCAACAACGGAGGCAGTCTGCGCCGCCGCAGACGCAGCAATTAGCAGAGGTCCCGTTTGGTTAACGAAATGAAGTCTGCGCCGGCGCATGCCTCGTGGACGGGGTGCCGCAGCTTAATCATAATTAATATGAGAAGCGCTTCTCTGCACCAACACGTTTCCACTCAACCTCTTTGGCGTCAACTGACCCGTTCCTAATGCAACACAATGCAACAAATGTAGCGGCATCCTCTTATAGCGGCTCGGGGTGTCGGTGAACAAACAGCATAATTACCGCAGAGAGACAAAGGGGGGGGGGGGTAGTCAGAGCGCGCGGGTGAATAGTTGGGATTTGGAGAATGAATGTGGAAGAAGCGCTGTGGTGCCGCAGGTGGGAATTGATTGTATTCCGATGACTGACTGTGTGCGCGCTATAAATGACTTCACGCGCACAGTTTTCTCCTCGTTGTCATGTTTACTTACTTCACAAAGTTGTGCTTATTTTCTTTGTGCCAAACAGAAAACCCCGCGTTTTTATGCGTAAGTTAGACATAACGCAACTTGTAAAGATATGGACAGAGTAATGATTTTGATGGATCAACGCGTGCAACAACTCCTCTGGGTGTGAGTGGTCGGACTAGTGGGTCCAGTTGTGGTTAAAGCATTGCTTTGGAGCTTTTACGCGCAGCTTTACGCAGAAACGCGCGTCCTAAACGCCTCTCTCCATGGATCAGAAAAGCGGAGCTTACCTTCTCTTCTCATGCCAACTTTCAGGCACTTCTTCAGCCGGCAGTACTGACACTGGTTCCGGTGGTGCTGGTCGATGGGACAGTCTCGGTTCCCCCGGCAGGTGTAGGTGAGGTTCCGCCTCACTGAGCGTTTGAAGAAGCTTTTGCATCCCTCGCAGGTGAACTGACCGTAATGCTTCCCGCTGGATTTGTCCCCGCACACCATGCAGTCCACGTTGGGGATCTTGTCCCCAGAAAGTGCGTCGTTTCCCGGGGTAGAACCGTTGGGGGTCCCCGGTCCCCCTCCGGGCTCCTGACCGCACATCTGGAGCTGGGAGCCAGGATCTGCAGTAATGTTCTCTGGCCACTGGTTTACTACCATTGCCATGCTATCCCCCAAACACGTAGTCCTCGTTCAAATCACAGAAGGAGTCTGAGGAAAAGCAGTCTAAAAGAAGGGGAAAAAAGTAGTCTCCTACTTTTCCAGTTCAGTCTTTCTTTACGCACAAATTGTGTGACCAACTTTTCTCTTCTTCAGCGCGGCAGAATTCTGTCTGAAGGCATTTATCAGAATATCATCATGATCAAAGGATGAAAGCGCAGCCTACAAGTCCCGGGTCTCCTCGGTGCGCACAGATCCATAAACACGATGCTCTTCGGAGGGAAAACTCCAGAAAGTCACTTAAACAAGTCCAAACTTTGCTTCCTTCTTCAAACATGCAGCCAAAGGGAGGACAGGTATTTGACTCTCGCTAGTTTTTCAAGCGATTCTGCTTTTGGATTTGCTCTAATTTATTATAAATCAGTCAGAACTGACTGCTCTCACTTAGTAAATTAAACGATTTAGTCCCAACAGGATCTTGGTGGCGCGCAGAGGGCAGTCCCGGCTACGCTTCTATCTGCGCTCGCCGCTGCCACGACTTACAGAAGAAGCGCTCTGGTTCTTGACGCAAACGTCCTCCGCGCAGAGATCCGCGCTCAGAGCCGCTTCTCACCCTTCACCATGCGTCCGGACTGACAGCCAAAGCTTCAAATTGGGGGAAAGTGTCACCAGCAGGAGATCCTCGCGCGGACGCCCGCCCCTGCGCGCGCTCCATATAAGGTCAGAAAAGCCAAATAAGGTCTCCTCCCCTCCCGTCACAGCGAGGAGGGCGACGAAAAGAGCCCGTCGCTATTGGCAAGCGAAGTCTGGGAAAAAGCACAAGGAGCTCCGTGATTGGACCCAGGATCTATTTGACTGACAGGTTCGATTCGGACCGTGCGCTCTCGTGCGGGTTTCTGCGGCTTCTCGGCTCCGGAAAGGCTTTTGGGGATCATAAAAATACTCGAAAACCTTTTTATCTTGTCATGGCTTTAACTTTTAATTTTTGCGCAAAACTTTTAGCTTCGCGCGCGAACTTGCAGCCCGCCGACGTGCAAACCGCATCGTAAGCTTTGGAACCTATTGGGCATTTTAAATGAGGATCTATAAGGTTAATTGTACAGAAATTAAAACTTTAAAAATATTAAACTTTTTTATGTCATGAACAAAAAGTATAAATGGGGAGCAAGTTATTTTAATGCATTCAAATTCACTCAAAACTCGGGACTTAACGTCATCGTTGTGAGTGGCACACAAATATGAAATGCTGTTTTGCCTTTTTTCTTTAAAAATATGTGAGCCATATTTATATTTTAACAATATTTTACTCAGTAATTTCTCTATTAAGCATATTTTTACGATTTAATAATTAATTCTTCAAAGCAGATTAAAATAAATTACCCCTCAACCAAGTCTGATTTAATAATTTCATGATTACTTTTGAGGCAAATTGTCATTTAAAGCAAACTGGCAAACCTAAAATGTTCACTTTTACACCAAAATGAGGCTTAGTCCTCCAAATTTCTCTAAGTTGTTCTATGATGCTTCGTTTGCGGACAACTAAACGCTTAAAAAAAAAAAAAAAAAAAAAAGAAACGACTGCAACAGTTCAGAAAAGAGAAAAACAAAGTGTTTCTCTTCATGGTCTTTGAGCTCAAAGCCCTGCCTAAAAAAACTGACCAAAGTCATAACCATAATCAATATTCATCTGTCACACTTTTCTCTGTGTTTGTGATTTGTGTCTTAGTTTCTCGCTCTGTCATTTCACTTTATCAAGCATAAACTGCATGAATCATAAACATGACTCTGGTTTGAATGTAAAATGCTCTGCAGGACTTTGGTCACGTTGGCCTGTTAAGTTGTTTTTTTTCTGCAGCTTTTATGAAGAAACCTATGAAGTCTATTAAGGATTACAATACTGCAACAGTGACCATTAAGTGTTAATTATTACATTTGGCAAACACTAATATATATGCTGTTATTTAATGTATATTGGAAGTAAGTGGTTAAACGCTATAAAGAAATTATGAATATTTTCTGCTCAAGAAACAGAAAAGAACCTTCTAAAAAGCAAATAGGTGCAAATGTCCCACACTGGTTCCCAAAATAACTCTGGAAATGTTTTACAGACAAAAGGAGAACATATGGAAAACAAAAAATGGTTTTCTTGTGAACTACCTCCAATGCATTGTGGGAAAAATGTGTTTCATATAGTATAAGAAAAAAAGATCATGCATTATTTGGAACTGTGATATGAACTTACGAAACTTTTTACATTTTAAAACCACTGTATTTTGTTGCTTGCAAAGAATAATACATTTAGTTTATTAGTTTGAAAAAATATTTTTGACAATATCTACATAAGCGTTTGCTGTTTCAAATGTCTAAACTTTGCACTGGTGACATCTAGTGGCACAATCTGCAAACTGCAAGCAAACAAAAAACTGCTCCCAATATTTGGATAAACTGAGACCAAATCAAATTTGATGAGCTTTCCTTGATTTCTATCAGTTATGTGTGTGATAAGGGTAAAAAAAAAGAATGAATAAATCTCACAGTCAACAATGTAAATGTGTATATCATAAAAAACTTTGCAGGAATCCCAACACGATCCAATCTGGCAAAAAAACAATAAAGAAACTGTCATTCCTGCCTTGTCCCATAAAGATGCACAGCGCTCAAAAGGACAAAACTTCACTCGGAGCTCTGCGGAGTGCCGGTTTCGCCGGAGGCCATGAAGTTGGCCCTGTGCTGGACTTAATTGCTGTCACATGTAACCTCACCTGTGTCCCAATTAGCCCCGTGACTGGCTATTAGCAGCTTCTATGGGCTGCAGGCCCGCTGCATAAGCAAGGGCAGCGCAGGGTTTGGAGCACTATAATTAGGGTGTAATTCAATACAGCCGAGGCTTATGATCAATTTGACCAGGATTTCACCCAAAAGAGTCTCATTAAATCAGGATCAGTGGGATGCCCCCCATTAATCCACAAAGGAAGATAATGTAAAGACAAGTCTGGATGCAAAGTTCCTTTTTTTTTATCCTCTCAAGAGGAATCGGATGCCAAAAGAGCCAAGAAGCAAATCAACAAACTTTGCTGTTTGAATACACAACACATAAGATATAAATAATTTACTCTCCAACGTTTGTTTTCAGTGATATTTCTGGTCAGACACTCAAAAAAATCAGCTTTTATGCATCATTAGGTTAATGGTAAGTGGCACGGCAAATGCAGCATGATGTAAACGAAAAGAAAAATCAATTTTTTTCAAGATAGAAGGAGCTCCGACATGGAGGGGAACTTTTCTCTCGGCAGTTTTTCTGCTGTTTAACAGAAAAAGCTGTGAAGGAGAAACAGGAACAGACAGTCTGATGTCGTCGTGTCTGGTACTGTTTGAGCTCAGATGTTTTTGCATGACTGTGTTCCAGTTTGGAGTTCAAATGCAAGCTCACAGAGGCCGAGCATGCCAGCACTCGCAGGTTTGGTTTCACGCTCCATCCAGGCAGCGGGGTTAACATGTTTGAACACCCAGAGCTGCGGACCGTAAATTCAGCATCTTATCTGTGACTGATAATTCCCGCCGTGCACTGTTTGATGGCTTTGCCCCGTCATTCCTAACATGGTGTACGCAATGTGCAGGAGAGCGTGCAGCGTCTGTCCGATGCTCCCTGATGGATGGCAGGACCAACTGTTGCAGGGTTGGGGGGGGGGGGGGGGGGCTGACACACGAGGGTGTCACCGCGGGGCCATGGGTGGTAAACATGACCGCACCGGATGGCCTCGGAAACGCAGAGGTCTCTGGTTTACGTGTTAATTTATGAGCAGGGTAGTGGGAGGGGGTTAGAAACAATGCAGCCCTGCTTCAGCTAAATATGATGCAGCCAGGAAAGCAGGTACAAGTGGGGCTGAAATAGAAAGCTGAGGGGAGCGTGTTTGTCAGGCGGCTCTGCGTGACCCGTGCACAGATGCTATCTGGCTGTTATGAAGTGCTTCAGAAAGGCCTGCTGACAGACAGACAAGGAAGAACCCGATTAGGGTTTGCTGGAAAATGAGCATATAGAAACAAATGTGTGCCATACATTTTCACACAGACACCCCTCTCCCCGCCCCCAGATTGTACCCTACTTAAATGCACAGGGGTGTTTACTCACCACAAAGATGACTTTTTAAAAGTCAGCACTGTTTCCTTTGGCCGATTGGGGTTGATTAAGAGGTTAACTGTGCAGAGGCATGGCGTCTTTAAGGGAGATTTATCTGTTCCTGCTCTGACCCCTCGGGGGTAGCTTCCCTCACCCCGCAGTGTCCCCAGGATTTATTTGGTTATTTGTTTATCTGCCCAAAGAGGTCACTGTGTTTTTTGGGCGCTACATCCCAGCCCTGTTTGTGCATCTCCAGCCCATTTTTCATCCAGCTTCTTGTGGGACGGCGGCGCTGGTTCCATTTGCTGACCAAGCACAGAGGACAGTAGCGCAGGCCCCGTCCAGTCTCCCGACCTTTAACATCTACCAGCGATGCACTCCCAGAATTGGTTATTTTCACTTAACACATTTTGCTTTCTGTCCAACTTTGGCCCCGTTCAGAGGAATTATGGTGTTTTCCTAATTGCTTCCTGACAGTTTTAATTCAGCCCCGCTTTAATTTATTGCCGTTTATTTCCTATTTTTGTGGGATTTTGTTGAAATGCTTGCGTTGTTTTTCTGTGAATTCTGACAGATGAAACATGAGTTTGTGTTTTTCACACAGGAAAATCTTTTTTTTTTTTTGCCTGATCAACTCGCATCAGCAGGAAAATCAGTTCTTCTGTGTTTTTTTGTTTTTTTATCAGCGAGACCTCGTTTTATCTCAGGAGTTTTACATTTTAAGACACTTAGAACAAAGTGATCTCTAGTGCTCACACCTCGCCGTTTAAGAGGTCTTCTGCTGGGGGGGGGGGGAGTATATTGTGGGCTGGCGGTGAAGGGCTATACAGGGAATGCTATGTGGCTTGCATGACCTGACATGTCTCTGAAGCTGGAGGGGGTCTTGACCTTTGACCCAGGGCTCCAAAACTAGGAAGATGAAAAAGGGGATGGGGTGGGTGGGGGGTGGGGGGTTTGCCTCTGAACAAGGGCTTCTGTTTCGGCCACTCCAGGAATGTCACTTCCATAAAAAGATGCCCGCAGAGAGAAAGGAGGCAGAGGAAATAAAGACTTCTATCTATCACCTCCTTTCCTCCTCCTTCACCTTCACATCTGATTCACTCTAAGATCTGACATAAATCCACCTCTGGACCTCGAGAGGAGAGTTTCATTCCAGGGAGAATTCCTCGCTTAAAGATGCTTAAAATAAGCTTCACATTTAAAAAATAAAAGTGGATTTAAGTGATTTTAAAGACATAAGATCAACTGTTGACTTTCCAGGGAATCCTCTCAATAGGTGAAACTCTTCAGCAAGTTGGTACAAACGGCTCAATGACGGGAGCTGTAACCAAAGTTCAGCACATTACCCCTCCCAAAGCAGACGAGCTGCAGCTGAGGGTCAGAGCTGCTGATAGCAAGGTACAGAAACCAGAACTCACCAAAGCTGGACCAAAGGTCTGATGAGTCTGCAGGTCTGCTCCGCACTTTGAAAGCAGCAGCCCTCTGGAAGGGTCTTTGGGAGCTTATACAAACCGTCTATTTCTTTTATAGATGCACTTTGCATTTTATATTCATTTGTTTTGCTTATCCGGATTTAATCTGATTTGTATTGTTGCTAGTTTTTCATTTCAGCTTCCATGATGGGGGAATTTCTCCTCTGTGAGATGAATAAAGTTCAATTTAATTCAATTTTCTAATATTAAACTTGAAAATCTGTTTTGTTCTTTACAGTTTTCTTTATCTTTATGAATGGATTTTAATATCTACAGAAATACTGGTTTGAGGAGCCCCCTTTGCATTTTTGCCCGGACCCCCAGAAAATCCAGCAGCACCAAGAGTCACCAAAGTAATTTGAAATGTTTATGGGAATTTTAGTTTTGCATGCATCACATTTTGAATACGTTTAGATATTGTCCCCCCGACATTTCTTTAGCTTGTTTTATATTGTTTGGAGGCATTCTCCGGTCAGTTTGGGTGAGTCGGACTAAGTAATGGTAGGTTGATATCCCATTGGGCAGTGAAAACATGAATAAAAATGAACACAAATGTAAATAATAATAATAATAATAATAACATATGAGCATGAACATAGAATAAAGCTGGACGGGTTTGTGTGAACATTGCGTAAACCTCAAAGCTTTCTCACAAATCGAACTCTTTTTGACTTATGGTAACTCAGTCACAGCTTCAGACAGGTATGTGATTGTTGAGGAATTATTGGAACATCTTCAATATACCAGGAAAAATCTCTGCAGTTAATGTGAGGAATTTAAAGGTCTGGGTAAAAGATACAATCTTTTAAACGCTTCATGTTTGAAAATGGACACAAAAATTCCACTCTGAAACATCAACTCCCGAGCTTTTTATAGATTTATGAAACTAAAGTGGGACTGATCTAGGAGGAAAACAGGAGTTTGACATTTTAGACTTAGAACACTTTTGGTGGGTTTCCTTTCACCATTAATTAAATTTCATTTTTTTATATGTTTAGTGTAAAAAAGCATTTTTTAAAGCCTTCAAGCTTTAAGACCAATATGCTCTATTAAATATAACTGGAAAAAAAGATGGATGACTCTTGATTTTGTTGGGAGGAGAAATTCTCCTTTAGCTGCAAAGTTATTCAACAACTCTGATAGTATTTTACTGACCAGCAACCCAGGAAACCGCACTCACACAAAAAAAGAAAATTAGAAAATCAACCAATTACCTACATTCTTATTAGAATCTGATTTAATTTAAATTGCTCAAAAACAATTCTAAGAAATTCAGAGCAAAACCTAAGCTGCAGTTCAAATAATTTACCTCAAATCTCAGATCCTGGTTTCAGCCTCCAATAAATGTGATTTTCGGTTGAATAAATAAGTTGTTTTGGAGATCTTTCCCGCTCGGAATTCACATCCAACAACAGCAGAGTTCCTTTTCTCAGATAGTTTGCTTCATTTAACAGGTGTGAAAGCTCACCCTCTGCTACAGATCAAACAAACCAATCCTGGAGCAAAAACAAGAGTCCTGTTTCACTTGAGGGTGAACCGAAACATGGAGGTAAACTGGGGGTGTCGATGATGTAAGTAGTATGAGTAACCCCTAAAATCCCAAAATGCAAGGCTGGAAAATGTGAGAATCGCAAATTTAGTTAAAGTCGACAATTTTGTTTTCTTCATGCTTTTCTTTTCCGTCTTGGCCGGGCAATACTGCCCCATGTGAGCGGTATTTAGAAGTGCATGATGTTTTCTGGGAGCTCCGCCCTCCTCAGTGTTTGATTATCCGTTTTGCACCAAAACGAACCAAACAAAGGCATGAAAATTATTAGCTTTTGAACAAAATCCAAACTGTCCCAATGAAGTAAATAAAGGTTTAAAATGCTAAGATTCACTTTTGGACTTCATAAAAAGAATAATTGTCATACACATTCAAGAACGTCAGCATTTGGTTGAACTCCAAGTCTGTCAAGACCCTGAAAACTTCCCATAACTCGCCCAACTCAACATCAAGGCGCTATGGTGTGACAACAGTCTTCTAATTGACTGTAAATGTGGTTCCACTGTATGTGGACACAAACTAAAACTGCCGTCAAAACTGAAGAATATAGGAACAATTTATAATGTGTAAGATACATAAACTATATATAAACTTATTAAATTGCTGTCAGCCAATCATCATCTTTACTGTAAAGTACATCACTTGATTGACACGCAGAACAACCAATCAAACATCCTCTGATATATACTAGATGTTTCTGAGTATAAGGGTGCATTCAGACAGGACACAATTGGCTCGGTTAAATGAAACAGAGGTAATTACCCCCGATGATCCGGAACAAATTTTTATTCCCAAGCGGACCCTGGTCCGGGACCAGGAACTGCTCTCGGACCCATCTTTGGGTCTCGGTTTGTTTCAAATCTGGACTGAGCTTCGGTTCCCTCCGTGATTTCTCCAACTGAATACAATCCATCCTTGGAGGAGAACAACTGAACCAAAACGGCCACGGTAGCCGACGTAAACAGAGTAGGAATGTAGGAACAGATGAGCCACGGACAAATGTAAAGCAACGATTGTTGTGTTATTAAACAGAAAACGGGTACAACTGTTTACTTGTTGAAACATTTATTTTAACACAGCTAGAACGCTTCTTACGTGCTTTTCTGTGTCTCCTCACGCGGTACGCACTGCAATGACCCTAAAAGCCTTGTAGTTCCTTAACAGAATTATCTTAAAACAAACCATAACACCACAAAGGTAAGACACAGCAACTCCTGGAAATGTGGTCGGATGAATTCAAACTCATCAAAACCATTTTTAGCGTGACACACATTGCTTCTCACTGTTTTCTTGACAATCTATATGTCATAAACATTTATCACCGTACCTTCATACCTGACGTCTCCTCAGTGCAGTTGCTAGTGTAGGAGCAAAAGGCCTAGAAACTGTTTAGCTAAGTTCCAGCCCCTTTGATACACTTAGATGTGCGACGGCAGAGTTGACTGACGCGCCAAGCGGGCTGTCGTTTCCCTATACGATGAAGTAAATGAGTCTTTCACTCCGATCAACTTTGCATTAGTTTGTTTCTTTTATTATTTACACTACTGAACGGATTGGACTACTCTTTTGCTTCATTTCCCGCACAAGCGGTCAAAAACCATTTCACCATCTGGCTCATGCACACCTGTGTGTGGTCAGGTCATCAACCAATTTATAATTGACAGCAAAATATGAAAATAGCGACACCCACAGGACATGTTTCTCAATAGGGCTCCTACAGCTAGCATCCTCTATGTTAAAGGACACACGGCACGTCTTCTTGCCAGTAACCACCTTGCAGCACGCGTCCGTAGTACCAAAATAACAAGTAAAAAGTTTTGCTAATTGATATATAAAGTTTGAATAAGTTAGCTGTCCCAATAAGGATTGTAACAGGATTGTCACCCTGTTTTGTTTTACAAGCCATTTTGGTCCGCTTGATGCCAGTCTTCATACAGACCAAACATAAGGTTCAGGACTAGATCCGGAACAAATTAAGAAGACTCAATCCGGAACAAAGGATTATTCAAGTCTGAATACACCCTAAGTCTCATTCTTTTGGATTGTTTTGCTGGGGTGCAACTTATACTCAGGAGTGACTTATGCGATTTAAAAAATACATTTATATAGGCTCATAAAGTTGCTATTTTCAACAGGATGCCTATTAAACCGGTTTCCCTCTAACAACAGCTAGAGGGCACTGTAGGTGTGTGTATCAGCATTTGGTACTGACAGGAACGCAGAAGAAGAAGCACTGTCCAAAACAAACATGGAGAATCGGAACGTTCTCCTCTTGAACTCTATAATATTTTTCTTATTCGCATCGAGACAATTTTATTATTGTTTTTTTTTCATGGATTAATACGGGACAGCAAGTCATCAAACTGGGTCACAGGGAGACGGAAGTATTGCTGAAAGCGCCATAACGCCGTCATTCAGACCGCAGCTCCTGCAGTGGATGGTGAACCTTACCGAAAAAACAAACAAACACTGAATGATATGATGAACACAGACATGGAGACGTGATTTTTGATACTTTAGTAGAGCTCTACAGAATAAATAAACCTGATCTTTCATTGTCATCAACGTAGTCTTTTCTTGTAAATCCAGTCAATCCTTCCATGTAGTGATGAGGCCAAAAAACGTTTACGGTAGCTTCTCTCACTCGCGTCTGGAGCATCTAGCTTATCAACAGATTTAAGCATCGAGCATTGAGCGTCGAACTTGGCAGCGGACAAGAAGTTGACGTGAGAATCGCATTGGGTGTGAATGCAGCATTACGCCGCGCCTGGTGGCTTTGTTTAGAAGACATAAATGACTTTTTCCTCTCTATTATGTATTTTTGGCTAATGCGACTTGTACTTACAGGACTTACAGTCAGAAAAACAGTATGTCTGGGTACTACACTCTACAAAAAAACATGGAGTTTTTCTTCCTCCTAACCTTCAGAAAGCTGTAAGCGTTTAGTGTCAGACTCCTAACCGTGGATGTAGCCGCTCACGTTTTTCTCAACTGACTCAAAAACAACCTCGGACAGAAAGTACACAGACTGTTTCTGTTGTCGGCGCACTGCGGCACGCACGTCATGGCGACTACGAACACGGATCTAATTCAACGAAAGAAAAAGGACAGGAAAACGTTTAATCATCTTGTAATCTCACATATTTGTCTTAATTTATCAATTTATTTCAAAAATATTTATCTGACACACGTTGAAATTTACTTTTCATCATGTCTGAGTGTTTAAGTACTTGAATGTGATCATTCTAAAATGTAAAATTGATTGCTAATTTATATGAATCGGTTATTCTAGTATATTTTTTTTGTTTGTTTTGCATCAGAATGTATGAAAGTTGACTGCATGGCAAAGATTTATATTTTTAATTCTTAATTAGAAAAATTCTGATTCAAGTGCGTGGAGTTTTTAGGTTTTTTACGTTGGCTGGGCAAAGGACCCTTTAGCTGGTGATTTTACTTGGCTGTAAATGTGCATCTCCTTTCTAGAATATGCAGAAAATGTTGGGGGTAACTTTCCTGCTTGTTCTATTTGTGGATGCTGAATCCTCATTGGCTTTGCCTTCAACTAATCAGAGGTTCATCCAGAGTTTTTGAGCTCGCCTTGGACCGACGGTGACCTCTGATTGGACGAGACCTAATCTTCCAGAATGACGCTGCTCTGGTGGAATTTTCATCCATTGATAATTACACCACCCAAGAGATCTCCAGCACCAGAAAAAGCAGTACGGGAAGATGTTTACCGTGTTCACTTCGGCCATCTCTGTCTGTGTAATCATGTGGGGGGCAGGTGGGTTTACATGACCCCGCGGTGCCCAGGGGTGCTGCTGCAGTTAACTCCTCTCTACTTAACCGATGGTCCTCCAGCTCACAGGGTCGGACCAAAAGTCTGTCCTCTGGCTGCTAAAAAACCTGTGGAAAAAGGCCAAATTCCCCTCCCAGCAGTTAAAATCTCAGACGGTGGTCTTTAGTGCATTCTCCAGCTCCAGCCCCCTTCCCTGTAAAAACCTGTGACCAACAGTTGACCTTCTTGCTTCTCCGCGTTCTCCTCCTTCGCATCGCTCTTCCTCCCTCGTTCGCTGCGGCGTGGATCTCCAGCAGCTGCCAGGAGGAAAGGGAGGGGTTTGGTGCCGGACAGAAGGGGGTGTCAGGGTCAAGGAGGGTCACAGTACTGGTAAAGTCATCGCTGGGCCTCTGATGGAGGGGCATCACCCCCCCCCTACCTCAAAGCCCGTGTGGTGACGTCCAAAAAACGCCTCGCACCTCTTCTCCTCTTCCACCCCCTGCCTCTCAGCCCCTCACGGCCCCCTTTGGCCCTGGTGTTCCCTGGCCCTCAGGGGTCAAGACAGCCGAGGGTTAATAAAGTGATACCAGGTGTTGGCCAGAGAGAAGCAAACCCGCCCCCCCAAAATCTCTCGTTCTTCTCCCCAAACTCCCACAAGCAGCGAACTGGGGGCCTCTATTTCACACCGCTGAATTCTTCAGGGACAAGGAGCATGCACGCACCGTGCACGGCGCAGTAAAAACAAGCCTCAGGTGGAACATGCCCCACACGCTAGCACATGTATGTGCTGCATGCAAAAGGGGGCATTAAAACTCTGAGGGGCCTACGCAACAATACAGAGTTAACCGACCCAACAAAGTGGCCGATTATGTCTCATCGGAGGAAACCGGGGAGGCTGAAAGATCCCAAATCCTACCGCTGTTGTTCCCCCGGATCAGCGGACACACAAACACGCACATGTGCACGGGGGAGGGGGCGGGATCTGCTTTAAGGCCGTGCGAAGAATAGACGGGGAATGGTGGTCTCTTCTTTTGAAAGAGGAGGCAGATGAATATGTGAGGAGATCAAACCCCCTGAAAGGGAGTCACTGTGGCGAGAGCAAGCGGCTCTGACAGCGAGGGGGAACAAACAGAGGAGAGGCGTTCAGAGGACGAGCGCCACGCCGCAGAGACCCTACGTTCATCACAAAGTGTGAAAAAAGCGTGCACGAGAAGTCGACTGTGGGTGCACAAACGTGCCCAAACATTTGTAAAAAGAAAACTTAGCAGCTTAACCTCGTCGCTCGGTCCAAACGGCTAAAGGAAGCCGGTCCTAATTAACGCTAATTAACATCAACGACAAGCCGGAGCCATTAGTCCGGCTAATCCTTCGTTTATGTTTTTCCCTCTCGCTGGAACCCCTGCTGGCCAATTCATTGGTTGCCGCAGAAAGGGGGCTTTGTTGCTGAGCCTGGCTTCAAAGGCCCTCAAAATGAGTCGCCTCTATTTAGGGTCTTGAGAGCCGGTTCCGATCCGAACGCTCAAACAGCTGTGCAGAAGTGGGCCGGATCAGGTCTGACGTATGAGCTGAAGCATGTCGGGATGTTGTCCTGTCACTCGGGTGGTGTCAGTTCAGGTGACTCTACTTCTTTTTTTATTTTTTTTTGACTCTACTACTACCTACTCCCTAACTAGCTAGTGCCCAGGATTTTTAAAGCAATTCGGACACTATGCTCACTACTTTTTTTTTTTTAACAACATATGATGGCACCGATTTTACAGAGTGAAAATTGAATCAATGCGAGCATTTTACGACAGCGATTTATGAATCCACTGTCTTCTAATGATGAAAATGTTGATTGATTATTGAAAAAATATATCTAAATGCACTTTTTTTTCCCACAAAAAAACGTTCAAATGGAATGCATTGTACTCTATATTCACCATTCTAGTGAGCATCCATGCACACTGGTTTTTTGCAGAGACTTCTGGGAAATTTCAAGGACACTGAATAAATTCAGACAGCTCCACAAAATGCCGAACGCACTATATAGTGCACTATGTAGTGCGCAGTGAAGGATTTCGGACACAACCCAAGTTGTGAAAGATAATTTTTGTTTAGAAATAAATTTTTTTTGTTATTTTTCGGAGTAATATTGAGTCATGGCGCCTGGACTTAGAATCTTCTTCCTCGAAATGTTCCTTGAAACCTCCAGACGTTATGACTCAACGTCACCTGGATGAATGAGAACCTATTTTTATGACGTCTTACTTGCACGAAACTAGTTTAAAGTGCCAAAATTAAACTAAGTGCATTATGAGTTCAACGTGTGGCTAAAGTTGTGAGAAGTGTTTACAAATATAATTATGTATTTGAGAGGGGTTGGATATCTTAGTTGAGCCCTTTTCTGATTTAAATCTGCGTATAACTAAGAATAATGTACCTTTGATTAAGAGTAACTTTCATGGCATAATTTACAAGTGTATGCAGATGGGTATGTGTCTCTTTCACTTTTCATTTTTTACTTTACAATCAAATCATTGTCTTAAATTTGACATATCCATGCATAGATGTATATCTTTTTTGTTTGTGTTTATTAGAATTTTTTTGTTTTTGTTTTGATTGCTTGAGATAAATTAATTCCAAATCTAAATAATAGGAAAAATAGAATAAAAAACATTCTTTACAGCTGTGAATCTGCTTTACTTTCAACCATCCGGTAATGTTTTTTTTTTCTTTTTATTTGCTTGTTTACGTCCTCAAAAAATAAATACAATAAATTCCAGCACGTAGTCAGAGTCGGGGTGTTGTGTTATTTTTCAGCACCGTGGGGGGGCACAATGGAAACACAGCTGTGGTGGTCAGTCCGGGCTCCCCGGGAGCCACCGGAGGCCCAGCTAAGCACATGTTCGTTAATGATCGCTGACAAAGGCTCCAATGGGAGCGGATACTTGCTGAGCTCTGTACTCTTTTGCATATCAAACCTTTTAAAAGACTGCTCCCTCTGCTAAATGGTTAAACAGGACTTGTGTTAGTGGATTGATCAGAGTTGGGGCAACAGTTTTACCCTTTAATGACTGATGGTTTAAAGTGTCTCTGTTAGTTATTGAGCAACCAGTGATTTTGTCAGTCAGCAACGGTTTCTTTAGGGTGTCGTAAAACTGCTTTGGTAAAATCTTTACATCAAATTTGTTTTATTTCTATTCAAGTTAACGTCTTGGACTCAATGTAGTCCCAATGACTTAACCAGTGACAATACATGACTTGTTTTTAGAAAATATTCTTGTTTTTTAAATGTATTAAGGGACAAAATGATTTGTCAAAAGAACAAGTAAAAAATTGACTAAATATTGCGCAAAAACCATTTGCTGTCAGTGAAATGTTAACGGTTAGGTCTGTATTTCTTATATGAGTTGTTAAAAGTTAACTTGACTAGAAACTAAACAAATATACTTAATGAGATTTTAGGCTTTTGCAGCTTGGTCCCAGACAAAATACTAATTTCTGAACAACTTTAAAGCCTCGTGCTGCGTAATTTAAAAGAAACTTTAAAGCACAATTCATTAAAAAAAAAAAAAAAAGACCCCACAAACTCAGAGGGTCACGGAGTTTAGGTGCTATCTTATGATGAGCTCCAAATGTCTCCAACAAAGCATCAGGAGACACTTCCAAATGCTTTTAAAAAGGGTTGTCCAAACAAGCTCAGCACATAAACACGCCCGTGTGCACAACACGCCCAGCATGCACGTACGTACACACACACTCGATCGCACCTATCCCTCTGGGGCTTCCAGAACCCTCCCCCAGCCCTGAAACCCGATCTGTCGGCATGCAGCGCGGAATTCTCCAATCGCCCTGACTTTTGACCTCTGCCCTTTTTGGCAGCGCTCAGAAGAGAAGATGAAGTGCCCGAGCCTCTCTTTTACCCGACACAAAAAATCCCCTGTTCCAGCAGCCCTCCCACACATGGACGGGCACACACAGACACACACACTGATCCTCATTTAGGACGCCTTGAGGCAGAACACTCCACGGTTCCCGTGAGGTCCACGTTCAAAACGGCCCTTGATGTGAGCGGATCCACAACTGAGACGTTCCACCGTTTTCAGGGCTTCAGCTCAGCTTTTTACTGCCACCATCCTGATGGTCCTCAAAAGTCTGAAAAGTGACAAACCGTTTGGTTTAAGCATCAAATCTATAAGTTCAGAAAAGAAAATCGTCTTTTAGCTTTTTTTCCTTTTTTTAATATGACACAAAACCCTTTGGTGCAGACATGGAAAGACAAAAAATAACCAACCAGAGAGTGAGCACATACGGTACACTTGTTTGTTTTACTTTTTTATTGTTTTCAATAAAATCAGACTTTACTGCTGCTTTGGTCTTGACATAGTCAGTTTTCATTTTTAGATGAAGGGTTCTATTCCTGGAGACATAATGGAGTTCTGGATTAAAATTGAAGTCACAATCGTGTGAGATTAGGAACTTTATTAAACATTTTCAGTGGTTTTAGCAGAAAATGCCTGTTGTGGTACCAATGCCAACCATAAATATTTAGCTTTTAATTGTGTTATAATGTCATGTCTTCACAAAAAAAAAAAAAAAAACTGTTATTTTGATCTATTCATACATCTCTTTGGTCTTTCAGTATGACAACGATCCCAAACACACGTTGCCCGGGAAACGGAGGAGTGGCTTCGTAAGAAGCATTTCAAAGTCCTGGAGTGGCCTAGCCAGTCTCCAGATCTCAACCTCATACAATTTTCTTTGGAGGGAGTTGTTGCCCAGTGACAGCCCTAAAACATCACTGCTCTAGAGGAGATCTGCATGGAGGAATGGGCCAAAATATCAACAACGGTTTGTGAAAACCTTGTGCAGACTTACAGAAAACATTTGACAGATGTCATTGCCAACAAAGGGTTTACAACAAAGTACTGAAATGAACATTTGTTAGTGACCAAATTGGAGTGGGAGAACTTCCACAATTGGTGGCTAAGTAAATACTTTTTTGCCCCACTCTACACATACAGACACATGTATGCAATGGCGGATCTAGATGTTGGTGAGAGGGGGGCAAAAGACTTTGGAAGAGGGGCAAATGAGGAAAGCAGAGTGAAAAACCAACACAAATGAAAGGATCAAAAATCTGTCTTTCAAACAGTTTTATTATAGAAGCAAATAATATAACATTTCATTTAAAACAAATAAATTTGTTAATTTTCCAATGCTTATAGAAGCTCGACAACTTCTGATTTTTTGTCAACAATGATACTAATATTGACTCAAAATGGGGGGGGGGGGGGGGGCAAAGCTTTTTGCTGCCCCCTGTAGCTTTGCTCCTGCATATATATGCATGGATAAATACATAGACATGTTTACTAATACATAGCTAAATTTCACTTGTATAATAACTTGACATTTTAAAAGTAACATGTATTTCACAGTATTAAGTAATTAACTAGTAATTTGCTACAGACTTTCATGACCCATCTTAAACAGTGGCTGAAAGTGAACCAGTCCTGCAATGATTGATTTTTAACCTGTTTTATTTTGATCCTTTGTCCTGATTTGCTTTTCTATCTTTTTCTCCTAATTCTTTTATTATCGTACTGTTGGGTCCTGCTTTTTAATAACCAACTGTTGTATTTTATACTACTTTTTCTTCTATAATGTGACTGTGTAATGTGTGTGATTCCTCATTCTGCTAACTGTTTTCTTGTGTACTTGCCAGGTGGCCTACAGATGCAAATTAGTATCATTGCTATAATCCGCTGTATTTACATCTCTGGCTCTCTGAATAAATGTTTATTAATGTGCATTGTTCATATCATAAAAATAAAGCTTAACCCTTAAAATCTGTTTTGTTCCAGAAGGACATCTCCATTTGACGCTAGTTTTTCCTCTGCATGATCCAAACATAAAAACACCTCTCAAATTATGACTTTCTTCTGACTAAATACTTTTTTGCCCCACTGTACATATACAGGTACATGTATATGGTGGATCTAGAACATTTAATGTTAATGAGAGGGGGGCAGAAAACTTTGGACGGGCGGGAATATCTTTATTTAACCCTTGTGCTATCTTAGATGACCCCACCCTTACTTTGACGTGTTCTCCCCACCATGACAAAGGTGGATAAAGGTGGAAAGATTTCATGTAATCCATGGACTTTAAATATATTTACCATTTATTTGAATAGTGGGACAGCGCATATTAATAAACATTTCTGTCAATATGCCAGAGTTAGCCAAAGGGCTATTTTTCATCTGCAGTCCCTGGGAAGATGTTAAAATCACCCTAAAAGATCAACACCAAGGACACCAGTGAAGATCAAAAATCATTGAAGAAAAAAGGTTCAGCGCACTTTCTAGTGGGTCTAGATGACCCAACTCCCAATGTTAAAGTGCCTAGGATAGCACAAGGGTTACGAAAATCTCGAAGTAGCACAAATCTGCAGACAGTGAAAATCCCCGAAATCCACAGTCGAGATCCAGGGAGTAGAACTCCAGGCCCTGAGGGCTAGCCTCCTGCTGGTTTTCCAGAAATTGGGTCTTATCGGCCACTGATTACTTGGATCAGGTTTGTTTAGCCAATAAGAAACTTCCGTGGCATATTGGTTGGAAAACATGTTGCACATCAGTCCTCAGGGCCTTGCGTTTGACACCTAGACCAAACCCTGTCCTCCAAAAAACAGGTAGGTACAAAGTAGATACCTCCAGGATTTGATCAGCAGTCCTCCTCGCCACCCACCTGAATACCTTTTCAGATGGTTCTACATAAATTCTTCCACATGCTGAGACTGTACACATAGTTATGTGTAAGATAGACATTTATAAATCATTGTCTGCTAATTATTAGTTTTTGTTCATCTGTCTTATTCTGCATCCCAAAATTGAGGTTTTTAAACCCCAGGAGCTCCACCTCTCTCCTCCATCTGACCGCTGCCATTTGTGCATTGTGTGTGTCCAGCATGGCTGCTCTCGTCATTTTCCCCTTTGACTGGTCTTCACACAATGTAATCAGTGTTGCAGCTGTCTGAAAAGGCCTCTTGTGCAGCTTCTGAGCAATGCTGATCGCCCGATGCGTCCACAACTTTGCTTTTAGCTCCATTCAGGCTCTGTGACAAATGGCAAACTGTCTGGAAAGCGTGCGTCAAGCCATTTGATTTACTGCTTTGTTTGACTGCACTGGCCCTTTCCTGAATGTCGCCTTCTTCTTGTATGGTCTTACTGTATTGGTAAGAATTGCCATGGCCGTGAGCTTGAAATTTTAATGTACAGACGAGCTGAAAGAAGTGACCCACTGTATGTGTGAGTCACTTGATGTTCTCCTGATGCACAAAAGCCGTCTTCTTCTTTAATTCTCTGTTTTTTGGAACTTTGGATAAAATGATTGACTTAGCCATCAATCAAACCCGTTGTTAGGTCTGACTTGACAAATCCGTTTGACTCCCAAATGTCAAAAAATTACCGCAGAAACACATCAAAACCAACCTTTTTTTCCTGTCACCAAATATGGGAGAAAGTCAGCAGCACCAGCATGAGGTTTCTGTTAGTGTCAGAATCTGATCTGCCTTTAACTAGATGTTCAAAACTCAAGCCAATCTATTAAGCGGAGGCTCGACTGATTCTTCTCTTTGAATTCTCCGCCATGGCTAATTAAATGTAGCTGGTTTTCACGCCTGTGCAGTGGAAACCACAAGGTCTGAATGGTTCCTCTTAGAGTGACAGCAGAGATTTGATGCCAACCCACCAGTCTGAGACAAAAATGAGTTAATGACAAGCTCAGCTGTGGCGATGCATCTTAACTTTTACCAAACCGGCTAACTTCTGTCTGGAAGATAACATCTAACTTCTGTTCTCCTTAAAAAAGAAGAACAAAGAGATTTAGCCTGAAAATGTCATCATCCCACACTGTTCAGAGGCTTGAGGTCCATCCAAACCAAGTTCATCCACGTGCTGCACAGAATAAAAACCAAAACACAAGGTAGAAGATAATTAAATCAAAGTAAAGGGAAAAGTTAAATCTTTAATGGAAATTGCAAAAAGAGATAACAATAGTACAATACTCTTAAACTAATTTAATTTCACATTAAATCACTTTAGTATGATGATATGCATATGCACCAAGTAATTTTTATTTAACAAAAAAAACAAAAACAAAGAATTCCACACAAGCATTCAAAGAGGAAAAAATGGAATCTAATTGTAGTTCATTGTAATGACATTGACCAAAACCAGAGTAATTGAAGTGGAAAGGGCTTATTTAAAAGAAAATGAGAATTCCATCTTTGTACATGTCGGCCCATCGTAATAAATCCTCACAAAATCCAAAACTAGCACTTCTACTGTCCCTAAAATATGGAAGAGTGTTGCATAAAAAATGGTTTTTCATTTTATTTTTTGTTTAAGAATTACAAAAGCAGAGAACTACAAACTGGCACTAACCTAATCTGCTCTAACATGCACTGCAATTAAAAGTTGATCAGGCCCAATGTGTCCGTGACACAGACATGTTCTGTGCACGTCTTGTTTGTGGGCTTGTCACGATATCGCCAGTCTGTGAAGTCCTTCCTACTTACTTTATCCACAAGAGCAAAACTTGGAGGAACGATTAAATATTGACCCATGAAGTGTTGATTTTTTTGTGTGTGATGCAGAAAACGAGCCAATTTCTCAACAAATAGTATCCGCCTGTTCTGAGCAATGACGATGATGCATGTGAAGCCACAGAGGCAGTCAGGGATCGTCAATAAAGTTCACAGAAACGCTTCAGACAAACATTAGCAAACATGATTATTTTCTCAGTAACTCACCATAAATAAACTCAAAAAACATTATTGTTACTACAACTGTTGTAGTCATAAAAAACATTATTTCAATTCAATTATTTTTCAACTGAACCTAATGATCTGCGTATTTCTATTTAAAGTTTTGTTCAAAACATTTACAATACATTATGTATAACACCAATGCAGAAGGGACATTTTTGTTTGTATTGATCATTTCTTGCCTTGTACAGTGTGACATCTTGTGTTTTTTTAATGCAAATTGATGAGCACGTTTTCTTTTTTCTGTAGTGAATGCACTGCTTTTTGAAGTTCAGCTGACTTCTGAAATTGTAACTCCCATCTCTGTCCTTGAACATTTTTTGTCCATTTACTGGAAGCGAGTTATTTCTGGCTTCATATATGATGAGTGCTGTTTTAAGTTTCACTAGTTCCCATAATTTCAATTAAAAAAAAAAAAAAAAAGAAAAATTAGGAAAAAAAATGTATTGAAAGTAAAAAATATATATATTTCAAAATACAAAAACAAGTATATTTTATATATTAAATACCTCAAAAAAGAGACTACGTACCACAAAGTTGGCCACACCCACAAAGTGAGCGTCCAGCAAATCACACACGGACAGTGTTGTGTTGTGTCCATAGTGTTGACAGGACTGACTCACAAACAAAAGTAAACAGTTCACACTAGTCAATATTTAATCATTCGGCCAACATTTTGCTCTGTAATGTTTGTGGATAAAGTCAGCACGAACAAAACAGATCGGTGATATCATGACGAGCACATAAACAAAACTGTCTATGACACGCACACATTTCTACTTTTACTTGCGGCTCATCTTATGAGCAGATAAGGTTAGTTTCCAGCCTGTTTGGAGTCCTTAAAAAAATAGAATCAAAATCACCGTTTTTTTTTTCATTGTGAATAATTGTGAATAATTTTTTAAACCAAAGCCAAGTGTTTCCTTATTTAGAGCTTAGGTTTAAGAATAACCAATGGTTGTTTTCCCACATCATGATTCAGAATTTCCCCTTTCTTTAAAACAATACTGCAACAAGATTGCCTTAATTTGCCCATAATTATGAAATTCTTCTTACATTTTTATCACTTTCACGATGTTTCACATTAAGTCCTGACCTCTTTCCCCCCACGTCTTTGTTTCTGAAGACATTTCAAAGGAAAATAACCCAATTACAAGCAAATGAAGTTAAGTCCCTCCCCCAGATCAGTCAAACAAAGGATTACTTATGCATCACTTGACTCCCAATACGTGACCCCTCGGACAACAAACTGCCCCCCCCGTCCCTCTCCTTCTTCCAAATGGGTGTTAAGACCTGTCCACTTGCTCCCCAGGGAATGCTGGGAAAGGAAGGCCTCCACATCTGTCCCCCGCTCCACGGACGCATTCCTTCATCCGCACGGAGAGAAACAGTGATGAAACCAGGACCAGAAAACGGGAGGGAGATTTTACCAATGAGAGACGGAATTGGTCTTATGAAGCCATCCATCACTGCCTTCAGTGGCCCACTGGGCAGAATAGGAAAACCAGGCACCCCAGGCTTTCTTTCAAAAGGCAAGGAGGAGAGGAGGGAGGGGAGGAGGACGGCTGCGAGGCTGTGATCTTTACCTCCTCCCTCCTGAGAAGTCAGCAGGATAAGTGATTAGCTCTGCCCCTCTCCTTTTCTTTGCCTCCATTTTCCCTGAAAAGCACCTCGAGACACTTTTACTCTTTTAAACACAGAAGCAGCTTTTTCCTTCAATGATGCAGTCCCCCCCCAAAAAAAACAAAATAAGTTTTACACCAGTGCACCTCCACTCTCGCTAAACTACATGTTTATTGACTTGTTTTCCAGAAGGCTGCATCTGCTGCTCCCCACAGTGTCATGTTTCTAATTCCCCAGACACACCAGAAAACAGACACCCAAATGGCACCAATGCAAGATCCAACACATTCTCTGCCACTGAAAAATATGCCTGATATCCTGCGAAGTGGTACAGAACTATACTTTCAGTGTGATCAAAGTGCTCATACACTCCAAAAAAGAGGTAGCCTAAAATAGGGAAAAGAACTCTAATCTTAGCAAAAAATCTCTAGAAAGTAGTAAAATTATCCGTTGATGCCGAGAGTAATCTTTACTCAGCAAGAAATCTCATTAAAAACATATTAAAATGTAAAAAACAAGGAGTTCAACACAAGAATTCAAAGTGGGAAAAATTGAAAAAAGCAGTTAGAATCATTTAAAGCTGAATGTTTGCAGCCCAAAAGTGTATGCCAATGGTTTGTACTTTTTGTGTACCGAAATGTAGTTCATTTTGATTACAGTGATCAAAAAACTTGTGCAAGAAGTGGAAAAGACTCATTTTAGAACAAATTGTGAACAAAATGAGGCCCATCCTAATAAATCCTTGTAAAATCTTAAGGTAATACTTATTTTTCTAGAATACATTTAAATTTGAATTTCCAAAAAAGTGACAATGAATGGCGGGATAACTCATAACATTTATTAAACTTTAAAAAGTTTAAAAGTTTTTTTTTCTTTTCAGGAGTCCACAGCACAATGATTTTGACTCATTTGAACCCTTGTGCTATCTTGATCCAAACATAAAAACACCTCTCAAATTATGATGTTCCTCTGACTAAATACTTTTTTGCCCCACTGTACATATACAGATACATGTACGCAATGGTGGATCTAGAACATATAATGTTAGTGGGAGGGGGGCAGAAGACTTTGGACGGGCAGGAATATCTTTATTTAACCCTTGTGCTATCATCCGATGACCCCCCCTCTTACATTGACGTGTTCTCCCTACCATGACAAAGGTGGATAAAGGTGAGGTTCACAAATCATTGAAGAAAAAATGCTCAGCACACTGTCTAGTGGGTCTAGATGACCCAACTCCCAATGGTAAAGTGCCTAGGATAGTACAAGGGTTACTAAAAAAAATTCTCAATTGTGCTTATTTTGAGAAAAGCTTAAAAAGGCTGTTGTTAAAACAACTTTAAAATGTCTTACATGTCTAAAAACAAGGTTTTGAATCGTTGTGATTGTCAAATAGTTTTCATTGTAGTATTTTTGATGTGAAATAGTTTAGATTTATTTTTTTCCAGCATAGAAATTGATGCATTTTTCTCGTCTTATAGTTTACAAAAGGGATTTCCACACTGGATTTGTAACAGTTCCACGCTGGAATTCACTGAGCTCCTGAGCGGCCCATTCATGTTTGAGAAAACAGTCTGCATGCCTGAGTGCAGATTTTATACACCTGTGGCCAGGCCAAGTGATTCGGACACCAGATTCTGATCATTTGGATGGAGAAGCCAATACCTTTGGTAATAAAGTCTACATGCTTGTACTATTTTCCCCCCAAAAAAGTCAAATTCTAAGCGCTACATCAACCCGACAATCTTTATTTCAACACCAAAGAAAATGAGACTAGAATTAAACAGTTTAGCATAAAATTGTCATAACGATATAAAGTATGAGTCAAAGACTAGTTTCATTACAGATATGAATTAAAATAAGATATTCTCAATATTAAATGACCCAGCAAGATATTTAACGTTTACTGCCATTAAATTTACAGAAAAGATACCAGTAAGTTAGTTTTATCTTGTGGCAAGTATGAAAACTGGACATTTTGTGATATTTTGTCTTGTTGCAGTGACAACTGAAAACTTAAACTTTAAAACTACTGCAATAATCCCATCATTCAAAATAACATCAGTTTAGTGATATTCTTAGAAAAAAAGAAGTTTAATCTGTTTCAAAGCCGAGGTCCTGTCGGCTGTCAAAAGATTTTATGGAGCTCTAAAAATGTTCTAAATCCACCAAGGACACCAAAACGATGCACACGTCAGGGACGTCCAAATAAAGACTTTTTTACTTATTATGGGATGGCCACAGAACCTTGACTTGGTGGCCATTTTGTGGCAAATTGTGAAATTTGGCAATTTTCACATTTTTCAACAATATGGGAAAAGGACAATCCGTATTTAAGAAAAACTGCAAATATCCCATATTTTAAATGCTGAAAAATCTATGCAGTTACAAATGAAACAGGATTTAGTCCTGTCCAGCATGTCCAGCATGGACTAAAAGTCGATCCCGGGTTTTCTGGCCTTCAGGAGACCCAACTGTCTCCCTGAATGTCTTTGCTTTTGTTGGCTCAAGTCCTTGTTTTTAGTTTGATCCTGACAGTTCCAACTTTTTGTGTGAAACAGATGAAGCACATTTCTCAGGAGTCTGGGACGTCTGTCCCCATGCGTTGTGTTGAGGTTCCCTAACGTTAAGGTCACACCCCAGTGGTTTTTATTGGCGCCCTAAAGTCATCAGTGCTTTAGGATTGGATGACGGCCGGCTAATGAAGTCAGTTATTGGTCTAGTTTATCCATTTATTAGGTGTTCTGGTTGCAGGAGCAGCTCTGGTAGAAAACATACACCATCAGATGTATTTGTAAATCATTTTTTGTTAAACAAATGCACGTGTAACTTTTGATGCCTGTCCTCTGCATCATCAGCTTTTGTTGTAATGTGTTCATTAATTTCGGACACCCCCGTTCCTGCGCTCTGGTCACGACTCCCCGGCTTAAGCTGTCATGTAGGTACATTTTGCTCGGCGGAGTGACAAGCCGACCTCCAGTAAAGAGGAAAGCTTTGGTCTTTGCTGTCAGGTTCCCGATTATCTGTGTGACCCGCCGCCTTCAAACACTTTGAAAGAGCGAAAGGTCCCGACTCAGTGCCGAGCTCTAGCATAGATGTCAACCTCATGTCATTCAAGCTGCACAAAGACACCCCCCACACCCCTTCAGTGCCGAATAAATAAAAAATAAAAAGAAAGGATGGGGAACACAGTCAGAGAAAGTGATGATAACTGAGGAAGATGCTGGAAGCTGTTTGGTGCACGAACGTGCGCACTGTTGATGCGGTTTAAGAGGACCGCAGGATGCTTGTTCTGGATGAGCTGTCAACAAAGAAGAGGAAAACAACTGTATAAAAGCCCCCGACCCCCACTCTTCACCCACAGAGTCCTTTCTCCCGCTGATCGGTGTTCAGGATTGCCCCCTCACCCCTGTGACCCCCCCAACCATTGGACCCTTTCACTTTGCCACAATGGCTGCCAGGGCTGTGTTATTTGAGGCACTAAAGAGCCATCCCACCCGCCTGCCCCAGGACAATACCCCCCCCAGCTGAGTGCTTTCTTCCCCTCACCTCCCTAATGACAGGTTTCATCCTCCGTGGCCCGACCCCCAGAAGGGGCTTCGGCTCCAAGCTCAGCCCACCGCCTTTCTGCCGGCTGACCCGCTCTGCCAACGGACCCACCTCCTGCTCACTAATACACCAACACACTTTCACACACTCCCCCCACGACAAACTGCGTGTGTTCAGAAAACTGCTGAGGCTGCATTTTGGTCCTCCGCTGCACTGACTCCCACAGGTGTGGAAGAAAAAGATGAACTGTGGTTTATAAAGAAAAGCTAATTAACGCGTGAAAGTCTCATTTAACTGCTAATCTGAGATTTGACGTGATAGACAGGTGAGACACTTTCTTTTTTTTTTTTTTTGGGGGGGGGGCTTTATTTAAAGTTTTTTTTTTTATTTCCTGTCAATTAAACAAAAGTTACCTTTGAAATGAGAAACTAAGCGAAAGTGTTAATGCTGCACCTAGAAATGCATCATTTAATGCAAAATAACAACAAATGATATAAATGAAGGCAAAGATCCTCTTCTCTTATGCTGTGACACACTGCAAACACACTGCAAAAATTCTTTGGTTCAAATTAATTAAAACGTTGCACCAAAAATCCCCCAAAAAAGGAAGTACAACAAATACATTAAAAGATGATTTTATGTATATTTAATAAAAATTGCAAATGTTCTGCAATTGGACCGGTAAAGTATGCCTCCTCCCACCCCTATTAGGCAATTCACTAAACTCATTTGGCAAACTTAATATTTAATTGATTTGTCATGTCATGTACTGTATGTATTAGTGCAAATATGTCTATTTAGGATTAGGAGTAAATATAACTGCAATATTTAAATGAAGCCAGCATACATGCATACTCACCAGCCACTTAGTTGGGTATACATTGCTAGTACCGGGTATGGGGTTTACCTTGCCAGAACTTTTTACCTTCAGAACTGCCTTAATCCTTGGGGGCATAGATTCAGTACGATAGTGGAAACATCCCTCAGAGAGTTTGGTCCATGTTGACATGACAGTATCACACAGTTGCTGTAGATTTGTCGGCTGAACATCCATGATGCCGATCTCCTGTTCCACCACATCCCAAAGGCTCTCAAAGGGTTCAAATCTGGTGACTGTGGAGGTCATTTGAGTCCAGTGAACTCATTGTCATGTTGAAGAAACCAGTCTGAGATGATTCCAGCTTTAGGACACAGTGCCTTATCCTGCTGGAAGTGGCCATTAGAAGATGGTATTCTGTGGTCAGAAGGGGATGGACATGGTCAGCAACAACACTGGAGTTGGTACCTTGTTCAGTTGGTACTAAGAGGCCCA
The DNA here is from genome assembly GCA_037389245.1 of Oryzias sinensis. Lineage (NCBI taxonomy): Eukaryota > Metazoa > Chordata > Actinopteri > Beloniformes > Adrianichthyidae > Oryzias > Oryzias sinensis. Next base: position 4,945,350 of record CM074491.1, read on the forward strand.
AATTGTGTCAACAAATATCCTCCACACCATGACACCACCACCACCAGCCTGAACCATTACTAGGAAGGATGGATCCATGCTTTCATGTTGTTGATGTCAAATTCTGACCCTACCATCCAAAGGTGGCAGCAGAAAATGGAGACTCGTCAGACCAGACAACGTTTTTCCAATCTTCTATTGTCCAGTTTTGGTGAGTCTGTGTGTGTATTTCTTTATATTCTCTTCTTCTTTTACTTTTACATTATTTTTCAATCAATTCATAACAAATGATCTTAATCAGTAATTAATTTATCCATATATACTTTTGTTGTTGTCCGTTTTGATTGCTTGAAATAAACCTATTTTAAATTCCATATTTTAATGGTAAAGTGTAAATTTTCATTTTAATTACTGGATTTAGTTATCTTAGATTATATTTCAAAAACTTGTAATGAGCTGAATAGATTGGATAGTTTTTAAGGTTAGTTTCCTGAATATAGGTTCACTTTGACAGTTTTGTTTGTAAGGTCAGGAAACAGAAACAGATTTTTTTGTTGTTGTGCATACTTTTGCGAATTGATATGTCCTAACAGTCTAAATATCATACTTACTTAAAAGAGTTGTGTTTTTAAATGAAACCCTGTGTGTGAATGTGCATATTCATTTACACATTTATGTTTTCTTTGGATCGTTAAATTATAACTGAAGGTCAAACATTTGATTTAGTTTAAGTAAATGCCTAAAATCGTCATTTTTTTCCTACGCAGCGGTCGCTGATGTAGATTTGGCTGGTATACATTTAGGTTAAAACACTTTTTTTTTCTGGAAGGATCATAATTTAGTCAACAAGGAGCCACCAGGACTACAGGAATATGACTTGTTGGCAGCAGAGCTTGAATTATCCCAATCGCTTCAGTCTTTTAGGACAGATAATAATAGTTACCTTTAACAGCAGCAGATTAGTGGTGGGTGATTGAGTGAGTGGCGGTGGGAGGGGCCGCTGAGCTGGGGAGAGGGCGAGAACATCCGCCGCTGTGCAGCACTGATGTGGAGGCGACAGGCCGTGACGGGATAAGACATCAGACTGGAGGGGAGGAATCATTCACTTTATCACACAAAGGGTGAGACAATACCCCAACACACAACAGTGAGCATTCTTATATCTTCTAATGAGTCACAGTAAAGTAGCAATGTTTGCTGAAAAAATGATTTTCCAAAACCACCTCATAAGTTTGTACCTTTTCAAGTCAAAAGGAGCAATTTTCTGCTCAGGATTGTCAAGATTTGGTCAAAAGTCACTACAGAAAAGTTTTTTGGAGCTACAACAAGACTGCTAACACATCCACAACTGGATCGTACCAACTGTCATCGTCTTGATCTATCTCAGGGAAAATTCTCAGTTTCAGTCCCTGCAGAGAATCTGTCTTGGAAAGTGTGAAAGCTCACCTGAACCCTGGTGTGTACGTAAATAATCATCAGGACATAATTTATGCACATTTTTGTGTCACTTGCACATGAACTCTGCTGCGTTTCTTAACAATATGAATGCAGGCAGACAATCCTCAAAGGGAGAGTGAACGCTAATTTTGGAAAAAAACTCTGTCAGGCACTTTCATATGTTTGGTGGTCCTGAAGTTCAAATACCATCTACAAATCGGTCAATACATAAAAAATATTAAAGATCATGATGACAATTCAAAAAGCAAAACACAAAATTAGAGAAAACATAACATTAAAAACAAAATTCCAGAAAATGGAAAGGAAAAAAAACATTCCAGAAAGCAAAAACAATTTCCTAAAAAATCCAGATAAAATGTTAAAAAATGAAACAAAGAACTGTAAAGGTAGATACTATGGGACATCACTGATTGGACCATCGGGACATCAGGTTTTTTTTTTCTCCTCTGCTTTCCTTTTACTGCTCAGAGCTTGTTTGGGGTACTACTACTGCCCCCAAATGAGCAGCTGATGACCTGCTATAAAATGTCCACAACTTAATTTAGTTACTGTTCTCGTTTTGGATGTGTGGCTTCATAAAAAACAGGCTTCATAGGTTAATTGTCCCCAAATTGTCCACAGATGTTGCCCTCTCACTTCCATTACACACATATACAAAACAATATAAACAAAATGTGAACAATACTCTGATTTACAGCATATACAATCAAATTTCTGCCACAGCACTTGTGCTCATCATCATCTCTCAAAGGTGACATCAGCGTCTTCTTCCCGCCATAGAGCGACAAGCACCTTACGCGTGGGAGCGGACAGGGATGAAGCCATTTCTGGAAATGGTGGTTGATGATTTTACAGAGGAGCTGTGTACCCAACAATTCCACATGACGTGCTTAACTTTTGATGAGCGCAGTGACGCTGGGGACCTTCTGGTGGCGCCAATGGTATCTAAAGCAGCCAGTTTCTACCAAGAAGGGCACTGTCATTGGTCCCGTGACTCATTTATTTTTTTTTTTTTTTTTTTTTTCTAACTTGTCCTGTCCAACAGCTGGGCAGTCAGATGAGAGCTGAGGGCCTCTTGGGTTGGACATATTTTACTTTAACAAGAGGGGTTATTAATCTTCAGACAAACCAAAGGTATGTCTGAATAAACCCCTTTTGGAATTGAGGCCAAACTTTATTAATTTCCAATCATGTTTGAAATCTTGGTGTTGGACCCAGACGGAAAAGGAAAGAGGGGAAGAAGAGAGAGGGACGTCAGGAGAGGGGGGTAGGGGGTGATAATAGAGGGAAGGGGGATAAGCACCATGGTGCTGTTACACAAGCAACAAGTTTACTGGTTGTTAATCATTATGGTAAGGTTCAAATGTGTAAGGGCGGAGCCTGTCCACACACACACTCAAATGTTATAAACACACCTGCTAGTTGCAAAAATTTCCACCTGTTGACATGTACACAAAACAGATAGTATTCACACGCATACTTATGCCTTAAAACATTCAGTCATTCAGTCATGCAAAACTGTTAGTGTGAGCTAACACCTGTGCTCAGGTGAGTGTTTATGTTCTAAAATGGATGGTGGAACGTGAAAGAAGGAGGGAGAGAGTGCCTGGCCATCCCACCCTAAGACCCCCAATCAAGACCAGCAGCAGCAGTCGAATCTCTCTAACGCCATTAATGGAACCGGTAGGGAAACAACCGCCTGGGCGCACTCAAGCCCGGCCACTCCAGGCTAGGGCTGGGGCAGGCCGCCTGCAAGGCTCCCCAGAGGCCAGAGAGCAGGGAGGCACGGAGGGAAAGAGAGCGCCGCCCAGCCTGGAACCAGGAGAGCAGTTTCCCCCTGGCCAGCTGGAGAACCCAACGTAGGGCCCCACCGGGAGAAGGACGCCCCACAGCCCCAGGTAGACGAGCACCCCACCACCACCCAGGAGTGCCTGGCATCTCGCCTGCAACCCCAGGCATGCAGCCAGACCCCCTGGTGGGGAGAGACCCGCCTGCACTCCAGGCTGCTATCCGCCTCGAGGAGCGAGGTAGGGGCCCGGCCGCCCCCGCCTCAGGAGGGGGGAACCCCGGGGAAAAAAGAGGGCCCACAAGGGGTGTTGTAAATATGGCCCGACCAGGCTCGGCCACAGTTGGAAATTTGGCTGGGCCCAGCACTCAGGAGCAAGGACCAGAACCCACCCCCAGGGACACGAACACCCCCGGCTCAGATGTAATCCGCCGCGCGGAGAGAGCACCGCTGGCCCAGGAAGCCGGGCATGGGACACGTGGCTGCAAGGGGCCTGCACTTCACCAGGGAAGAGGCAGGGGGACAGATGGTCCCAGGTCCCACCTTCCTTGCAAAATGTGTGTGCGTATGTGTTTGAGAGGAGTGTGTGTGCATGTGTGTGTGTTTATGTTGGATGTATATATTGGAGGGGAGGTGTACCAAGTGGGGTGCAGTTGTACCATGATAGGCACCATAGACATCTCCCTGATTACCACAGTGACGTGCCCTCACCCTCCTCTAAGGGGCCCTAAATGTCTAAGGTGCGGTTAGGCCTGGCGGGAGAAAGTTAGGGAGGACATCTGCTGCTTGCTGGCAGTGATGTCCAAGCACCCCCCTCACCCAGGGCCCTACATGTTTACAGCAATAAATCAAAGAGGGGGGGCCCACCCATACGGGCACTGATAGGGAGGGGGGGCCACTGCCTAGTAAACCCCAAGGCTCATCGCGTGAGGCCAAGCCCCCACCCCCTCAGCCCTATTAAGTGAGGTTATTTGAGGAAGGGGGGTAAGCGACAGTTGATAGGACTGTCCTCCGGGTGGTCAAACAGCTGTCCCCGCCCCCCAACAAGGGGGCCAGGCCCACCCAGCCCAGGGGGCTCCCAGCCCAGGGGCTCCCACCCCCGGAGGCGCCGACACCCCAGGCCCAGCACCACCTCTAATACAGAGAGAGGAGCCAGAAAGCGTGGTTCCCCGGAGCAAGCAAGCCCAGGCTCCCACCTCAAACGCCGCCCTAGAAGAAGTTTCTGTCAGGCCTCGACGGACCGGCAGCTAACTCAAGCCGGGGAAACCGGCTGAGCGGTCTCAGCGGAGGGACTCCACCCGCCAACCCCTGCCCTGCACTCAATAGTGCCCCTGTGTACCCAACAATTCCACATGACGTGCTTAACTTTTGATGAGCGCTGTGACGCTGTGGGACCTCTGGTGGCGCTCACTGCGCTGCGTCCAAAGCAGCCAGTTTCTACCAAGAAGGGCATTGTCATTGGTCCCGTGACTCATTTAATTTCTAAAAAAGTGTGTCCGTTGCAGTTTTGCAAAATATGTCATTTTCGATAAGCATCAAGAGCCACCTCCATTGAGCGCAAAAACGTTTTCTTTCAATAGACCCAACTTTTTTTTTTATTGTTGTGCTTCCACTGGGCGATTTTACTATCGCAAATCCAATTTGCGCAATTTCACAGTCAATGGACATGTAGCAACTGAAGCCCCTTGTCTGTCCTCGGTGACTCAGCAACTTCATGCATCTTTTTCTTTGCACACTAGACCACAGACCCGTGTCCTCGTTTGGGTGCCACTTATCGTGTTTCTGAGGTAACCTGATGCTGATCAGGTGCTTTAAATAAATAGCCCTCCAGATTCATCAAACCCGCAAACAACGGCTTAGCATTCTTTAACGTCGTGAATAAGGCAGATTTTTCAGAAATGTTTTCAAGCTTTTTAGTGAAAGTTTTGTGTTACAACTTCTCCACAGGAGAGCCTCACCAGCATCTTCACACGGATCCTGTGCAACCGCACACTCGCACACATCCAGATTTTCTCCCTGGGGGGTCACAATGGCAAAAGGGGGAGGGATTTCACGCTTGACCTTCTCTTCACAGCTTTGTGAGCCCCTTCACTCCCGCCTTGATTCTCTTGACCTACTTGGTCATCCTGGAGCAAGCCACTTATAATACCTCCATGTCAGCCAGCAGCACGCTCAAGCTCACCTCTGCAGCTGGACTGCAAGCGCCGCAGAGGATTGCAGTTCAGAGTCAAATGTTAGTTTGGTTTGCAGATTTTCTTTGTTTTCTTGGAGCTTCTATACTGCAAATCTCTTGGTTTGCATTCTGGATTTGGCTCTGCAGCAGACATGAATGAACTCTTCTGACTAGCGGTGAAAAGTCCTGCTTACTGGGGCTAAATTTGTTGTTTTACAGAAATGACAGGGAATCGCTCCAAACTGCCACAGAGCATTCATCATGTGTTCACAGTGCAGCCTCTCTTTGTGTCTGGGATTCCCTTCCTAACCCCCTAGATCTCTCCACGCACCCATCAGAGCTGGCAGAAGTGTCCATCCGGAATCCCCCCCCACACACACTTAAGGCCTCCATGTTTCTCACACAGCCGCCCTGCCTCAAGTTGGGAAACATTTTCTCCTCAGATGAGCACAAACAAAGCCGTACAGGAGCGGGGAAAAAGAGGGAGGAGAAGGGTGTATGTTTGGTAAACAGCGAGAAAAGCTGAAGGGAGGGGCCATTCCAGCGGCGGGGAGCTGAAGAACGTAGAGAGAACGGAGAGAGGCGGAAGCTGTTTGAGACCTCAGAAGAGGAAATTGCAGGGGTCACAATCCGCACAAGGGCGGGTCACCGAGGAGGGAGATGGCACACCTGGCATGAGCAAACATGAACGTTTGCACAGACGCACAGCTGGAGCTGCACGCCGCTCCTCCACGCCTCCGAGAGCATCACCGCCGCAGCAGAAAAAGCCGAAACTGAGCCTTTATCCGAATGTAAAGGTCAACCCCAAAAATGATAAAGTCCTCATGTGAAAGCCCACACGCTCCCAGTTGACCCACCGCTCCCACCCTGACCTCGCTTATTTGAGTCCTGATAACTTTTCTAATTAAAGCTCTTTCCTTTTATTTTCCCTCCTCTCTGCAGTTTCAAAGTGCTAATAAAACAAACTGAATGGGGCCCCATTTCTTTATTTGTATGTGTGCGAAGAGCATGTGGAAGAAGTGGTGGTGGGGGGGAAGGACAGAGGTTTTAGGTCGGTGGAGACAAAGAAGCCAGAGACCCCGAGGTCAAGCAGCCTGGTGTCTAGAGTCATGGCGTTGGCGTTGCTGCTCCGCTCGTATAATCGCCTGGTACGTTTTGTCCAGGAGAGTAGGATAGAATAGATCACACTGCTGCTGACAGAAGAACAATAGATCGCGCCCTGCGGAAGTCCGAGCAGAGCTTTCAGGGCTCCTTTAAGTCACTGAGCACATCTGGAAGCGCAGAGGTTAACCCTGCATTCACCCGGCCAGCATATCACCCATCATTAAAACCCAAAGCTGCCGTCTGAACGATATGATTTATAGTTTAATATCAGGCGCATGGGTCTCCTGCAGAGGGACGGGAACAATGAAAGGTTGAATAATTAAATTAAAAGTGCTCCAACTTATTCATTTAGTTTCAACTCATATTTCGCCCATAAAGCCAATAGGAGCTTTTCTGTCAACTTGGATCGCTTTGTGTTTTGCTTTGAAACACCTTAAGTGTTGGATTTTTCACAAAAATATCCATTCAAAGACTGCAAGCCTTCCTGAGGCTAAACGAATGAAAACATTCAAACATCAAGGCTTTAGGTGTGGATCCACGTCAGATTAGGATCTTTTTCAATCATCTAAGGCAACAGATAATCTACCAGAGTATTGGAAGCAGACAGAGTCTGTGATGTAGGTCTCACTAACCCCTTAAACCTGTAGAATCAAACCTATCAAAGGTTTTTTTCTTTCATCATCATTTAAATAGAAAAATTATCATTAATTATTTGATGTTTTTGTGGAACCAGAGAAAAACTGGTATATTTGAGGTCGATCCACAAATATACAAAATAATTAAAGACATAGTTTACAAAAATAAACTTTTTAAAACAACTATATTTGATCCTTATTAACACATTGTTTTTGAAGAATGCTATACTTTTTTGTTAAAAAAAAAGGAAACTGGTTTACTGCCAAAGCACCTTTATCCCTTGTGCTATCCTAGGCACCTTACCATTGGGAGTTGGGTCATCTAGACCCACTAGACAGTGCTCTGAACCTTTTTTCTTCAATGATTTGTGATCTTCACTGGTGTCCATGGATTACATGAAATCTTTCCACCTTTATCCACCTTTGTCATGGTAGGGAGAACACGTCAATGCAAATGGGGGGGGGGGTCATCTAAGATAGCACAAGGGTTAATCACACCAGAACACTGCAAGGACCAAGGTCTGAATGTTTTCTCCAAATTCAACCAGCAGTCAAATTCTGCTCTTCAGTACCTTGTGGTGAACTTTCCCGGGAGGCTGAATAGTGTGCTCCCCCTGTGCCTGCACCTCACGCTCCTGTCCTCCTTCTTGAACCCTGATTTGCCAGGTACTGTGCCTGACTGCTGCATGATGTTACAAAGGTGTGTCACCCAAGACACACACCAAACATGTAGAAATGTGAGGTACTCAGGACAGAACTCATGCACGCCTGGTGTCCTGCCACAGAGAAGCTTTTTGAGCTTGGTGTTGGGCTGGCCCACTTATTGGTCCTCCGGTTCTACTTCGACAGCCAATGTTTTGTAGATGGAACAAATTATTTCCCTTCATCTCTCAACTATACCCCTTAGTTGAGGTCAACAGCCACCAACCGCATTATAAACAATACTGGGAGAGAACTGCTTACCCCCCCTAAGGCACTGAATTGTTTTGCCAGGATTTCTTTGAGGCCAACTGATAATCTTTCTCCATGACCTCCCTGTACTCCTCCCAAACCTAGGTTTTTACATCTGCATCTGTCAATGGCTACGTTTCCATTAACTATGCAATTGTGCAAATTGAATTTGTAATAATAGAAGGACGACAACTGAGCTGTCAGAAGTCAGAGCTCTGTCTCCCCCTCTGGTCACTAGCAGGAACCATCTCCAGAGTTCTGGCCGCACTTCCTGGAGGCTGCACACCCGACTCTCATTGACTCAATCAACCACAGAATACTTAAGCTCTGCACTGAGATGAGCTCTTGTTCTTGCACTTTTGCAAAAACTTACATATATCTAAAAAAGTTTTTGCGCACAGAGGAGGTGGTTTTTGAGGCTTATCGAAATTGACATATTTCACAAAACTGCAACGGAAACACTTTTTAAAACTTAAACAAGTCACGCGACCAGCAATTCGAACTGGCTTCCTTGGGCGCTGCAGTTTAGTCCAGTTTAGATTAGTCAGTTTGTTAGTTCAATTTAGTATTTTCCTATTGAATTCAATGTATTTATGAACCTTTTGATTTTATATTTTACTTTATCAATTACCTATACGAAGCCCATCTGCAGCTTACTGTACCATTGTCTGAAGACGCTAACGTCTCCTTTGATAGATGATGATGAGCGCTAGTGTTGTGGCAGAATTTTAAATGTATCTGCTTTAAATCAATATTGATTAAATAAGTATTGTTCACATCTGTCGCCATGTTTTTGAATGACTTATTCTGTGAGACGGTTTGTGTTTATTCACATACTGCAAATATGATTTAATGGACAAAGTGTAATTGCGACATAGTGTTATTTCAACATTTCCAGAATTTTAATGATGTTTTTACGTATATGTGATGTACGCCACCTGGACGTATATGTGATGAATGCCGATATCTGTCAGCTGCTTTTGGAGCCCCCAAAAGCCAGGCAGGTTCGATAGGTCTCCTTCCTCAGGTTGACAGCATCACTTACTTTTAGTAACCCCGATGTTTATGGATTGCGGTACAGCCACAGCTTCAAGCAGCTGCAGTAACAGTAGAAGTTGAAGTTCTCCTGGTCCATTTGGCCAGACAATCCTAACAGACTCTCTCATCCCGTTTCCTCCTCCTCTGTCAAAAAATCCAACTCAACACCAGGCGATAGGTTGAAAGCTCTAAACCTCTCTGTACCTGAGGGTCCAAGACATATGGCCAAAGGCACAACTACAAAGTCAATCATTGACCTGATGCCACTTGGACTAATAGACATCTTTGTGTGTAACCCTTGTGCTATCCTAGGCACTTTAACATTGGGAGTTGGGTCATATAGACCCACTAGACAGTGCGCTGAACCTTTTTTCTTCAACGATTTGTGATCTTCACTGGTGTCCATGGATTACATGAAATCTTTCCACCTTTATCCACCTTTGTCATGGTAGGGAGAACACGTCAATGGAAGGGTGGGGTCATCTAAGATAGCACAAGGGTTAAACATGGATACATTTTGAGTAGCACAGATGTCCAATAACAAAACACTGGTCAGGTTCAGGCTGCACGGTGGTACAGTGATCGGCGCTCTTGCCTCACAGCAAGAAGGCCCCCGGCAGATTTTTCTGTGTGGAGTTTGCATGTTCTCCCGGTGCATGCGTGGGTTTTCTCCGGGGACTCCGGCTTCCTCCCACCGTCCAGAAACTTGCTTCATAGGTCAATTGGCAACTCTAAATTTGCTTAGGTAAGAGTGAATGGATGTGTGATATGTGGCCTGTGACAGACTGGCGACCTGTCCAGGATGCCCCCTGCCTTCGCCCACAAGTGTCCGGGATAGGCTCCAGCAGCCCCGTCACCCCGAAAGGGAAAAAACTGAAGAGTATGAATGACTGAATGAATGAATGAATGAATGAATGAATGAATGAATGAATGAATGAATGAATGAATGAATGAATGAATGAATGAATGAATGAATGAATGAATGAATGAATGAATGAATGGCCAGGTTCAAATCAGGGAGGCCGGTCCAACCCATGATGCCCTCCAGGTATCACTGTCATTACCCAGCTGAGCAGGGGGAAACTTAAAAACAACCAAAAAGAAAAACAGTAGTCTTTAAACCACAGGGAAACAACGAAAAGAATTTGGGAGTGCATCATAAACATAAACAATAAACCATCACCGTCATTTGGACCTGGGCGAGAAACTAGAAGATTTTTGGATAAAGTGGATTTTAGACAACTTTATAAACAAACATTCTCAGCTTTGAATTGCTTTTGTTTTATAGTTACAGTCAGTAAAGGGATTAAATGAGTTATCCACTCAGAACTGCTGGTCAGGAGGTGAGCAGCAGCAGCTGTAAAACATGTAAAAGAGGTTATAGTAGGATTGATTAACACTACTGTGCTGTAAATTACAGTCACCTAACCTGGAACTTATTAGGAAAGGAGATAAAAAGGCTTTACTTTTGTTAAATCGTGCGTATAAAAATCGTATGTTTCAATAGCAGAGTTATTGTACTTATTGCTTTAAACATAATGTAAAAGAAACTTTTCATTTTGAGTCTCTGCCATGCTTCCAAAAAGAAAAAAACTCACATTTACATGAGAACAAAGTAGTCAGATTACATAAATGCATCTGTAAAAACTATGTATGCGTTGATTGCTGAACTAGAAAGCAATCGCAAACATACATGAGGTTTAGGAGTGTAATGTCCAGAGCAGCTGTCACTCAAAGCCCCCAAATATTCCCAAACACTGATGTTTGAATAACTTACAACCTCTGGACTGAAAACATCAGCGCTGAGTAATGCCCAGGGGTGGAAGTGATAACACGAGATGGTGATATGATAATAGCTTCAGGCTGTGTCTGAGATATAAACATGATCAGAGGGGGTGCTGAGTTCTCCGGGGGGTTAAGTGACTGTAATCCACCTTAAGACCCAGAGCTGCAAGATGAGGGTGGAAATGGAGGCAAGAGAAACTGGGAATCCTGGGAAGATTTTGAGGGACTTAGACAAAAGGAAACATTTAAGACTCTGGATGGGAGCTGACGGAGAGGGGTCAAAACAAGTTTATGAGGAGAGCCACCGAGGCAGAGCGTGCACGGAGAATGATTGACAGCAGGTGGAGATAAAGGGGCGCAGCAGGAATGAGGGACAGGTTCAAAGCTAGGCAGCAGGAAGATCACAGAGGCAGAGGGCTGAGAGGATAATGAGGAAGGCTAGAAAGAGTCTTATCTGTGACCCGGCTGTCTCAACATGCACACTCCTCTGGTCAGCGCCCTGGAGGGGGGGCATGGCGGTGTGAGAGGGCTTTGGCCTGTGCACTTTGGCCCGAAAACCAGCCGAACCAGCCCCATGCCTCCACGCCCCCGGGAAAAACTGACAAGCCTTATTGCTGCGATCATGTGGGTGACTGAGAGGCAAATATGCGTTAACAAACAGGCCGTCACACATCAGTACCGATACAGACGTTACAGCTGCGGACAGCTGCCTCGTCTGCCGCATCTCCCGTCGCAAACTTTGTCCTTTTGGCTGCAACCAAACCATGCACCAAAGTTGGAAACTTTTTTCTCTTGGATACTTTCTTTCTGTAACCCTTGTGCTATCCTGGGCCCTTTAACGTTGGGAGTTGGCTAATCTAGACCCACTAGACAGTGCGCTGAACCGTTTCTCTTCAGTGATTTGTGATCTTCACTGGTGTCCATGGATTACATGAAATCTTTCCACCTTTATCCACCTTTGTCATGGTAGGGAGAACACGTCAATGTATGGGTGGGGTCATCTAAGATAACACAAGGGTTAAAGACCCACTCCAATAAAAATCGTAATTTTGGCGTTTTTAACATGTTCTTGTGCCAATCTTTACTCACGACAAAATTAAGCTCAAGACTGCATTCAGCAGCTGTTTGATGGCAGCTTTGTCACACTAAACTGAAACTTATGTGTGCAAATTCAAAGATAGGAAAAAAGTGAGATGACTCACAATGCATGTGAAAAAATCTGTTTTGCGAACGCAAAAATATTTTTTGAAAGCAAAAAAAAAAAAAAAAACAAAGGTTTTGAAAGCAAAAATAGAATTTTTTTTAAGCAAAGAAAAATATGGAAAGCAAAAGGCATTTTCCCATAAGGTTTTTTTTATTTACTAATATACCTTTCCAACATTTTCAGTTTGTATTTTTGTGTAACATTTTAAGTCATTTTGAGTTATAGAACCTTTTAAATAGTTTCACTTCTTTGAAATATATGAAATACATTCCTAAATATGAGGAAATGGTTGTTGGTATGTTTGTTTCTGCTGTGAGTCTTTCATATGGAGATGCAACAAACCCCTCAGTGCTTCCCTGTTGACCTGACCCACCTGCAGTCACTTCAGTTTGTAAATCTGTATCCGGAGGAACCATCCAGACGCAGAGCGGGTCGCTGCACAGTCTTTGCTGACTTCTATGCAAAAAAATAAAAAAATAAATCATCAACTTTCACAATTACTAAAGTTTAATTGTAGTATTTCATCATTAACTATGATTTTTTTTTTACATTTCTTTGCACAACAAAAGCAATTTTTGTGGAAGATTCCAAATTCTACGCCATTAATTTGAATTTGAAAATGAGTGAACACATTCTAAGATGACGCTCTTGGTAGGTGGGGTGGGGGTCACAGGTGACGGTTGACCTCTGCAGACAGACGGGTCTCCATCAACCGTGCAGGACACAAAGCTGACTCCCGTCACACACAACGGTTGGCAGCATGGTGATGGCAGGCAGAGTTGCTGCGTCCCCCCCCCCCTGTACACTGCCTGAGCCCCCGCAGCTCAGACGCGGCACACCTGGGAGATTTGTCCTAATGAGAGCCCGATGTGGAGCTGCGGCTCATTCCGCCTATAAAATCACTCCCTTCCTCCTTTCCTGTGAAGCGCGGCTGTTGTTTATCAAGCGAGGTAACGTCCTGTCATGTGACACCCCCTCCCCTCAGAAGCCCACCTGTGTGGACTTTACTCCTAATCCCCTCTCCCTACACCCCCCCCCCCCCCCCTTCATCTTTGCTTTGAATACTTAGACTACTGAGTGTAACTAATTCTCCCACACAAGGATATTGTCTTTTCTTCATCTCCGCCTTTGTCCTCCTCCTTCCAGGCTCCATTCACTGTTTCATTAGTCAGTGTGTGGTGTGAGAGGGAGCTGGGGGGTTGGGGTGTGTGTGTGTGGGGGGGTCTTTCTAATTAAATGGCTTTAACAGCCTTTTACCACGTTAGATTCAGCTTTTCACACCATGAAAGCAAAGTAACGAACTCTGATTATTCTGATGCAATAAATTACAGAATTAATTTATTTAAATACAAACTTCCTCTTCAGGTTTATCATCTGAGAGGAGTTTTTCACTTAGGCTGCAGATTTCTGCCATCAGGCTGTGGATTTGGTGTCGCTTGTGTTTTCTGTGCACCCATGCAGCTCGCTGGTCCCCCAGGAAGACCAGACCAGCCCTTCTTCTCAGAGAACCATCCCCAGTAATGGATGACCCTGCAACCAGCAGAGGTCAGGAGTCCCCCTCGGCCCCGTGGCCCTCCGTTCCAGAGCCGAGGCGTAAATCAGCGGGCAGCTTGTTGCGGGGAACTCTGCCCCGCCTGGGTTTCCCAGCCAATCCTGGTACCGTCTGTCCCGCAGCTCTGACGCACACAAAGTGGGTTCCCACTGACCTGCAGGACCCCTCCAGACCTCATGGGCCAGAACCTGGCAACCCAACACTGATCTGTCACTGGTGGAGGAGGCCTGGCGGACAGCGGCCCACCCCGCGTGTGCGTGAGAAAGAGCTCATGACTGAGAAAAATCACCAACTTGCAAAAAGTGGCAACGGTTTAGTAATCTCAAGACACATTGAACTAAAATAAGCCTAAACAATTTTAGCTTTTGGTTCTCCTAAAATACTTTATTTTTTAATTTTCTCTATGAACCTATAAGAACCCATTTTTCCTTCAAAATAAAATGATGTGGGATTTAAACCACAGACCAGCTGGACCACAGAACACATTTCCCATTTTTTTTTCTGCCACCATAGGTTCTTTTGAGCTAAAGTACTGCAAGAGTTTAACCAAAAACCTTCATGAGGAATTCTGGTCACTTATACGATACAATACAATTAAAATCTTATTTCATCCGAAAACCTTCAGTCAAATAGAAAATAAATGTCTGTCTTATTTACACAACAAGTCAAAAGAGTGTTTTTCTACATTAAACTTGATTCTGTTTTTTCCACACTACAAAAAACTTTCTCCTCTGCTCCCCTTGACAGCCTGTAATTTTACTGCCTGGACTTCAGAGGTGAAGGACTGCAGAACCTGCAGAGACAAGTCTGTGCACTCCACCTGACCGGGCCCAAGCACTTCTGACACACACGCCTCATTTCTGAGACAGACTGCAGGTCTGCCGGCAGTTCATCCCGGACAAACAGCTTTCTCCTGCAGCCCGGCCCCTCCAGGCTCTAATGAGTGGCAGGGGTCATAAAGTGGTTGTGTTACTATTTTCCTTTTTTTTTCCAAACCAGTGACACCAGCTGTTCTCCCTCCTCACCGGAGCCTTTTGTGAGTCCTGACAGGCTGTCCGTCAGACCCAGGCGGAGGGAGATGTTGGCAAAAGACACGCCGCTACCTTAAGATGATGCCGGCATTTCAGCGAAGGCACAGCAACGCCGAAAATCAAAGGTGAGCAGAGACTAAATGGGAAAATGGATCCTGATTGGGTGATTTTTTTGTCTGGTTTAAACCAAAAAATCTCCACATATCTTGAAAAAAAAAAAACATTATTTCTGCTTGACAGATCGGGGTTCCTTAAAAATAAAAACTCTACAGACATTATTGACATTCATGCTGGTGTTCATTGAAACAGCCCATTTTTTAAAAACCACAAAACCATCATCTTTGCAAATGCTGCCCTCTTGTGTTGAGGCATCGCCATGAGCTTAAAATGTTTTTTCCTCTAGTTTTTTAAAGTCAGTTTCATTCAACACCTTTCATGTTTTATTCAAATATATATTTTTCAATTTATTTTATTTTGCCACTCACATTTTTTTGTTTGAATTATTTTTATTTAATATTTATTAAGGGTCTGTTAGAGAGGATAAAATAAGATCAACTTTATTGATCCTGCTGCGAGAAAAATAAAATGTGCAGAACAATTAGAGATAAGGTAAAAACAACATAAAATTAAGTAAATTTATACAACCCCTTCAAAAACTCTAATTTTTGACAGTCTACATGAAAGAAGGGGTTCTTTTTTCTTCTTTTTTTGTGAAAATCACACTATGACCTTCTCCATATATACATATAAGAAGTAGGACGACTAGAGGCTGCTTGTGCGTGCCGCCCAGTTTTGACGTCAACATTGACAACGGCAGCGTTTCTGGGTTTTACCAACATAAAAAAAAACATCTGAACTTATGCAAAGATGGATGTACGTATCGTATTTCTGCCTTAAGTAGCCCAGACATTTATTTTCAAAAATTTGAACTTCCCTGGCTGCAGTACTCAGACCAAGGCGTGGCTCAATGTGGGTGGGGTAAAACATGTTGTGCTCCGCCCACTGTGTGTAATTCATCTTCTTCACAGCAATTGCAGTCGTTTTCTCCGCATTTTATACGTTTCCATCTGCAATATATCCACCGATCAGATTCGGGAAAGAATCCTGAGATGATTAATTTTAGGCTTGTGCATTGTTTTTAATTCATGAAAAGTATTGTTATTTTGATTTTAGGATGTGAGCACTCCTACTTCAAAACTTTTTTGATTTTGCTTTGTTTTTTGGAAAAAAAAAAGAGCCATTTTTAATTTATCCCAACAGAAACAAAAAAGGCAGGCTGAACAAAACTGTGATTTTTCTGTTCAGTCAGTAGCGTTTTAGGCACAGCTGTACGGGCGATTGCCCGGGGTGCAATTTTAAAGGTGGGCGGCATCTCAGGGCTTGGAAACAACAACGAAAAATCTGCGCCACTATTGGTTTTCTATTTTCTGTTATGTCACAGGGTTTGGAATGGCCTGAAAGCAGCACAATGTTAGGGGTGAATACTCGATTCTGATTGGATGCTGGGTGTGGATTAAAAAGTGAAAACGCACGCCTAAAAAGAAGTTCTGGTCCCATAGCTGAAATGTTCTGTATCACTGAGCTGGCTTCTTTAAAACAAACTTTAGCTTCATCATCTGAACAAAAACAAGTGGTTAGGGTGAACTTTTTCTCTGAACTGATGTTTTATTTGACCTGTCGTGACGATCAGCATAGATATCGCTAACAAATAGTCCGACTTTTGTGAAAACAGCGATCCAAACCGAACAAATAACAAGAATAAAGTACTAAAAACTGAATATTTATTTCTTTTGTAAGTGACCCTGGTTTAAGCAGGTTATTAGCCATCAAAATATGCATTATCAGAAATTAATGCACTTCGTCGGCCATAAACCCTTTCAGGTGCAACAAGAAGACTAGAAGAGACAACATCAATACAAAAACGTAAAAGCAGCAACATCCGGAACTACGTCACTGCAATTGATAATGGGAAAAGAGAATTTAGAGTCTACCAGAAAACAATTCCTCCTAGAACCGGCTCCAAAACCAACCTGCACCTAAGAACTGAGAGAATCTTCTCCTAAACAGAGCAGATCAATACTCAAAGCTGAAACACTTAGTATTTTTGAATGCTGACCTTTACTGTGACGATAAATCTAAACAGAGGGCGTGCTCGACGAGTTTAACTCCTCCCAAGTTGCACACTGCAGCCATGGGCTTCTTTCTTTTTCTGCAGCATGGATGAACAAATTTTTCATGATAACTTACACTGAGAATTTTTTCTGTGGAGGTCTTTCCATGAAATACTTAGGCTTTCACAGGTGGCGCAGTGGCATTGTCGTAGGACCTACAATATTGTTGTTTTTAGGAAATACCTGAATTTGAATCCCACAGTTATAGTTTTTAATTTTTTTAAACACATTTTTACATTTCATTAGGCATTACCTACTGAGCCTACCCTACCCTACCTACCCTTACCTGCGTCATTTCACCTGTGAGCGCCAAAGAATATATTTATAAAATGATTTACTTCATCATCGCATTATTATTTTGTAAACATTTACTGATCACATAAATTACCTCATTTATCAGCGTTTTGTGTTATAAAGTATGAAAAAGATTGCTTTGATTTCAAATATTGTAAACTGAGGGCTGCACAGTGGCGCAGTGGTTGGCACTCTCACCCCACAGCTAGCAGGCTCTGGTTAGAATCCTGGTTGGGACCTTCTTTGTGTGTGGAGTTTGCATCTTCTCCCCATGCATGCGGGAAATTTCTCCAGGAACTCTGGCTTCTTCCCACCGTCCAGAAGCGTTTTTCATAGGTCAAGTAATTGGTTACTCCAAGGTGTGTGTGGGAGTAATTGTGTGCCCTGTGACAGACTGACACCCCATGACCCAAAAATGGATATAAAAAATGGATGGTTGGAAGGAAATGATGAACTCACCATTCTTAACATTTTCCTCTTTGTTGGAAAAATGTAGTTTGTTTTTTTTAAATAATTGAATGCATCTTTACGCTTTTTTTTTTCTTTTACTAGAAATTAAGTTCCGTTACATCGATACAAATGATCAATAAAGTTTTTCAAACAGCTTTTGAATTTGTTCTAATGTCATCTTTTATTTACATTCACAGTCCTTGTTGGTGACACACACACAGCACCCCACTCATCGCTACATGAACTGTCACTCTCGGCCGGCCTTCAGCTTCTCCTCCACTGTGTGGTCGCCCCTCGAACCCCCCATGCATGCCGGACTCTTTGCCAGGGCGGGGCTGCTCTCCCACTGCTCAGGAGTCTTTGCCTGGATGGCCAGAGCGTGCACGCGGCTGCTGAGCTCCTCCTTCAGGGCATCGTTAACCAGGCGGTGGCGCTGAATCAGAGGCAGGCCCTGGAACTGAGAGCAGACCACCAGAACGCGGAAATGGGATTCGGATCCCGGGGGAACGGCGTGCATGTGGCTTTCGTTGTGGATCTCCAAGTGGTCGGGTTTGAGGGCCTCTGTCAGTTTGGTCCGGATGGCCCGCTCCACAGGGCGGCTGGGGTCAGGGTCCATGTGCGGCCTGACGTGAGCCAAAGGCCGGGCTGCGGAGAGGCGGGCTGAGGCGGGCCGGGCGGAACGCAGGACACAGGGGAGCATCAGGGCGGGACACCACCTGCTGGAGGAGTTACAGCAGAGCTCCATCAAGCCACGATGCTAAATGAGTTCAGGCTGGAGGAGGCAAATACCTTTAACCAACTTTAAATCATCAATGTATCTTTTATTTTAAAAAAAGAAAGAAAGAAAAAGTGATCAAATTTGTCTAAATCAGGTAGATGAACTGTGATTAAAAAAAAATATATATATATATAAAATTCGTTATTTATTTAAATATTTTTACACAAAAAAACAGTTTAAAAGAAAAGGAATATTAGAAGAGAAATAAAGAATAGTAAACATGGCTGGAGAATAAGTTTGATCAATTATGATTACTATTTTTCTTCAAAAGTATTTACTTAATAAAGGAGTACTTATCTTAAAATATATGTTAAAAAAATATTGTTTTGTTTTATGAAGAAACAACTTTTCTTAAATTCATTTCATATAGAAGAAAACTAATCTGCTGATTTGATTTTTCAGCTCAAGCTGTTTTTTATTTAAGAAATAATATTTGCTTAGTTTAGATATAAATTTGGTAAAGTTTCAGTTTCAAAGTTTTCTTAAAATAAAGGAAGGAAATAAAACGAAAGACATAGTAAGACAAAACAGAGAAAAATTGAAACAAACTGGAATTTGGAGCAAAACTTTGTAAAACAAAACAGATAACTATTAACTATTAACTTAGAGGACACAAAATAAAATTAAGTCTTTCTACCTTTTTCTTATCTTCTCTTAGCCACACACTGAGAAACTTTCATATTTATACCTTCAGAGATGTAAACATTAACTGTTATGGTTATTCGACTAAGCTGAAATGATCTGCAGTCTGTTTATTTTGTTTCCCGTTTCGCTGAATGTTTCAGTTTCAAAATTAAAACCCTTTTTGTTGTTTAAAAAACCCAGAAATAAAGTATTTAAAGCATCGATCGCGGAGTTTTGTCAAAAACAACGATGTAAAATATTTAGTGACAACTACAAAATACGAGGGCGCCAGTTTTTATGAGGTGAGGTTATTTTGGGGGCACTGGAGCCTTAAACTCTGTTATTTTAGAGAATTATGAACGTTTATACATCAAAAGCGCAACAATAGCTGCATTTAAACCGGCAAAGAAAAGCGAATTACCTTTAGACGAAGACTCCGCTCGTCTGTTAGCATGAGCTGCTAGCTTATTTTAAAACAAACCCTACGTTACTTAATGGCGTCAAAACAGAAAACAACTTTTTTACTCCTCACACTTTAAACGTAATTCTATTATAGACATAACCGTACATGACATCTGATCATTTTAAAATGTAATTTTATTACAAATCGTGGACTTATTTACCTCTTCAGCCTTCTTCTTTTATTGATGGTTAGCGTACCGATAACCTTTCTGTCGACTACCGCCATCTGTCGAATAGGGGTGGGACTGCAGCCAACCAAGAGGCCGACACCGAGTTTTCCTGTTTACGTTAGGCATTTCAAATATTTAATTTTTTCTTACAAAATAACAAAATTATATTGAATTTTATGGAGAATAAAATCTGCTAAATATTTTTTGTAACAGCTTCAGGTATATGGTTGCGTGGCTTTCTATGTACATGATGAATGTGAGAGTCCCATTTAAGCAGCTTACACCAGGGAAGGATGACAGACTTCAGATCATCTTTATTGACGCATGTTGAGGCAATCCAATGTAAACGAGTTTGTTACTTTCACATCTGTCAAATAAACTGATCTTAAAGGCCCATAGACCTGCACACTTCTGGACTGGGTTGCCCCATCACAGCCCGGTTGTTGGGGTTTTGATATCTATAACCACAACCTTCTTCTCCTTCTTGTCCATCACTATGATGTCCAGTTTGTCAGGGATTCACATTTTGTCTGTTTGTCCCACAGGAAATCCCACTTAAATGCTAAAATGTTTTGTTTTCTTTCACCAAATCTATTAGCATCAGAAATATTTCCAGTGAGGTTCTGCAGAAAAACAATTTACAAGCCTCAGAATTCATAATTCTTCTTAGCTGATAAAAAAGGACATATTATTGAAAGAAGTTCATTATTTCTGTTTGCAGAGGAGGATTTTTTGCGTACTAAAACAAAAAGAATTGTAGTATTTTTTTTACTTTAACAAAATATTACGTTATCATTTTATCTTAGATTTCGTGTTGTTTTCTAAATGACTACCGTAGTTAATTTCCTGTTTGTTTGAACTTTTTCTGTTTTTGTTCTGTGGAAAGTTTCTTATCTTTGAATTAATTTCTCTTCGCTGCCTTCTGGTACGCAGTCAGTACAATGAGTGGTTTAAAAGAGGCTGCAAAAGGCTTATTGGTTTTGCAACTAGCAGTTTTAGTAATTACTGAAAAAATAAAAAATGTTATACCTGAATGAATTAAGAATAGAATAGGAGCATTTATATCTAATCTTAACAGAAATTATAGGCTACGTCTTGGATGTTTTCATTTTGATTCAGTGAGGTTTGTTTCCCCAACAAAGATCCGGTTTTGTTTGTTGTTTTTGACCCATTCTGGCCTGAATGTGACGAGAAAAAAAAGAGACTTTCTGTTCCACTTTTTATTTTTCATGGTTCGTTGATGCATTGAGATTCCAAAGGGTCACAGGACCCCGTCAAAAGAAACATCCCACACAGCTTTGAACAGAACCCATGTGTTCACATTGAGGCTAACTATGATTCATAACCCTTTTTTTAAACATTAAGTTTTTTTTCTTCCTTTTTTTTTGCCTAAAGTTTATTCTCATTTACAAAACAAACAAAAATCAAAGACAACATACAGCATTGTTCATTTACACATCTAGTTGTAGCTTTTTTTGAATATGATTCCACGGTTTCTATACTTACAAACAATCAACTAGAGTTTCTACGGCACAGTACAGTGACAAAGTTGTTATTTTTTTTATTTTTTTATTTTGATGTCGATGCAGTTTCATTTCAAGATCAGGGTGTCATCAGAGTTGCACGCAAATGTTGGCTGTGAACTGACAACGGAACAAAACGAGCTCCAGCCGCCAGCGTTCTCAAAAAAGACAAATATGACGATACTTATTGCTTTTCTTGCAAGAAACCCTGTAACATAAGCAGATATGCATTTAAAGAGATCATTCTGAATCCAAACTGTCTTTTTTTTAATAGGGAATGATGGACAATATACACAAACTAACATGTACAATTCTTTATATTTATGAATCCAATGTCTTCATTGTGTGCTTTTAGGGGGGATCTGATGATTAGAGACTTAATGGCGTCTGCAGCCATAAGGTTTTCTGGTTATAACAACCGGTAACCCTTGTGCTATCCTAGGCACTTTAACGTTGGGAGTTGGGTCATCTAGACCCACTAGACAGTGCTCTGAACCTCTTTTCTTCAATGATTTGTGATCTTCACTGGTGTCCATGGATTACACGAAATCTTTCCACCTTTATCCACCTTTGTCATGGTAGGGAGAACACGTCAATGGAAGGATCGGGTCATCTGGACCCCATAGGATAGCACAAGGGGTATGTTAAGAAATTCAATGTTTTCCCAAAGATTTAGGCAAAAACTGACATTTATGATGAGAATATCCTGTAAATGGAAGCTTATTAGATATATTATAGCTATTTTATTTACAGATATTTATACCTATCATAGAGTTCATGGAGCGATGACTTCAATCAGGACTTAAAAAATATTTGGCAACCAGTGAATAGCGGTGGGTCTCATGGCACACAAACAGAAAGGGCACAAAGAAAAGGGCATCTCATAACAGTTGTGGGTGCTGTGCTTTTTTTGTTTGGCGCCTCTTCAAGGTCTTCCACAGCTGTGCATGTTCTAGGATGTGCAGTTAGTGCAATGTTTATCGTGCCAACTGGAATCTAAATATGGCTGCTATCCTACAAAAATGGCAGTTTGGACGAAAAGGCTTTTTTTCTCAAAGAAATCGAATCCTTTCCTGACTGAAGGAATGTGGCTGTGACTCTGACCCTGTGCTAGTTATTACCTGTGCGGAACATATCACCATCAGCCCTCAGCAGATACTTTTTTTTTTAATTTAAGGGTGAAAATTAGTGGTGAACACAGAATAAAATAACCTCCATTATATGGCCCTATCCTCCTCCTCAAACCTATAGAATAACCCTGAACAATGTCTAAAGCAGATAGGCTGATCAGCAATAACAGCTTCCAGAAAGTACCAGGTCCATAGCAACCATAGACATTCTTTTTTCATGTCTGGGGATGATGAACATGCGAGGGGAATTTACGCGTCAACGTGAAAATATTTTTCCGGTTTTCCTTAGCAACTTACGGTTTTGCATGCCACGCCCTATAATATCAAAGGTCAAGTGGATGTGTTCACCTTGGGACAGGCTTGAATCCTATGTTGTTTTGATTTGTTTTAGGTATGAGAAAGTCATCAAACATGGGAACATAAAGCTATTTCAGATCAACGTTTTATGGAATTTGAGGTGCTCGTATGGTAAAAATGAAACAATTTGGTTAAAGACTTTAAATGCGACACAAAAGCGTGGGAGTTTCCGAAATGCAGCTTGGTAATAGAATGTGGTCAACAAGCAGGACTATGTTTGACTTTTCTGCTTTTTTGGTTGCTAATTTGACACAAGTAACCCTTTAGTGATGGGTTTTCATACGGAAATGTTCCATCTGCTGTACTGAAAGTCTGTGTTCCACCATTATATTTGTACTAATACGTATATACCGGTTATAAAGGGGTTTTATCCAGGTTTATGAGTCTGTTTCAGGCTATATAGATGGACAGATGCCACATTGGAATGGGAAAAAATATCCACTTTGCTCTCTTATATTTAATCTCTTAAAAAAATGAAAGTCTTCATATTGCACTAAGAAGCTTGGACACTAAACATTCAGTTCACACTAGTTTTTCAGGGTATTTCACACAACTTTTCCACGCACAGACAAAATAAAAAACAGCTAAATTGATGCATTTTCGCTTCACTCGTTTGTCTTCTGTGTGACAGGTCCCGACTTTACTGAGAACGGTTCTGTGTTCTTCCTTTCATGGAGGCAAAAAACAGCAGAAGTTTCATTAAAAGTCTAGTGTGTGGCAATTAAATATACAAGCCTCAAATGCTTTTTATGCTTCCAGTTTTCAGGGTATGTACAGGACACATGCATAACAAACATACAAACGACACACACACCCACTGCAGAGTCTTTGAGGATACGAAAAAAGGCATTTCACACAACAGGAACACACGGTGTGGCTGGAATTATGAGCGGCTGTGACCATAAAAACACTTCCATCCAATTGTTCACGGCTTTGTGCTTTACATGGACACACACATACACACACCCGGACAGCTTGTTGAGCTTCGTCTCACTGCTTCTCAGATGCATACGACAACACACCGAAGCAAACCAGGAAGTTTCTATAGTCTAGAAAATGGCAGTTAATCTGAAAACACTGACACAAGACGTCAGGAGAAAGAATGACGATGGGAGAGTCCAGGTTTTAACCTCACAAAGTCAAAAATGCTTCAAATCGAGGCAGAACTTGTTGCATTTTTGAGTGTAAAGATGGCAGACGTGGTGAAGGTTTCAAAGACGGGTGGAAGTTGCTCAGAAATGGAGGTGGAGTACAGAGAACTCTGCAAACATGGCTAGTGGTCATTTGGATGAGTCTTTTTGCATGGCTCTCTATCAAGAGCCTCCACTGCACTGACCCCCACCCCTCATCGTTACAATGAGAAGGACATCTACTGCTGGCAAAGATGTCAAGAATCTTGAATTCACCAGATTTGGGTTGAAATTTACCTTAATATTGAGTGTGTTTCTGCAGACTTTGGGGATTTTAGAGGCCAGGATTTTTCATTCACAGTGTGGCAAAAGCTCTTCTGCCCCACCCTCCCCCACCCCTGCAAAGCTGTTGGTGTCACACTATTGCAGCACCTGACCCCGCGTCTCTGGTAGTTTGAGGGCCAGAAAACTGCCCACTGCCAGCGCCCCCGAGGCGAACAGGATGGGTACGGCTTTGGTGATGCCAACAAACGAGGTGAAGATGCTGATGCCCAGAACGGCCGCCAGTTTGCAGAGAGCGTTGAGGAAGCCGAAGGCTGTGGTTCTGCAGAAGGAAGACCAGAAGGAAAAGTCAGTTCTGTAAATCCCTGTCAGCAGCATCAAAGGAACTACAGAGTTGATTGAAAGTTTGGGAAAACCTTCCAAAAGGCAGCAGATTACAGATGAGACATTCTCGTAGTACATCCCAAAAAATTAGGCTTTATTTCCATCATTTACACTTTCCAAATACCAGGAAACAAATAATGGCATGTGCTAAACTTTGGGCATTCTGCAGAGTAAGTACCTTGTGCTGCCTCACTTTTGGTAGCCAGCCAAAAGTCCTTTACTTTTTGTTTGAGGTATCGTCACCCATTCTTCTTTCAAAGGTTTTCCAGTTCTTTGAGACACTTTTGGGATGTCTGCTCTTTTCAGGTCTGTCCAGAGATCCTAAATGATGTTGAGAGCAGGCGATTGGGAAGGCCACGGAAAACCTTTGAGTTTCTGTCTCTTATTTTGCACCAGCGTGGATTTTGAGGTGTGTTTAGGATCATTCTTTACTTGTAGAAGCCATCTACTCTTCAACTTCAGCTTTGTTTTTTTACAGATGGCATCAAGTTAGTGTCCAAAATTTGCTGAAACTTGGTTGAATCCATTCATCTTTCTACTCGTGAAATGTTTCTTGTGCTGCGGGCTGGGATACCTCTACCACAGGGGGGTCAAACTCATTTTCACTGAGGGCCACATCAGCATAGCGGCTGTCCTCAAAGGGCCAGATAGAACTTATATGTGTCACTAAATGCAATGAAAAAAAAAACATGTTTGCTTGTTACTCTAGCATAAAGCCTTTTACATTTGATTCTGTCAGGTTAGGTTATATGGACAGTGTTTAAGTCCTAATGTTTAGTTGTCCAATCCCATATTTCAAGTCAGATTCCCCCTAGATATGAATAAATACACACCAATTTTTATTTTTATTTTAAGAATTTGAAAACATTTATGCTCTCGGGGGCCACATAAAATGACATGGAGGGCCACATTTGGCCCCCGGGCCTTGAGTTTGACACATGTGCTCTACCATGACTGATCCACCCCTGTGCTTAACAGTTTGACAGAGGGTCTTTTCATTAAACTTTCTTCTCCAAACATACCTTTGCTCATTCTGGCCCCTCTCCTCCCTTAGATAACAGTAGTCAAATTCTCCTATAGGTCAAGGCTACCTGAACCTGGATCAGAATCTTCCATCCTGCCTGCTTTACCCCGATTTCCTGAGTCAGGTGTCTACTCATTCATATAGACTGAACACATCTGACCCAGGTAACCTGCACCAAGAAGTGCAGAGAGATCTGGAAAACTGGCAGGTCTGTGGATCTGTAGGACCAAAGTTAGGCAGGCCTACTGTAGCTCAGCCGCACCGGTGTGTTATTTACCCATCTGGTATAAAAGTTCTGATCATGATTCGTTTGGGTTTCATTTTCCTTTCCTGACACAACCCTCTGCATTTCCCAGACTTGGGACAAGCACATGAGAGAACTGAACTGTGCCTGTTGTGACTGGATTATCAAATCCATCAACCACACACTTGCCTGGAACATAATCACCTCTACATTGGTTGTAATCCTGTGGGATCTTTTTTTCTGTCAGACATAACAGGTGTTTGATTAAGCAAAACTAAATGATCAGCAAATTCCATTGGTTTCTATTAGACCCGTTACTAAGCAACCACCTTTAAAAGGAAGATAACAATTTTATTAATTTTTTGTTTTGAATTGGAGGACCGTTTTTTTTTCTTTAATTAGGTAATGAATTTTTTTACAACCAGGGTTTTTATGGAAAACATAGAACTTAAAAATAACCACCAGGTGGCAGCATTTCTCCCCAAATCAAAATAGGATGCTGCACAAAGGGCACATTTAGCTTCTTTGAGGCTTTTCATGAAACTTCAGACGTTTTTATCTTCAGTTATCGATTATAAAGTGAAAAGGAAATATTAAAAAAAAACAGGCAGAATTGAATTATAGAAGGAAAAGCTGCTGCAATGATTTCAGCCCACAATGTCATCCATTGCCTCAAGCAGCCAATCACACTTGGGCCGCCCCGGTGACATCATTTTACATGTGAATCAGCAAGTTTAAGGGAGTGTGGGCTCACGGCCTGATTTACCCACCTCTTGTCAGACGGGTAGAGCTCCACGGTGAGAACGTCCAGAGCGTTCCAGGAGGCGATGCTGATGCCACCGAACAGGCAGAGTAGAGCGATCATGGCGGACTCGCTGTTGCCAAAAGACAGGAAGAAACAGCTGATGCAAGAGATGACACTGGAGCCGGCTGCAGACAAACAGGGTGACAAAAACTTAAAACTGACTGAAGGCCAAATATTTCCCCATCCCAAAGAGGCTGCGTCCTACCTAACATCCTCAAGCGTCCAATCTTGTCCATGAGCAGCGCAGACACGATGTTACCCGGCAACACCGCCAAGGTGCCCAGGAAACTGACAAAGTAAACCATGTAGGCGTTGTTTTCATCACTGACGTCGCTGAGCAGGCAGCCCTCTTTGTTGTGCAGGAAGGTGCTGTTGATCAGTCTACTGTTGATCAACCTGTACTTAAAAAGATCTGGGGGGGTCATCAGGGAGGGGGGGAAGGGAACAGAGGAGAAAAGGAGAATGCAATGATGAGTAAACTGCTGTCAAGAGGATACAATTAATAAGGGGTTAGATTTATCTGCGCTTTTCCAGACGCTCAAAGCGCTTAAAGTGAGTCCATTATTCATTCACTCCTCATTCATGCTTGGTGATGACAGAGGCGTGGCTGTCAGTTCACGCCGACGGCCCCTCTGACCATCACCGGGACATTCATGCACATTCACACACCAGTGGAGCCACACTGGAGGCAGCGAGGGAGAAGTGTCTTGCCCAGGGACACAACTGGGGGAGTGGGGATCGAACCGCCGACCCCTTCGATCATTGGACGACTTGCTTAACCTCCTGAAGAAGAGGAGCAATCCGTGTCAGACAAGAAACTCACAAGAATACGATCAGTTTGTTGTATTAAACGTATATTCACTTCACAAAGATAAAATGCTGCAGATATTTTCAAAAAGAAAAAAGGCTTCCAGTTTTCAAATATCATGTATTTTATCTGCAGGGAATTCATGTTACAAGTTCTATGGATCTTCTCTTTGTCACATATATCTATTTTTTCTTACAGGCAATAAAACTGGAGTAAAAATTGGAGTCATTCATGTATTTTCCTCTGCTGGAGAACTCATATCTTTTACGATATTTTATTATCCATTCATAAAGTAACTGATATTGTAGTAGCTGCAGGCCATCAGTGTCAACCAGCAGCTTCTGTGTCTGAAGGCCAGAGACACTCCACTGCAGAGAGAGGAGAGTTTATTTGTGTACACACAGAACCTGCAGCTTTTGCAATAGGAGTGCCAATATTTCTCTAGTCGGGTGTTTGAGGTGGGGGCGCGAGTGTTTTTCAGAGCATCGGCAGCATAATCTGTCAATGTGACATGTTCAAAAACAAGCAGACTTTATTCAAGCCACAAAGAGGGTTTTACTTCCATCTTACTGCTGCAGTGTAAAAAACCGGACCTGTTCTCTGCCGATGGCTTTGAGAGCTGAACCAAAAGCCCAAATAATCTGCTTCTAATTGCTCTGCCAAGAAGGAAATCCTGCAGGAGCTGATACCTGATGGTAAAGAACGCTACACGGTCTGCCTCACAAACAGATGAAGGTGCTCCAAAGTCATAACCATAAAATGCGCCATGTTTGTCTATTTTCGCATTTTTAATTCAGGTAAATTTGCGGCAGCATTTAACAAAGACTGTATTTTGTTTTGAAAGTAGCTTCTATGTTCTGCTGTCAAAATTACCACAAATAAAGTGGTTATACCGTGTATAGAAATATTTAAAATAGTTATGTGTAGATTACTGTGAATATTACAAAGCACAGTGGTTAGCGCTCTTGCCTCGCAGCAAGAAGGCCACCGGTTCAAGTCCTGGCTGGGGGACCTGAACCAGAACACCAATGGGGGACCATTCTGTGTGGAGTTTGCATGTTCTCCTTGTGAACATACTTTATAGCTTAATTGGTTACTCTGACATGTCCATAGGTGTGCCGGCAACCTGTCCAGCCCTGTGATCCTGGGGGATAAAACAGTTAGAAGACGAATGAAAAAATATCTAAATGAATGGCCTCAAAGTCCTAGTATTTTCCTGGGATTTAGCGTCTCTTGCTGGGTTTTAGTCAGTCCATGTTCACCAGCTCATCCATGGGCTTCACTGTTTTGACGGTGGTCACCTCAAAGGGCCTAAATGGTTCTTTTACTTGTAAAAGTTGCAACCCTAAAGCCCACATATGTTTAGACTCGGGATGGTCCCGCCCACCTAAATCAGAAAAAGACTTGTAAAAGTGAGTGCCTGTTGTTGCAGTGATGGTGGTGATCTCTGTGAGGCAGTGGCCTAA
The DNA here is from genome assembly GCA_037389245.1 of Oryzias sinensis. Classification (NCBI taxonomy): domain Eukaryota; kingdom Metazoa; phylum Chordata; class Actinopteri; order Beloniformes; family Adrianichthyidae; genus Oryzias; species Oryzias sinensis. The sequence continues at coordinate 4,974,148 of CM074491.1, forward strand.
ATAAGCTGCCTGAAAACAGAAGAATGAAGATGCAGACAAAAGGAGTCATGTACTCTGACAAATGCTGAAACAAATATAGAAGCAAAACAATATATATAAAATATAACATATATAATATGTTATATTTATATAATATATATAATATAACAAATATAGAAGGAGTAAAAATTATACACATAAAGCTAAAAATGTCTCCATTTAATTTGATTTTATTTCATCTTAAACAAATGCAGCCAAGTTGTTCCAATTTTGTCTCTTTACATGATGCAAGTCTTTCTTTTGCCACCTTTTATTTCAAGCTAACAGTGTGTTGTTGTGTGTGTTGTACACACCAGTGTTGTAGAAAAGGGTGGCGATGAACGTGCAGTTCTTGAAGAAGGTGTTGCTGGAGGTGATATCCTCGAAGTAACACTCCTCGAACAGCGAATCCTCAAACACCATGGACCTCATCTTCAGGTTCATGAACCTGCAGGCAGACAAACGAGAGCCGTGTCTCTGTCCGCTTAAAGCCATCTCGCTCACCAGTTCCTCGCAGAACCCGCTCCCACTCACTTGTCGTTGAAGTACTGCCCCTGACGGTGGACCTGGTTCTCCAGGGTGAAGTTGAAGGTCATGTGTTCGACTTTCTCTTTCACAAAGACCTTGGTGCGTGAGGCGTACTCTTGCTTCTGCAGGTACTTGATCATGTCAGGGAACCACACCGTCAGACCGTAGTAGCTGAAAGAGGGCCAATGGGTCAGTCCTGACATGAATAACAGAGGGTGGCTTAAGAAATCCAACAGCAGCAAAGCAGAGAGTGTTTAAAGAAGGAAACACCTTTACTAGTTCACTCCAGTTTATGCAATGTCAGTTTATAGAAAAAAAGAAAACTGCTTTCGTAGTCTCATTGTTCATAAACATTTTTTTTTTCAGAAGTTAAGCCCATTGAGTGAGTGTGACATTATCACCAATCAAATGAAGTCAATTCAGTCGCAGCGTTGTTGGACAGACGTCAGTAAGCAGTGATTGGTCAAAGTTGGTCTATGTCAAGGTATCTATAGCAACCACTTTCACCAATGAGGAGTCAGCTTGTTGGAAGGCCACACCAACAACACTTGAAAGTGGGTCAGACAAAGTCTGTCTGACGTTTTGAACGTTGGACGTGGGGGCCCACCTACTTTTCTTGAGGCATCTGATTGGTCAGTTTATAACTTAAATCTTGAAAAAAAAACAGAGGAATTACAGAACATGTAAAAACAAAACGGCTATCAGAGAAAGAATGGTTATTCTGACAAACAGAATGACTGAGAAACAGCAGTTTATCTCACTAAAGAAGGCTTCTTGGAGCCACTTCCTGTTTGGAATGCAAGTGGGAGGAGTCGCTCAGTCCAGCTCTCATATTCACTCAATGGATAAGCCATGACCATCACCTCAACACAAAATATAACTGCAGAAAAAAGAAACAGCTTAAAGTGTTCTACTCTATTTCAACTCAAAGGTAAATTTCTCATAAACGTCCGTCGCTCTGCAGAAATTATGTCCTAGAAAATGACATCATAGGGTTTTAATTTAGCCTAAAAGCAGCATAATTATAATAAACCACTGGGAATCATGTGAAAATAGACCAAAGAATGTTTGGAGGGGGGCTTTAAAAAACCTTTATTGAGGCATTTTCGTCATTTTTCATCATTTGTGTGTCTTCTGATATATATATATATATCTACCAGAGGCCTGGGAGCTTGAGGGTCCTGCGCAGTATCTTAGTTGTTCCGTTCTTTCTGGACTGAAAAGGTCTGAGGTCTTTCCAGGTATCTGCTGTAGCCACTCTCCAGCTTAGGGTTACTGCCTCGAGTGCTCTAATTACCACAGGCACCACTGTCACCTTCACTTTCCATGCTTTCTCCAGTTCTTCTGAGTCTCTGCATTTCTCCAGTTCTCATGTTCCTTCCCTGATGTTCGCCACTGGCTTGGCACCGCCATCCACAACGGCTTTCCTCTGTTCTTTATCCACCACTACAATGTCTGGTTTGTTCTCCATTACCATCCTATCAGTCTGGATCTGGAAGTCCCACAGGATCTTTGCCCTCTCATGCTCTCTGCAGTACCACCTCTCAGAGGTGTTTCCTGTATTTTGACCTTGGGGTTTCCAGTCCATATTCTGCACACATGATCCTGTATATTATTCCAGCCACTTGATTGTGGCGCTCCATGTACGCTTTCCTGCCAGCATCTTACAATTCTGCAGTTATGTGCTGATTGTTTCTGCGCCTCTTTGCACAGCCTAGTACCTGGGTCTTGTCTGCGGTAGATCTACACCTTGTCTTGTCTGGTGTGGTAGGATCTACACCTTGGTCTTGTCTGGTGTGGTAGATCTACACTCTGGGTCTTGTCTGTGTGGTAGATCTACACCTTGGGTCTTGTCTGGTGGTAGATCTACACCTGGGTCTTGTTCGTGGTAGATCTACACTCTGGGTCTTGTCTGGTGTCAGATCTGATTTCTATTGCTCTGGTGCTCAGGCTTCTTCCTGAGCTGCCAGGATGAGGCTTCAGTGCTGTCCTGTAGGCCAGCCCTTTCTCACTTCAGTTATGGTCCGGTGGTCCTCCCATGAGGATCTATCCTCCAGCACTGTATCTTCCGCTCTCCGTTGTAGACATTCACTGAGCACACTGTCACTGTCAGCTGGGGCCTTGGAGTTGACGTACTCATGCATAATATATATATTTATAAATATATATATATATATATATATATATATATATATATTTATAAATATATATATATATATATATATATATATATATATATATATATATATATATATATATATATATATATATATATATATATATATATATATATATATATATATATATATATATATATTAACTAAATTAAAAAGCAATATTAAAAGTAATCTCAATTGATATATGGCGTGATTGATAATATTGGGCATCAGGTCAGTATGGTTGCGTTCTACATCTGCCAGCTTGTTTTGTGTAAAAATGTCTGGACCATTGCTGCGTTCTCCTACCTGAAGGACATGGAGAACCAAACGGCCATCATCATGTAGGTGGTGCGGCGATATTCCGGGTTGAAAATGGTCAGGAAATTATTCCACACCTAGGAAAACACAGAAAACCCGGAGGCATGGCAGGGAGAAAACACAGTGGGATCAGAAGCAAACATACTTCTGTGGCTTTGTTCTTCAGCTGAAAGAGGAAAAACACTTTCCTCCAAGAGAGAAGTAAACACAACACAGCAGCAGGCAAACATGACAAAAAGACTCCATCCACCGGGACGCAAAGACAGAGAGCTGCAGAGAAGTACCTGAATCAAGCAAAGCTGGTTACCTGGTGGAACAGAGTGGTGAGCTTTATCCTCCACTTGGCGTGCCAGGCGGCGCCATCGCCCATGTTCACCAGCTCATCCATGGGCTTCACGGTTTTGATGGTGGTCACCTGAAAGGGCAGAAGCAGAAAGCTCAGCGCTCGTTTCCTACTGAAGGACTGGTTTCATTTTCAAAGCTTTAGTTTAAAGTCAAAATGTTGATTTGCACAGATGTGGTGTTTCCATGGCAGCCATGAGCCGTGTCTTCATCTTTTGGAACATTTTCTCGGTTATTTTAGCAGCTAGATTTGCACATTTACATTTGTATCTGTGAACTCATTCTTTACATTTACTCATCTTTATATGTACTTTCTTTTATTCTGCACATTTCATTTTCATTAACTGTCCAGCAAAGCTGTTGCATCTCCGTAAAGCACTTTCAATTGATTCTATGTCTGAAAGCCAAAAAAGAAAAAATGCCTTTGCTTCAAAAACATCTAAATTCATTGTGATTACAGATGGGAGCTTGTGGCTGATTTGCATTTTTTTCCTCGTTTTGAATCCAATTGTGTGAGCTGTCAGAGCCCAGGGAGATAAAATCTTTTTTGAATCACACAAACTCAACTGAAAACAGTCTCTAATGGGTTCAAAATGAGGATTTTATGTCATTTTTGAGAGAAAATGTATGCAGACAGATTAAAACCTCCGGTAACGTGAGGGGCAGGTTCTTCCACCCACAACTGTGAACTGCTGCAGACGTTTCCAAACACTTTAGAAACTCTTTAAGCATAGTTGGAAATGGATCACCTATAGTTGAACTTCAGAGAAAACTGTTCAGAGTAAAAATCTTTCATCGTTTTACTGCGAAGACGGCTGATTTTATTTTCGTTTTCTGACAGTCTGAATTTGCTTTTTGCACTTTTATGGCATCAACTCTAATATTTTTTTCCTTATTTTCGCCAAGAAGATTCATATAATTTGCTTTTCAACGTAAATGTTCTGACTTACAGAGAAGACCCTTTCTGGGCATCCTTTAGCTCTCATGTTGGTGTCATGGACCTGCTTCAGAATCATCCACGCCTCATCATGCTTCCCATTCTGAAGAGGACGAGAAAAGGAAAAAAAAACTGAGGATCAGCATCAATACAAACTTGCAATTTTACTCAGAATCCCCGTGGAAAATCAGCCGTTCTTCTGTGGCTTTTATTGTGAAAGTGCGGTGACAGCTTCCTGTCTACAGGCTGTTTTTGCGTTCAGTCCATGTTAATGAAAAATCTGCGGGTGCGAGTGCGCTGCCAACTGTAAGGCTGACCTCCAGGTAGAAGCGAGGGCTCTCGGGCATGGTGGAGAGGGCAGAAATGGCCGCCACGGAGGGGAAGGCGCACACCAACACAAAGACGCGCCAGCTGTGGAACTGATAGGCCGAGCCCATCTGGAAACTCCAGCCTGAATGCGAAGGGGAGATGTTTGTTAGCCATCTGTGATGACATAAGACCGAGTGGCCCGGCTGTGAGGGTTTTCCTAACCGTAGTGAGGGATGATGGCCCACGCCATGGCTGAGGCGTAGATGCCACCAATCATCCAGAACATGCAGAGCCAGCTCAGATGTTCTCCTCGCTTCTCCTGGGCCAGGAACTCAGAGTAATAGGAGAACACAATCGGGATGGAGCCGCCGATTCTGTGGAGTTACAGAGCAATTTAGGCATTTAGAGAATGACGAGAAAAAGAGAAAAACAGATTTACGACAATTCAAATAAAGCTATGTATTCTCTTTTTGTCCTTCAACATTAAAATGCCTCAAGAACATTTTTTAAAATACAAAAAAACAAATTTTCATCAGAGTTTGTCTTTACATAAATAGTGATTAATTACATAATGAATAATGAACAGCTGACAATGTAAAGTTCAACTTCTGATCAATTTATCATTGGTTAAAGTGGAAATTAAATGCAAAAACAGTCCTAATTGTTAATATATTTGAATAAAGTCAAGTAAAGAAATTTCAGTTCAATTCAGTTTATTTTAATAAATAATCCCTTTCACTTCCGATTATTACAACAGTCCTAAATTGTCCAGAATATATATTGATTATATGAGTGATGAACAGATTTGATCTCCACACTGTACTAGCAAACGGAGACAGTGGGGAGGAAAATTCCCACTGAAGGGAACATTAGGGAGACGTCTTTCTGACTGAGTCTGATGGTTAAACATTCCCGTGAGAGGGAGACAAAAGATTAGCCCGGGTCAACGTGTCGCCAATGGAAGATGGAAGCCTAAAATGGTCAAAAGCCCTCATCTGTTTGCCCAGCTGTTGGACAGGACAAGTTAAAAAATAAACAGTAAAAACAAGATGGTCAAAAGTCAAAGAAAATGTGGAGATTTTTCCTTTCAGAGCCGAAATGCGCTCATTAAAACCTCTGCAATAATGTGTTTTAACCCTTTCAAATAAAAACAAATAATAATATAAATAGATTAATGTTTTATGTTAGAAATGGCATGAACTGCATGCAGTTTGTTCAATAGTTGGAGTCATTTTATGTACTTTTGTATAAAGGATTGTGAAATGGTCTGTATGCTGGAGTACCTGCACTTCATGGGACTGAGATTTTACATCATTTGTTTTTAATGCTGCTGCACCTTAACCGTTGTTTGCTTGGAGGTGACAGGATTTCGCAGATGTTTGAGTGGCTGGTTTCTCCGATACTTTCATGAAAATGTTAAAAGATAATACTAACAATAACAAATACCTCTCTGGAAACGGGTTACGTGCCACAGTCTTTTAAATATGCAGTTATTAAACCTCTTCTGAAAATCCCAGTTTGGATCCTAGCATCTTGGCCAACTATAGACCGATATCAAACCTGCCCTTTATTTCTAAAATCCTAGAAAGAGTTGTAGTTAAGCAGCTTTACTGCCACCTACAGGACAACAGCCTCTTTGAAGACTTTCAGTCGGGGTTTAGACCCCACCACAGTACGGAAACTGCACTAGTTAGAGTCTCTAATGACTTGTTATTGGCCTCAGAAAAGGGACTACTTTCTATTCTGGTCCTGTTAGACTTCAGTGCAGCCTTTGACACTATCGACCACGGTATTTTACTCCATAGATTAGAGCAGGACATAGGGATCAGAGGATCTGCTCTCCAGTGGTTTGAATCCTATTTATCCAATAGGTACTAGTTCGTTAATGTAAATGGCCATTCCTCTCAGTGCACTCGAGTCAACTATGGAGTCCCACAGGGCTCAGTTTTAGGACCCATCCTGTTTATGCTTTATATGCTACCCCTAGGAAACATAATCAGGAAACACAGCATTAATTTTCATTGTTATGCCGACGATACGCAGTTGTATTTATCTATTAAGCCTGACCAGAATGACAATATAGAGAAACTGAACGCCTGCATCAGAGACATCAAGACCTGGATGACAATGAATGGCCTCCTCTTGAACCCAGAAAAAACTGAGGTCATTATACTTGGACCTAAAAACCTCAGAGATGCTCTGTCTGCTCAGATAGTTTCCCTGGATGGCATAAGTATAGCCTCCAATTCCACAGTTAGAAACCTTGGGGTTTTATGTGACCAGGATTTATCATTTAAGGCTCACATATCTCAGGCGTGTAGAACTGCCTTTTTTCATCTGCGGAATACAGCTAAGATCAGAAATATACTTTCTAAGAGTGATGCTGAAAAACTCATCCATGCATTTGTTACGTCGAGGCTGGATTACTGTAACTCCTTGTTAGCAGCGTGTCCTAAGAGTTCCTTAAGAAATCTCCAGCTTGTTCAGAACGCAGCAGCTAGATTGTTAGCAGGAACTAGCAGAAGAGATCACATCACTTCTGTGTTAGTTTCGCTCCATTGGCTCCCAGTTGATTCCAGAATCAAGTTCAAGATCCTCCTGTTAACTTACAAAGCCTTACATGGAATGGCCCCGTCCTATATTATGGACCTCATAGTCCCTTACCATGCAATGAGAACACTTCGCTCGCAAAATGCAGGACTGCTTGTGGTTCCTAGGATTAGTAAAAGTACGGTTGGAGGTAGAGCGTTTAGCCACCAAGCCCCTGTTTTATGGAATAAACTCCCAGCTCATGGAAGAGAGGCCGACTCAGTTTCTACATTCAAAGTTAGACTGAAAACATTCCTCTTTGGACAGGCTTATTGTCAGACTAGTTAGTATTCAGAGATTATTTAAGTTAATGTTAATGTGTTTAACTTAAACTTAACAATAACAATAAAGTTGTAAATAGACTGCTAGAAGTCGGAAGCTAGGGAAACTATGGGGCACTGGGGTTCTGTCCTCTATTCTCATCTACGTACTTCTCTATTCTTGATCATTTATTCATCATTTAGTTCTCCATGCCTCTGTTTAGTGCAGTGCGATTCATGTATTCTCCCTCTTTCCCTCTTTCCCCTCCTGGGGAGTGGGAGTGATTCCAGATTCCAGTTGGCTCATCCGTGCTCCTGTTCCTGACCGTCTACCTCGTCTCTGGCTTGCCTCTACTACTGCTTCTACACCTGGCTGTGGATCCTGTTTCTGGCTCGTCTCGCGCCCCCAGCTGTCCCCCAACTTCATCTTCATGAAGATCATTTGCCGGACTTTAAATATGTAGTTGTAGGGTTAGATAAGCTAATTCTTCTCTAAGTGTTCTGGTACATCGTCTCTCCATCCTGGGGGAGGATCCCTCCTTCATGTGGACACTCCTGAGGTTTCTTTGTTTATTCCAGTTTCCGTTTTTTTTTTAGGAGGTGTTCCTTATCGGGAAGGGGGGTCCAAGGGCAGGGATGACAGTTTAGTTTAGTCTGTTTAGATAAAGTTTTAGTATTATCCTATTGAATTCTATGCATTTAGGATTCTTTGTTATTGTGTGTTTACCTTACAATTAACGGCACAAAGCCCACTGAGACGACTGCTGTTGTGAATTTGGGCTATATAAATAAAATTGCATTTAATTAAAGCTTTAAAGATGTGCTTAGATAGGTAGAGTAAAACTTCAGAAAAGAGCATTTCTAGAATAGAATCTGATGTGGAGCCTCGCTTTGACAGATCTGTTGAGGGGTGCATTTCTGCTCCACTTGAATTCTGAAAGGGCATTGATTTCTTCTCCCAGCTGGGGTGGTGGCATGCGTGCATCTGCAGGTCGTGACTGAATTAGGCTCTGGTTGCTGTGCAGGATGACTCATCTGTCTCCTTACCCCACACCAGAGGCCAGCCGGCAGAAGAGGAAGGAGCTGTAGCCCTGGACGAAAGACGAGAAGAAGGCGAACACGCTGTTTATGGAGAGCGAGATCAGGAGGGTCTGCCGTCGGCCGATGCGGTCAGCCAGGCCGCCCCAAACAAAGGCGCCGACCATCATCCCGAGGTACACGATCAGACCTGCAGAAGAGGACAGGATGGAAGTAACCAATGAGGAAGAGGGGATAATAAAGCTTTCCTTCTATATCTTCATAAACAAGTAAATGAGGCAAAAATTTGAAACATTTTTAATAAAGCACAGAAAAATACCCTTCTTGTATTTGAGCTGCACACTGGTGTAAAAAGAGTGAAAAGAGTCTGGTCTTTGGAAACGAGCCTTGTCCACATTTCTGAGTTCTTGCATATCGATGCAGTCACTCTGAATAAATGAAACGGAGCCTCAATCTGAGCGGTCTGAGCGTGTATCTTTTTACGAGCTGAAGCAGGTGATTTACAATCTTTTCTGTAGCACATTTCATTTTTAATAAGCTGAAAATTGTCAGAGCTGCTCCCAGATTACACGGTAGTATTATTTGCACTGACTTTACTTCCCTTTTTAAATGACCCTGCAAGGCGGTTTCCAAGCCTCTCATTATCACAAAGCACAGAAGAGAGCCATCGTTTTCTGCACGAATTACATCACAATATATGGGTTTTTGTTTGCTCCCAATGGCAAATATGAGTCAGCTATTGATAGTGACACAAAAACCTTAAAAGGATCTTTTTTAACAACATATCTAAAATTCATGCAAAACCTGTGGAAGTACTTAATTAAGATTCAAAATATAGCCCTTTCTCTTGAAAAAAAAAGACATTTTCTGGGTCTGACAACAAATGTGACTTTCCCAGGATCCTCTGCATCTTGAAAAGGTGTCACAGTAAAGAAAAAGGAAAGTTTTGCAAAAGCAGCGTAAATGACAAGGTCTGAAACGAAAACCAGAGTTTGTTCCACTCTGGCCAAGCAGACTCTGCTGTGAGTGACGTCAAAGCTCCACGCCACAACGGCGATGATGAGCAGAGTCAGTAACCATCGTCGCATTGCAGCCGTAACGAGGTGGACGGAACAAATCTGTAGTTCTTTTGCAAGTGGCATAAACGGGACAATGGCCTTTGGAGTGTGAATTATCAGAAATAAACAGATAACATGGAAGTCTGAACCGTTCCTATCTAGTGTTCTTTGAATCACAGTAACTCTTTAATTGTGTACGCAATGAACGTAATACCAGTGGATTCTGAAGCGGAGGAAAGCAGCCTTGAGCTGATATAACATTTACAGCAGTGAAGTGTTTACAGAATCAACATAAATCAGCTGATAGTGTCGATGCTGCACCATTAAGAAAAAGTGTTGGTGCAAAGTCGATATGCAAAGCTGCTTTTTTCTGCATCAGAATCCTCTGGAATTACATGAAATGTGAAAACGGTTGAAGAATTACGGTAATTCAAAGAGCATGTTTTATGTAGGTGTTGTCAGCAACTTCTCCGGCGTTAAAGGATCTATACCAAAGACGTCGCCAATGACACATTATGGACCACGTCCTTCGTACTACCATAACGCTTCCGCCGTTTATGCAATTTTCATAATTCATACGTATTCTGATGCAGTGAAGAGCAGCTTTGCATTCAAGTTGGAGCAGAAGATGGTGGTTTATGTGAAATGTGTCAACACTTTACTACTGTACTACAGAGTTAAAGGGTCAGTACTGAAGATGTTGCCTGGGCCACATTGTACAGCGCATTTCGGACTACTGGCATGTCAGTGCAAAGCTGCTTTTCTCAGTTTCAGAATGCGCTGGAATTATAAAACCGGCACAAACGGTGAAAGACTTCCAGTAGTTCAAATAACGCCAACACTGGCGCTAAAGCTGCAGAGTTAAGGGGTTAAGTGTGTCACAATTGCCCCAATGTAAAAACAGGAAGAGCTCCACACCAGCTCAGTGTCAAAGCAGAGATGAAGGTCAGACACTTCACTCCTTCTGGTTGGCTTTCGACGAAGCTGAACGATGAGGTGTATAGGTTGTAATAAAGGAAAGGAAGCAGCTGATACCTCACAACAGGAAGTGGGGGGAGGGGTGGGCAGAGAGGAGAAAATAAAAGAGAGTAAGAGGAAAGCAGGGAGGATGAGGAGGAGAGTGGCACTGTGACAAAACTCCCCAAGGCTTCAGGGCTGTTGATGCACGTTGAACATGAGTGAGTGTGTGTGTGTGTGTGTGTGTGTGTGTGTGTGTGTGTGTAGGAGGATGGAGTCGGTGGTGGTTGGGGGGGGAGTTGTCTCTATAAATAGCTGGTTTTCCCTTTTCTGCCGTTTTGAATGGGATTGGATAGTTTCCTATGGCTGCGGGAGAGCAGAGACTCTCCCTGCCAGGATCGTGCAGCAGCTGAAGCTGAAAAATGAATGCAGCGAGCGCTGGGATGTGAACGCCGTTTTACACAAACCAAAAAACCCTGCTTGTTCGGTTTCCTGCAGCTATTTAAGTTAGTTAGCTAAGCGGGATTGTTTGCAGCTCTAGTTATGGTCTCACATCAGCCATGGTGTTGCTTTGGTCTTTTTAAAGACAACAGAAATATCAGTATGCATGAAGACGAAGCAGGTCAGCCGTCTTCTGTGAAGATGGGAATGCTGGTAAATCTCTTCTAAATCACTTTCTAACCTCACGTCTGGGCTTAAGCATCTAGGATTTCCTTAAAAACTGCCATTCTAGACTCACCGCCTAATAAAATTTGCATTTTGAGGATCTTAATGAGCTTAGGAGCCGTAATAATGGAAGAGGCTGTAATTGCTTCCGCCTCCAAACTCGCCTCTTTGGGACGGTCTAAACGCCTTCAGCTGCTGGGGGGGGGGGTTAATATTCTGCGAGCCCTCACAGCTCCCACATGCTCAGACTGTCTCCACCGCCGTGTCGGCGCTGCTGTTTTCACAGACAAATGCAGACGGACATGGATGTCTGAGGAACGAGGAGGACAGAGGGAATCATGGGAGGAGGCTCTGTGGCATGACTCACGCCTGTTGCGTAACAGAACAGGGGAGATGGAGGCTGGTCTGACCTCCCTTTACCAACTCCCCACCCCCATCCAGCAAACATAGGCCACTACATGTTTATCATTACAGACAGAAATAAATCTGTTTCTGTAAGAATTTGTTCAAGAGTCCACAAGGATAATTTAGACATTTTTGCAAAACATGTCATAGAAATCATTTTATAAATAAGTGATGTGATTCAGCCAAGTTGGGTTTTACAAAAGCATTTTCTACTCATGATGTAAACAGTGGAGAACTTGAATGAAAAAGGAACCAACAAGGTCCAAGAACCCATCCAGGAGGTCATCAAATAAGCACTAAAGTAAGAGAGACTTTTGGACTAAAATGAATCCATGGAGAGTTAGAACATAAAGAAAGACTTCCGGACTAATGTTCTGACGAAACACAAGAGGAAAATTCTGGAAGAAGCAAGTCTCAAAACATTTAGACTGAAAAAATCTGGACTTAAACAGTCAGACATGGTGGTGGTGATGTCATGGTGTGGGGGGACCAAAATGGATGGAGCCATTGGTTCTGTTCACTTCCAGAAAGTCCTGAAAGATAATTCCCCTTAATAGTTCCTGATACTAAGTCTGAGAGCACTTAGTTCTGCAGCAGAACACTGATCCAAACTCAGGAGCAGGTTCAGCGCTGATTAGATTGGTCGTTGACCGCTTGGTCAAAGTTTGAAAGATTACAATTTCATGACCATGAATCAGAGGATGGACAAACCAGGCCTATCCCTGCCTTGAATAGTCATTCTGAAAAATTATCTATCAAACCATTTTTCTTTTCACTGTGGACAGTTCACCTAGCCGTTGTAGTGCCACACAATCATGCACGAGGAGAACATGCAAAGCCCACACAGAAGGAACCTGGCTGGGTTTGAACCGCAGGGCCTTCTTGCTGTGAGGCAAGAGTGCTGCCCACTACCCCAACAGGCAACCCTGAAAAGTCCTCCAGTGTGTTTGAATTTACATATATCTGAAAAAAGAGGAAACTTGCCAGTAACAGTCAGCTATAGAGACATGAAAGCAGCTTTTGCTGAACACAGTGACCCAACCAGCCAGCAGAATTAAGAGTCAGGCAGGATTGAAAATGCTTTGCTCCCGTTGAAAAGAAGAAAAAAAAATCATTATTTATTCAGGTTTAAAATTAAAGTCCCATTTGGCGGTTTAACCTCCCAATCCAACCCTTTAACGCTGCATGTCCTGCAGGGAGGCATTGGGTCCCAGTTTTAGTCCTTGGTATGCGCCAGGCTGGATTTAAACCTTCCACTTTCAGGGTGAACACTCTTCCACAAGGCCACTGTCAGTTATCACCTTTTCATTATTAAGGCTCATTATGTATGTTCTTCAGAATATAAGACCTTTAGTTCTGGTTGAGGCTGTGAAGCTGATGACAGGATGAGGATAATGATGTGGACATCAGCCCTCAGGAGGAGAACCTGATCACAGTTTGTGTTCCTTTTAGTACACAGTCAACACAAACCTTCATGTCTCATGTGTGCTGTTCTGCTCATTCAGAGCTGGGGAGGAGCATTTCCCTTCACACGAACTCTGTCTAGAAAAACACCAGTGAACTGGAGCAGGACACGTCATGTTTTGAGCAACTGGAATGTGGATTTTAGATTCTGCTCCTTCTACAGCTTCTCAACTGAAACCTGAACAGCTCTGCACACAGCGAGCCTGTCAGGAAGCAATTATTGGAGAAAAGTCCCACAGGTAGCCGCTAAGATAAGACATTTAAATGTAGAGCAGTGATGCGAAGCACCAAAACAGAAACAATGAGGCTTAGTAAAGAATGCTAGAGAGCTTACCCAGCATGCCCTTGTTTGGCTCCGATAGACACATGTCCTTCTCTGCACTTGGCAACACGAAGCCGACCACAAAGATCTCCACGCCGTCTGCCATCAGCGCCAGTCCCAGGACAAAGTAGAGGGTCCACTGGAACTTCCCGTGGCCGCACTCCTGCAGGATGCTCTCGTACTGCTGAGCCAGCTCCTCCTGGTCTTTCCTCCTCTCGCCTTCATAGGCGGACAGATCTCTGAACTGCTGCGCCTGGGCGGCCACCACGCCGTCCATGCTGTCAGCTTTTACAGAGTCAGCCCTCGGGATGCCCTGGTACTCGCCCTCGTAGATCTCATCATCCTCATCGTGTCCTTCAGTGGAATCGCTGTGGCCCTCATCGTCGTTGGCCCGGCTGTCGTTCCGGTGGTATCCACTATCGCCGCCTGGCACACCACCGTAGTCATCATCGTCATCTTCCTCCTCGAATCGCTTGTAGGAGCGCCTGGTGTACTCGTCGGCCATCTTGTCCACGCCACGTCCCACCTTTTTGCCGACCTGCTTCTTAGCAACTTTGGCAATGTCCTTGGCGCCTCGGATGAAGTCCGAGCGGCCGTCCCTGTAGCGCCCGTCATCGTCCATCTTGGATGTGGTGAGTTGATGCTGACAACAGGAGGTATCAGGAGCGACCCAAGCTCATGAGTGTGTGCAAAGGTTTTCTGTTGCCAAAACTGAAGTCAGCCCCACGGACAGCTCCCTGCTCCAGCGGAACTTCAGATCCTGCAGAGCAGCACAGATGGAGAGTGTGTTAGCATGGTCACTAAGGACTGAAAACAATATGGAAGACGCGTTGATTTCATCAACTGCAGTAAGTCACACAGTTCTGTGACAGCTATCGACACTCCGGTGCAGCACACAGCTAGCATGCAATGAGACAAGATATGCAGTTAATATCCAGAGCTGCAACCCAGAAGGTTAGAGACACATCCCAGTGATTGATTGGGTGAGAGCTGGACTGAAGCTCAGTTTTGGATTAGCAGTTTTTCAGTGTTTCATTTAGTCAGTGTTCTGTTCAGAACCTCCAGACTCTGGATGCTCGTTCAGTCCAGGATAGTCTGGTGGACAGGTGATTGGGAGAGGATTTCTGGTGAATTTGAGCCCCGATTGGGTTGTGCACGAGAGCAGTATAAGAGAACTGGAGCGAGTGAGTGTGACATCACTCCTAGAGAACGGCTTGCTTCCAGTCAATTCAGTTAACATTATTTTTGCGATATGGACACCGCCAGGTTGGAGCCAGAAATCATCAGTAAGCAGTGATGGGTCGAATCGGTCTGAGTCTACATTTCTATGGCAACCACTCTCACCAATCAAGTGTGAGCTTGCTGGATGGCCACACCCCTAATACTTGAAAGTGGGCTATACGAAAACTGTTAATGAAACGTATTGATCGTCTGATGTTAAGGCATCAGACTGGTTAGTTTATAACTGGCGCAACTTGAACTACAGAGAAAAATATGAGAAAAAAAGAGGATTATTTAGAACATGTTTAAAAAAAAGGTGTCAGATCCAGAATGTTTATTCTGACCAATAGAATGACTAACAGCTGTTTATTTCTTTATAGAAGTAAGTCTATGGGATTTTGGCTTCTAGAGCCAGTGGGTACTTCCTGTTGGTATTACCATGGTCCAGTTTCTCATATAAAGTCTATGTTTGTGTAACACTGCTGAACTAATACCCTCTTTTTAATGCAAATCAGAGTTCATTAGTTTGGTTCACACCAACAACAAACACAAGAACACAGATCATCCATCAGAGGAGACAAACAGGCCTAAAGCATCTTTAGACCCATTCAGAGGTCCAGTGAAGCACGATTCTGAATCCATCAAAAAATTCAAACAGGAAAAGCTACATTCTCTAACCATGGATCGTCTTTAATTACAAATAGAACCGTTCATTAAAAAACCTTTGGCAGTTTTACCTCATGTGGTCAGCTTAACACACCGCACAAAGAGGTCAAGCAAAAGGCTGCAGTACTCTGTGGTACTTTATCTGAGTTGATTCTGCAGCCATCTCACCCGAACGCCTGACAGTCTCAGTAAAGCAGGAGCTAGTAAGGTAGCAGCTCAAAAAATAATTGGGTCGCATGATGTCAAAAGGGTCCCAAAGAAAGCAGAAAATCAGCATCAGAACAAACATGTATTTCATTTAGGGTCACATTTCTAAAAACAAACTGTTCTGCACGTATGCAGAATATAATGTTTTAATCTATATGAATTGAAAATATGGTTCGAGGTTGCCATATAAACCCAAGCTTCATTAATGCTGTTTGTAAAGACATTGATCCGCTCCCATCAATCAATGAGTGTCATTAATTATCAGGCACAGTGGTCGTGCAGCACTGAACTGAACCAGGCAGCCCCAAACAAACCTCTCCGTTGCGCTCCTGCTCATTAAAAGGCATTTATCTGATTACAGCTGGAGCTGATGAAAGCGGATAAGATCAAGCAGGAGGGAGGGAGTCTTTGAAAGCATCTTAGAGTCTCGAGGGTGACGAACAGACACAGACTATCAACATCTCACAGCCTAGAGGTCTGCTGGGACCTTTCTGCAAAAACAGGGCTGCTGGAAGACAGCTGAAACCCAAGAAGGCAGCAAAGAATTTCATTAGCGAGTCCCTTAGATCTGCTTCTGGTTGGTCTGAACATGAAGGTTGCAATCTTTGTGGTAATCGAGGACAGAATCAAAACTTCATCTTCAAATCCATCACCTTAGCAGCCGGATGTGATGTTTTGTTGAGTGCAGACTCTGGATATTTGGTGCCATTAGATGGGAATTTAAAAAATATGAAGGAGCTATTAATGTTACAAATCCTTCTGACAACACTGTACTGGATCTTCTCTCAAAATGTTTGCATTGAATGAAAAAAGTCCCAGTGTGTTCTGGCTGAGCGTGTTCTGGATCCTTCCCCCATTTATGAGTCAAAGGCACAAATCCATCGCTGCAGCTGTGAAAAATGAAGAATAACGATTTTCTCTGTGGTTGGTGGAGTGACTGATCGCCCAACATATATTGAGCTGTCCTGGTTTGTCTGCTTTCAGCGCCTTTTCCCAGCTGAAGCTCCTCATTGTCTCATTTAAACAAGGAGATGTGAAAACTAGTTCCATCAAGGACATTTTAATGACACAAAGTCCTAAAATGGTACGTCTTTGTCGGCTTCCAGTCCTTTGTTTTGGGAAGGGTTTGAAGAAAAACTGAAAAATGTATCCTGAAAAAAGGTATTCCTCTAAACAATTCTGGCATCTGTAATGAAATGTGAATTGATCATGGAATTGAGGGATCACAAACTAATTCAGGTTGGCGGTGGATGAAAGATTGAATTATGTCAAGATTTTTTCATTTTTCTCTCTCTCTCTCTCCTGAGCAAAGATGACGCCGGAGGAGACAGAGAGCTCAACCTGACGTGCAACCTTTCACGCATGCACACATGTGCAGCATGTGAGGCCTGAGAGCCAGCGGGAACAGAAACGGCATTAAAACCGACAGAAGAACTTCCTTTTCTGAAACCAAATCCCGGCAACTGTCAAATCTATCCTAATCTTCCAGTTTTTACTCCATTATGACAGCCATGTGAGCACTTTCATCTCAGGAACTCACTGGTCCGCAGTCTTGTCATTTCTGTTTGGCCTTCATTTAAGAAGAAATATTCAAACAGGTCTAGCCCCTACCATAATCAGACCTCCACTGGTCATATCAGCTCCTGCAGAGCAAATCTCAGCTCTGACTGTCATGAAGGGGGTGAGTTGGGGAATGACCCAAACACAGAGATGAGGAGGCAGGAGGATCCAAGACAAACAGTCTTTAACCCTTGTGCTATCTTAGATGACCTGACCCTTCCATTGACGTGTTCTCCCTACCATGACAAAGGTGGATAAAGGTGGAAAGATTTCATGTAATCCATGGACACCAGTGAAGATCACAAATCATTGAAGAAAAAAGGTTCAGCGCACTGTCTTGTAGGGTCTAGATGACCCTATTCCCAACGTTAAAGTGCCTAGGACAGCGCAAGGGTTAATTATCGAAAACCAAAGCTGAGCAGGAAAGTCAAAGTACCGAACCAGAACTCCAGGTACAACCGTGGAATCAGAGTGTATGGACCAGCACAGGAGGAAGGCAAAGACAGGACTTAAATACACACAGAACAGACAAGACACAGGTGAGAACAATCAGGACAGATTGGGGCCAGGAAGTAAAACTAGAGCTAACACAAATAAAGGAACCCTTCAAAATAAAACTGGAACCAGAAACTCAAAACATGACGGAACAAAAATAGAAACAAAGGCAAAGAAGCCCAAATCGTGACACTGACGTCTGATCTTCTTTAGATCTTCTACCTGCTTTCCTTTCACCATCCCCTTCCTTCTATCCATCTCAGTTTTATAGTAGGTTGGGCTCTCTGTAGCTCCGCCCCCGACTATAAACCATCCTCCCAGCTTTCTCTCAAACCGCCACAGCACTTTGTATAACCCTATGTAAGAAAAGTGCTATATAAATAAAGCTTCATTTGAACTTACCTGTCAACTTAGATGTTTTAAACTGTTTACTGTCCAAGTGGTTTTTTTCATTTGTTTGTTCGTTTTTAGTGTGATTTATTGTCTTTTTGCAATCTCTATTTTGATCCTTATATCGTGACCTTAAGTGCTCAGAAAGACAAATTAAAATTGCATTTTTTTTTTGTATTAATTTCTTACAGTTCTAGAGAAGTAGTCACCTCAGTAAAAATATTCTGGTCATCCAAGTTTCTATAAGACACAGACTGCAAAAAAAAACTAATATTCTTTCTTAAAGTGACAAAATATGTAGAATTATGTAGAAATATGTCAAAGCACAGTCAAATATGACAAAATAGGATTTTATCTCCCAGTCTGTACAGATGGTGCGCTGTGTGTGTATCCGTGCACATGTAGGAGTGTGCGATACGGGGAAAAATGTGTGTGAGAGGTGTGCTACGATGAATCCTGGAGCTGCAGACGTCTGTAATGTGGTGCAGAGCAGAGTTCTTTGTCTTGATGGATTTGAGCTGAAACCAAAGACCCGACTGGCAGGAAAACCTTCAGACTCCTGCTCTGCTCTTCCTGAAGTCACGTCTGACATGTCTCTCCTCTGATTCATGGGGAAAATAATCACTTTCTTCATCAACATGGAGCTCTTCCAGACTGCAGAGTTGTCTCACAGCAGGACTTCAGAGAACATGTCTGCTCCTTTCTGTGCTTTTCTGTCTATTGCTCCCCAAACCACAGCTTATTCTTCAAAATCCTCCTGAAGCCCACAAACACCAAAAACCACTAGACCTCTTGTTTGCATTGCATTCTGGGTCGGCCCACGCTCCCGCTCCATCTAACGTCCCGCCCCTCAGCAGTCAGCAAACACATACACTCACATTCAGGTTTGTTTATGTCGCATCAGCACAGCTAAACGGAAGCGTTTCTGAACAAACTGAGGAAGAGAACCTGCAGCATGGAAAAGATGAAGAAGCAACCATTCCTGCAGCAGGATCTGCTGCTCTGGGGTTTTATGTCAGCAGCTCCCTGTTCACACTCACAGGTGATCTAAGGGACATCTCAAAGATCAAATGTTAGCGACTTGAATATACGTCATCATTTACCAGACTGACACATGTATTTTATCATAATTGTTAACAAGTATTCCTTAACTTACCAATGATGTTATCCATCCCCTGAATATCTGCATAAAACCCCTGAAATCAGGCCACATCTCAAACTCAACCTTTTCACTAATGAATCATTGGCCCCTCCCCTTTCACACGAGCGCCATGGCAGCTGTTCAAACTTGTGGTCAACATTAGAAAAACGTGAAAAGATTTGCAAAACATGTTCATCAAACTCAGATTGGGGGAAAAGGTCTTTTGGGGGGGTGAGATTCCACACACACGAACAGCGCCGTCTAGAGGTAAAGTTTGACATTACAACAAAAAGATACTGCTTTGGATGGTGATGCTGCCCACTTTCCTGTCATTAACTGTTTTCTATGGCCTCCATCATCAGAAAAATGCATGTCAAAAACACCAAAAACACAGTGTAGAGTTGAACAGCAATGATTATGATGGAGGCGACGATGCAGGCATTTATCAAGAGACACACAAACAGAGCTCCAGGAGCAGTTTCCCAGGTGACTGCACTGTTCCTCTCAGGAAGAGCGCCTTCTGTCAGGCTGTATTCTCACACCTGGAACTCAGGTCGCACGAATAGAAGAGAACCGCAAACTCTGAACTCTTTTAGCAAACAGATAAAATCATGGCTTTTAGAAAAACAAAATAACAATAAGTCCCTTTTTTCTGTTATATCTGTGCTCCGATTTTATTTTATGTATTTATTTTCTTGTTCTTTGTCTACTTTTCTTTAGTTGCTGCAATGTTTAATGAATTGACTGTTGTGTTTTGTCATTGTTGTAATGTATCCTTTCTTTGTTATTTCAATTTGTCTTTTTACTCGGCAATCTGTCCGGGGAGTAAGGATGGAAATTAGGCTGTAATCTTAGATATTTGCCATTTTAAATGTGCTGTCCCTGTCTTAAATAAACAAACAAAGAAGCTGCACAGTCAGGGATGAGCAGCAGGTATTAAAACTGCATTTATGCGTTTTTGTATGTTACCACGACAACTACAAACCTCAGAAATTAGTAGTGTGTGATAATTGTTTCACTGTGGATCATCATAAACTGCTCTGAGAATCCTTGAAGGTGGGAGAACGCTCCACGAATGATTCAAGTCTTGTTTTACGGCCTCAAGGACGGCCGTGCCGGAGCTGTCTGGCTCCTCAGCCGTGATGGATAGTTGTGATTTGCGGCGGCAACGGCTCGACCCACTTTCCCCCTCGCCTTTTAAAACCAGCCCCGCTGTGACCTCTGATCCACCCGGCTGCATTGCTGACTGAAGGGCCTCGGTTCAGAGCTGCAGACCTGAGCGCCGGCAGGGAGGGGCGGCGGAACGAGGGAGGAAACTTAACCAAATGCAAAACCCCCGCCCCCACAGCGTGCATTCTCACCCTGCTGACTGCCAGTCAGGGAGCAACACCATGACAGAAACCATGACGTCAGCACTCTGCATCCATTTTGGCTTTGCTCACTGCAAAGCCAACTGAAGAGGAGCAAAGCGCTGCGGCCCACAAACGATGACATGGATTCTTCCCATCAGCCCCTGTGGTTGGTGTTCATCTCCACACGGCGAGCCCCGCAGCAAACCCAGCCGTTTCACAGACCTGCCCTAAATTTGATGCAGATCTTCCCATCATCTGCTCCAACAATCTGAGAAGGATCCTGATGAGGAGCGCCGTCAAATGTCTCCTCAGAGGGACTTTCTGCCATTACTGGTCATCGCCTTGGCAGCAGACAGAAACATGAAGATCCTGAGTTACATTGATTAAAACTTTCTTGCCCCATAAATGAATCCAGATCAGCTAAAACAGGAATCAAAACGTCCCTGAATGTTCTGCTTTGAAAAAACGTATTAAGGAAATGCTGAATAATTGTATTTCACTTAAACTTTTCCATCAACTGAAAAAAAACATGATCCAACTTTTAATCTTGGAGGTGTAATTATAAAAAGGTTTAATTATCACCGCTTGACAGTTCGCAATGCTGTGAGAAAATCTCCAGGTTCTGCAGCATCTTGGAGTATGTACAGCATAGAAGGACACACCAGACCAATCCTTGAAATCAGGAAAAAGAAGGCCGCCTTCATTGTCCGCATTTGAAGGGAGTCGTTGAATTTGAGCAGCACTTGTCGAGGCGCTGCGACCTCAGCAGCCTTCAAATGCAGCCCAGAAGGAAACGCAGCCCCGCGGATTTGGACACAGAAAATACGCTGGGTGGGCCACAAGCTCTGTGCTCCACTCCATTCTGATGCATCAGATAAATAAAGAGAACAGTTTGGAAGCACGTTGTTAAAGAGAACTGAAATCAAAATACAATGTACCTCAGGCCAATATTTACTATATGGGCTCTTAAGAGGAGGACACATCCTCTAGAGACAAGGGATCTAGATCTAAACAAGGACACTTGACGACGTCTCTAGCTGCTTTTTTACATATTGGTAGCAGACTAAGTGAAGTTCAACCGGGACAAAACTCAGATTTAAGATTCACCCTAGGGAGGCATCTGGGTTTGCTAGTTTGTTTGTATTGTTCTATATTTAAATTTTTTTTTTAGCCCTTGTCAAATTGCTTCCATCCAAAATAAACAAACAAACAAACAAAATACCAAATTAACTTTAAAAGCCCAGAAGAAAATTGTTCTTGGGTTCTCCGGGGTTGACCGCTTTCAGGGTTATGTCATTACAAATATCATGTCAGAATCTGGGTGGTATTTTTGATTGCTCTACACATAAAGGACTCCCTTGAAAAAGAGATTCTTAATCTGAATGGGACAATTCCTGGGTAAATAAAGGTTAAATAAAATATAAAAAATATAGAAAACAGTGTTTTTATCACCTGAAGCATAGCTGCCCTCGTTTCTCTCCAACACACTCATCATTTTGATTTACTGTAAATTGGTCCTTAGAATTCATAGGTGTTGCTTTGTTTTAAGGTGAAATTCTTCCCCACATTTGAGCTTTTTGATGTTTCTCAGCTATAAATCATCTTTCATTTGATGCAGTGACACTGTCGGCTGTCCATGATAAACAGATTTACTTCTGCTGTAGCTTATAGTTGCCATGTCAGGGACATTTTACCATTAAGTGGGCATTGGAATCTGCAACATTTCAAATAGTTTCTGTGTTTTTCCAAATATAATGCTAAATCGTCTCCTGCACGTCTATTTTCAACGCATGCATTCGTCTGAAAATAATCTCTTTTGTTAGCAAAAGTGTTTTTTTTGGAAGTCAACAAAGACTCCTTCTCTCCTGGGGATGTTAGTCTACGGTTATGCTAATGTTTCTCTGACGCTGAGACGTTTCGGCTCGGACCGACACGGCGTCACACTTTTCTCACAAACGCAGAAAACCTTCTGACACCCAGGAAACGTGATGCAGGGATCCTGAGGAGGCGATTGTGGATCTGCTGCAGTTCTGCTCAGACGTCACAGGAGAAAGCTCTGCTTCTTCTCTGTCGTCTGTTTGCATCATCCTTTGTATCCTTTGGTGTTTTTTTTTCATCTCATCACAGGTATGATTTCATCCCAGAATTCTGACACCTGTGATTTCTGAAGATTTGATTTCTTTTTTAGGGGGTGGGGGTGGGTGGGTGAGTCTGATGGAAGTGTGAAAACTGAAGATGGTTTGTGGAGCTGAGAATCCACTCAGCATTCCCCTCGGCATTCCCCTCGTGAAGGGGGCAGTAAAGGGGCTGTCGGTGGTCAATAGAGAGACAGTAATCAGCCCCTCCTCAGCTGCAGACGAGGGAAAAGTCCATCGATTATCGCTCAGCCTCCGTGAATCTTTGTCAGAGCAGAATGCTCCGGCGTGAGGAACAAAACCAGACTAGATGAAACAGGTTTTTTCCACATTTCTGCGCAGAACAGAGACTTTTTCCTCAACTCTGCAGATTTGTTTGTTTTTTTGACTGATGTGTAAATGAATCCAGGAACAAGCGAGGTGTGGCTGGTGACGGGACTAATTTCTGCTCACAGATGGGAGCGGCGTGCTCCACTGTGTTTTTGAGTTACGCTCCGGTGCTCAGAGAGCTCCTAAAGTCTGCGTGGTTTCATGGGTTTGATTCAGCCACAGGTCACCCGGAGATCAATGGTTAGTGGAGTTACACGTGTTCTGTGGTGCTGGTGGAGGCCAAAGCGGGTGCAGCGATCCAAATAACACTTAAAAGGACAGCTTAGCGATCGGTTTCACTTTATATGTTTCATCTTATTTGCAGAGGACTGTTCCATCACTGGAAACCGTTTGTCGGTCTTACACTGGAAGGTTTCTCGAGCTCAGGTCCAGATTTTTAGTTTTATCATTTATATTTTAATCAAGCTTGCATTTTGACTTCTTTCTTACACCAGCTTTGTGATTCTGCATCTGATCTTTATGTCTTTGAACGAACACTTACTGTGACTCCCTGCATTCATGCAGTTGTGCTTCAGAAAGAAGCAGGACCAAGCACAGAGCCCTGGGGAACACCATGACTGACTGCTCTGTGGGAATACTCACGAACAAAGTGGAACTGGTCAGAAAAACATGACTTATGACAACCAGAGTAACAAAAATGTTGTCCAATCGAAATGTTTTTTTTAAATCCAACAAAACTACAATTCCTAGAGACCCACCCACCTTCATACTTGGTATCATTGAAAAGCCCAAGATGTCCTCTGCAGATACCAAAACGAGTTCAGTCAGTAGTATGTAGGAATATTCAGGTTTAGAAAATGCTCTCTACACAGAACACATGCGGGTACTTAGGAGGTTTAACCAGTTATGGCACAGAGATGGAAATCTTTGAAGATCTGGTAGGAACATGAACGTGGTGCAATGAACCCTCAACTCAGAGGGAAGAACCAACTCCAGTAAAGCCGTAAATCCTCCACTGCAGGAAAAGAACATTTTCCTGTTGAAGAAAAACCTCTGGATGATACGTTACCAAGCACCAAAACCCAGACTGGATCTGACAGATTACCAGATACAGAGTTGATATGAACTTTAAGTCTTAAAATAATTATTATTTGTGTAGATTTACATTCAATTTTAAGCTCTGCGTATTTTCTATGTCTATGTCACAAATAAACTCTTTTTTTCATTTGTAGTTTTTGTCTGCTCCTGGTGTACAATCATTTGAAAAAATAAATATACACAAAAAGGTAACTTTGAGCTAAATTCTCTTTAAATACGTCCCCAATCCTCTGACGTGAACATTTATAAAAAAGACCCATAAGACATTTTTCAGAGTTATAACTCTGACCATGAAACTGAGCATTATGCTAGAAGCCTAAATCCTGTTGGTACCTGGACTTGAACCAGCAACCCTCCCAGTCCATCACTAACTAGACCTTGTTAGATGGAAGATGGATCAGGTGATAACTCTTTATTTCTGAATAGCATGCCTGAGCAAATGTTGCTGCCTAAAAAACACCTGCAACCATTTTTTTGGTGAGCTTTTTAAAACTATTAAATAATTGATCCGTGACTTTATATTGGACCAACCTGCAGGCCAGGCCATTAAAGATGTTTATTGGTAAAAAATATGGGATTGTAGAAGGGTAAAAAGTCATATTATTCACAAATTTCTATCATTTTTAATGGCATAACCCTGTGGCTCCTCTGGCTTCAACACAGTCTGCATGGGGGAGGAGTTAGAACAACCTGAGGCCTGACATGAGCTTACAGCTAATTACAGTTTTTGATGGCGGAGTTACGAAAACTAGGAAGAATAATAACAACCATCCACCTCAAAAAAAAAAAAGGTGGAGCCAAAAAGATCCCATCATTCACTTGTACAGTGACGACCACAAACTCAACAAAAACTGTTCCAATCGGATCATGGAGAACATCCATGTCTGTGCAGCTCAGTTCCTCAGTGATGGCTGCCACAGCAGCAGCATCCTTCAGCCAGTTTACACATCCCCCCCCCCCCCCCCCACACACACACACACACCAGCAGCAGAAGCTGCATTTTAAATGTCAGTACAGACTCTGAGGGGGGGTGGAGGGGGTCAGTCTGCAGCAGCACACATGAAACCAGAACCGGCCCCTCAGTCCCTCTCCATCACACTTTCCCCGCTGGTTTTCCACAAGGTCATTTTGACGCACCACGCACAGGACAGCATCCCGAGGCTGCGCGCGCGCATGCACAGATAGTATATTCACGGATTTAAATCAGCACACACACACACACACACACACAAAAACTTTAGGGTGCCAAACGTGAAATGAAAGTGAGAATCGGGATGAATTCGTGCTTCTGGAGTGGAGAAGGATACGCAAGGGCATCGGTGCCTAAGCGGCCGTCATGAGAGAGCACGGGGGGGGGGGGTGTTCTGTCGGGTTCGGCGCATTTTGGCCAAAAAGCGCATCCAGAAGATCATTTTATAACATGAAAACCCAAATCTTTCTCCTCCTGGGTTCCGTTGTCTACGCCCCCTGCGGACCATGATAAAACACACCTTTGAACGGATACATGAGTGCTTGTCAGGGACATTCTGCTCGTGCGCGCGCGTCTTCAAACAGCCGCAAACAGCCGCAGATCCAGAAAAGACTGGATGCGGCTCGTTTCAGAGTCCCGTTAAGAGTGAACTCCAAATTGGTTTCTTACCTTTCTGAGGCAGGAAGGTGAGCGCGTGCCAGGGTGACCGAGATCCACGCAGAGCAGGGAGTCACCGGAGAGCTGGAGGAGAAAGGCGCTCCTCCTGTGATGGACGCTGACGTAGCACCGCGGACCTGCGCACGGTGACACTGCCTCTTCTTCCTTCTCCTCCTCCTTCTCCTCTTCCTCCTCTAGCACACAGAAGGGATGTCAGACTCAGATGAGGCCTCCGCGTCACATTTTATTCAGGTGAAAACGCGCGTTTCTCATTTGGCGCAGTGGCGAGTGTCAGTCGAGCCTCGCCGTGCACGTGTTTGGACTCGTGCCAGTAATTGGCCTGTAAAGGGATCACGAGGACGCCCCTGGTGGAAAATGACTCACAGGATTTCTCTAATCAACGCAGCATCACAACGCTGTAAAATTATTTATCGAGGAATCGCATGAGCGCGTGACCCTGGAGAGCACATCATCTCTGGTTCCCATGGCAACAGGATCTTTACCTTGTCCAAAAGTCAACCCTCTGCTTCCAAAAGTGATGGACACTTCTCTGTTGCTTGTGTCGGCCACCTAAGCAGCAGATGAAACGTTTACGTTAATGCGCGCGTGCGTGACAGCTGCCCTCGCTGTCATCAGCAGCAGTCAGACCCGATGATGCGTTCAGGGGCTTCGGGCTTTCAGCTGCTATCATCTATATTGATCCGCAGCTCCTGCAGCTTGGAGGCTGCAGTCGGAGTCTGAAAACTGGAGGAAATTTCTTCAGTTCTGGCTTATTTTCAGAGCTGCCAAACAAAACCGATTTCAAAATCATTTATTAAGCTTATAAGCGAAAAACGTCATGGTTCATAGTTCCATAATTTCCAAATAGACCTGTTTTTACCGCATGAGGAATGGCGTTTTAAGGTTTTACTTGTTTTTTTTAGAATCAAAATGTCAGGTTTTTATTTTGTATTTTGTATCTATTTCTATCCTTTTCCAGTCATTTGGAGACACGTATGAGTCTGATTCACTTCCAAATCCTCCTTGAAGATGAGGTTTTGTTCTTTCTTCAAACTCTTGAATCCGTTGCTACCATTTATATACAGAAATTTGGCCTTATCAAAAACAATCTGAACTCAAGAGCTTGAACGCTACCTCAACTGGGAACGCTTTTTAAATAAAGTTGGATTGAATGGAAAATTGTTGGAGGTCAGAATCCATTCATTGCTTTTCCCTCCACTGTCTTTGCAAATGTTGTTCGCTTGACCTTAGTACAGAATGTGAAAAAATGGTGGCTTTGTTTTCCAGGGAAACATTAATGAAAAGACCAGAGAAAAGATAGTTTATTTTTATTTATTTCTTTTTTCTTTTTTGAAAAGATTGTTTAAATCAAAATGACGACGCTGTAGGTTTTGGGAGGTTTTCTGAATCTAAAACAGGTTGGTCGCCACCTGGTGGTCATATTAGGAGATTTCAATGTGTTTCTGGATCTAGCGGGTTTCTGAAAACAAATAAAAAAAACGTAAGTTTTGTTCTTGAATATCAATTTTTATTTATTTTTTTACATTTACCTACGAGAGAAACATCCCTTTATTACATCATTTTCCTACGAGAACTGCATGTTCAATTTAAGTAATATTTGTTATTTTACAATCCATTAGGTCTATAACCCCAACGTTTACATACTATACAATCCGTTTTATTTTTCTATTTAATTTTTAGTATTTCTACATCTATTTCTTTCATTTTATGTTTTTGTGCACATGCTATATTTTTTTTAAATAAAAGCAGTATTTCTCAAGAGTATTTGAAGATGATCAGAGACATTTTCAGGACGCTCAGTAGGAGAAAGTTTAGGTCCAGACTTAGAGGCGCTTGGTTCATTCATCTTCTTAACCGTTTATTCCCTTTCGGGGTCACAGGGTTGCCGGAGCCTATCCCGGCCACTTGGGCGTAGGCAAGGGATGCCCTGGACTGGTCGCCAGTCTGTCACAGGGTAGAATATCTTCAATCACACATCCATTCACTCTCACGCTCACACCTATGGACAATTTAGAGTTGCCAATTAACCTATGAAGCATGTTTTTGGACGGTGGGAGGAAGCCGGAGATCCTGGAGAAAACCCACGCATGCACGGGGAGAACATGCAAACTTCACACAGAAAGGTCCCCCGTTGATGTAGTTTATCATGTCCCCCAGCCGGGACTTGAACCGGGGGCTTTCTTGCTGTGAGGCAAGAGCGCTAACCACTGCGCCACCGTGCACCCTCGCTTGGTTCAGAACACCCTTTTTTTTTTTGAAAAAAATACACAGACAGACTCTTTTCTGTGTTTACTAAAAAAGATCTTGAGCTCATCAACTGTGGAGGACCATCTGTTTGAGGATTTAAAGGACCTAGATCATAGTTTCGTCACATCATCACACTACCACCACCATGTCTGAATACTGCTGCTCTGATGTTCTTTTTCTGTTCATTTTGAGTCCAGGTGTTTGAGCTGAAACTGTCTTTTGTGTCTCGTGTGAACATCCGTTCAGAAGTGAAGTGGATCATCCAGATGTTCCTTTGGGTTCTGGTTCCTCATCTGTGTCTTTCTTCTTGAATTCTCCCATGGATCCACGTTTGTCCCAAAGTCTTTTTCTGACTGTTGGATCGTTAAAGTTTGACCTTAAGCCCAACCTTCTTCCCATCTTCTTCTGTTTTGTTGATGACGTCTTGGGTGAGTCCCATTAAAGTCCTTGAACTCAGTACTTGTTGGTCAGTTTTCTTCACGCGTAGGTAATAGATCCCAGAGGTTTTCCGGAGTCCCAAAGTTCCAGAAATGACACTTATTGGATGCCCTTAAAAAACTAATTAAGCATATTGTCCCTGCTGCTAATTTATTTTTTTTATTCTAAAAACTTTAACCTTTTTTCTCTTCACAAAAATAAAAAAACATGAATATTTTAGTGAATCATTTAAACCTTAAAATAAATTAGAATCAGAGATGGCTGTTAAACTGAAAGATAATATTTTCATCACTTAAACTAATTGAGTTTTTTTAAGATGGAGACTCCTGTGAATTTGAACAATTTTGTCAAATGTTCTGATTACATTTTCATGATTTTGCCAGATTTATGGTATTTTTTATGTTTCTACAAAATTTACATAAAGTCTACTTTAAAAAATTCATTTCTCTGATGCTTTTTTGGACATTTATTTGTTTAAAGCGTGAAAAAAAAACATAAAACGTTGAGGGGGCGTGGCCTTCCCCCATGCATCTCATTGGTGAGATTTATGCGCACATGCGCGGACTGGATGCGCCTCTCTGCGTCCTCCTTGTGTCTGAGGAGGAGGAAAAGGCGCAGACGCTCCAGATGCCAGCAGATGATGAAGATGCTTCCTCTTCTCTTCTGTTTTGGGGACGTGTGAGGGGGGTGGACGAGAGAGGTTGTTGTATTTTTTTAAATCCTGAAACTAGGCGCCGCGGGCGCGCGCACAGGTAGATGAGATGCAGGTGTGACCATGAGAGCGGCAGGCATGGATCTGCTGTGGAGGATCCTCGCTGCCTTCAGCTTCGACTGCTTCAAATCCGACTCGTCCTCTTCGAGGTGGGCTTTGTTCCGGAAAATTCCCGGGTCTGTGTTTTGTGTTTGTGTTTGTGTGTTTGTGGGGGGGGGGGGGGGGGGGGGTGCGTCTTCCAGGTCCAAGTCCGCGCTCCTGCGCATTAATCCGGTGTGAATTCCGATTTTCTTTTTCTTCTTCATGACTCAATGTGAAGTGTTTACATAAAAATGATGTCAGGGATTGGAGGGAACGGTTGTCATGACAACAGGTTCCCTGCTTCTTTCTCCGTGGCTCTTTTGCTGATTGAACCCCTTCAATTATTCCAATTGAAGGAAGCAGTCAGTCTGCTGTTGAGCCATCGTCTGAAAGCTCCGCCCACCCCGCCTGCTCCTGTCTGACCTGTTAGGCCGTGTGGTTTTGTTCAGGAGTGCGCCTGAAAAACCTGCTGCTGTCGTCATGCTTTTTTGTGATTTCATCTTTCAGACATCTGGGTCTTGCTACCTCAGGGTTTCATATTTAAAATAAAAATGTGAGTGGTGTGATGGTGGTGGCAGTATTGTGATATGGGGTTGCTTTAGCCGTTACGGTTCAATGTCAAAAGCAGCAAAACCATAATAACCAGGGTTTTCTGCACTGCTCTCATAAACCGCTGGATATTCGGGCGGTCTGTGGATGAAAATGGTCGAACTTGTACGAGCTGACAGGTGGTCCGCACAAAACATCAAGGTCCTAGATCACTCTGAGCCTGTAGGGAAAAAAATGTTCATGCACATCTTTTACTACAGGCATGCTGTAGAAAAACGGTCACATTGAACGGTCCAGTAGGTGAGTCACACGGATTTTTCATTTCATCAAAGCCTCTAAATTCTGTGCACGTTAGTGCTGTATATGTGATACATGCATGCAGCCTGACTGTTAGAAACTAGACAATAAGAGTGTAGTTTGAGTGGACATCCTACAGTAGGGGTGTTAGAAAAAATATATCGCGATAGCTCATTTGGTGATACTTGTATCGATACAAAATGCTGCCAGGGCGATATATATTTAATTATTTCTGAGTGTCCTTCAGTGTCTGACTCTTGTTTTCCACTTAAAGTGGAACACAGCCGCTTCACGGCAGCTAATAGGCTAACGCACTCAGCATCGGCTAAAACGCTGTCGGCAAAGCGGGCCAGAGTTCTGCAGAACCTCCCAGCAGTAGATTCTAGTTAAACGACCAGATCGATCAGAGGGATGTGTACAACGATCAGGGTTACTAGTTTACTTCTGTGTGTGTGAGAAAGCATGGCTGCAGCGATGCAGTGCAGACTGATATGTAAACAAAACAGTCTCCTTCATCCTGTCATGCTGCTGCATCATCATCAAACTTTATTGTTTCTGCAAAGAATTCATGTTTTTCCCCCACTTTATCTTTGAAGCACCATTCAGGCTCCTGTTTCACGCTCCGTTTAAAAGTATTGGAGAAGCTACAGTTAGCAATATTGAAAATAAACAGCACTTTATTTCCTCAATCCTTCTTTAGAACATTATTGGTCAAGGCACATTTATTCCTTTTTTTTTCTTATACTCAGATATATTTTGTTGTGGAAACCGGACAATGTTGACTCTTACCTTTCTATATTTTAAGCTACCAAAATAAAAGCACTATGAATTTGCCTGGGTTAAAGCAACTTATATATGAGATACAGTTGCAGTGCTTAACATTGTGATCATTAAATAAACAGAATTTGACAATTTTATTACAATGTAAAAAGAAAGAAAATGTGTTCCGATTCAATATCGGGATACGTATCGTATCGTATCGTGGGGCGCGTATCGTATCGCCAGACTCTTGCCAATACACACCCCTATCCTACAGATGTCCTTCCTACAGGCACTTGCAGATCACGTGCACACCCCGTGCGTGCAGCATTTGTGGTCGGTCATTAAGTACTCGCACCTTACCAGTGTGGCTTAAGGTAACCATACGACAGCATCATCCGTTCCATTAGCCTTAGAAACACTTTACCACTCGCTCAACAATGGTACGTTCCTCTTCCATGACATCCCTTGAGGTTGTCGTAGGAGCCTCACCCGCACTCACCTTAAAGGCCGTGCCATACAGCCACTACATACGTTTTGCACAGATTGGTCATACAAAGTTGTGGTTTTTGCGTAAAATTTTCACAGGTGCATCACAAATAAACCACGTTAAACCCACGGAAGAAGTACAAATAAACCACGAAAAGAACGCGTAAATCTACGTAGAGCAGAGCCGTGCGTGATTATTGTGCTGTTTGTGTGCAATCCGTGCGTCAATTACGTAATTTGAATGTGATATGCGCGTCTTATTCGCGACATAAAAATTGTACATCTCTGGCACGTGTGTAAAAAGTCACTTAGACATATGTGAAAGTTGCGGACAGCCACAAATTTGCGTATAAACGACTGAAAATATGCGTAAACTGCGTAGTTCTGGCCAAAAATCTTGAAAAGACCCGTCGGCTGAAACCTTCGACGGACATCTGGGCACATCGACGAACACAAGAAACACTTGGGAATGATCAGGCATGGATCACGAAAGACTGAAATGTCATATGTAAAAAATTCGTGAAACGTTTAGAGCGGCTGTGTGCTACGATGTGGCGTCTCCATGACTCTTCCCGGACAACCTGAGAGCCCACAGCACCTGGACAGGTTAACCCCCATATGACTGAGACTTGAGACATTCCAGGACTGATCCAACTCAAATGTTGGGTTGTGTCTGAATTCCTTCACTGGGGACTGCGTAGGACGCCATATAGTGTGTTCACCATTTTGTAGAGCCGTCCGAATCTACAGGTTCAAACTCGAGTGCCTAAGGAAGAAAATATAGTGCGCATTGCTGGTCACTAGATTGGCAAATATAGACCACAATGCATTGCTTCTGATCAATTTTCCTGTCAAATTAATGTATTTCAATGTCATTTTTATAAACCCCTTCATGTTTTCATAATCAGAACACAGTGGATTCATGCAAAGTCTTTGGAAAATGCTTATTCAGACGCATATTTAGTATTTATTTTTACCTCATCCGGTGACAGACCAGATATTAGATTCTCATCAGAGAAATCGGAATAATAGTAAACACAATTTTCCACATAATCCAATTTGTGGCTCAAAACAAATGTTTACCTTTAATTTTAGGCAAGAAGGTTTTAATTCTCTAGAGTTTATTGTTCAAATGGTGTAATTGAGGTGTTCAGAAAACCTTCTTCTCCTGTCGATTTCTACTCATTTCAAACAAACATTGTGTTTATTTCTGTGTCTGAATGCAAAGCGGAAGAACAACAGGCTGTTTCCTCAGAGGAGCCTGAGTGACGGCGGGAGTGGGCGGATCCCTGCTGCAGAGTCACGCCGATGGCGTTTAAGATGAATACCTGCCTCGTTTTTCACCTGGAAATCTCCCTTCGGAAGATAAAACCTTCCGTCTCGGTTGCAGCGTCACCAGAACACAAACGCGGCTCATTTGATCAGATCTTTATCTGCATATGCTGGAAAAAAGTTAAAAAATAAAAACACACATAATGTGACGAATCCAAATAAAAAACGGATTTTTTTAGTTTTTTTTTTTTTTCTTAATTCAACTACTTTATAATCCATTCCTGCTTTCGTATTTATATTTACAAACTGTTAGGCCTTTTGGTAATTTAACCTTTTCTGAAAGTTAGCCTTACGCTGTATTACAGTAACCTGCAGTAACTAGTAGTAGAAGGCATTATAAATACATTCTGAGTAACATTTGACTCATTACACGTTAAGTAATTTGGGTTTTACATCATAAATGCAACAAATGGAGGCATTTAAAATGAAAAACATAAAGAAATATGTATGTTTATTGATTTCTGCTTCTGGTCATTTTTGTCTCTTAATTCGTTTGGACATTTTTTACCGAGTGAGGTTTTGTGTTGGCCTTCATCGAATGAAACACTGAATTTGATACTTTTGTGATCCTATTACGTGCATTCGTCCTCTTCTCTGTTGTTTAAAACATTTTGGCAGCATTATTTTGGTCCAGGACATAAAAACACGTTTCATTTGACAACTTCTGGTAAAAAAATAAAATAAAAAAAGACATCTGTGCAAAGATCTGTATACCACCTGAAACTTATTTGAAGCAATATATGAAACGGATTCTGTCCAAAAATATTCTTCTGTAAATATTCTTTAGGCAATTTTTTTGTCCTTTAGTATTCCGGGGCCTTTTTGAGCTTTTGTTTTTTTCCTACTTTATAATTTGCTTCATCATTACTAAATCTTTAAATATTTCTTTTGAGGAAATGCTCAAAGTTTAAACACCTAGAAGCGAAATATAAATGTATAAATCCAAACTCAAAGCAGAGTAAAAAAACTGGTGAAATATATGCACAGTTCAGAGGATTTATTCCAAGGGGGTTTCGCATTTATGTGTCATAAATATTTGTGTTTATTTTTAACCAAAAACCTCCACGTTAAATTGTGAATTGTGGGCGGGTGTTGTGGTCATTCCTACGCCATCGTAAACGGCTGATGTGTACGATCAGCCGAGTTCAGAGACGACTCAGGGTCAAAGGAGGAAACTGGGCTAAGTTAGGGTCGGATGAACTTTAACCTTTGATGTTTGATTGATGGAACTTCAGGCTTTCCTCTCCTCTGGCCTCTGCCCCTTCAGGTCTCCTACTAAGCTGAGCTCCAGCCAGGCCGGCAGCCTGGAGAGCAGCTCCCTGACCGGATCTCTGTCTCTGGGTCCGGATCTCCTGCACTGCCAGTGCTGCATTTCCTACGGCTCCCGCCTCAAGCGCCTCTCCTGCGGCCACCTTTACTGCAGCCCCTGCTGCGACCAGATCGTCAACCTGGCCTTCGAGGACATCGAGGGCCTGTCCGACTACCCCTGTCCCATGTGCAAGTCCATCCGTCAGCTGGGGGGCCTGGGGCCGTCGTCCTCGGGCTGCCTGTACGGACCCTGCGGCATGCCGCCGGAGCAGCAGTCGGCGGGACAGCAGCACGGGAGCCGGTGGGGGTGAAGCTCCCCGCCTGAAAGCACTGCCATGAAACCATCATCCGCTTTCTGTGGGTGGAGGGGAAGAAGAAGAAGTCCTGCGTTGAGGAACAGCATGCACTTCTGTTTTTTACTGGACTCCATAGTCTGTATTTTAACAATTCTAACCTTCTGACTTTTGACTGTACCGAAGCTTTGTTTTGTTTTTTTTGCACATCAAACCGTTAAACGTGCATCAAATGTCCGGGTTTACCGTCTGACTGTGCCATGCTGCCTTCCAGTGTTTGAAATATTTATTTTGTCTAAAAAAATAAACGTTTGTGAGCGTGTGAGTGACATGGTTTTATTCAGAGGAACTCATGATATGAACAGAAAGCCTGAGCCCAAATGTGAACATCAAAGCATGCTGCTTGTAAAAATGTGGCAACGTTAGATGTTCGTACCAAAATTAATTTAAATAGGAGCGAGCAGAAAAACAACCCAACAAAGCATTGGAAGCATGATTTTCCTGTCCATGGAAGACGAACGGAGGGGGTTGGCATCCTGCCGTGCGCTCGCGTGTGGATGAGGATTCACAGCGTGTTATGGTCTCGCCGTGCTGGAAGGTCATGTGAGGTGCGTTTCCACAAGAACAAACACCAGAAAAACGGGAACAGAAGCCTCTGCATCTACTTTACAAACCCACTTGGGTTTGAAGCTCCGCCTCCTCTCTGCGGCCCAAAGTCAGGTCGACGGCGGCTGCGTACTGAACACTCGCCGGCGGACTCATGGAAGGTTAAAGCTAACTTCCCTTTGCTTCTGACGCTGCAGGTCCAGTGAGAGCAGGTCTGTAGGATTCAATGAAAAAAAACACCAGAGAAGTTGAAACAAAAAGCGGCGGTTCTGTGTGGGCTGCACCCTGATCCAGAACCAGGAAATAACACTGAAGTGGATGTTCTGCAGAGCGGCACTAAAAAAGCTCATGTGTCCTAAATTCCACATGGGAGTCGGCGGTCCCAGCGACCCGCTGCTTCAGACGGATCCCGGTTCAGTCTATCTGTCCTCTGTGGATAAGAAAGTTAAAAATAGCCCCCCCCCAGTGTTCTTCTTGAAGGCGCCGAGGCGGTTTCTAGATAAACGGGCGTCTTTTCAGCTCCTCCCTTTTCCCACGCAGCAAACACAGCGCTCAGTTTCCACCAGAACAGGTTTCTTCATTCACTGACGTTGGTTCTGCTACCCGGTGGAAAACAGTGAAATGGGGGAGGGGTCAGTCACGGCCCGTCACTCTTGGGCGGTTTGGCGTTTGGGGGGGGGTGGTACCGAGGGTCAGCGCGACCTTCCGTCACCGAGGAGCGTCCGAACAGAAACGTGTGCTTGTTGCTGCCCCCCAAGTCTTTACCGCCGGGCCGAGGTGCCGGGGTGGCGGTGGGGGGCGGGGCCCTGGAGACGTGCCGGTTGGACGAGGGCGGGGGCACCGCTTTACCCACCGACCGGGGCTTAGAGGCGGAGAAGAGGAAAGTGGCGTTGTTGGTGTTCTGGTTCAGGTTGGCGTCGGCGTGCCGGGGCTCGGGCGTCACTGTGGGGGGGTCCAGATCCACACCGGGGGACAACTGGGCTAGCTTATCTTGGAGCTGCTGCACCTCCTGAGCCAGACGCTCCACAGGGTGGAGGTGGTTGGAGGTGACAGGGTGGGAAAAGGCCTGAGGACAGAGAACAGTCAGATGAGCTCAGGTCAGCGGGTCACGGTCCGCTTTACAGAGTCCTGACCCGGAACCGAGCCGGCACCACGCCTCTGGACCACAGATGGGTTCTATGGGAAGACCACAGATGATACTGAACTTTTCAAATCTGAGACTTGAAAGATCTTCAGCAGAAACTGAGGCTAGAGATCACTGATTCAAGAATAAAATCCAGCCTTTCGTTGGATTTCATGTTTCCTCACAGCGTTTGAAGGTTTAAGCAGTGGTCCCCAACCCCGGGCTACGAACCGGTACCGGTCCGTGGGACAGTTGGTACCGGGCCGAAGGGAAAAAACTTCTGATGAAGGCAGTTTTATTTAGGAGAACTACTGGATTCTCTCGTTCAAGTCACTCGGTCGCGTGTTGAAAATACATCCACTGCTTTCTTCAAGCGGCCGTACCGACCTCTAAAATGAAACCTCCAGGCTAGCAAAGTTAGCAAAAAATAAATGTATTTGGAGAGTTTCTGTTGCCAGAAAAGATCCAGAGAGGAAACAGAAGAAGTCTTCAACTTCAAAATAAAAGACATCTGCATTTACCAGACAAAAAAACAAATATGGAATTATTGTTAAAGTTGTTCCCACAGACCATAATTAATAATAATTATGCTTAATAGCTGTCTAAAGTTACGAGGATGCTGCTAATAAATTCCTTCAAACGGTGGATTCACATTTATTATCACATTTAGAAAATACCAGTTTTAGCGACCGTTTTCTTCGTGGTAATCCGCCGCACCTCAAAAGTTGGACGAGGCTGAAGTTGGCGTCTGATTTTTGTAACTTCTACTTTGCCAGTTGATATTTTACAGAGGATGAAGGTAAACTTTCTCTTCAGGAAACTGGAAGCTAAAAAATTAAAACCAGACGTCCATAATACCCTCGGAGGGTGGAAATACTGTCCGACATTAAACCGGTCTGTAGCCTGAAATGAAACGGCTTTTGTTCCATCACCTTCCAAGTCTAAAGAGCAAATCCTTCATAAAGAACCTTTTCCTGAAGACTGAGACTGTTTTACTGAAGAATGCGATTAAATCTTCAGTTAAAAGATCAACGTGAGACCAAGAAACTAAACAAAAATATCACCTGCAGCTGAAGGGACTCAACCTTTGTCCTCCGCTGTGGATGTTTAAAGTATTTTATTGTAAATTCAACAATATGAAGTTCAAATTAAACTACAACATCCATTAACGCCTGACTTCTCTGCAACCTTTGAATGTATGAAAGCTTTTTTTAAATTTTTTTCCACGACCTCAGCCTGTCACAGACCTTCTCCACAAACCTCGTGAAGTAGGTGCATGCTCCACGTCTATTCTTACCGTTACCGTGGAGACAGCAGATGCAGAACCTCCATTTTTGGAGCTGCTGATCCAGAACAAAAAGGTGTGAACTTCAAAAAGCTCCCAATTTATCTGGAATCGGGTTTCTTTCACTTTCACTTTCAGACCGTGGTAAAGTCAGAGTCAGGTTGGATATTGGACAGATTTTTAATTTTCTTTATGAGCCTCTCATTTTCTGGACCTGCTGGATCGACACCTTCAAACCTGACAGAACAGCAGACTTCAAAGAATCTCAGTTATTCTTTTGATGAGCAAACAGCCCCAGCGTGAAGCACGATCTTAGGAAGCAAAGCAGACTCGTACCTGAGCATGGAGCGCCCCACGCAGGTAGCACTCCCTCCACAGGCCCATGCAGGGCACCAGGAGGAGGGGCAGCAGGGGCTCGTAGGCGTCTGCGGGTCCCTGAGGTCCACACGTGGCGGTGAGCGTCCACGCCTTCAGCAGCCTCTCCAGACCGGGCACGTTCTCCGTCGACGGCGCCCTCCGGTGGCTCTTCTTGTAAACGCCCGAAGCGCTGCTCCGCCATGGAGGCAGGTTTCCAGGACAGGTGAAGGACCCCCGAGAGAGCAGGAAGACCGAGCCGGGGGCGGAGTCAGCCGGCTGAGGAGCAGAGCTTCAGCTCAAACATAAACGGATCCAAGAACAACTTTCAGAATGGTTCCGGTTTGGTTTTTCCCCTTAATTCCACCATTTCAAACTAAACTTCGAGCACAAGTCTTTACTAAAAAGGATTCACTCGGATCACAAGTGCTTTGTTTCTAACAGAAAATCAATTTCCTGAAATCAAAATTCCTGACTGACACTCATCAAAGTCAGAGAGAGTCTGATCTTCGTCCCGCGTTCGTACCCTGTGAGCGTCCAGCTTCGTGTTGAGGTTTCCGTTGAGCAGGGGCTGCGGTGGGGGCATGGGGGGGACAGGCTGGGTGAAACAGGCTCGTCTGTCGGCGCTGTACTGCAGAGCCCAGTCCCACACCGGAGGAAGAGGAGGGTCCGCCGGGTCAGAGGAAGAGTCCGGCTGCAGCGCATCCCTCCAGCCGTTGACGGGCGTGTAGGACTGACCCAGGTTCTGCAGATGGTCGAGAGCAGAGCGGCGGACTGATTTCAACCCAAAATCTGTCTTCATCCATCCTTTGATCACGTGAACCCAAACCTACTCTGAACCAAATGCAATGAAGTGACCAGACCAATGAAAAAGTCCTGTTGATGCAGTTTGAGACAAGAACAAGTGTTTCAGCTTAACAAAAGGGTAAACCTACAGAGTAAATCAGATCTATCACAGGTTAAATTAGGGATGCCCCAATTAGGTTTTTTTTGTTCCGATCCGATTCTAAGTCATTTGATTTAGAATATCTGCTGATACCAAATACTGATGTACGACAGAGAATCGGGGCCGTCAAAAAAGCAAGAGTAAAAATAAGAGAAAAATGTCCTAAAATTATGAGAAAAAAGACAATAATTTACACAGATAAAGTCATAAAGTTATGCGGGGGGAAAACTAGAGAATAATGTTGTTAAATCAGTCCTCAGCAGGCCTGTAAGCAAATAAATAAAAGTTCTAGCTGTCTTTTTCTGGCCTTAAAGCCTAAAATGTTTGTTTTTCTTGATGTAAACCAACATCTCTCGCCTGTTTTCATCAATGTTTGGTGCAGCGGGGGCGGAGACGATCTGGACTGAGTTGATGTCCGTGTATTGTTGCGGCTGTTTGTTTTTCCGGCGTTTGTTGTATTCCACGCAGCCTTACCTGCACCTCAAATGCTAAACTCTGCAGTTTGCTATCACAGAGATTTCGCGATTGCAAAGTTCGCAGATTTG
The DNA here is from genome assembly GCA_037389245.1 of Oryzias sinensis. NCBI lineage: Eukaryota > Metazoa > Chordata > Actinopteri > Beloniformes > Adrianichthyidae > Oryzias > Oryzias sinensis. The sequence goes on from CM074491.1 coordinate 5,013,125, forward strand.
TTTTTGTGCGCCTCCTGCTCAAACTGCTGCCATATTCTGCTGCTGTTCATGAAATGCCAACCTTTACTAGGGTCATTCTTTGTGATAAAAAGCTTGGAACATATAGATCAAAATGATGAGAATACAATATTCATTTGAGGATCCAATAACCTCCTGATCAAGTCTTGTACAACACGATCGGATGCTTTAGATGTTTGCTCCTGAAGCTAGCGACATAGAAAAGGGCAGACGTGGCCGGCTGGGGAACGTCTCTCCATCTGACCTCCTCCGTACCTGCGATCGCTTGCATCTCTCTCGCTGACAGTTCCCCAGGAAGGTGGAGAAGAGCGGCAGGTGGATGCTGTCGTGCAGAGCCAGCAGGAAGTCGCCGGTCAGCTGGAAGCGAGACGGGAACTGGAACCAGAGCTGCCAGACGCAGTCCAGGAAGAGCAGAAAAACCGGAGCCTGGGGGGGGGGATGCACCACAGGAAGTTGGAATGAAAGGTGGGGGGAAAAAGAAGACAGAAATTCTGAAATCCCAACTTTCAAGGTCTTCTTATAGTTAGGAACTAAATTTCTCACACAGATGAGAGCAATGGGATGATGGGAAATCAGATCCTTTTAAAAGCTTTTTTTGTCTTAAATGCTGTCGAGCAGGAAACACGTCTTTCTTCAACACAGACTGTGTTTGTTTGATCTTTTCTAGATTAAAGTCAGACTCCATATTGAAGAGGTAAGAGATGCTGATTTGATTTGGGTCAGGTGGGAATCCTTTCTGGGTCACGCCGAGGCCTTTCTCCAGATTTGGTGCGATTTAATCAGGACCTGTGGGTGGGTGAGCTCCTCACCTCCTCCTTGTCGTTGTCCCGGTGGTAGTTGATGCGACTGTAGAAGCGGTGTCCCGCCATCACCCACTCCTTCTGCACCAGGCTCTGAAAGCCGTGCTGGCTCCGACAGTGCGGGTCGCTCATCACCTGCACCAGGCTGGACACCACGCAGCTCATGTCCCGGTCCTCAGGTTCTGCAGAACCAGAGGAAGACCACGAAAGCCTCAGTGGAGAGTTCAAATGGTCACTTTACTTATGCAAATCTATAAAATCTACCCGTTTTTTCCTTTAACATATTGATTTTTTAAAAACTTTTCAGCTTCAGATCTCACTCTATAGTCTGGATGTTGAACAGATCAATAAAACTGTTTTTTTTTCTTTTCTCTGGAGCATCAAAGTGACTGAAAGTGAAGCAGCAGAGTCCTTCAGTCATCCTGCTGCTTCACCGCCTGATGAGGAAATTCAACATTACTTCCTAAAGTGCTCAGCAGGGCCCCTGCTGGGGGACAAAGTCTGTTCCCTCTGCAACGAGGAAGAAGGTCAGCGCAGCTTCAGAAGATCTGACTGAACTCAAATGTTTCCTGTCCCACATTCCTCTGTGACTGGCTGAAGGTAATTTTTTATTTGTTTATTCTGTTTTAAGGGCGGCCATTAGTTTCTCTAAGTGTGACTTATCCTCCCGACTTTTTGGATTTGGCCTGTTCGTTCCAGAAGGGGTCTTCTGCTTTAGGAGTGAGGAGCTTCTTCTGCTGCTGGATGAGGAAACACCACCACCACCTGCTGGGTTTATAAGGGAGGCTCAGGCGGTGTCACCCCCCCAGAACATCTGGGACCGGACGAGGAGAATGGAGGAACACAGTGCAAAAGGATTCCTCTGTAAAGTCATTAAAGTGTTTGGGGGGGGGCTTTTAGAACAGCGGGGAATTATGAAGACATTCTGGTTTTTTTGGCTTCTTTATGTGGCATGTAAGATTTGTGAGGTTTCCAGATGAAATGATATATTTTTATGTATTTTAAGGAGGCTGTAAACACCCAAAAGTTCCGGTTTCACCCAGAAAATAAGCTCTTCAGAAGCTACAGTTGGTTAGATGTGGTAAAGGTGACGTCTGACACATTAATAGCGTGACTCAAACATGTTTTAAATACTTAAAGTGATTTTCCCCTTCACAGCGTCGTTTGAGCGTTAAGGGCGTCCGTGGATCACCGGGTGAAAGCTCAAACTAAGGATCTGGAGATATGTTTCGGCAGGACGCATATCTACTCTTTTTGGTTCTGCATTTTGCATGAGAGCCTCTCTAGCCGTCTTTTGTGTGGACCTCTGGGCCGTGAGGCTCGGTGGAGTGTGGATGTTCACAGCTCCTTCGGGGCAGGGGGAGGTGATGTGAATAATGCACGAACAACATGAGCCCGGCGTCATGTGACTCACCTTGCAGGGCCACAGTCAGGTGACCGCTGCGGAGCAGACAGGCCACCTCCGAAGCTTTCCTCAGACAGAGCCTGCAGACACACAGGCAGATGCTTATACACCAGTCATAACCACAATAAGGTTTTTTTTTAATATATAACCATTTATAGATTAGAAATACAACCCAAAATGAGAATCGGTGCAGTTCCCAAATCAACCACTAGAGGGGGGTATTACACGCGTCTCCTTTCACTTCAATGTAAAAATCCAGAAAAAGATTGATTTTATGGCACATATACAATTACTTCAGGTTGCCCAAAGAGCAGCTCAATATATAACATTACTATAATATCACCACATAATGCCAGAACAATTTTCATGCATGAGTTTTTTTATTTTTAATGTTTTTCCTGGACTTCTTAAGAGAACCCCAGGACAGAATGTTTGAACACTTCGCTGGTTCACAGGTTTTTTTTTTCTTTAGATAGTTTTTAACATGTTTCCAACCACTGATCCACAGAGGTTGAACTGGGCAGCTCCACTGGACCCGCTGGGGTATTGGGGCAGCTTTGTGTGTCATGTGAGCCGATTCAATGGGCCAGAGGTTAGGGCTCATCCCGTTTCCCTGTCAGTCTAACTCTTTACCTCTCTTGGGTGACTGTTGTGCGCGCTCAGGGCGCCTGGGCCCGCCTGACTCCACACCTGGATGCCTTTCATGTCAGTCAGACTTCGGTTTTCTCACATGAAGCGGATGTAAGGAGTGGAATCCTCACTCAGACAAGGCGTTACCTGACGTGGTCCAGCCAGTGGGTACTCTCCAGCGTCGATAACCACTTATCGTCGGGGACAGACACAGATGTGGAAACGTCTGCAGGTCAAAGCAGGGCAACAGCATCAGATGGGTGCCAGCCGAGGTAAAGGCCTGAACCTGTCGGGGACTGCAGCCGTTCTAGAGACATTTTTTCAATCAATATGTCTACTTTATTGTCCTGTGATGGACATTTGTCTTGGGCTGAGGAGCCCACAGCTACAATGTAAAGAAAAATAACAGAATACACAACAAGACAACACCCACAAAAACAGAGACACTTGCTCTAGACCGTTCACAGTTCGTTCAGCAGTCTTATGGCTGATGGAGAGTTCTTAGAACTGTTGGTTTTATATTTGGCTGCTCTGAAGCGTCGTCTGGATGCCACAAAGTGAGGAAATCACTGATGATTTTATGAGCTAGACGGGTCACAGAACGCTCAGAACTGTACCTATGACCTTCATGGCTGTCCTCACCATCGTCACCAATCAAACTAGACACACAGGCCGTGGCGGATAACACTTTCAAGCACCGATGTGAAAAAGGTCCACATTATTTTGTTGCATAGAGCCTCAGACAGAAAGAGTGCATCCTTTGGGCCAGACGGGCACAGAGAGTCAATGTGTCACAGCAAACGTGAGAACGCTGAACCTTTACACGCCGTTTGTGTGAGAAAGGGTGGAGTTTAGGCGCCTTGTTATCACCGCTGCTCCTCAGGGTTGTAGACATTACAGAAACACTTTAAAACTCTAAACAGAACCTACTGGAACAGACGTCCTTCAGGCTTTTGATAACCCTTCAAAAGGACAAAAAGACTTGTGTTGTGCACGCACTCACCTCCCAGACAGAGGGTGCGCAGGCGGCTGTGCGCCAACTGGATGTCAGAGGGGGAAGGCAGCTCGTCCCCCAGCTCCACCACCACGCAAAGCGAGTTCTGGCAGCCGAACAGAACCGTCTCCAGGTTCCTGCGGAGCAGGACGCCTGCTGTCAACAATCTGAGCTGCTGCGAGGCCACAAGGCCGATTCCTGTGCTGTTCTGCTGTTTCATCTGAGGGTCAACACAGTTCAGTGGTCTGCGGGTTATCGCATTAAAAACATCTCCTACAAAAGTCAGTTTGTAAAACATGTTTTCTGTTTGAAACACTGTTGTCAGTTTAGATGAAAGGACTCTCAGCCTTTTCTAGTTGTTCCTTTTCTATTGAGGTGTCTTCATTTACGGTCTCCTCGTCATCGATCTACTGAAACTGTAGACAGCTAAACTCTTGAGGATGGAAGAACTGTTGTTAAATGATCTTAAACTACAGTGGGGTGTTTATGTTTTGTTTACTGCTGGAGTTAACCAGGAAGTTGACAGGACTCCCAGACCTGATGTCGTCCTTCTCGTGGTAGATGTTGTTCTGGAAGATGGACATCCGCAGGAGGTCGCTGCCTCTGGGATGCCGCCAACACCAGCGCTGGAACGCAGAAAACGTGCCAAAGTCACCCGCAGTACGGCGTTCTTCAAGACTAAGGAACCGCAGATCTCAGCTCATTCGTGCAGAGATCCACTCAAAGGAATCAAAAAGTCTCAAAATTAACTTAAAAAAAAGGAGTTAGAAAACAATTTGGTAAGTTGTTTTACTAGGAATTTAATATAAAAATACTTATAAATATATTTGTGAATGAATGAACGGTTTAAAGTATTTTCCCTGAAATATACCCATTAATCCCCTTTCTGGTTCAACAGTTACAATCACAATTATTATTGAAAGCTTTCTCTAGTTACATTGTGGTTAAAGTACGATTCCGATCGTCTTTAGATCCATTTTCAAAATGTTTCCAGTGGTATTTTATTTACAATGATGCTGTTTTTAGCCAAAACAAAAAAAACTGTTGTTTTCTAGGATACAGTTTCTGCAGAGCAGCAGGAGTTCATTAGAAATTCACCTAGCTTCTACGTCACAACTATGATCTTTTACAGAATGAATGTTTTCGTCTGCTCCTGTTTCACAATGATTTGAATATAAAATTATGAGGTTCAGCTTTTATTCCATGGGTTGAACAAAAAGATTTCATAAAAATGTGAAAAAGTAAAGCATTTTTTAAACACAATCAAAAATTACTTTTTCACATTTTTATGAAATCTTTTTGTTCAACCCATGGAATAAAAGCTGAAAGTCTGCACTTCTGAGTTGTTTTATCTAAAATTCACTGTGGTAAAATGTACAGAAACTAAATGAGAAAGAATGTGTGTCTCTGTCCAAATATTTATGGTCCTGACTGTATTTGTCCTCCATCATCAGAAAAATGCCATAAGAACATGTTAAAAACACCATAAATTAGTTTTTTTGCTTCCTTTTTTATTCTATTGTTTTAATGCTTAAATGCAAAAAAAACTATTGTTTTTCTAAAAAAAAAAGGTAAAATATAAAGGAACAACGTTGTTTATGTAACACAAAGTGAACTGTTGTAATGACAAATCAAAGCAGTTTTTATTTTATTGGGATTCTGGATTTGTCCGTATTTATTCATAGATGTTATGAATGTTGCTTTATGGGACAGAAACTGCACATTTATGAACTCACAAATGAACATAATGGTCTGAAAATGAGCAGCGTGGTTTCTGTCAAACTCACAGGAATACGTCCTTCATTGAAATGAGCGAAGCTCTTCTTCAGCTCCGTGTCCAGAACCTTCTGAGGAACCACGATGAACCTGGACAGACTGACAGAACCGGAGACGCTGGGTGTACAGGCGGCTTTCGGCTCTCGCTTCCTGCAGAGATGCAGACCCGCCTTCTTACCTGGTCGACATTTCGAAGCGGTCGTTGACGGAGCTGACTCTCCAGCCGGTGGCGCCGCACCGCTCCAGCTCCTGCTCCCAGTCTGAGGCCGAGTCGAACCAGTTCATGCGGGCGTCTCGGCGCCGGTTGCTTAGAAACTGCTTCATTTCTGGGGGAGGAAAATTGAAAAGGCACATCAGCCGAGGGTTGAACTCCTGCCAAACTTCTTTTCATGCTGGAGATGCAATGACTGGAGCATCCTTCTACAATCCCACACCAAACATTTTCACTTCTTACAGTAAAGACAGTGTTGTGTTTTACATAAAAAATAGTCATGTAAATGACCCCCCCACCCCATACTTACACACTTTCATGAATATAATAATATGCACCAGGACTTAATAAAAAAATGAAAAAGGCAAAAAGGTTTTGTTGGATTATAGGAGCACACAATAAACAATCACACGCTTTACTGTTTGTATGTCTATGTAATTAATAGGTTTTGGATTTTTTCCATTCGCTGCTTTGTCGACTCCTAAAATAAAATGAATCAAAACAAAAAAACTAAAGAAGACAAACAAATAAATACACATCCATACACAGACATATTAATCCATAATTAGAATTCATACAAACAATTAGAAATTCAAACAATTCATGAATTGTTTGAAAAATAAAGAATTGAAATGTAAAAGAATAAATAGAAATACACACATATGTATATAAATATCTAAAAAAATTCCTATATTTTTTCCTCAATAAGCTAAAATCAAACTGTGAAAAGCAGCAGAAGACCCAATTCTAGGTTTGAAAGTTAAAATGGATAATAACTGATTCATTCCGTCTATCCTCATAAGTTAAGCTGGTTTTTGTCGTAAGTATAAACGCAGATAGACTCCAAATTATTTATTTTTATGGAGGGAAAACTTTCTTTGCTGCAACAGAAGTTCAATGAGGAAGAAGGGGGAGCCTGACGGTGGTCACGCGTGGGCTTCTACTGTGCCGATGTTGCCGATCATGACATTTTTGGTTTAGTAAAAGTTGGCAGAAAATTTGCTGCCTTTTTGTTGTTAGAATTATGTAGAATTAGAGGTGTTGCTGCATCATTTATGGAAGAGCTGCCAGTGAGGGCCGGACAGCCTTGTGCAGCTTTAACCTATAGTGACATACTGCAGCGAGCAGCTCGTGTTTCCTCTGAAACCTTTAACCCAGCATGAGAATGAAAGGCTGCTTTCACCACAGAGCTCCGTAAAAACAGGCAGTCGGTCTCCCACTGTTTCATTTGGAGGGGTTTAATCATTCTTAAATCATGCTTTTTAATTAACGTCAACACCCGCCCCTCCCTCTGCACCACAGGCCCCACTTAAACACAGATTGCCTCCCAAGCGGCTCCGCTTTGTCTCCCATTAAAACGCTGCGTCGGTCGACTTTAGTGCCATCGTGGTCTGAGCAGGAACGCTCCGGATTCAGCATCATCCCAGAGGAGCTCCGTCTCATTTAGACAGGAACAAACTGATTACGAAAACAAGTTACAAACGGCTTCTCTAGTAAGTCCAAAACCTGGTTTACAGGGTTTAAGGAAACCTGAGGAAGATGGTGTCTGTAAATTGTGTGGGCGTTTGCTTCTCACTTCAGGCATGAATATTCAATGAATTCCCAACAGGAACATAAGCAGAAGCGCTCAGTTCATCCCGATTTTCCTGGCAAAAATCAACTAAAATTTCCAGGATTTTATAAAAAAAAAAAATTCAAGAGTTCAAGTTATTTTAGATCCTGACTCCTTAAGAATCCAAAAAGCAGTGAGACCCGCGGACTCACCCACACTTCCAAGCGCAGCGTTCTGGAACGATAAAACCGATCCGGGTTTGAGAGGCTGGTAGGTCTTGGCGATGGTGTAGGTTATCTGAGGAGGGAAAGAAAGCACAGAGCCCATCAAAAAACGACCAGGGTCATCACCTTTCAAGCTCAGTGGTCTACGAGGCAGATCGTCTTCTCTGAGCAAAACTCTCAGCTCGGAGACGCCGATGTCCGACGGAAACCAGAGCCTTGAATCTGAGGAAGAACACGATCACTGAAAGACAGAGCGGCGCTCCATCATTCGCCGCTGTTTCGATCTCAGGATGAACGTGAGGCAGAAACCCCTCCCCTTCACACCGGATTTCAATGCTGTTCAATTCAATTCAACTTTATTTGTGTAGTGCTTTTCATGCTACAGAGTATCTCAAAGTATAATAAAATACATATTACTAAGATTTAAAAAATAATTCATGCTTAAAATAGCAAACATAGCAAAAATAAATACTAATAATAAAATAATGAATAAAAATCAACACCTACACCAGTACACTCAAAATAAATCGCTAAGATTTATTACAAAAATGTAAAAAAATTGCACAATACCAGTGGCTGCAAACTACCCTCACATACAACTCTTTACAAGCATGGCAGCAAATCAACAGAAGGAGTTTCCACAGTGACTCAATGTAGGACCAAAGGTTCAAACCTTAAAAGAGATTTAAAACACCCGTCAAACACACGAACTAAAACCTGTAAAGGTCAAAAACACCATATGAAAACAGCTTTTAGTAGTAAAACTGGTAAATCTGTCAGACACACAAGTTATAAAGCGAGCACGTCACCTTAAACATAAAACAAAAGTTCCAGGAAAACTCAAGGAAAGCTCGGCATTCTAGCACATTCAAGGTTACCATTTATAGCAAATGTCGCCAACTTTTGCACAGCTTGATATCGCGATACATTTGCGATTTATTGTGAAAGTCTAGTTAATATCCTATTTTCTTTGTGTGCATATGTTTTTTAACACTCTGCCTTTTTTAAGTCTATTTTATTTGCTTTTATGTAAAACACTTTGTGTTTCAACTAAATGAGAGCCGCTACACAAATAATAAAGTTGGAAGTTCAAATCAGGCTTTCCATGGAATCCATTGCTTTGGTTTTCACGGTGCTGTTAGGAGAGTAGGAGCCTCAGCCTCCATCAGCGGACCTGGACTCACCTCTAACACCTGGGCGTCCGGAGTGAGGCGGTCAAACAGGAAGCAGATGACCCGCATGTCCCTGCAGTAAAGCAGCAGCTCCTCCGGAGTGAACTTCAGCGAGGAGTTTGGACTCACCAGCTTGGTTCTGTTTGGACCCACTGAGAAAAAACGACGAGTTTAGCAAAAATACAACAACAAAAACATTTTAAATTAAAAAACAAAATGTACGGAGGTGGAAAACAAACACGTGTCCAAAAAGATTGTTCTTTGGTTTATAAATTTTACGAGGTTTGGTGTTCCTGATGAGTTTTATTTCTTTATTCTCTTTTGTTTCCCCGATTTTATTGTTTTTGTGTTTGCAGCTCGTTCTTTTGCCATCACAATCGTCTTCACTGTGTCTACGATGACAAAGTCATTGGTTGTGCTCCTAACATTGTTTACATTGTTGGTGTTTGTCATGTTCCTGTAATAAGCAGAATATCACAAACATGAGGATAATCGTCACATTTTGATGTTTTTTCCTCCAACTTTATTTACAGTTTCACTGTAAACCATTGAAATAAAATAAAAAAGTCTTACCAACGACGACCTTCTCTATCGACGCCAAAGCCACATCGTGATCTCCCAGAAGAACCGGGTCCGTGTTGTCCTGCAGGAAAATGTGCAGCATCAGTCTTCGGCGTACGCCACGCCTCGCGGCTGGATGGGCTCTGATAGGAGGAGGCGAACGGACTCACGTCGGGTTTGGGGCCGTCCTGAGGAACGAAGGCCACTCTGAAGTGGGTGCAGAAGAGCGTCCCGGACATCCAGCCTCGACCTTCTCTGGCCGTCAGCTTCTTCCTGACCATGAGAGCTCTCTGCAGCACACACTCGCCTGGTGGAGACACACGTCTGCCATGAGTTCCTCCATCATACACTGATCCTCACTGAGGATCTCTGGTCTGACGTGTTCGCATAGAGGACGACAATTTGAGATGAGGTCAGAGGACACAACAGGAAGTAGGCAGACCGCCGCCACGAAGGAGAGGGAGGGGGTCCTCAAACATGTCCTAGAATTGTTAGCAGCCCGTGACGAGAGAACAATAAGAGGCACTAAAATTCCTAAAAACCATCTCAATGATGTCAAAAACATCAAACACTGGAGGGGGGGGGTCACATATAACATCCACACGCCAACACATTCACGAGGGGAAAAAATGAAGGCCTATAGTCGGCCAGAAAGCAGGTTTCCATGGTAACAGAGTCAAGGATAGGACAGGAGCGTGTGATGAAACAGCTCCGTTCTCTAAATATGACAAACTTCACCTTCCAGTTTAGCTTTCCGGACTCTTCGCTTATTCAGCGTGTTGGGGAGGGGGGGCAGGAAGCTAACAGGAAGTGACCATTTTTACAAATGAAACAGAGAGCGGAAGCCCCCCCCCCTTTCCATCATTAACGGCGTCTTTGAGCCGTGAGCGGTGATTGTGTTAACGCTCTCTTTGAGCGTCTTCTGGAGCTGAAAACATCCCTGTCGACCACATGTTGGAGGAGGAGGAGGAAGAGGAGGAGGAGGAGGGGGGGGAGGGGGGGGGGGGGGTCAGCAAACACAGCCCTGTAGGTCTTTGTTTCCTGGGGGGAGAATTTCTTTAAACAGAGGATTGACTTCAGGTGGAGTCATCAGGGAGTGAAGTGGAGATGTTTGAGCCCACACCCCCTGAAAAACAACCCATTTCCTGTTGACCACTATCATAGAGGAGTGTTTGGAAAGGTGCAGCCGATGCAGCTCGATAAGCCTCAGAGTGGGCAGCACGCAGAGACAGAATTGGAACAGCAAGGTTTAAAAATAGCATCAGTGTTGATCCTCGTCCACCAAAGTGGTTGAGAGTGGTTCTATCTGTAAACCTGGAGCAGTTTCTCAATTTAGAAGCTGTTTTTTCACCACTAAAGCCTCGGCTCTGAGTCGGAAAACAAGCTCCACAGAGGCAGCGGGTCTTTGTGAGTGTTCAGCAGAGCTGCTCCCTGTGGAGGCCATGTTTACAGGAGCGCAGATGACCCGTCGACTAGCTGCTTCCCTGTTTGTGTGAGCAGATCTTGGTTCTGAGTTGATGCTACGGAAAATCCAAGCTTTTCTTTGAACCCTGAACAAAGTCTGAGCTGCAAGGAACAGGACTTAAAACCTAAGATTCGAATCAAACTGAAATGAAAATTTGCGAAACCACATTAAAGTTTCACTCCGATCATCTTTAGATCTATTTTCGAAGAAGCTCCCAGTGATCTTTTACTTATGGTTATGCAGTTTTTGGCCAAAATCAAACAACTTGTGTCATTTTTCAAGACAAAGTTTCTGCAGAGCTCATTGGAAATTTGCCTCTGAGTTGTTGGCATAGAGCAACCCCGCCCTCCCTTCCCCTCACCATTTCCATCTGCTCCTGATTCACCATAATTTGAATATTTTTTTGGTTGCTCCCATTGACCGTATACAAGAACTGGACTGAGTTAGTGTGACGTCACCAACGATTCACGTCGCGCTCCACCCAAATGACGTCAATGTTGGAACCAGACGTTGCTATTAAGCAGCGATGGGTCGGCTCAGACCGACCATTCTATGGCGAACCCTTCTAACCAATCAGGAGAGAACTTGTTGGAAGTCCACACCCTTACCACTTAAATATGGACTCGGGAAGTTCTGTCAAACGTTTTGAACAGTCGATGTGGGGGCCAGCAGACTCCACCTACTTTTGAGGTATCTGATTGGTCAGTTTATAACTTAAATAAGTTGAACTACAAAGAAAAATATCAGGAAAAAAATAGGATTATCCAGAAGATGTTAAAAAAATGTAAAATTAGCAAAAGAAATCTAATTTATGCAACAATGTTGACTGGTCAGACCTAATCCAGAGCTCCCAGCTGATTCTGACTCCCAGATTCTCAAAGCTTCGCTTTGTTTTGGTCACATTTTTCTCTCATTTGCAGCTGGGATCCGCAGAGCAGAAGGGGTCAGAACAACGGAAGAGGGGGGGACTTCGACCAGGCTATTATGGGATACGTCTACAAAACAGCGTATCAGGAAAACAGTCACTAAAATTCTTGTCGCTGAGGGGCGGAGTCTCCTTTGATCAAATAGGCGACCTGCAGATGCTTTCTTCAACTGGTCCAGATGTTGTTAACAGCTCTTCAAGGCACTTTAGCGTAGGGAGTTGGGTCATCTGGACCCCCAAGACAGTTCGCTACATACTTTTTCTTCAATGATTTGTGATCTTCACTGGTGTCCATGGATTACATGAAATCCTCTTCACCTTGATCCATCTTTTTCATGGTAGGGAGAACACGTCAATGTGAGGGGGGGGGGGGTCATTTTGACCCAACAGGATAGCAGGGTTAAAACATCTGCTGCATAGCTGTTGTTCATCAATCATCCGCCCTTAATCCTGTGGTAACGTTAGACCCTGGAAACATGGATCGTGGCGGCGCTCCGAAGGGGGTCCAGCTCGGCGGCATTGTGTGTAAATGGACAGTGCAACCCCCCACCCCCACCCCACCCCCAATGGCAGCATTGAAAGGGTAAATGATCCACCTATAGCCGCTGGGGCCGTCCTGAGCCGTTTGCTCTCCTGCAGGCCGGCTCGCTTTCTGAGGTCCAGTGTCGCGTTGTTACATGACACCGCCGCCGTCACGGCGAGGACAGAAACATCTGCAGACACAGCTGCTTCGTTCTGATCCTTAGAGGAGCCCGACAACCAAACCGTACAAGGCACTGTGAATGGAGGACTTTCCTCACAGGAGAGAGAGGTCCTTCGTAGTTTGTACAGACGTGTGTTCAGCAAGGCGAGAGCGGCAGAAAGGGAGAGTGCACAGGTGCAACTCGATTCCTTTCACCTTCACTCTGAAAGTATTACAACAAACGGAGTCAAACTCACAAACCAGACTCCACCTCTGGAGAAGGAAAACAAAGCCCGTCTCAGACAGCACACCACCTTCTCTGCAGCTCAGCTGCTTTCAGTTTGAGGAAAAGAGCTCCAGACCAACCCGCTACCCAAGAACAGCTGTGTTTCTAATCTGACTGGAATGAAGGTGGAGAAAGGAGAACGGCAGGCCGAAGGCCAGGAAACATCAAGCAGAAAGCGTTTGAGGAAAACAAAACCCCTGCAAAACCAATCCATGTGACATTTTCTCCTGGGAGATAAAAAGTCAAAAGGATGAGAGTAGGGAGGTGAAAAGGGCAGAGTACCTCATGGAGACGGACAGAAGCAGAGTGCTGGGGGCTCTAAAAAAAAAGACTATAAAAAGATAAGAGAGGCATCTGCTCCACAAACACTCCTCCATCCTTCACACGCACGCCTGAACATTCCAGGGACGAGTGTCAAAACCTGACATTCCCAAAATCTGATGGAAAGACATGGCAGGACAGAAACGTTTGGCCGTTCAAATCCTTGGCAGGAAATGACGTCACTGTGACAACAGAAAATCCACGATGGTTTGACGGATGTCTGTCAATCAAAGTAGCATGCCCTCATCTGTGCACAAATTTGACCATAAGTACAGATTAATAATAACGCCGTAATTTACAATTCCCCCCAGTAAAGAAGTCCTGAAAATGACTTCCAACGTTGGGGAGATACGGGTTTTGGGGTTTTCCGGTCCCACGGAGGGACACAGGGTTTTCCGGTCCCACGGAGGGACACAGAGGAGAGCGGCCGCACCTTGAAGGGAGCACGTGTGTCGTTCATAGGACCACCTCAAAAATGGAACGTACCATTGTCGTGCGTGTGAAAAGTGTATTGTGACGCATAAGGATAATCACACACTAATGACGTACAGGTGACACTTAAGCCATAAGGTCATTAGTGAGGTGCGACCTGACCACAAAATTGCCACTCTTCTACACTCCGGTTGTCTACTTTCCTCATTTCAAAGAGTCTGGCTGCAGCACGACCTGCTGCCTGCAGCTTTACCATAGAAAAAAGTCTTTAAGAATATTTTCTTGTGGCATTTTTCTCACGACGGAGGACATTGATAAGGAAAATTAAAATCAACAATGTGTTTTCATTTCTTTTTTTAAATCATGGGAGCAGACTGAAAAATTCTGTTTGAAAAAAGCTAGTAGTTGTTACATAAAAACTACAATCAACAAGCTTCCTGGCCCGCTCCATTCTGATGCGTACACCTAAAGACAAATCCATGAACATCTTTGTTTTCCTCGTCTGAGCTGGAATCTGGATCAGAACTGGACGGCTGGATGGCACCGATATTGCTCGCCATTTTTGCTGAACCGCTAATGTTAGCGTGGGGTTGTGCGGGGCTGTAAGCTAGCGAGAGAGAGTGTTAAAAGGGATGATGGGATATCAGCACAGGCTTACTCCTTGCAAACAAGCACAGCCAAAACTCGGAAGAGAATTTCTAATGAACTTCTGCTGCGCTGCAGAAACTATGTCCGAGAAAATGACTTTTGGTTTTGGCTAAAAACGGCATAACTGCATCACTGATTAGGTAAAATGTGTTAGTTTGTTTAAACAGATCAATTAAAAAATTGAACAACCCGAGATTTATTAAGCGTTGTAGTAAATAAACCAAAGTGAACAGACATTTCACACAACTTACAATCATTTCCGGTTTTGATTTTCTTGAGTATTTATCGCTGACATACGGACTCCAGTATCTACCGGGTCAACAGCTCACCCACAAATTCAAATGAATTTGATGTCTATGGCACCTTTCAGAGAACAGCTCAAGGTGCTGTACATAAAAAACAAACAAGAACGCAAAAATTCCCACACACGCATTGGAATAATAAAATAAGCCCCTCATAATATAACACAAATAAAAGAGAAATGGTTAGATAGAACTAAAGCAGAGAGAACCCAGAAGGCGCTGTCCGCCCTGTCCTCTTGTTGGCTGGGGCGTCAGCATTTAACCTTTGCGCTATCTTGTGGGGTAAAGATGACCCGGAGGCACATTACCATTGGGAGTGGGGTCATCTAGACACCACTAAACAGTGCGCTGACCCTTTTTTCTTCAACGATTCTTGATCTTCACTGGTGTCCATGAAATCCTCTCCACCTTTATCCACCTTTTTCCTGGTAGGGATAACACGTCAATGTAAGGGTGGGGTCATCTGGACCCCACAAGGTAGCACAAGGGCTAAGCAGCACGAGCTGTCCCCAGCACCTCCTGCCCCACAGTCCCCCAACCCCGGGTCCAATGTGCCCCACCCGGAACAAGAGCCGCCAGAGGACAAGCATGGCCAAAACAAAAATGTCTGCTACTAAATTAATGCTATTGTAGTCTTTTCACACTTCAGCAACATCTATTAATAATAAAAACAAATCATTTGAACTAAATTAAGCCGCAAAAATCTCTTCACCGTACATGCAATTAGCTACAATAGATTCTTTTCAAACCTGATACAGACTTTCTGATCTTTATTCATTTGTCGTTGAGTTTCCGATGGTCATTTAGAAGCAGATGTGCTTTTATTGTGAAAAACTCAGCTTACCGTCATCATAGATTTTCCAGGTGTGTTTGTGACACCATCTTTAAATCACTTTTTTTTTCTATCAGGAATAAAACTGTGGGTTTTGCTGTTGAAGCTGCAGAAAATGAGTGAAAGTACAGGTAGATGTCTAATGAGCGCTTTGGTCAAAACAGCACCTGGATGCTGAGCTCACCTGGCAGACAGCGAAGCCCAAACATCTCCCGGCTCCGCGCCGTGATGCTGCTCTGACTCAGCATCCTCTCCTTCAGGACAAACAGAGAAGAAGATGTTGGAGTTTGAGCACAACTTAAAAAAAAAAACAGCAGAAAAAACAAACATTTAAAAGGAGGAGACACGCATATCGCGCGTGTCCGTTTTTTTTTGTTGTTTTTTTGTGTGTGCTAAGATGTTTTCCTCCGGTTGAAGAACAAACTCCATGAGATCTCCAGTGGGCCGTGCCTTCAGACAAAGACGCAGTGATTTCCATGTTTTCCTTCTGGATTTTCGTGTAACCAAACGCGACTTTCTCCGGTCTGTAGTAGAAACCGAACCCAACAGAACCGCACAGGCCTTTTAGAATCAGCGAGCGGCACATATGCTTCCACTTAACGTCATTACCGACACCCCCATGAAGGCCGTTCAGATTGAAATATCGCTGCACGCCGAAGGCCGGGAACAGGAGACGAGCTGTAAACGAGCACTTCTGACCACAGTGAAACTCAGTTTGAGTTTAAGCCCCAGCATTGTTCCCAACACAAGGGAGCTTTTGAGTCGGCCAGTGATGTGCAAACGACAACAAGGGATCCTCTTAGTCTGTGCGTTATGGCCGCAGCTTCTGCAGTGTGCTGGACTCTGCCCATGAAAAGCTGCACTCGTTTACGGCTGATGTTTTCTCTGCAGAAACTCGCAGGTTCTGCATTTTCCCTGCCAAGAACCCAGCAGGCTTTGAAAATAAAGATAAATCCACTCTGGTGGTGTAAAAAGTGGAACAGAAACCCACCACGGCTACACATTTCTGAACGTCACTTCTGCCAGAACATTGCTGCTGCAGCTTTTTCACTTGGTCTGTTCTCCAGCACCCACAGAAAACCTGCAGCTGGATGCCTTTCTGGCTCTAAAGGGATCCAAAGGGACTTGGATCTCTTGTTGTTGAGGGGCTGGGGGGGTTACATTAGAAGAACCAGGAATTCCTCTAGTTCTCTGTGGACTTGGGTGCACATAAGGACAGAAGAAGATCCTCTGACATTCATATTTTGACGTAAAGCAGCAGCAGATGTGGAAAACACAAAACAAAAAAAGCGCCGTGACTGGGAGAGGATCTCAAAACCACGTCTCCAGCGTTTCTGCTGACTGTTCATCCTCCTGTTCATTGTGCGGTTTTAAGTCACCATTATTTCTTCTTCCATTGCCTCCTCCTCTTCCTCCTTTCATTCTCAGTGGCTGAGAGTTATTGCAGTTTCCATTGCTCACGGTTTCCCCGGTACTGGCAGCCAGACTACGGCTGTAATGTCCTGACCACAGGCCAAGTGCATTTTTTTGGGGGGAGAGGCTTTGATATTTGCAGCCATTGTTTGATTCAGGATGAGACACGCAAAGCAGCGGGTTTGTTTATATTCTTCTAATTCGGCGGCCTGACGTGGACCTGGAAGGAAAGTGACGGCACCTTGGCTGAACAGGGATGAGTTTTTCATTTTAGGAAAAACTGGAGCTCTGCGTGTTAAAGCCAACTGAAGACCTGATTCTTCTTTTCTCCTGCTCTGACCAGAAAAAAAAGGCCTAAACCAAACTGTGAAATGGATCGTTTTTGGTGCCGATTTAACAGCAAATGTGTCCGAACATAAATATGACTGAACTGGATTCAAATGCAGGTTAAAATGATCCATAAATCTTTGATAAAGTGGACTTTTTGAGGATGAAATTTTAAACAGCAGCTGCTCCTTAAATTTTCATCGGATGAAGGATTTCCTCACATTTCTTTATCAGCGCTCTCTCCGTCTTTCAGCCATTGCTTCCTTTTGCTAAACAATATAAGGAGTTTGATTCCATTTCGCCAAACTTGAATTCAAATCCATTTCAATGAGAAGCACACCAACACGTGGAGGTTAGAATAGAAAACAGAAACTTCATTTGGAAGCCTCTTGGAAACGTTTAATAGAGAGGAGCAGGTGAAACATCCACCAAAGTGATTCCTATCACCAGATTTCACATTCTGAGGAACTGAAACGGGTGCAAACGCCTCCTTCTGCTCCGCTTCATCCCTCAGACACAGAAAGTCCCACAGCAGATGTCTGAGTTCCTGTGAAGGATCTTCAGCAAACGTTTGGCGTCTCCATGAGAGACGCCGACGAGGGCCGCCACAAAGCGAAACCTCGTGTTCTCCCCTCCCCTGTGCGTCAGCAATCACACAGATCATAAAGCTGGAAGTGCTGCGTAGAGGATCCTGGTGTTCTTGGGAAAAAAAAAAAAAAAACACCATTCAAGATGAAAGCTGGATGACGGGACCCGGGCTTCCTGCCCCGCCCTGAATTCCTCTGTGACTCGAAGGCAGCCTGTTGTTGTCCCACTTTACCACAATAACAGGCGGAGTTAGGGTCACACCACAACACCATAGCAACAATATCCTTTTTATAGCCCTTGTACAGTAATTTCTGTAACACTTCATTCTAATAGGATAACATTATCTAATAATATTGCTCCGTTGGGGCGAGTTACAGTCTTTTCTGATCCATCTTTTAAGGCTGGAGAACATGCAAAGAACATTTAAGGACACTTGTCTGCAGGAAATGACACTCAAACAGCTGGATTTGAGGTTTTTCTCTGAAGTGACTCAAGAAGGTTCTTTTTTTTTTCCAACATAGGCAAAGGGATAGTTTTGAAAGGCTCCATTTCAAAACTGAGGATACTGTTGCCATGTAACCATGGCAACAGTATCCTCAGGCCGTCTTCATTTGAGCTCACTTTCCTTAATATATATAAAAAAAAGCCTAGAGAGCATAGATGACCATTTATTTTGTTTCAGAAAATAGAATCCACTCCACGAAATAAACCAAGGATTGTTTTTTTTATGTGTGAATAAAAAAAGAAAAAAATTAAAGACGTTTCTGATGTTTTATTTTATTTATTCTTTTCAGGTTTGACAGATATTGCCTACAAAAACAGACCTCCGAAAAATTAAGCCCAAAAACAAATCTTGTATTAGCTAGGTAGAAAAACGGTTTACTTTCCCCACGGCTCGGTTCAAATTTCCGGGTTAAATCCGGGGTCGGTATCGGTTCGATACATGTGCATTTGTGTACGACAAAATTTCAGAAAAATCCTATATTTTACTTTACTAATGACCAAGTAAGAATGAAGAAAACCGTTTCTAGTTGGCTTTACTAAGCCTGGTGTAACGTAATAAAACAATAAATAAGAAATCCTTACTACACACATGTTGGTTTGTGAAATGTCCTGCTAGAATAATTCCTGATCGATTGTGTTTTCCCGTCGACTCTGATCAAACCCTAAATTGATACCGTCAGAAGCAGTCAGATATCATCTGTGGACCATCCGATAAAAGATGACGACAGCATCTCCGACTCCCACGGGGCTGCTCTCACGTCTCACCGTGTCTGACTCGACAACAAGTCGGCTGCCGAGGCTTTGACCCGTCAGAGTCCTGTGGTTCTTCCTGACACAGCGAGACAGTCCTGCCTCTTCCTGATAGCATGGATGTTTACACGTGAGCACTAACAGAGCAGCCGGCTCAGCTGAATTAGAGCCCGCTGCTGATCACACACAGTGTTACTCCCGTGAGAGAAATCAATGGAGTCATTACGCATTCAGAGCAAACCCTGAAGGACAGAGCTTTCCTTCAGCGCTGCTGGTTAATTATCCCCGAGCGTCAAATCAATGAACCCCCGCAGCAGCCATAAATCTGCCCCTGATTTTACCAGGAGCCCCTTTGTTCTGCTCCGTTTCAGCAGCAGCGCCGGCTGGTGCTCAGCTGAACCCGCCACTGTGAGAGCGGGATTTTTCTGTCACTCATTTGATCCTCTTTAGGCAAAGCTGCTTCTGCTGGGCTTTGTGTTGAAGGCCCTTCATGTCAACCGTTTCAAAGCTGATGGAGAGAACTGGAAGGGGATGGGGGGGGGCAGGCTGAACCCCCATAAAGCAGAAGGTCTGAGCGCCTGGACGTATAAATAAAACGTACGCAATATTCCAATTGAACATGTGGTCTAAACGCACCAAAAACTGGAAAAGACGAGGGATGCCACAAAAACCGAACCATACGCTGCACCATTCAAGACCCACTCCATGAAAAATGGTGTTTTTCACATGTTTTTGTGGCATTTTTTGATGATTTGACACACATTAATATGTTTCTGAGTATGTCTGAGTATGCGCTACAGTGGATGGGCTATAAGCTCCCTGCTCTCCTCCGTTCTGATCGCATCCACCTGCAGACAAAAAGATCCAGGAAATGTTTTCCTCGTCCCAGCTGGAATCTGGATCTAAACTGTACGGCTGGCTAGCTTCAGTTTTGCTCGCCGTTTTTGTTACACCAGTAATCTCAGGCTGGGGTGGCGAGGGGCTGTAAGATGGCGGAAGACGGGGCAGGCTTACTCAACAACTCAGATTTCAATGAGCAACTGCTAGTCTGCAGAAACTATGTCCAAGAAAACAACACAGGTGTTTGAATGTTTGCCCCCCAAAAAAGGGGGAACAATTATAAATAAAAGAATGACTGGATACCAGTACGTTAACATTTAAAGTGTCAAACAGTTGTGCTAAAATTAATCTAGGATTTATTATTTATTGTTTTATTACGTTAAGCCGACCCAGAAATCGACGTTTGAACCGAATTGTGAGGAATGTGAATCGTTTCATCCCAGGAAAACGCTAAAAATGAAGGACGAAACAGAGCGAAAAAAGCAGAGAGCCACAGAAAGGCCATCACAGCCGGTGGGGGGTGGGGGGCTCTGTATCTCATCAGCCCTCCCCAGCATGCTGCTCCACGTCTTCAACCCCCCAGGCTCGGCCACATTTTCATCCTGAAACCCACGTCGGGAATTCTAATAATCATATTCAAAAGTCCCGAGCCATCCCACCGCCGTCTCCATGGTAACTCCCAGATGTTGGAAAAACGCACCCCCCCAATTCCACATACAGGCCCTGCCCAAGGGGAAGAATACATCTGTTACCATTTTGCCCTGCAGCTGAGCTGCAGAAAATACCCAAGCACAGACCAAAAAAAAAAACCTGGCAGTGCAGGCGCTTCGACCCCGCCACGTTCAAAGGCGTCGCACTAACTGTTCACGCCACTTCAGCACCATGTAATCCTAAACAAAAGCCGCTGGAGTTGTCAAAATGATGAACGATGTCTCCACGCTTCAGGCCCCGATGAAGCAGACCCCCGCCATGAGGGCAGATTAGGAGTCTCCGCCCCTCGACTTCATTAGGCATGCTGCCAATAACGGGGACTGTAATTATCCACGCCCTCGTTAATCAGGCGGGAGCAACAAACACAACCGTCACGCCGTCTCCTGTTCTTCTAAGGGCTCTGCCAACAGGATGATGACACCACTTCCTGTCTCATCCTGATATGCTGTTTGACCCCTTTTCACCAACAAACACCAGATTCCTTCAGCTGTAGAGCAGATCGAGCTCCAAACGTAACGCCGTGTGACTTGGGTGGATGTAACGGACGTGTTGGATGTTTCTTCAGAGGAGGATGGGAGAACCATGTGACATAGAATAAGGACTTAAGTCATTTTAGGAATAAGTAACGGTTTGGCATGGTGTCTCCAATTCCAAACTACTTTATCACACCAGTTCTTGCCTTATACCCCTCACAAAGTCCTGTTTTCATTTATTTACCATCTATCAATAAACAGACGTAAGAAAAGCTTTACAGTAGCATCTAGTCAATTGCTACTGAACTCTGATTTTACTGTATCTCTAACGGTTTACACAACTAAAGCAATTCCGAAGGATTCTGAAGCGGCCAAGCGCTGATATGCGATACTTAACAAAAGTGAAGTGTTTGAAGGTAAACCGGCTGATTCTGAAGCAGCTTTGTGCTCATTGGCGAATCAGCAACCCTTGGAATTACGTAAACCATATAAAAAGTTGAAGAATCACAAGAACCATTAGGTACTTCCGGATCCAACATAAGGAAGTAAATTCAACTGCTATTTTTTCGCCATGTGAACGTCGCCATGTTGGAACCGGAAAGCATCAGCAGGCAGCGATTGGTCCAAGTCGGTGTGAGTCAGCTTTTCTATGGCAACTACTCGGACCAATCAGGAGACAGCTTGTTGGTAGTCCAACCCCCTTCCACTTGCAGGGCTCCAGACTAACTTTTTTCACTAGGAGCACAGTGGCCCCTAACTGAAAATTTTAGGGGCACAACCAGAAAATTTAGGGGCGCATACCGTAAATCAACATTCTAACCAAATCTACTAATTTCCACTGCATTACGAATAAATACTTTAATAATAGATGCAGAAATTACAATGTGCTGTTTCAAATTCAGTGTCACATTTTATTCTGAACTTTTGAAGATGCAACAACATGGTAAACTGACAGCACCATCGCTGTCATGACAGTATAAATAGCAAACAAAATACCATACATTCAGAAGTTTTTAGTAACAAGTGATTACTGTAGTAACCTTTCGGTCATTTCACAGTTACAAACAATACTTAAATGTATGTAAACATTAGGGGATGGAAATTCATGTTGGCGACACCAAATAAGTGCAGCCAAGATGCACAATAATTTGACATCACGCAGGTGGACTCAACGCTGAGCAGATCACCTGGTGTGTGACGTATATTTTTGTTTTTGCTCCAACATCACCTGTCAATCAAAATAAAAATATCTCGAGAAAGGGGCTGGAGCAAGGCGCCAACCTGAGCGAACACAGCTGGAAATTTAGCACTGCACTGACTGAAAGCTGCTCTACAGACTACAAAACAATGAATTATGGGAAATGTGTCCTGATGGGTTTTTGTAGTTCAGTGATCAATTAAAACAATTTAATATGCCAACTGATTAAAATAGGCTCAATACATTACAAAATATTAAAATGATTATAAAAGATATAATATCACAAATCACAGTGCATACTGAGGGGAAGAGGGATATTAAAACTAAATTGAATGTTAAGGACAAAACTTCCTGTTCTCCTTAAGTCTCGCTGCAGCTTCACCTTCACACCCCCCCCCCCCCCAGGCACGGCGCTGGTTCATCTTAAACACGTCTATCGTTGCATTTTCCCCATGTGTTTTAAATGTGTCTAAGACTAAATCGTGTTGTTGCTCGCACGTGTTTAATGTTAGAGCCCCGTTAGCTGTCACGCATGTAGGTGTGGGAAATTTCTGCTCCTCAGCTGACCATCTCCCGCGGGAGCGGTGAGCTTCAGTGACAGCCGCGTATGAGAACCGTGGTTTACTTCACGAGTTTGAGACCCCTGCTGTACACTCTGGCACTGGTACACTAGCTGCAGGTCGGAAGAACGAATCAATAGTTCGCTTACTCATAGCTCAGACGCACATATCAGGTTGTGATGAAATTTGTCTCCGTTTCCTTCCCACAGATTTTTACGCGCGCTCGATTATCTCTAGGCCCCTCCCCCTCCACGCATTTCGCCACTCACAGTGGCTTTCCCTATTCTTCTCACACGCAGTGGCCGTATCACAGACAGGCGTCACGCGAGTGTGTGCTCGCGTTTCATGAGTATGTAAGCGAGTGTGTTTGTTTACGATTGTGTGTGTGCTCGCGTCTCATGAGTATGTGTGCGAGTTTGTGCGTGTGCGCTCGCGTCTCATTGATTATTGATCATCGACGTGCCCCTTCCATGTTTAATGTATAAAAAATACGGATGCTGGGGGAGGCAAATTTACTGGTCGCACATGTGCGACTAGACGTAAAATTCAGTCGCACACTCTCAAATTTTGGTCGCAAAATGCGACCAATTGGTCGCAGTCTGGAGCCCTGACTTGAGAGCGGGAAACACGAAAATCTGTCAAACGTTTCGAACGTTCAACCACGCACTTTTATTGAGGCATCTGATTGGCCAGTTTAAAACTTCATAACTTGCATGATATAACATGGCTTCTTGGAGCTTGTGGGAACTTCCTGTTTGGAACGCCGGGCGGGGGGGGGTCACCAAGTCCAGCTCTCACGTACAGTCAATTGCTTCGGAATGAACGCCTGATGAGAACAAACACGCCGTTCGGAATACTCTGCCCCAATCAGACTCATTCCGATTTGGTGAATTTGAGTTTCCAATCGTTTCCAGACAAACTAAAAGCTGACGCTATTCCCACATATTTACGTGAAGACAAGATGATCGCATCGACCGCACAGAGTTTTTAAGCTCTTCAACGGCTAAGTGTTGTTAGCACGTGTTAGCCTAATCCTAACTCTTCCTATAGGTCCGTTCAGCCAAGAATAAAGCACGGACTGCACAAATTTTAAAAAATATGGGCAAACAAGCACCTAATAACAATCACAACCATAATAAATGCACGTTTAGAAGATCGACTCGCTCTATGCCGCAGCTTTGTTAGTTTACAACGGAACTAGCTATTTCTTCTTCTACGGCCATTTCGGGTATTTTAGAGAGTTCTGCGCATGTCCAAATGATTTGTCCCGACCGAAGGTGTGGCGTGTGTAAACTTTTGTTATAATCGGATTAAGGTTTTCTGGGCCCATGTACGCATTTCAGTTCTGACCCGATCTTTCATCCGATCAAAGATATTGTGCACATGGGACAGCAGCTAATGGTTCAAACATGTTTTGGTTCTCTTCAAACGTACTGAGCCAAACTTTAGGGCTCACTGGTTCTTGGGCGGGAATGGATTACCCCGAGCCGAGTCAGTTGTAACGCTGTTCCGAGAATAAACTACAACCTTCCCATATAAATTTACAACCTTAAACCCTGAAAGCCTCTGGAAAATTTATAAAATAAACCCAACTTGGATAGTTCAACCTATGATCTGGGTCAGTAATATCAGTTTCCTGCAAATATGTTCAGAACATATAGCACTCCAATTGTTGGCGTGGAGTAAACCCACACTGGCTTCCCATCATCCCTTTGTTTACTCTCTCTCCTACTAGTAACAGCGCCCCCCCCCCCCCCCAATCAAACATGCAACAAAAAATGGTTAGCAATTTTGGAGCTATCCAGCCGTACTGTTTTCACGTATTAATCTAGTGGTATTGTGTATGTGTCGCCACGGAGACCCTTGTCCACAAGTGAAAGCATCCTAATGGAGCGGAGCAGGGAGCTTGTGGCCCACCCAGAGCAGCACCCACGTCACAGCTACCGGCTTTTTTCAGACATGTTTTCGTCCGTTCCTGATTCACAGCGGTGTAAAAGGAAGAAATACACAGAAAATGTTGCTTATATGTGTCCTCTATCATCAGTAAAAATGTCACAAGAACATGTAAAGCAACAAAACATCGTTTTCACGGGAGTAGGCCTTTAACAATGCTTGTTATATTTAATAAAAATGCTTGCTTTTTTTTAAAGATATAACACTTTACACTATTTTAATGTTACTTTACACTATTTTAATGTTAACGTGGGGAAAAAATGAAAAGTAGAAGGTCAAACAATTAAAAATGTATTTTAAAAAGTAAATAATGCTTAACATTCACATGTTACGCTGGTTTGAGAGGAGTCAATCACCGGGACTAGTTCACGTCAGTCGGCGTAAGCTTACCTTGATGTCCGGCAGCATTTGCCTGACTTTGAACGTGGTTTTTGATCCCGTCAACATCTTTGGCGACGGTTTTTGAGGCAAAACCAAAACAACACAGAGGGGAGGTCAACCCCACAAAGTTTGGTTTTTAAAAAACTGCCAGTGAGCTAAGAGACTCGCGGGGTCGAGGTCCTCCTTTAGTTCATTTTTTATGTCGCCGTTAAATCGAGCAGAAACGTCCGCGGCGACAGCCAGCCCGGCCGCCGGCTTCTTCTGCTGCTGATGAGGCGTTCAGTGTCCGCAGGGAAACGGCTTTCTCTCCTCTCATCGCTGTCCTGGATGACGGCTTCTGTGTGAGCTATCTGCACTCCAAAGCACCGGTGCACGCGCGGCTGAAACGCGGAGGCGCGGTTGGTGAAGGAGGGATGCGTTCACGGTCACCGCCGCCCCATCCGCTCCGCTTGTTTATTTCTTCGCCATCGTGGACAAACTCGCTGGTGGGAAACGGAGAACAGCGCCGGCGGTGTGGAGCTTCTTAAAGCGGCAGTACATCTGGATCGGGGATCGGTTTGTGCTCTGGGGAGGAGACCCTCACAACGTTCACCGGGAGGTGGAGAATTCCCCAAAACCCAAGAGGAAGTTAGTTATTCGGGCTTTTCCAGATGTTTTTAAATCCATCACCACTTATGGCACAGGTATAAAAACAGGGGTATGGAAGAGTTTTAAGTCCATAATTCAAAGTAACAGAATTCTACCACGGTAGTTTTAGGGCCAGTTTACAAAATTTTTCTTTTTTTAAATACGACATTAAAGTCATAAATTTACGAGAAAAAGCCTTAACTGTTAAATTACGAGAAGAAAATGGCGAATTTTTGTGTTTTTTAAACACAAACATTTTGTAATTTATGAGAAAAAGTATAAGTTGACAAGAAAAATAACCAAAGTTGTCTGTTTATACACACAAAAAAATTGCATTTATTATATTTAATAGGTTTCTGATACCATGATAATTAAAATGAATGTGCATTTGGCAATTTACTATTCAATATGCAATTCAGCCAAGCATTTTGTAAAATGCATTTTTAAACTCCATGGTCAAATTCCAAAATTAAATTCTCAATAGAAAATTTCCTATAACTTTGAATTATGGGCGAAAGAACCTTCCATACAGGAGTTCAGACAGCATAAGAAACGACCATCTCTGAATACATTACATTACCATTTTTGGTGGTGGTGGTGGGGGGGGGGCATCTTCATAAAAATGTGTCATTCCTTACTCGTTCATTAAAGGAAAATGTAGAAACATTTCAGTTAAAAAATTAGCAAAGAGTTACTCATTTTTAGGGAGCTTACTGACAAAACTGTACTGACAAGAAGTGGAAAAGATGCAACTTCCATGTAAATTAATTACAATCTACAATGAACATGTTTTGTTTTGTCTGTCAAAAAAAAGGTTGTAAGCAGTAACTGAAAACTCAAACATAAAAACAAACAATCATTTTACCTTCATAAACCCCTTTTTTCCAGCTGCACCTTTCTCTGATCTTTCATAAAGTCTTTGCTCTGATCTCATTCATACTTTTGGAGCAATAACTTCCCTTTTGGCAATCCAGATAGAGAAATTCCTCCCCAGGAAGAAAAGGGAAAGTCTGCGTAATCCTGAGCGACACTTTGCCTGGCTGTCAGGTGAGGAGATGGCGTCCCGCTGAACTATAATAGAGAGGTCTGGATTTTTTACCACATGGGAAACTCTTGAATATTCCATGAGCTTCTCTGGTTTCTCTAATACATAAAACCGTGGCAGACAGTGAAGCATGCATCATCTGAGCTGGAGTTATTCACTAATGTATAATGCAGCAAGGTTAAGGTAATCCAGAACACAGATAACAAGAAGTTTTAGGCTCTTTCAGTTTTGCTGAATCATTTAGGAAAGTTCTGCTAAGTTTTTCTGCCTAGTTACAGCCCAGCCTGGCTGCAGTGGAGCCCAGTGTCACCCGTTTAGCTCCACCAGGGAAACCTCAGCTGGAAAAATGCTCCTGTGATTAAATACTGATGGTAAAGGCATTCCAACCAGTGTTTTCCTTTAAAAGCAAAACATGAACACTAAAATTGATCTTTTTATGCCGAAGATGCTGTAGAAAAAAACGTGGATTACTTTTTTTTTTTAAATCTAGAATAATAAAAAAACAGCTGATATGGAATAAGACGATTCAATTGAAAACACGGATTCACAAATTAAATAAACAATACAATTGTTGTGCAAAAATGCTGATTTTTATCTAATACTTTTTTTAAAACTGCTGTCTTAAATAGGTTTTAATGCAAAAGTTGGATTTAGATCAAACTTTAAAGTCTAAGGGAACGAACTAGCAAAGCATAAAATGAAAGATAATTAAAAAATAATAATTGTACATCAAATTCAAAATACGGAATCATATTTGGACTCATGAAAAGTTCGGGTCATCTAACAACACTGTGGATTTGGTCAATTTAAGGCTTGTAGTTTAGAACTTTTAGACAGAATAGTGAAAACTTCCCTTTCCAGGTTTTTCTTTTCTATTTATCCACTTTTTCATTTAGCAGTTTTCCATCTTTTTCTCACCGTCTTGCACATTTTTATTTCCTATTTCACTGATCCTTATGTAGTTTTCTTAGCACGGCAAAGATATGAATGTGAGGTTTTTTTCTTTCCAGCCGTCCTATTTTCTTCTAACTTCCCACT
Organism: Oryzias sinensis; assembly: GCA_037389245.1. Taxonomy (NCBI): domain Eukaryota; kingdom Metazoa; phylum Chordata; class Actinopteri; order Beloniformes; family Adrianichthyidae; genus Oryzias; species Oryzias sinensis. The sequence goes on from CM074491.1 coordinate 5,040,769, forward strand.
AAACAAATGAACATTTCAAAGCACCTTTACCTGTCTTTGCAGTTCTCATACATTTTTATGCTAAAGATGCATTTAAATCAACATTTAAATGCATTTCACAAATGTTTGCTTTCTTCAGCATGAATTAGTTGATTTTCAGCTTCTTTAATCTTTTTTTTTGCTCATTTCACATTTTGAAATTCAACTGAGCTTTGCAGCATAATTAAGCATCCCCAACTTTTCAGCCGTCTTAACCACTTTAGCTACTTTGATTAAATATTTATTATATTCATTCTTTAAGGTACTTACATTTCCTTTGAGGTTTTCTCTTTTTTAGCCGAATGAGTAGATGTCAGTTCACTTTGTATGTTTAAAATTAATTTTTGTCTCAGTGATTATTTAGCTTCTTTTTCTAGCTTCTTTTTTTATTATTTTAAACCTTTTTCAGCTAATAAAGAAATGAACAAATATGGCTTTATTACTATTTTTGTGCATATTTTGGTGTTTCTATTTTTAGCAACTTGAGTCTATTAATTACTTTTTGTAGTTGTCAAAATCTTCCTTTCCTTTTTTGTTGCACATTTGAAGTTTTCCCTCATTTTAGCAAAATTCAAAACGACTAGGTGTGATTAAAAAAAAAAAAAACTTCTTATCCCTCAATTCTTATTTTAGTTAAAGTGAATCTTTACTTAAACTTTTACATCGTTTGCTTTTAAGAAATTAGAGGAGGTTAAAAAAACAGAATAAATCAACAGTGAGCATTTTGAAATACAATGAGAATTTATTCAAACAGTGCAAAAAATAATATTAATAATAACAATCTAACATAAAATCTGATGTTCTATCCAGATTGCACTGTCACACGGCATCGGAGCTCTCCTCTGAAAAATAAAAATATGTATAAAAAAACCCAACACAAACAACAGGGACAAAAAAATGAAATCAAGTTATTAATGCACTTGGTACAATGGTTCTCCGTTTGCATGCAACAGTGTCAGTCCCATGCAGCTCCAGGTATTCCATGTTCTCTGTCATGAGTTAGGAACTTCCTGCTTCTCACAGAAGGGACAGAAAATAAAAGACGCGTGTGTGAGTGCAGACCGGTGGTTTCGAGATGTTTCAAAATAAAACTAAGAAATAAAATCCAGACTGCACAACAATTAGCCGTGTGAGAGAGAACGTCCTAACTTTCCCAACTAAACATTACCAAAAAAGGTAAACTATATAGAACAAAATCTTTCTATAAATATATATATTTTCTTCAATGGTTCAAACTGAAGTCAGTTTGCAGTGAGCAGGCCCTCTGGGTTCTCCTTCAACGGCCAAAACTGTTTTACCCCGACACGCTTCGGATCCACACGCGTGGAAGAAGACGACAAAATACATTCTTTATCCTTTACAAAAAAAAAAAAAAAAAAAAAAACCACTGTAAAACTATAGCCGTACAAAAATAAATGGAAACATTTGTACAACCTCTCCTTCTGCTTCCTTTTTAATGAAATACCCAAAAAACAAAAAGAGGGCAGACGTTTTAGAGGCTCTTAGAAAAATAAAAACTAAAACAGGATGGTTTGTTATCTGATTACTACTTCGGAGAAAGCACAAAGCTATCTTTGTTTTTTAATTATTATTTTTTTTTAAAAAGGTGTCATTTTTTTTCTCTAGAGTCCTTGCAATAGGAACCGCAAGTTTGAACACAGAAACATTCACACAGTAAATGCAAATATTATAAATATTATTGGAAACCAGAAAACGTCAGTGTTTTCATTTCAGAGATTCCCTCGCGGTTTTAGCAGCTTCAGCAGCACAGAAGATACCTTCATCTGTGGAAAATGCTCCTCCTGTCAGCTGAGAGAGAAAGAAAGAAAGAAAGAGCCAAAAGCTGCAGAGAAAATTAACCCAACAGTGCCCCCTTTGGGCAAGGCAGTGAATTGCATACTGAATTGTGCTTTTCTAATAACCTTAGACAAAAAAAAACCCCATACAGAACCAACACAAGTCGAGTACCTACAGCTGAAATCTACTTCCACTAATAAAGGGGAAATAAACAAAAACATTATTTAAATATCTTAAACAGTGTTGAGGGTGGAAGACTGAAACTAATTTACTAACGTCATCGGGCATAAAGTCAAAATGCAGAATTCGTACGCTAATCTTTGGGCATCGTTGTGGAGGAAACTGCAGGCGAGGAAGCAAACTTGAGGTTTGTCAGAGGACAAATGAGGAACAAAGGCATCTTCGGTCAGTGGGCGACACGAGCGCCGCAGAGCCTCTCCTTCCTGGAAAACAGGTGGCAGTGTCTGCAGGGACGAGCGGGGAGGATCTCACATCAGGAAAGTGCTTGGACTGTGCAGAATGGATTTGGCTGAGCGAAAGCCAGAAAAAAAACTAACAAACAAACAAAAAAAACGTTTGGATAACTTCCTGTAGTACGAAAGGGTTGCAGCTTTCTGCTGGAAACCTGCGAACTCGGCCCGCTGACCGAACGGTGCGTTTTCAGACCCACTTTAGACATCCAAACAGCAGCTCTGCAGCACACAGTTACTATTGTTCCAACTCATAAGGTCCCTTTGGGATATAAAACGCATATCTGGAGATTCAGCTAAAATCCTTCGGTTAGTTTGGTGTTTCTACAGCAGAAGTCGGAGTCTTTCAACCGCACGGATGAGTGAAGGCAGAGTCGGCCTGCAACCTGACGCGGCGAAAACAGGAAAGCGGGAAGACCTTAAGTCATTGACCTTAAATAAAACACCAAAACCTCGTGTTTAGGAAAGTTTGGGTTGTTCCATAAAGCTGGTCAGTGGCCTGACCTGGTCAATAGCTCTCAACATCGTCGGAGGTTGACACCTTTAAAGTCCAGTATAATGATTCACGAGTCAGACATAAGGTGAGGCTTTGGCCAGGGACGGCAGCCCAGACGTGCGTTTCCATGCCTGCCGAGCGGTTAATCGTTAGCGTTGCATGACAGATTGAGTTTGCATAATGCAAATAGAGGCTGGAAAGCAGTTCAGCGAGCGCTTTGCCGTTTCCAGAGACAACTGACGCGAGCATCCTCTAACCGCAGCGTCCGTTTAACACTTAAAAGATCTTCATGGGACATTTAAATGCTTTCCACACCCTTAATGCGGCCCACGCATGCGTGTGCAGATGCGTGTGCAGATGCGTGTGCAGACGGGCGCAGCGCTCCTGTTTGTGCTTGCTTCCCTGGGTTTGCAGACGTCTAAAGTTTCTGCCTGTAGTGTCACGTACTCAGCCTGCCATTTACATTCTCTCCACTAGGAGGAGACAGCAGCAAGGTGAAGATCTCTTACAAAAGGAGGAGAGCCTGTTGTTCCCACACACACACACACAGACACACACACACTCACTCATACACAACACCTATGTAAGAGCCACAGCAAAATGAAACAGAAGTGCAGTCGGTTCATCCTAAGGTCCAACACCAGCCGGACACCAGCCCGCTGTCCCTGGTTCCATCCACTCTCTTCACCTTTCCAGGTCAACGAGACAAATGAGACACCCCCCCACCCCACCCCACCCCCGCTCTAATTTAACGACACACGAAAAGGCCACTCTTATACGGGGAGCTGCAGTCGGGTCCGTTCAGAACCGGTGGATGCCCGGTTCCGCCTCCCTCTTCTTCAGCTCCTCCTTGTAACAGCAGGAGCAGTAGTTTCCAGTCTCGGGGTGTCCGTAGTAGATGCAGCTGGGTGTCCGACAGCGGCTGGACTGCAGGCACGCCAGGCCGCCTGCGCTGCCCAGCGAGTAGTGTCTGACTGGGGCCTGCCCGCTCCGGGGGTCCAGGGTGGAGCTCACGTCCCGGAAGCCGTTGGTGTAGCTTCCGGCGGCGGGTTCGGCTCCGGGGTAATCCGGCGGGTCAAACTCTGGGGGGTACGAGGGCGCAAGGCGAGGCGGACTCAAGGAGGAGGGGCCTTGAGAGATGTTGAAGTGGGGGTGGGAGAGGCCCTGCGATGTGGGGCAGTGCCGGGGGAGGGTGGCGTACGACGGAAGGCCGGAATAAGAAATCGCTGGAGAACCGCCCGCTAACTGACGGCGAGAATCCAAGAAGTTGGGCATGTAAGGGTGCTGAGTGAGGGGCACAGCAGCAGGGGGGGGCTCAATTAAAGAAGGTCGAGGGATGGGTACCACCCCCGAATACATGGAGGGGCTCAAAGGAGAGTACTTGAACTGGCTGAAAGGAGGCGACAGGTTGTCTGAAAGCTCCTCTTTGGCCTCATAAGGCCGATACTTTTGCTCCGAACTACCAACCGGCTCCTTTTTGGGGGGCTGGACGCTGTTGACCACGCCTTTCCTCTCCGCGTCCCAGCGCTGTTGCTCCTGCTCCACCCGGAAGCGCTCCTCCGCATCCGCCAGGTAGCGCTGGATCATCTCCTCCTGGAAGGGCTGGCGGTTGCTGGTGGTGAGGAGGCTGGAGAAGATGAACTTCCTCTCGCCCTGCATGGCGGCTCGCAGGATGCCCAGGCTGACCTTCACGTCCGCGCTGTACTTGTAGTTCTCACTCTCTGTGCTGCTCCCCCCACAGCTGCTCATGCTGCTCCCCGTCCCGATGAGACGCTCGCTGCCCGAGGACGGGGAACCTTTCCCAGAATCCTCGGAGGCTTGGGCTGAGGGCGAGCTGTCCTTGCTGCCCTCCCTGCCCCTAAATGAGCCTTTCTTCTTCTCTGCCCCCTCCTGCTTCCCACTAGCCCCTCCGGCGTTCTTTCCCGTCATCAGCCCCCCCACATTTTTCTTCAGCTTGCTGCCGAGGCTTTTGCCAAAACTCCCCAGTTTGTTGGCCACAGAGTCGGCCCTCTTCTTGTCCTTGTCCTTCTTACTTTTGTCCTTCCCCCCCGACCCGCTGCAGGAGGAACTGGAGGAGGAAGAGGAGCTGTTCTTGGCCGAAGACGCGTTTCCGTTGACGGTCGGTCCCGTGGCGGCGTCCCCGTTGCCGTTGGAGCTGCTGCTGACCGACTCCTTGTCAGATTCACCAGAGTCGGGGGGCGTTCGGGCGTCCTCTCCGGCCGAAGCTGTGGGGGACTCGGGCTGAGCCAACGGGGCCTGCTGCAGGGAGACAGGAAGACGAAGATCAGGACGGGAAAAGGACCTGAGAGAAGATGCCGTCACTGTAATGGAAGGAAAAGCAGGGGCTGGCTGATGGTCAAAGTTTCACCTTACGCTGATGATGGGATTGTTTATTTTAAATAACATAATGAGGAAGAATAAAAAAATAAATAAATGAAAACACACTTGGAGGTTAAACACGTTCTCTCACTTTATCCCAGTTCACCTTTCGCTGTTTTGGGAATTTTTTTCAGTGCAATTTTACAAAGATGTTTTTACAGTGCGTCATGATTGGGTGTAGACCTCGTCGATCAATGTCCTCCGTGCCGTGTCTCCTGTACAGAATGCATTCTGTTTACCAAATTCACAGAAATCTTAGACCGGGACCTGATCTTTGCTTTCATTCTCTAAAACTGAACTGATTTCTAGGAAGCTTTGAACTTTGGGTGTTCAAACAAGACGTGTGTAAAAGGTTATGTTTGTCTGAGAAAAGTGTAGAAAAGGAGTAATGAGGAGTTTCACAGCCTTGAAACATTTATTTTGTTTATTACGGGTTATTTTCAGTTTGCAACGAGGGAACACTTTATTACAAAATCCTTCTTTTCAACTGTAAAAACAGCAAATATAATCAAGGAGTTATTTCAATCACCATATCCTAAAATATTCCCTTCATTATAAATTTACATTTTTCAAGTTCTAATATGTCAATTTGAAACTCATTTCTGCTGACTTGAGGGGTTTTAGTTCATCTGTAATTAGGTAATAAACTCACTCTGATCATCTTTTTATCTATTTTCAAACTGGTTTTTAATTAGGATTACGCCGTGTTTGGCCAAAAATCAAACTAGGACATAGTGTCTGCAAAGCGGCAGTAGTTCATTGGCAAGGAGCACCCCGCAGAGTTTGTAAGCTCTCGTGTCAAACTGTATTTTTTCGTCTGCTCTCGATTCACAATGATTTGAATAAAGGAGTACTCAGAAACGCAATTGTTAGCTTAATTTCCTCTTTAAATGCCCTCCATCATCAGAAAAATGCCACAAGAACATGTAAAAAAAAACCTGCTGATTTTATCAGAGTGGGTCTTTAAAGATGGAGAAAAATGAGCAAAATAGGAATTGAAAATCTAAAACATTACTTCCACACGGATTACTGCAGCTCATGTGGGACAGAAATCCTGAGAGAAACTCAAAAAAACAGATGACATCATTTGTGGTTTACCTCACAGGGCAGCGGCAGCCAGGTGACCGTCAGGTAGGTATGCAACATCTGGAGCTTAGCCTCCAAAGACAAAGCCACGCTGTAAGAAAAAATAAAAAAGACAGGATCAGAGAAGCATGCAAATACTTTTAGAAGGAAAGGTATAAACAATTGTACACAGACTCGCCACTCCAGGTTTGTGTCCAAATATTTTACACCTTTCCTGTTTTTGTAAACTAACTTGCATGATTGATTCTTAGAGCACGAATACTCCATAAATCCTGTTATTATCGTTTGTTGAGGGGTTTATTTTACTACTGAGGTTGGAAACTCGGGTGACGACTTTCCCAGAGTGTGCTCAGTTGCTGCACTGAGGTGGCTGCTGGGGTAAAAGGTGCCTAAACTGCCCCTGGCTGTGCTGCCCTCACATTCTGCAGCGGACTTTTAGCCTCTCAAAACCATGCAAACGGCCGCTCGTGTAATATCCTCTGTGCCGACCATTTGGAGTTCAGCAGGCGTTCTCGGAGTCTCCAGATGACATAGATAATGTCGCAGGTTACAGTTTCTGCTGTTCTAGCTTTGGCTGCTGGCGCTCATTCATAGAACGTCTTTCTAGCTAATCCTGTTGTTTCTAATCTGGAGTCAGGCGTCAGTGGCTGGAGGCCGTCGTTTAGTGCTGCAGGGCCAGCGCACGGCGGTGAACACGTGCTGCTCCTGACCCCAATGGAAGGAGGACTGCGCCGTCTGCGCATGTGCGAGCCCACAGCAGCACGTCAAGGTGGTGTAGGTGTTTCTATTTTGGTTTTGGTTTTTTTTACCTCGCCAGCATCACGTTGTCCGTGTCATCCTTTCCCCACTCCCAGTCCTTCCCAGGATCCACGGCGAAGTGCAGAGGCAGCATTTTGTGCTCGGAGTCGGTGAGCGGGATCACCACTGCAGAAAACGAGAAGACAGGCTGAGCGGAGAATCCCAGAAATAGGCTCAGTTTTATGCAATTTTATGAACAAAACTGTTCAACCATTGAAAACTCAATGAATCTGCAGCTGGAGTTCTTCAACATTTTCATTAGCATTTATTTGTATTTTATTTATCTTTATCCTTAAAAATACCTTTGATTGCACCATTGACTGTTTATGAGAATTAGACTGACTGGCCCCGCCCCCCTGGCGTTCCAAACAGGAATTACCTGCTGGTGCCAAAAAATCAAAATCCCACAGACTTCTACAGAGAAATAAACAGCTGTCACTCAATCATTCCTTTGGTGAGAATATCCATTTCTTTTCTTGATAATCCTCTTTTTTTCCCCCCATCACATTTTCTAGGTAGCTCAAGACATAAACAGACTAATCAGATGCCTCAAAATAAAGTAGGTGGAGCCTACTGGCCCCCACATCCAACGTTCAAAACCTTTGACAGATTTTGCTTTGAAGTGGTAGGGGTGTGGCCTTCCAACAAGCTAACTCCTGATTGGTGAGAGTGGTTCCCATAGAAATGGTCACTCAGACCAATCCCTGCTTACTGGCTCCAACATGGCGGCGTCCATATTGCAAAGAACCGGTGATTGGATTGATTTATTTTTTCTCTAAGTGACGTCACACTCGCTCCGGTTTTTATACACAGAGACTGGATGGAACACAGACTATTGTTCTTATAGTACTTTGTGAATAAAGTTGAGTTGCTAAAGGCCAGAGTCTTGGGATGTGTGGTCTGATGACTTCATCAATCTGCTAAACAAAAAAACTTGATGGCATTTAATGCAGAGTCAGAGGTGTATCTTCCTGCTTTGGGACAGTCTTTACTTTCTTACTTTGTTAACTTATCTCAAGGGGCATGTGGTTACTATGGTGATGAAGTGAAGGCGGACAGTGGGAGGGGCACAGGTTGGAGTTCAGCTAGAAAAAAATGATGCTAACCACAGGAAGCCATGAGGATAACAGTCACGGCTCAATTTAGCATGACACAATCCACACTTCAATCACATTTCAGGTACAGGACAAATGAGCGCGCCGACCGATGATGCTGGGATCACCTTGCTCTTTGGAGCTGTCCTTCTGCTCCATGGAGACGAGGGCGGAGAAATGCGCCTGATCGTACGCCAGGACCAGCGGGGAGCGATGGCACTTAGTCGCTGGAACCTCCAGCGGAAGGTAGATGCCTCCAAACGGGATGGGAGCAAAAGCTAGGCAGGAAGATTGAGGACGTTAGACATCTGGAAACGGGCTGCAGCAGCAGGAAGTGAGTCAGAGCGAAGCATGGAGGGAAAACAGAGCTCTGTGCAGACTCACCTTCCCCCCCAGAGTCCCTCAGCATGGTGTCAGCCACCACAACGATGGGCCGCCTGAGCACGTGAGCCAAGACGAAGACATGAAACTCCTCTAAACTCTCGTAAACGGGCTCGTCGGAAGACTCCGCTCTGCAGAAAACACAAACTGCGGTTGGTTCCTCCTGTTTGTGGAACAGGCTTCTGCTGTGGAACCGTCATGTTCTGACATTTGGGTCCGTGAACAGCAGATTGACAGCATGAGGCCCGGCCACTCACTTCTGACGGAGCGTTCGTTTGCTCACAGACACAAACAGGACGGTGACTAAGCGGCATGGGCTAACATGCGCCACGGCGTGGGGGCCTTACCCGTTGGTGCCGTTGGCGCTGTAGTGTATCCTGGGCTCACTGGAGGCCAGCTTCAGCAGTTCGTTCCACTCTCTCTGCCACTCCTCCTCTGTGTACACCAGACCAGACTGAGGGGGGGGGGGCACAAGGACAGGCATGCAGCCATTAGGCTTTTAGAAAGGGGGTGTCGAATGTCACAAAAGCATGTGCTGGCGTTACAGTGTCCTGCCACAGCGCCTCACACTGAAAGCTGAGCCTCTGAGTCTCACAGGAGCGTCGGAGAACGAATGTAGGATTCTGTCTGGATTGGAATCAGCTGTATCAGGAAGGCCCCCCCCCAGTCCAAACATCCCCCGTCCCACCCTGGCTCTGCTCTGGAGGGCCCTTCGGAGGAAGCTGCCACAGAACGGTCATCCTCTGAGGGCGTCTCCAGACCATAAACAAGCTCTCTGTGCCTCAAAGCCGGCTTTCATTCAGGAGGGGGGGGGTTCTCCTTAGGGCCCGTAAAATGCTCCGACATTGTCTTGATTTTTGCGTAGAGCATGAGGTAAATCCATCTTAAAGCCAATCAGAGGAATGGAGGCCTGGAAGGAGCTTCTCTTTTCTGTAACAACTGCAGCCTTAGTCACGTGCGCCCGTACGGGGGGATGGGGTGGGGTGGGGGGGTGTCTTGCAGAGACCATAGGGTTTGTTTTGCATTTCCCCCAACGGAACATCTTAGTAGGCGTTGTTAGAATGGAGCGTACCATTGTTGCGTATCGTCAAGTTACACGCACCTATGACGTACTGGTGATGCAGTCGTGCGGCGCCTCTACCTTATTAGTAAGGTGCATGAGCGCGTGAATGTCACGTGTACGGGGTGTGCACGTGTACCTGTCACGTGCACACCCCGTACACGTGACAGGTGCCCGTAGGATGTCCACAAATGTCCACTATTGGGCTACTTGCACAGTCTGCAGGATATGGGGGGGGTTGTGCATCGCTGAGTGTCTACGACCTTGATTTTTTTTGAGTGTCCCGTACAGGTTGGACTATTTTCCACTCACAGACGGCCTGTCTCCACCCATAAGAGCAATTGGGGATAAGGTTGTGAGGCTCATCCAGTGGTACTGAAAGAATTATTGCTTTAATTCAGAAAGTGTGTGTGACCGCGGAAATGACCCACTTTGAAAACCTGAAAGCATTTCCCCAAACATGACCAAAATGTTTTCCAAGACAGTTAAACAAATAATGACAAAAACAGGCCGATGGAAAAATGTCAAGGAGAAACTTTTTTTTTTTGCAATAAACACAAATTTGGTGCACAAAGTTTACTCTTTTTTTTATGGCCACAAATTCCCACACGCTGTCAGAAAGGCAAATCTAGAAAAAAAGACAAAATTTCCCCCTGATAGCTAAGAAATTGAAGCTGAGGGGAATAATATTGATACATTTTTTATGATTCAACAGAATCAGATATGATTTAGCTCAATAGTAGAGATGCAGTTTGATGTTTTTTGGGATTTGTGTTAATAAAGATGATCAAACTTTCTGGAGTGAAGTGAACCAGGAAGTGTGTGTGCTGTGGTGGAGCGGACCTCTTTGTTCTGCTGCGTCTGCTGCCACCTCCACCGGCGCCTCAGGGCCTCCCTCTCCGAGCCGTGGTCCATCAGCGCGTACAGGGACTTCCGCAGCATCAGGTCGCGGTCGTGGAAGCCCCACATCCCTGCAGCGCCAACAAAAAGCTCGTTTACTGGCCGGAAAGGATCTTTGACGGACAGGAGCAGCACACAGCCTTTCACCAAATGAAGTGTGAAGCTGCAAGGCTGCAAGGGGGCGGGGTCAAAGACACGCGGGACCCACCGAGCGAGGCGGCGTGCAGCAGACAGTTCCCGTCTCCGCTGGTCGCCAGCGGCAGCAGGCTCTGGCAGTTTGGAACCACCTTTGTCCACCAGTTCAGGCGTCCTGCAGGAACAGCAGCACAATGTCAGTGTTGAAGGGGGGCCAGAACCGACCCTTTTGGGTTTTTTAACCCAACAATAAGGATCCTTAGAGTGGCAAACTTCACAGAGAAAATGAATGTTGAAAAAAATTCTGAAAACATACATCCCTAAAATAATAATTTCATTTTAATTATCTAAATTTATTATAATAATTCAAACAATAAATGATCATAAAACATCCATCCATCAGGTGAATCTCTAGTTTTCGGTTTTCCATCATAAACTCCGCCTCCGCCCCGGCTGTAAGGATCTTTAAACTCCTCCTGAAGGTTGTTTACATCGTGCTCTGACACGTGCGCTGGCTGATCCAATAACCGGCGAGTGGCTCTGTGAGTTTAGCTCACCTCTACCCCACTACCACCGCCGCCGACACGCATGCACGCACGCATGCACGCACGCAGTCAGCTGGTACAAAGCAGCACATCACACGATGTGAATGCAAAATCTAAAAGGATGCTCAGGCCTCCTACGACACGTTCAGAGGGAAAGAGTCACAGAAGTAAACAGAGACACTCAAGATTTGAAGTTTCTGCAGTAACTAGTGGGCAGTGACTGAGAACTGGACTGAGTAATCCCTCCCCCCTGGCGTTACAAACAGGAAGTAGCACATCCCAATGTGGTTTGAGGAGAACAGCAACATGAAACCCGGATTTCTTCAAGGAAAAGACAGACATTGAGGGAGATGAAAGCATTCACCCTAACCCTGAACCGTGGAAGGTCAGCGTTGAAAAGATGAATAATGTTTTGTTTTAAACATGCGTGCACAAACCGGCGTGCTCCAGCGCCACCATCATGGACTGCTCGATCAGGTCTCTCTCGATGAAGCTCCGGAAGTCGTCCCGGTAGACAGTGAGGTCCGGTAGCTGGAACGTGCACAGAGGAGTGTCCAGGAGAGGCTCGTTGCTGGTGCCACCAGGGTTGGAGACGTGGGAGCGCGCCAGGGAAACGATGGTGGAGCTGGCGTGGGAAATTCCCCTGGACAGGCGCTTCTCTGAAGCTGCGGCGCCACCAGAGCAGAACACAGCAGAACATCACTCAGACATCTTGACATTTCTTGAATGTGAAGTGGATTATTGTTAATATGAATCCTCCGGCTCTCACCTTGCACCACCTCATCTTGGCGGTGGAGTAATGGCCGCCCGACTCGGGCCATGTCCTTCTCCGGCGGCTGATACGTCTGCTCCTCTGGGATGGAGTAGGTGAGGTTTCCGGCATGCACCTGTCGCAGCTGCTCAAAGTCGCTGAGAGCAGCAGTGAAGTCCCAGTTCTTCCCTACGGGGAGGAGAGGATAAACTCTCACCGCTCGGCTGAAAACCAGGATTCCTGTGCAGGAGCATGCAGCGTGCCGCCCCGACCCAGTACTTCCCTTACGTGGGTAGTGCTGCTGCACTGCATTGCATTTGTCAGCCCATATTTTTTATCTGCAAGTTGTGCTGCTGCCGCCACTGCTGCTAGGCAACAGGAACCCTGCTGACTCCGGCTATACCTTCCTGTGTCCATACTTGGTAAGCTAACGGTCACGTGACGGAAGCAGGACGGGGCTGCTGTGAACTCTGCAGTTCTACATCTCCTCTTGGTTCAGCAGTAAGTGGGTCAAAACAAATCTAAGAAACTTTGAGAGAGAAAAACCCCTCCTGCTATAATCTTCATGGTATGCTGTGTTTTAGCTCGATGCTCAGAAACTTACCCTCAAGCAGGTCTCTGGCCAGTCCGGGCTCAGCTCCAGTAGAACGCACAAAGTCGGACAGGACTGCGTCCATGTCCAAGGTCATGTGATCATGAATTCACAGGTTGGGGGCTTGCATCTGGGCGTAAAAAAAACAATCAGGAACTCTGGTCTCCTCCAAAGGACGACGAGGCGAGCGGGGAACGCAGAGGAGTCCTGGAGCGAGAGCTACTCTGCCGGCCACACCTGAGACCAGAGCACAAGGAGGTTAGGCTGGAGCGGTAGAACTCAGCGGCCGGCCAACATCGGCATCAAACACTTGATGCCGACAGGACGGAATTGCAGAGGCAGCAGCCGAGGCTGAATTTAAACCAGACACCTTTGACACACATGTTCCAAAACGTCTACTAAGTCACACAAACGTCCCCTTTGATTCATTCATTCTGTCCCGGACTGCAAGGATCCGCTCGTTTTCATGATTCTTCTTTCATTGGCTCACTCTGAACAAAACGGCACGACACAATATTAGCATATGAGGAATGTGGGTGTGGTTAACCAAAAAAAATTAAAACCTCAGTTGCCAACCCTAACCCTTCTTCTACAAATCACACAACGTCGCCATGAGGGGGACCAAGCTGGGGCTTATCGTGCCGGTCCCGAGTCCAGATAAAGTGGACGAGCTGCTCAGCTTTGAATCAGCAAAATGCTTCGCCGCTGCGCTGGATTGTGACACATCCATGTGGAAACCACAAGTGAGTCATCCGACAGAAATGTGCTGCACACAAACACCACCAAAGTCAACTTTCACTCTCTGTCCATGACATCTGAAGGTGAGATCTTCGTTTGCAGCTGAAGACGCTTCTGCGTTTGGGCCTAAAGGACTGAGCGCTGCGTCATTTGACGACTAAAATCAATGGTGACATCATCAAGACCCAGAGAAAGAGAGCGTCAGGAAAAAAGGATGCTGAGGACAATCGATGCAGGGGGGGGCAGCAGGCCCAGAGCTTCTTCACACAAACACACAACCCTCTCTGCAGCAGAACACATCAGACGAGCACAAAACCCCTGAACTTTAGAAATTCGTTTCAAGATATGAATCAAGTGTTGTGATTCTTTTCTATTCCAGGAAGACAAAAATGTCAGCAGAGAATCTTAAAAATGTCAAACAGGATTTTCACTAAAGGGTTGTGTGTATAATCATGTGTGTATATAAGCATGTGCGGAAGTTACTGCGGTAAGAAAGATCCAACAGAACCAGACTTTTAAGTTCTAGTGTTTCAGAGTTCAGGGGGATGTTGATTCAGTTTTTTTTTTTTAGATCTACTTAAAAGTCCTTGTGGCTCCGGCACAGACCGGCGTTTCTGCAGAACTTCCTGCTCTGACTCAGTGCACCTTTCTTCCCGATGCAGCTGATGAGTCACGCGTTCACCCTTCTTGCACCTTGCTGTTACCCTCCCTCCCTCCCTCCCTCCCTCCTCTGTCACTTTCTTCATTAAAAGCCACACAGGCATGCAGGGGAGGAACCGTGCTTCCGTTTCTTCTGCGCTGCTGAGGTTTTCTCCAGGGTTCGGCTGCTCGCCGAGCGCTCTCCCAACATTCCTGCAGATGTCCACTGATCCCACACCCACAGAAGAATGTGACCAACAACCCTGAGCTCAGGCAGATCAGACATGCAGGTGAAACGGTCGGTTCAAAATGTTAGGGCCATTGGCTGCTTTGCAGCATGGATTAAAAGGCACCTGAAAGACAGACTCTCTAAGCACAGATGTACAAATAAACAAACAAATGTTAATGTGCATGAGAAAAAAAATCCTTTTCAAATCATTAAAACGGCCTTCAAGAATAGTCTAAAAGCATAAAAAATGGCATTTCAATGTTCTGTTTCAGCAGTTTTCTTGCAATCTCAACTACTGCAACAGCAGGGAAAACACCACCAGAAGACGGGGGTCTGCAGGTGGATCTCTGGCCTGAATTTGTTTGACATTTCAGCACGTCTCGCTTTTGGAGGTTCTGTGTCATTCTAGAAGAAAGTCCACCAACAGAGAAGCTGGACCAATAATAGACAGAGTTGAATTCTCAAAAGATCTGAACCCAAACGTTCATCCATCACTTAAAACAGAAAAAACAGAAGTCAAAATAGAAGGTTACGGTAATTTCCGGACTTAAGAGCGCACCTGATTATAAGCTGCACCCATTACATTTTTAAAGGATAAACCATTTTGTACATACATAAGCCGCATGTGCCCACATTGAAACGTGTTCTAGAATGAGGATGTGTATGTGCTGAAACCGCATGTGTAAGAAAGAGGGGGGAGCGTGTGCAGCAGAAGTGTGTTGGGTGCGCGTTCATGTTTGATATACAGAGTGAAGGGGAACTGTAATAAAAGAAGGTTTCCCCCAGAAGAACGGTGAATGATTCTTTATTAACCCGCTCTGGAGGCTCAGAGGGTCCCAATGGGGAAGTGGACCCCGAAGGAAGATCTGCCTTCGGCATTTTCCGACCACCATCAGAAAGAAATCGCAGAAAAGGTTCAACACATGAAATATTTACAAAGAAAGACGGTACACAGAAAGAGTTTTCAAAGTTTCAATAATATACCTGAGCTTTTCTTTCCAAACTAGAGGTGTTCTGGGGGAAACCTTTTATTACTGTTCTCCTTCACTCCGTAACACCAAACATGAACACACACACACACCCCCCGCGCTCTGGCGCTCTTAGCTCTTACACACGCAGCACGCTGACACACACACACACACACACACACACTCATTCTACAACACCTATATAGTTAGTTCATTAGTTAGATAGGTAGTTGTTACTGTTATTTGTTAATAAAGAATAGTGCGTTGTGATCATTACTTGTACCGGTATTCATTTGCGACGCATACGCCGGGAGATTTTGTGTTTTGGAGGGGGGGGGGGTAAACCGCGACACCGCAACTCCTGCTGCTTCATCACCGCGGTGATCAAAAATCCCACACCGTCACAGCTCTATTCCAAACAGTGCCTGTGATGCGCCGGTAACACGGCAGCAATATGGTAGTAAGAGCACTAACATGGCTGGTCAACATGGTCACTGAGAGCAGCAGTAACTTATAGGTGCCTCTGCGCGGCATGCGCATCCTGTGCACTGAAAAGTCTTCCTCCTCAGTGTCGGATTGGAAACGCGTCCGATATTCTTCGCCGCACACTCTCTCAGTCTCTCCTTCGTTGTCGCTGTCAGTGTCACTCTGAGGTAAATTCTCCCCTGAGCTTGCACTGTCCTCTTCGTCACGCAGCAGACCGGCTTTTCCAAACCCGTTGGTGATGGGGGATTTTTTCACACTGCTCTTTAACGACTGCTTTTAACTTGAAAGCTGCGTCACATGCATTTCTTCTTGCATTTTCCATGATGAGGGTCTGTTCGTGCTATTCATTCACAAAGCAGGAATTTACATTAAACTTGCGTCTTCCTCGACACATCTACCGTATTCCCCCTGTCTCACTCTTACCCTTTCTGCTCGAGCGCCGCTAGAGGCCGTTAAAAAAAATACATTTAAAAAAAAGAAAAAAAAAGCATAAATTAGCCACATCATTGAATGCGGCTAATTCAACAGGGTTGAAAGCGTGCGACAAAAGCAGCGGCTTCTAACTGACTCACTGTTGAAGCAGGAGACCTGTGGAACCCTTCAGGTGTTTCTCCCATGAAAAAGTGATGACGGTGTCCATCAATACAAAGAAAACAAGAGGCAGCAAAGGCCAATGGCAGCGAGGGAGAAGTAAAGGACTGAATGTACCAACAGGCCAACAAAGGCTGGCCTGTGGTCTCTGCCCGAGCTCACTCGTCCAATCACGTTTCATGACTTCATCCAAACATATGAGCCAATATTTCACCGTAACATAAAGGTTTCATTTGTTGTTAGTATTTATTTGTGTTTCTGTTTTTGAAAACAAAATAAAAACCATGTGATTTAGCACTGACCGGGACATTTTTCATCATAATAAGCTCCATATTTACCCAGCAGACACCTAAAAGTTAAAGTTAAAGGGCTTAAAGTCCCTTTATGTGACTCACACTGAGCGGTGACACAGCCGCACTCGGGAACCATTTGGTGGTTTCACCCCCCGATCCAACCCCTTACTGCTGACTGTCAAGCAAGCATCAGGTCCCATTTTTAGAGTCTTTGTATATGATACCTATAGTCATTGGTATGACTCAGCCTGGATTTGAACTCACGACCTTCCAGTCACAGGGTGGACACTCTAGCACAAGGCCACTGAGCATGTTGACCCTCATCAGATCCGTGGGGGGTCATAAAGAGGAGTGGCTGCAGTTGCAGGCACACTTGGCTACCTGAAGGGTCGTCATGCAAATGGAACGTACCGTTGTCTCTGCCTGCACAACACATAGAAAAACATTGCAAAATCAGCTTGTGCAATACGTGTCTCGCGAAAGACACGGCAAACCATGATTAATGTCAACCTTGGCTTAAATGCTCACACACATAAATCTTTAAAACATGTATGTGTCTGACCCTCACCCTTGCTAACCATAAGTGTTGTATAAGTGTTCGCCAAAGCCTGTTTCCCGCCACATGCGCGTAGAAAAATGTCTAAATGTGTGCAGGAATATTTTTCTCTCTACGGGGTAAATGAGCGATCTGCGACCTTGACATTTCCTGCAGGTCACCTGCGTGCCCCGTACAGGATTGCCCATTTTTCACAGGCAGACAGCCCGTATCCAGGACAATTGGGACTAGTTTGTGAACTCTGCTTCTTTTGATTTGTGCTTTGACTGTTCTGTTTCTGTTGGTTTCAACTCTTGAGTTCAACACATGTAGTGTTATTGGTTCCAGTCTTTTCTGGTCTGTCCGCACTCAAAGTAGAGAAAACCACACCAGAGTCCATCTGCAAGTGAACAAAGATGCTTGTTCTTAAAGCGGACCAGGAATCACCAGTTTGATCTGCACTACAGCTCGGGTCTACGTCCCAATTTACCCTCTACTCCCCAACTAACCTCCAAAAGACTATATAGTGCAGGGTTATCCAGTGCCCTGGATTTTAATGCATTTTGGGCACATGCTCTCTACCTCTCTTTGTTTAACTGCCAAATATAATAACATCAGCCATTTGCAAAAGTAAAAACCTAATAAATATGAACATCTATCATTATGTTGAGGACGATTTGAAAAAGCTATTTTTTTTTCAAATGACAAGCCAATCAAACACAATGCATTGTGGGTCTTTATCCATCTAGTGAGCATCAATGTACTTTTATTTTTGCAGAGACTCCTGGGAAATTTCCAGGGCCCTGAATTTTGGAATAGTAGATTCAGCTACCCCGATAAAATGGTTACCGGCGTGTGTAGTGCACAGACCGGGGAGTAGTGAGTGAATTTGGATCCTTGTGAGCTTTTATAATCACCAAAACTTGTATCGCTGATGGGAGATGGAGCCCAGTGTAAATCAAACCTGTAAGGTCGGAACAAATTCTGCATCTCATCCATCTAAAGGCAGCATAGATTTAACAAATGTAAAATAATCGCAGAGTCTCTGATCTTCTGGCAAGTCCTGCACCTTTCTGTTCTGCTTCTAGAACAAAGACGGGCTCTAAAAAAAATAAACACACAAAAAAGCAGTCTGGAGGGATTTTCTAATCCTGCTATGCACAATAAGTGTATGCCAGAACCAGGCAGCCAACCATGACAGCTGCAGGGAAAAGTATGTTTGTAAGAAGCCCAGAAACCAAACGCAGCCTGTTTGCTGCAGCATTGCAGTATATCTGTGCCTTTAAGTGCATCCCATGTTGTTGCATACTCTCCCATATATTCTCCCTTCTTTCAGTCTCTTGGATGAACTCAATCAAATCAGAAAGCTGGAAATGAGTGCAAGAATAGTCCATTATTCATGTTGAATCTCAAAGATTCTCAGAAAATGATGCTCATTCTTACAAAACCGTTTGATACAAAAGGTGCAACTTCATCTTTTTTTGTAATCCAACCTTTGCCACAAGATAAAGAGCTGTGGTGTGGATGGAACAGAAGGCTTTTGGTTCTGATGTTCCTACAAATCCAGGCTGCTGAACATCTGAACCCTGTTTTTCCTCTCAGAGTTGGGAACTGTCGGCCAGGAACAAAACGAGCAGAGACATTTTACACAGAAATGACTCTTTGTGGATTACTGGCTAACATTAACATCAGCGCTGCCACCACGGGCCGAGCAGCGATTTGTATCTGCCACGGCTGAGCTTTTGTCTGGCAGGAACGCTTATGTAACAGGAGCTGCTGACAACACGTGGGTGCTGATCTGAGAAGGCCTGGATCACAGAGGGAGACGACGGGGGGGTCACCACAGCCCCATGCAGCAACCTTCAACGGGCTAGGAGGGTCACTTCCCTGCCTGTTTGCCATGGATGATCATGGAGGCTTTGCTCCTCACACACACTACTCATGTAGAAAGATGTAAACACGGACCACATTTAAATAAAAATAAATAAATAAAAATGTAGAAACTTATTGACAGCTCCTGAAATGTATTGCTTAGGCTGTTTGTTTTTTTGTCTATTTCAAACCTGATACACTAAAAACAAATACCATCCATCCATCTTCTTCCGCTCATCTGGGACCAGGCCAAGAAGGCAAAAATGCCAGGCTTCCCTCTCCCCGGCCACTTCCTCCACCCCCACATTTGTCATCAGAATAATAAAAAAATATAGGAACAAATATTTGAAATTGACACTAAATTGGTTTCCTTTTACAGTAAAGTCTAACTTTTGAACATGAGGATCAACGCCCCCCACTGCCCCAAGTGGTAATTTGAGGAACTGAAAACAGACCTAAAAACAAAGGAAGGATCAAGGTAACTCCAAAATCTTAAAGGGCCTATGTCATGCAAAATTAACTTTTTTGAGCTTTTAAGTGTTTTATAATGTTGATTCCTCACAAAAAAAGAAAACCCCATAGCAGTATTTTGATCCATTCACGCATCACTGAGCATTCCTCTAAAAACCTGCTCTCTGAGCACCAGCCAGTCCCAATCCACGAAAACAAGCGGGTCCTCACATTGTGATGTCACAAAGTGAGGAACCGCCCCTTTCAGGAAGAGTCTGCACCTCCCCCAGACTAACACACACCCATTTTCTCTCCTTTCACTTTAAACATAAATTATGCACATCCATCTTTGCAAAAGTTTGGAAGTTTGTTTTCGTAAGCGAGAAGCAGACATGCTGCCGAGGCCGGCTTTAGGTTGACGTCATGAAATGGGCGGCACCCACACGGAGAAAAAGGCGGAGCCTCAGGGAATGAGTTGTCTTACTTCCGTAGGAAAATGAGCTGTGAAAATAACTCATTGTTTATTAAAAAAAATCAGTCTTTATTGTTAATCTGAAAGGCTTTTGAAAAACAGGATATAGACACTTTAACCATTATAAAATCCTATCTACTGGGAGAAAAAAAGATTCAGGATTAGGATTAGCCCTGCACAATAAATCTCAACTTTATCGTTAGCGCGATATCAATTTGTGCAATACACATATCGCAAAAGTGCAATAAATGGTTCCCTTAAATGTGTTAAAACAATCTTATGGCAGCTTGCCAGCTTGCTTAAAACTTGCTCTGCAGAAACCCGTTTCTCCAAATACCAGAACCTAAAGATAAAGAGAGTCAAAAATCTCTAAACATAACCAAAGAGAAACAATAACCCATAAAAAAAACAGCCTAGCAAAAAAAAAACAGCCCGTCAAGGCTCAGGTTTTTAAAGACAAACTTTCTTCTGGTTATTTATCGCCGTGGTCCTTCAGTCTTCTTTCTCTTTTGGCTTTTCCCATCAGGGTTCGCCACGGCGAACAAGTCGCATGGTAAACTTGGCAATGTTTTATGCCGGATGCCCTTCCTGACGCAACCTTCTCAAAGCAACCGGGCTTGGGACTGGCACAGAAGTAGAGAAAGGAACAGGGAGCAGCCCGGATTTGAACCCTGGTTTCATGGACGGAAGGCGCCGCAAACCAGCACGAGCTAAACCGGCTCCCGCCTCGGCCCTTCAGTAATGATAGAAAATTCCATCCATTTGTCCCTGAATGTTTGTTTAAGCACAAATCATCTCCTTTTTTTAAATGTTCTAAACAAGACTGGTTTATTCAGACACACTTTCTTATTTAGCATCTACCTACAGAGTTGTTTGCTTCTTCTGGTTCATTGAAATCCAAATCATGAGTAAAGTTCTAAGCTGAAGGGTTTTCTCTACATGCTGGTTAGACACAGGCAGCACTTCTATGATACTCCATCCAGAAATCTGAGGAACATCAGCCCGTCTGGCTCCAATATTCACGTGAAACATAAATACACTTCTTCTGAACAAAGTGTTCCACAAGAAAACCAAGTCCTTCCATTATTATGACCCAGGCAGGTTTTTCTCCGCAGTCTGAGCAAAGACTTTACCAAATGAGGACAACCGAGTGGTGCAGTTTTCCTTCAGCGGTCAAGGTTTGATGAAAACCATATCTATTAATGAGTCAGTTCTATTTTAGCTCCATCCCATAAACCTTTCCTGTGATCTCAGTTGATGTGGCACACCCTCTCCACATTGCAAAGCCCTATGAGTAATGAGATTAAGGGCATCAAAACATGGTCCAGCTACACGGCGAGTTGGGAGTTGTAACAGAGGTGATAAGTGTGAGTTATGGGCTCCGTGCTTAGCGTGGACAGATGGCGGTTCGGGTTCAGAAACTTAAACCTTTCAGCTTCATCTCAATGGATGAAGACTGCTATCCAAAAGACTCCAATAGAGCATAAAGCGGTTAGAAAGAAAGTGGTTAGAAAGGCTTATTCTTGGACCACTGTGAACTTCCTGTTCCTGCATCCAGTGTTTCCTGTCTCTTATCTTAAAACATGTTCAGACCATTGACTGCATAAGAGAATTGGAGTGAGTGAATGTGACATCACCCACAGAAAACGGTTTATTTCCAGCTCCTATCAAACAAAGTCTATTCGGTTGCCATTTTTTCCATACACCAGGCTGGAACTAGACGCTGTCATTAAGCAGTCAATGGTCCCGTTCAGTTTGAGTCAACATATCTATGGCAACCACTCTCGCCAATCAGGAGTGAGCTTATTGGAAGGCCGCACCCCTACCACTTGAAAGTGGGCTTGGGAGAATATGTCAATCAAACGATTCAGACGTTCAACACGAGACAACTGATTGGTCAGTTTATAACTTGAATAACTTGTACTACAGAAAAAATATGGTGAAAACAAAGAGGATGTCGAGAGCATGTTAAAAAAAGGTAACAGAGCAAGAACGGTACTTCTGACCAATAGAATGACTGAGTACCAGCTGTTTATTTCTCTATAGGAGTCGTTGGGATTGTGGCTTCTTGGAGCCAGGGGGTATTGAGATTCCACGGGGGAGGGGCCACTTAATCCAGTTCTCATATACAGTCAATGTTTCAGACCGACCTCCTTTTGAACCACATCATGCAGAAAAATGACACATACTAGTGCAGGAGTGGCGAACACGCGGCTCTCGAGCCGCATGCGGCTCTTGGACAATGAGCGTGCGGCTCTTTGCGTCTCGTCATATTTTCCATATCCTGTGCCTCATTTCATAATTTTTTCCCTCTTAAACCACACTAAAACCATCAGAGGATATTAAAAATAAATAATTAATAATAAAAGTAATTTGGCAGTGTGTGTGTGTTTCATGCTGCTCCCGAAACATACGTGACCGTCAATCATTTGCGCGGGTTACGCCCACTGCCGGGACACATAGATAAAGATTGATGTGTGCAGACCGTTACCCTCATGGTCAAAATGGTGAAATTCAGAGTATACAGATAAACACAGGAAGTTTCTGGAAGAACGGGAAGATTCTTACTTTTTACTGAACAGAATGGCGTCACGATGTTTATTATTATGAGCTTTTGGAAGCAGTAACATTGGTCATGGCAAAAAAGAACTAAACGTATCCCGGAGAAAATGAAAAACTTCCTGATCTGACACAAATTGTCTCCTTTATTAACAAGTTGAAGCTTTTCAAAGTGCTCATTCAAAACGGCAATCCTCCCACTTTCCTTCTTTGCGGAGCTCACAGCAGAAAGCTGCAATCAGAATGAATGAAGCGCAGAACGTGACGCTGCTTGCGCAACTGGACGGAAACGACCGCAGATCACTTTTCTCATGGATCCTTTAATGCAGAGACTGACTGATGAGATCCCCGCTGGTCACTGATGAGGCAGCGAGAGAACCGGAGATAAATGAGCAGAAATCTCTCTGAAAGGGCCCTGTTATAATTTGGAGAACAGACATCGGCCCGTTCTGACCCACACTCAGGTAAAGGAACCGATCAGAGAGGCTACAACTGGGGCTTAGCCCCGCCTTCAGCCCCTAAGACTCATGGGAAGAGGGGGGGGGGGGATTTTCAGTGTAAAACCATGAGCCAGGTAGCTATTAGCAGAGTTGAGTTCCATGCCGTTTGGCTGAATGAGTGTGTATCGAAGTTACCGGGTTCCTAATATGAGCATGAGGGAAATGTCGTGACTTACGCAGTCAGTTAAATTGTAACTCAGAACGTGTTGGAATATTACTCCTTAGTTTAAACTGATTCATTGCAATGTATTAATATTTAAGAAATTATGTGCTTTTGATGCACATGTCAGTCATACAATTTTGAATAAAAACACATAAAAGCAAGATATTCTAATGAGGGTCAAAATTAATTTAAGTTGCACACAACTGAAATGTAATGTATTTAATGTGTTTATTGTGAATATGAATGACTCAGACACCAGAAGGATGCTCTGTCCAGATGTTTGTGTATTTGTTGGTCTAAGTATCATTGAAAGAGGAATGTTGAGACACAAAGAATTACCAGTTAAATTCTGTTGGATAAACAATGAAATATTCAGTTTTATCATCATAAATCTGACTTCAGAGGAGTCACATTCTCACCAGCATCAACCTCACTGCCCGTCACTGAGTAGTTGTGTGTCAGAGAGAGGCAGAGAAAGAGTGAGATGAAGAGAGAGAGAGAGTGTGTATGAAATGAGAGAGAGGTGCCTGTGTGTGTGGAGGGGGTATCTGACCTCTAGGGTAGTCTCTGTGTTAACTCTGGCTAAGCTGCATTGATGTGTGTATTGAGGGTGGACACTTTCCTTGAAATAAACACAAGTACAATCCTGCTGTTCTGTTGTAGGGAGAGGAGTGTGTTATGGACAATAATACGGCTTTAATTGCGTGTGTGTGTACGTCTTGGCAGGTCAGTGTGTGGTGTGGCTCTTTGACTCTCACAGTGAAAAAATTCGGCTCTTGGTGTCAAACTTGTTCGCCACCCCTGTACTAGTGGATGCTTTGCTGTTGTTTTGAATGACCGTACAGACTATGTGAAAGCAGCATTTCAAATCAGAATCAAGAAGACTCTCAAATTAAACAATCATTTTAGAAAAGGTTCCAAAAACATAAAACAGCTTTTAAAATCAGAGAATAAAACTCATGAGTGGGCTGAACGATGGCCCTCCTGTATCATACTGCTGTTTCACTGCAGTATGATACAGTTTGCTTGCACAAAGACTCCAAAGTATTATTAGCCTTCAAGGACAGATAGAAAAGACACATCAGGAGAAAAATGTCCAACAAGTTCAGCTGCCACTCAATACAACTTTTCTCAACAAATCCACTTCAACTTCAAATGACTTTAGATTGTGTTGATAATAAATGCTTTCATGCCATCCAACAGGAAGTTGAGTCATGGCATTTGGACCTAAAGTCTTCTCTACTTGAAACATTGTGTTGCTCCTCCAAATAGGTTCATTTGATCTTCAAAACCTACATGTCTTTAACTCGTTTTAAACCGATCTTCAGAACAAACGTGCTACTGCTTAAATGTGTCAAGTTCTCCCTGTAACTTTTGAAGAAGATCAAAGGCAAAATGGACAAAGTCCTAATAAATTCACCAAGCCGCCAAGTATGGTCAATTAAAAAACATTGACTGTATAACAGAACTGGACTGAGCAAATGTGACTGTAGTTCTCTATAGAAGTCTATGGGATTTTGGCTTGTTGGGACCAGCGGGTACTTCCTGTTTGGAACGCCAGGGGGGCAGAATAGCTCAGTCCTGTTCTCTTATACAGTCAATGGTAAAAACACAAAGGACTTTCTTTCCTCTAAAAGAGGTCAAGTGGGTTCCAAACAATCTAAGTAAAACACTTGTGGAGGAAATAAGGGGAGGAAGGCAAACAGAGGTGTGGTGAGAGGACTGTCCGCGGTCTGTCTTTATCTGCAGAGTGCAGCAATCAGGCTTCTGACTGAGCCTTCCAGCCTCCACGGTTACATAACAGGAGCTGCAGCTGGAAGGAGGGTGATCGATGTCTGCTGGAGGAACGGGGCAAATCCAGGACTTCCACTGATGTTCCTCACAACATAGAACCTAGAACCGCTGATCACGGTTTCATAACATGCCCTGTTGAAGACAAATGCAAGGAAAAGCAACAGAAACATTCTTACCTCACAATAATGTACAGTGATGAATATATTGACAAATAAACAGAGTGGATGAATCCTATATTACCGATATTGATCATCAAGAAAATGAAAAAAAAAAAAACAATAAATCTCAGCTTCTTCAACCTTAAGTTATCTTTAAAAACAATCTCCTTAACAACCGTCCCCTTTAAAGAGCAACCGTTTTGCATGTATGGTCTTTAGTTATATAGATTTATCTAAAGTATCAAACGAGATCACGTTAAATCCTTCCCTCATTTCTCAGCATGACAGGGAAACATTTTAATCCTGTTTGTGTTTAGTTTATACATCAGAAACCAGAAACCTACAGCTGCTCGGTGGAGATAAAGCAAAAAATCTCTGAAAAAAGCAAAAACATTGATCCAATCATTAAAGAAAAGTGATACATTTGAGTCCACTTGGTCGTGTGAAGCATCGAGCCTTAAGGTATTCACAAAATCATCCATCATCTTTCCAAATAAAGTACCTAGCGGTTTCACGCCTGCTTGACTTGGCAGGAAAAGTCTATCCTTGTTCCGCTGACTGAAAAAGCAACTTGGGAAAAGGCGACTTTTAAAATGAGGAGATGAGATCAGCAGATTGGAGATCTCTCAGCCTGGGTGAGGGCTTGATTGCCTGTTGTGGGAGCCTGGGTGTTGTGCGTTAGACAACACCAGCCTGCAGACTCAGCTGATGTCAGAGATTCCTCTCAGAGGCCACGCCAGCGGAGCTCGCCTCATCCTGAAGCTGGCCAGTCATCCGGCAAATTCTGCCAAGTACAACTTCCCTCTGGCATCGTCCATAACACGCTTGCTCGCTTGGAAGGAGCCAACCCTGATCCAAAAGAGGAAACCCACAATCCAATTAAGCAAACAAGACGATGCGACGTTTGGTCTTGTGAGGAGAGAAGGAAAGGATCTGTTACCCTCTGACTTCTTTAAACCTCAGAGATTGAATTTATTTACTTTATCTTGTTCAGATTATCAGCAGCACCCAAGAAATAAGGTGAAAAAATACTCTTGCAGGTGTTCTTTAACAGTTTGTCTATCTTCTAAAGTCTATCACACAGAGACAATAGGTCCTTTAGAATTATTCCCTGGATTTAAACCAAAAAAAGGTGCAAATGCTATTTAAAAGGCATAGAGAGACTTAATGTGACTCAAAAGACTAAAAACAGCCTTGTGTTTACGTCAAAGAATAACCCCCTTATAGTTACAGCTTAGATGGTTCTGTTTAAAGCTGGGAAATTAAAAGGTTGATATCTAACTTCTGAAAGGGAAAGAAAATCGTATCCTATGAAATTCGAGTACATATGAGGAAAAAGGTTTGAATCCCTGTTGTCATAAAAACAGAGTTAATGAAGATCACCACCGTGATGTCACAGTCACACGAAGGGCTGCAGGACTTCTTTGATAGTTAGGAATGTTTCTGAAAACATGGAAGTGCATGAGGGTGCAGACTTGTGCTGATGCTGCCCGGAGCAGAGCCGCTGCCGCTCAGTCCAGCTCGCAGGAATGGGCAGCATCAGCCTCAGAGGACTGATGCCTCCAGCCTGGACTCTTCTCTGAACGGCATACACCAACGTTTTTCCCTATTCTAATGAAAAGAAACTGTTTTTTGGGTTGCCTTTTTCTTCGATAAGGCTCTGCTGATTTTCAAGAATACGGTACTAGATACAAGTGGACAAACGTTTTGCTGGTATTTTATATCCTAATATTGTCCCAATGTTTACCAGTACCATTTTGTTTTCACTTGTGCAACATATAAAACCAAGCCACTTAAATATCTAGTCAGCAGTAAGAAAAACAAGAAGGCAGTTTAGTTCAAATCTAGCCAAATAAAATCCACCTAAATCTCAAATTTGACCTTAAAAATAACGACTAAAACGTTAATGAGGGCGAGAATCAAAGAAGAACTTTGTTTCCACTAATCTGGTCCCTCAAATGGTAGAATCCATTCCAGGTTTTGGCATTAAGTAACCTTTAAGAAAGTCTGGTGACACATAAATTAACAACTATTGTCAAAGAATATTTTATTATTCATCAGGTGGGAGAATACGGACCTTACTAGGTCTTTGTTTTTACCACAGGGCTGTGAACGCCGACACCTCGCCGTACTCCTGCTCACCGAACCCGCCAGCTGTTCTCTCTAACAGTTGAATGTATGTCTTCTCTTGAAAAGTTCCGAAAAGCTTTTAGTGACACTCAGTGCGGCAGGTTAGCTTCCAAAGGTGTGTAAAAATATCATAGGAGCTGGAAAAGTCGACCTCTACGCGACCGACACATTAAAGTCTGCTGCAAGTGCAGCGAAGTGGATTATGTACACATGTTATGGTACATCCTGATTCTAATCAAATCACATCATTTGTAAAGTGCCACTTCACAACCAAAGTTGTCTTGAGGTGCTACACAATATTTATCAACCTCTAAAGCCAGAGTTCCAGCTTCAGTCTTGACGTTTTTTTTAACTCATTTACGCAAATAATGTAATTCCAACGGATT
Organism: Oryzias sinensis; assembly: GCA_037389245.1. Taxonomy (NCBI): domain Eukaryota; kingdom Metazoa; phylum Chordata; class Actinopteri; order Beloniformes; family Adrianichthyidae; genus Oryzias; species Oryzias sinensis. The sequence continues at coordinate 5,068,234 of CM074491.1, forward strand.
CTGGAGTTGAGAAAAGCGCCGATGTGCAGCACTTTCCTAAAGTACAAGTTCATTGGAAGTACGTTCATGTAAAAGGGTTTTTTTTGCCGTCGCCGGCGACATCTCAGGTGTGAAAGGGTTAAATTAGGAGGTGATGGGGAAACGACTTCATTTTTTAAAGACAGCCTCAATAGGCCATTCAAGGAACTGCAGCAATTTTTATTTCCAGATTGGCTTTAAAAATTGGTGATGAAATGTAATAACGCTGAAGTTAAAGCTCGTCCGAAAAAAGACCCTCTAAGGCCACACCGAAGTTCAGGTGAGCTGTCACACCTGCAGAAAAACTGAAGAAAATATACGAGACCGAAGATGCCAGAGTAAAAAAATCCTAAAAGTCCACAGGTTGGAGCAGAAGGTACGCTTTAGCCACTATGGTTGTGTTTTAAGGGCATCGCCATTGTCCAGCTTTCCTTTTCTAGTTGCTGAGTGCTGAGCTGGCTTCAGAAGTGTAGAGGTAAGCTGCACTCCGGGCTTTTCTCTGCAGTCAAGCCAAGTAATCACCAGTCAGGGAGCGCTAATTAACAGCCGTTTCTGTGGAAGCGGCCTGAGGGCATCCTGACAGGCATCCCTACGTCCCCCACACAGACGGAGTTACACTGACCGGCGCCGATGTGAATGACAGCCTGATCCTGAGAGTAAGTGAAGGAAGTCAAAGCGATCCACCGTCAACACGTCGCTGGAAGAAGACTGCACTGAAAGAAGGCTCCAGGTTGTCGCTGCTGTGTGGAGTTTCAAATGTGTGAGTGAAAGCGGGTTAATGAAGCAGCAGCTTCTGCATCCGTCTGATCAACGTCAGCTTCATTACTGCTGCGTGACTCGTTAAGACACAGGTGTCAAACTCCAGGCCTGGAAGGCCGGTGTCCTGCATGTTTTCTAACCAACCTGCCATTGAAGCTCCATATTGGCTAAACACACCTATCCAGGTAATCAGCAGCAGATGAGACAGGATTTCTGAAAAACCAGCAGGATGTCAGCCCTCGAAACCTGGAGTTTGACACCCCTACGTTAAGACAACAGGATTTCCAAAACCACGCTGACATCCTTTTGTGGAAATACTCCTGAAATTACAGACGGCTTCAGGAGGAGGGAGCCTTCAGAGACCCGGGCCCTGGGTTTGATTCAGACCACACGCGAGCGCACGGGGTCTCAGGATCAACCACAGATAATGTCATGAGGAAAGTCACTATGGAAAAATTGCTTAGTGCACCAACAATGTGCTCATTATTACATAAGTCACATTTAACTGGTAGGCGCGGTGGCCACTGTTTAATGTGTATATAGAGGCCTCGAGGAAATCCAAGACATTTTCTCCACACCAGCATGATCTTTGTCTGCTTTTGAACAAACAACATTCCTCCCACTCCTAAAAAAAATAGAAAACGCAGAAGACTATTTAATGATCTTCCTGAATCCAAGTGAAAGTGAATAACACGCAGCTAAATCCAGGAAGTAAACAGGCGCTGGTGTCTGGCAGCTCTCGTCTTCACGTGAGCATCGCTGCGCCGCAGCCCAGGCCCTCTGCCGTGGGGTGACTTCCCATCAGCCTCAGAGTGAGGTTATGGCAGGAGACGGGCTCCTCGTGAGGACAGAGAGTTCGATTATATCTGGACTGCACAGAACTCCACATTTTACAGGGCGCCTCATGTTGGGCTATCAAGTAAACGGTGACCAGGAACCCGGGTTCAGGTCCACAACCACAAACCTATTTAACAACCTGCAGATCGTGTACCGGAAAAATGTAAACATGAATGCAACACGACTGTTCTTCTTTGCTTTATGAGCAGACTTAGACCTTATGCTGGCACAACACAGGCGAGATGCCATTGTGAGTTTGGTGACAGGGCTCTAGAGAACTATTCTGCGACTCTGATGGTTCCTGACAGATATTGTTGTGTGTGTGGCTCCATTTTCAAGAGTGGATGAAGCCTCCGATGATGAGAGCAGATTAAAACGTTTTTCGTTAAGAATCTTCTGGCGGTAAACCCCAAACTTGGTCCCACTGAACACAGTGGCGCTTTAATTAGAAACCGTTCTGATAAGTCAGAGCAGATTCACCCGGCGCCGTCCAGAGGCAGCCAGCTGCATTGCGGTGGATGCAAGACGTACATTTTCCCTGCAAAATTGATGACAATTGCAAAGATCCAAAACAAAGGTGAAACGGCGCTCAACACTGACCCCATAAGGCTGATGGTGGAAGTGCACATACCGCAGTGAAAACGGCTACGTTCACACTGAAGGCTGGAACGACCCAATTCCGATTTTTTTGCCCCTATGCGACCTGTATCTGATGTTTTCATAACAGTCTGAACGACACAGATCCGATCTTTCAAATGCGACCCAGGCCTCTTGGGTATGTGGTGCTGAATCTGATACGTATCCGATCTTTAGAAATAAGACCTCCGTCTTACCGGCCAGGCCACATGAACCCGACCCGTACATCATCGATACGCTACAAAAGTCATAATTCTGCGTTGAATTAGGCAGGAACGAGAACATAAACATCAACCATGGTGGACGATGCTGCTGAGACCAGTCAGTGGAAGGGAAGCGAGGTCACCAACACAGGCCAAACTCGAGGGCTCTTATCGCAACCAGGCGGTTTTTGAAAAAATTTCCAACGAAATGGCCGAGCGTGGTGTTGAACCTTCCCTGCAATGACTTTTTTTTATTTCTTTCTCCCTTTCCGACCGTGGTCAGAAGCGCGGGAGACCTAAGGCGGATCCTCCTTCACTTCCCTGTTCGGACCCTCAGATTCTCCAGAGCGGGTTAATAAAGAGTCAATAGAAGTTCTGCTGGGGAAATCCTCTTTTTATTACCGTTCTCCTTCCTCCCTAACACACAACATGAATGCGCGCCCCCACTGCCCCCCTCATTCTCTACCTCGCTGCACGCGCTCTCTCTCGTCTCTTACACACATGCGCGCGTGCGACCCCAGCACATACACATCCCCATTCCACAACAGTGGGTCAAGACGATCCTAGCTCCAATACCTTCTTAAAATGAGAAGATTGTAATTGTGCTGGCTCCTTCGTGAAAATAAATGTAATAATGCAAAAAGAGCTCCGCTGTTGACAACACTGTTGTTGACATCCATTGTTAACGTTAGCTACTTCCGCAGACAACGAGTGACGTCGTTCACCGTTGAGTACTCTTCTGCGCATGCGGGTCACTTCTGGGTCATTTCACGGTCACACAGAAGATCACAAAAATTCGCATTTATTTGGAAATGTAAACGGCCTCGCAAAAAAATCGGATTTTTTTCCAAAAAATTGGAATTGAGCATTAAGCCCTGCAGTGTAAACGTAGCCTAGGTGCCGTGTAAAGAGATGTGGATGTGGGGCCGTTTCATTTGAGGAATCATAAAATGGGAGGACTATTCCTACCTACAACCAAGGTTATTATAGTTAACGAAAACGAACGAAAAAACTAAAACTAGAACTGAAAAACATTTTCATTAACTGAAATAAAAATAAAAACGAGAGTTTAAAAAAAAAACGAAAACTAACTAAAACTGTTTGTTGTGTGTATAAAACGAACTGAAACTAACTAATATTAACCCCAAAAAATACTTCGTTTTCGTCTTTGTTAATACATAAGTCTTTTGGGTTGAAATAAAGTCTATTTACTTCACCCTGCTAGTTTTACTGTGTATCTGACCCTTACGGCATTACGTTGTCTGTGACGTCACGTGATGTCTGTCAAACACTGCCGGCTAATGTTGTCATAGACTTTTACATGAGCGTGATGGCTGCATTAAAAGTTGGGAGAAAGCGGGAGAGTCCTATTTGGGACTTTTTTGAATATAACAGCGTCGAAAACAAAAGTAAGTGCCTTGTAGTCGAAGCAGGAGACAACATTTGTGGAACGCTCCTCAAAGGGAAAAACCCTACGAATCTAAAAGTACATTTAAAAAGCGCACACAAAAACGCAAATCAACAGTACCTAGACAGGCTAGCCTGTCGCCCGCCCTCCCCCGAAAAAGAAGCGAGAGCAGATAACGTAATGCTGTTATCGACTGTTGTATTTTAATTTAAGGATGGTTGTCCTTGTGTCCTCTGAATAATAAGTGTTTCAAAATGTATCTTTGATTTAGTTTTTATCATACAATACTTATTCTGGTGATTTTGAATCATGCACCTGAGAAATATCCTAATTTACAAAAAAAAAAAAAAAAAAAAAAAACTAAAACTAACACTAAAACTAATAAAAACTAAACTAAAACGAAGCAATTTCAAAAAATAAAAACTAATAAAAACTAGTAAAGCAGCCTCTAAAAACTAATTAAAACAAAATAAATTTAAAAACAAAAATTCAAAACAAAATAAAAACTAAAACTAATAAAAAATCCGGAACTATTATAACCTTGCCTACAACAAAATATTTTAATGTGTCAGCTTGATGACAAGTTTACAGACCTCTATAAACAGTCAGTCGATTCAAAACGCTGGTCAAATGTGTTTCTTAAAGCACAAAGAGAAAAGAAAGCTGTTGAGAATGCAGTTTGAGGGGCAGGAAAAAGGTAAGACTGCGGAGATCCGGCTGAGAAAGGCACGCATGAGGACTTCATGATGCCAGGAGATCCGTCTCAAAGAGGCTCACTCCTGCTGGTTTTCTTTTAACTACAGCAAAAAAAAAAGCACGTCAACATCCGCTCTGCTGCTATTTTCATATTTAAATGACACATCTTACAGCTTTTACCATTTCTCATGTCTTCTGTTTCATTCAAATTAACACTAAACTGCTCACTGCATCCTCTGTCAAATGTAAATAGTCCCAACCACAACTTTACATACAGGTCAACAAATTTAAATAATAGATAGAAAGTTAAAGTGCAGCAGGTAGGTATGCAAATGTTGCTGAGAGTAAACTCATGTCTGATTTGAAGCAGCAACAGGAACTAAAATGTGCATTCAAAGAAATGCCCTTTCGTCTTGTTTTTACGTTGCTTGCTTGGAAAAGAAAACGAAAGCCACACCTTGCTTTAAATGTTAAATGAAAGTGCTTTTGTTGCAGCTGAAACAATGAATGCAATGTTTTCTGAGGTCTTTTTGAAGACGGCCAGGCCGTCACGCAAGCAGACACGGGCTCTGCAGCGTCACTGGATTTGACAGGCAGCACTGCTGATCAGACAGGACAAAACCCCAGATGGGTTCTTATTGAGCGGAAAGGACGTTAAAGGCCCAAATACAGACTTTACATTTACACGGGTAGTTCTGACCCTTCTAGTCTCCACTTTAAAGACCCGCTCCAATGTTTTTAACATGTTCCTGTAGCATTTTTCCTCATGATAGTGGACATATGTAAAGAAAATTAAGCTTGAAATTGTATTTCTGAGGATTTCTTTCTTCAGCATGTTGTGAATGAGGAGCAGATGAAAAAATGCTCTTTAATAGAGACCATATTTGTGATGTAGAAAACACACTGGGTGGTCCACGAGATTCCTGCTCCGCTCCATTCTGATGCATCCACTGGGAGACAAACAGATACAGGGAAGTCTTTCTTTTTCCTCGTCTGAGCAGGAATATGGATAGTTTCACTATTGCTCCCCATTTTTGTTGCACCAGTAGTGTTAGGTTGCGTTCCAACAGCCCCGCCCACAACTTAGAGGCCAATTTCTAATGAACTATTGCAACAACAGTTATTTTATTAGTTTAGGGAAAACGCGGTATAGTTAAAAAAATAACAATGGGAACGCTTTAAAAGAGATCATTAGAGATGATTAGAGTTGGACTTTAAAGATGTTTCCATATGTAAAAAATCATAAAAAAGGATTCTTATAATCTCACCACACTTTCAAATTCTTGCAAGTATGCTTTAAGTCCCACTTTGATCATCATTAAAGATGATGCATGCATCAGAATGGGGCAGGGAGCTTGTGGCCCGCCATTGTAGGTCCTATGTCACAAGCTTTTTTATCTGCTCGTGCACCGATATGAATGAAGAAATGCTCAGATTTTACGCTAAACTTACTTTAGCAAATGCGACAAGAACATGTTTCATGGAGGAGGGTCTTTAAGTGAGCTGAATTTGGTTTGAGTGACTGAAGGCACAGGTCCTGTTCGAGTCAGCATCAGGGTTGATCAGCAGATGTCCATCAGGTTGATGTTCCAAAAGTGAGAGGAAGAAAGAGGATTACACATTTGGGTTTCCTCATAGGATGGATGGAGAGAAGTGAGCAGCAGAACTAGATGACCTCTGCTCTGTTTATTTTGTGTGGCCGTGCTGCAGAAAGCAACACAACTGTCTGTCCTACTTCTTTTGACTACCAGCGACCCACAGAAGACTGAGTCCACAACCACGTCTCAATAATTCAAGAGTAAAGGAAACCTAATCCCCTCTCGTCGTGGCCATGTTGACAAATAATAGGACGGTGGCTTTAATAAAACCACGAACCCGATGACCAGGCGAGATTTCAGAAGGAACGGTGGACGGAGCCGACCGCGTCCGCTTCAGGGGGAGCTCGGAGAAACGAGGAGTCCGGGAGCCGGAATGTAAACAGTTATTTCTGGCATTCTCCCGCTAAGCCGGTTCCTTAAATAAAAGGTTACATCACGCATGCACCGCAAAAAGCACACCGGCGGGGCTGTAGTGTGCCGACAGCTGTGTAAGAAGACTAAAACATTGGAAGTATTTCTTTACGAATATCACAAGAAAGCCAGGTGAACAATAAATGCCATGGACGTCTAAAAAAACAGAACTGATCGCCTGTTTTTCGGGAATTTAGATGGAAGAACCCCCCCACCACCACCACCACCATCACCATCGTTTGGACTTGTGGGTAGATTATATAGTGGCCGTGGCTACTCTTTCAAATATCAGACAATACACATGCTTACATAAACGCATTTGAGGCGTTCAAAGTAACGGGGTTGTTGAATCGTAGCCACACAGCCTCCTCCTGACTAAACTTTATTTCTGAGGGGGGGGGGGGGGAAACGTACCCCTCCGCGGTTAGTCTGCCGGACTAGACAAGTGCAAGAAGAATTGTAATTGTAGATGGAAACAGAGGAGATGAGCATTTGTCAGAGACTAGACGAAACCGTTACGTTTGGCTAGCAAGTGGCTACTGAAGCCAGGCTAATCAGCGGCTAACGTTTGCTAAAGCTAGTAGTGTGCTAGAGTATCGTTTTACCGCTCACCTCTGACGGCCTCGGAGATGTTTCCATCGTCCAGCCGGGGAGTTTTCCAGCGAACATCGACTTTTGTGTGGGATGGAAGTTTCCAGGAAAAGTACTGCTCAACTTTTTACCAGCATCACAGGTGTAAAAAAAAAAAAAATTCAGTGTAGAATCCCAGACCGGACCACAAGCGACAAAGTAATTTCTCCACCACTTACAACAACAACGTCAAAACGATTAACCCCACCCCCAACTGAGAATCACCCAATCCCGCTGACGCGTCCTCTTGATTGACGTCAATAACATCCAATGAGTGTTCAGCCTTAAGGACGGAGTGAAACGTTAGTCTGCCGATTGGCTGCGTGACAAATAAAGGGACAGGGCTTTTGTCCGAGCAGCCAATGAACGCAGCACTGAAGGCAGAGTGACAGGTGCTTCGGGGTTCACGGGGGCGTCGCCATTCACAGGATGAGATCATACCGGATGTAAACTATGCAATTGAAAAAAAGAAAGCCACACTGGAAATGTATTTCCACTTTAAAACTTTAATACAGTTCAAGCCAATAAAAAAATGGAATAAAATCCAGGTCACAAAGAGCAAACTAAGAAAAAAAAATTGACATGGTGCAACAAAAGTTGGCCAAAAGATGCACAAAAACCCAGTTTTTATCCAATTTTAAACAAGTCATCCTGGTGTTTGCTTCCACGTGGATGTAAAGCACAGATACTAAGAAACATACTACAATAACGTTGAAATTTCCATATGAAGATGTGACAAAAACAAAACAAACAAAAAAAAACTTTCCAACTATCACGCGCCAAAGATGGTGTTTAACGCCGCCTCCTGTCGGGACTTCTGCTGCGTCTCCGCCCACCGGTCCTGAAACAAACGGGTAATAACAAAAATGTTTACAACCTACACCAAAACTTAAAGATATCCAAAAAAAATAACCGTGAACATAATAAAACCCACCAGACTTCAACCAACAAGTCAAACAGAACTGTACAAGAAAAACTGTATTCAGAATAAATCTGTGTGTTACTACAACCACAGCCAAATACATAAAAATGCACATGAATACCTTCTCTTGTTCTTGGGGGGCCCCCTGACAAATGCCCAGTCTACACTGACAGGCTGGCCCATCAGATCCTGAGCGTTGAGCCCCTCCATGGCTGCCTGGGCCTCTTTGTACGTCTCATACTCCACCAGCGCGTAGCCCTGAGAACAGGTGGATGCAAATCACATCTGTTTTCATTGTTGTGCTTTTACGCAGCTAACATGAAAACATTTGAATCTACCAGAGTTTAAAACAAATGTATTACAAAAAAAAAATACTAGAATTGATTAGCTTGTTATGTTTAACTTGACTTTAAAGACGTAAATTTCATTAGGACAAAAAAGTTCATTCTGTTTATAAAACACGAAAATGAACAATTACTTCCTAAGGGGTGATTTATTTTAACAGCAAAGACGTGCTGCCCCCTTGTGGCTAAGAAACATGCAGCACAATAGACGCAACTTCCCCCAAGTGTTTTACGGTCAGACACTATCACAAATTTACTGAACGTGCTGTTAATGTCCGTCAGTTTCTAAACCAAAAACATACAGTCATTCTTATCAAAGTATCTTGACTAAGAATCAAATTAACACAAACATATATTTATTTTATTTATGATCTTTAATCAATGACTGTTCAAAACCAGAGATGCATTAAACAGAGCTTGTATGTTATTTACTGATCATTAGTTGTCCCGTATCTTTCATATTGTGCAGAAATTTGGGGAAATGCAGGAAAAACTATTATTGAATCATTGGTTAAAATAAAACGAAAAAAAAGCTATAATAGCTAATAGAGTAGGGTATTGTGAACCAAAAAATTATTCAGTTTATGGCTGCGCGATGTGAGGAAAACTCATGATTAGGGCTGTGACGATAACCGCATCACCGCACTTTTTTCTGATTTTTTTTTCCAAAGTTCTGCTTATGGTGCCTGATTCAAACTATAATAAAAACATTAAACACATTAATCTTTGCTGATAATTTACTTTCTCTAATAGTCCTGTGTTCAGACTTTTAGGGTTTCTATGGGAAACCTTTTACCACTCTCCTTCTCTCCTTGCACGACCTGTAAGTGGCGTGGCGTGCGGCTGTCAGTACTGTCTCTTAGAAGCACGAGGCACGTGCGCACTCTGCTTACACACAAGTGCCCTGTTTCAGAAACACACACACATGCTCATTCTACAACAGAAGTTTCTGTCTTGCAAGGAAATACGTTCTATTATTAATTTCCATTACAAGCTGAGCTGCGTGCGTTCTTAAGTGCGAGACACGGCCGCCCACCGGAGGATTTTGTGTTAGGGGCGGATTATTGTTCTTAGTCACTCTGCAACGCAAACATGAAGAGCGGCGCCGTTAGTTTCCATGAATATCCTACATTTTTTGTTTGGGAACTATGTTGTGGAGTGCAAGTCTAAACTGTCTGTATAAACAAAGGCGAACCTCCTGCTCGGAAAAGTGACAGTGGCATGCGCGATGCCATTTGTGCTGACAATAAATGTATTCTGAGAAGATGTCTGAACCAGAGCACGAATTGAAACTCGCATGCATACGGAAGTGATCCGCTGCAGGAGAATTAACCACGCGCACCCCCAACGCAGAAATTGTTATTATAGCACCTTCCTCCCTAGTCCGACAAGATGCACCGCCTCTGCGATCACAGTAATCTAGGTTGTAGTTAGTTGTTACTGTTATTTGTTAATAAAGAATGGTACGTTGTAATTGACACCGTCACAGCTCTACTTGTGATTTGCGACATAAGATATCAATTTTGCGATGACGATATAACTTGTGATACACGAACAACCAAAACCATATTTTCCATTTCACTGCAACAGTTTATTTTGCATACAACATAACTGAAATCCTACTTACTCTAAATGACCCTTGCCTACATAGGAGGTGAGCATTTAAAAATAAAAGGGCCCCATCCCATTGGTCAACAAAGTCAACAACGCATAAAAGGATTTATTTGATTCGCTAAATACTTCAAGCTGACATAATATTGTTTTAACATTTAAGTTACCATTTATCACAAATTTAGCTAACCTTTAGGAAAGGGGCATTGCAAAATTTGATATCACATCAGTGATTTGGTTAGCGCTCGTGCCTCACAGCTAGAAGGTCCCTGGTTAAAGTCCCGGCTGGGGGATCTGAACCAGAACCTCAATGGGGGACCTTTCTGTGTGGAGTTTGCATGTTTTCCCCGTGCGTGTGTGAATTTTCTCAAGGGACTCGGCTTCCTCCTGTCAAAAATGCGACCGTGAGTTAATAGGTTACTTTAAATTGTCCCTAGCTGAGAGTGTGAATGGGTGTGTAATGTGCAACAGACTGGCGGCCTGTCCAGGTGTACCCCTGCCTTTACCCACAAGTGGCGGGATAGGCTCCAACAGCCCCGTGACCCCGACAGGGACAAAAAGGGTATAGAAGATGAATGAATGATATTGGGTTAACGACAAATTTGCGATTTAGTATGCAGGCCTAATTTAGTTTAGCTAAAAGTTTAAAAATAAAGGATATTGTTTACAGTAAAGTATTAGAAATTGTTTATAGAGTTAAACGTAATTTAGTTCCAAAAAAGACAGACTACTGAAGAGTTGGTCAGTATAATTTAAGAAGTCTCTCATTTTGAACTAATGTCAAGACAAGATGTGTTTCAGTTCTTGCCGTAATTCTTTTTTTCTCAGTTAAAAGAAAAAGAAGTCTAAAACATATTAAAGGTTACAAAACACAGATGAAGAAGGACTTGGTTTACTTGTCTCCATTTGTAAGGGATTGTTTCCTATGTTTTGGTTTGTAAAAGAGATTAACTTGGACATTGAAGGACAGGCATATAATAAGCTTCATATGCCTCTGCTTATTTTTTTAATTAATTGTTTATACTGTATGTTATGTAAACAATGCAAATGACAAACTAAACTAAACCAATAAAACCAAAGCAGACATTTCTAAATACCGTGAAAAAACGGTGACAGTCAGGCTTTAAGTATCCTCCAGACTCATTTAAAACTGAAAAACAACCCTCTGAAATCTGACAATAATAATAATACAGTTCTGATCTAGAGCTGTGACGGTGTCGATTTTTTCATCACCGTGGTGATGAACCACCAGGGGTGTGATGAACCACTAGGTGTTGTAGATTGACTGTGTGTGTGAGCGGGAGCGTCTTGTGTAGGAATAGAAGGTGTGCACACGTGTGTTGGGGGTGTGTGTTGATTCCTCTGCAGCGGACCGCTCTGGAGCTGCACGCAAGTTTCACCTGTGCTCTCTGGTACAGACATCTTCTCAGAATAGTATGTATTGCCCAGTAATAAACAGACTGCAGACACTGTCACCTTTCATTAGCTGTGAAGCCTGACACCCTTGAAGAACAGGAGGCTCCACCTCTGTTTATACAGACACGTAACTTTGCGCTGCAAAAAAATTGTTCCCAAACAGAAACATGTAGTGATTTTCATGGAAATCTAACAGCGTGCGTTTATGTTTGGTGTTACAGAGTGAAGGAGAACAGTATCGCCCTCCCCTTCAACACAATATCCTCGGTGGCGTAGTGTCGTGGCCCATCTGTAAAAAACATACGCAACATAATGGAAATGAATACAATGGAATTAATAATTAGAAAGCAGTAAATTTCTCGTATTTCCTTGCGAGATGGAAACTTCTGTTGTAGAAAGTGTGTGTGCCTCTGAAAGACGCCTGTTTGTGTGTAAAGGGAGTCGCGTGCCGCGTGCCGGCGCAGAGCGATGAAACTTCAGCGGTGGGAGAAAAGGAGACAACAGTCTGAAAGAAAGAAGGAAGGAAAGTTTCTGAACACAGGACTAGCAGAAAACGGAAATTATCAGCAAAGATTAATGTGTTTAATGTGTTTATTATAGTTCCAATCACGCACCATATGCAAAATGTAAAAAAAGAAAGTGCGTAAAAAAAGTGGGGTGATGCGGTTATCGTCACAGCCCTATTCTGATCACAAAGTGCAGATGTCAGACGGTTTCCTCCTCCACTGAGCAGACCGTGTGATGACAGAAATGTAAACCCTCTTCTTCTCACGGCCCCCCAAATGCTTTTCTCATCCATTTGTGTGTTGTGCAGTTAGACCAGAATTATGCCAAAGCTTTTATTTTGGTGGAAAAGTCAAAGAAACAGCCTCAACACTGAGCATTTTAGTCTTTAGTGGCGGCCAAACACCAACAAGGCGGAAAAGAAAATCTCTCAATAATTATAAAGCCGAAATAGTTTGTTTTTCATACGACTGTTCTTAAATATCAGCGTCACTTCAAAGAAACTAAAGTGCTGCTACAAAAGGGCAGTCCAGGCTCTGTCTTAACCCCTTCATGCAATTGTTCTGAGAACAAACAGCCTTATTTACCAACAACCAACAACAACTATAGAGTATTATAAAATATATGATTAGATCCTACAGAATACAAAAATCTTCCACATCATTAACATGATGACTTCCGTCCTCCCCTCTGATAATTACTGCCTAGATGCTTGTTTTTTAATGTTGATCAAATATTCACCTTATCCACCTAGATGTCATTTAAACATAAGCAACATTTGACATCCAAATGTTTTGTCTTTAAAATACAAAATGTGTTTAACGTAAAAGGAAATGGTTTAAACTCACCTTCAGATAGCCAGTTCTGCGATCCAGATTAAGATGGAGGTTCTTGATTTCCCCAAACTCTGAGAACTTGTAGAAGTGGATGTCTTCCTCTGTGGCACTCCTCGTGCTTCACGTCTACAAACAGGATCAGCTACTGCAGCACAGAGGGAGGGAACAGGGCATCAGACACCCAAACCCCCAGTCTCCACACCACGACAAGCAAATGAGTTTACCTGACCTGCTGGCATTCACGCAGTTTCAAAAGTAAAAGTCTGCATTGTTTCAGAGCAGTTTTTTAGTTTTTGCATACGTCAAAATTAAAACGCAGCCGTGAAACTGATTTATAACTTTTAAACAATGTTTATGTTAAATTAAATTAGTTATCTGAGGCTGTGATGAAGAATGAGCCTCAATCGAGAAGTTCGGTTCCTGCCTTGCCTGCCCATGTGTCAAAGTGTCTTTGGGCAAGACACTTAACCCCCACAACGCTCGTGGGGGTTACAGGCTGTGAATGTGCATGGGACTGGGACCTTAAAGCCCTTAGTGGCTTAGTAAAGTTAGAAAAGCACAACATTGATCATTTACTCTATAATCAAATTAAATAAATAAAACAATAAAAACACACACAAAGATCTTGGATTTTTTTTCAATCTAAGTGTGTCTACAGATTGTTCATTTGCTTCCATTTGAACATGAAGGTCGCTTGTAACACCTACATCTCTGAGGCCCAGGCTCATCTCCGTCCTGTTCCACAGTATCATAGTCCTCTTTGGCTCTGGACCGGGCCCCATCATCTGGAATCAAAAACTTAGGATCAAAACCAAACCCCAAGAAGAAGTTAACCAAAATAAAGGGAAAATTGCTTTGGAAGCTCACCTGCACCAAAACCTCGTCCTTTCCTCTTCTTGGCTTTCTCCTTTAACTTGTGGATGCTCTCTGCAAACAGACGAATAAAAAGCCTAAGGACGCCGTCTTCAGTTTCCTTTAATTCACAAGAGTTTAGTTTATGAACTTCTCAAATGGAGTAACTATATGTGTTTTGGGTTTTTTTTTAGGAAAAATGTGCAATTTTTAAATCGACGTTTTTTTCTCTCATCTGCGCAACACTAACAGCATGTAGCCGTTGGCTAACATGGATGCTAGCGCTAACCAATAGAAAACGCTTGTTTAACGTGCACTTAAGAAAATAAAGTTTGTTTAAAATAACTAACATTTTTAAAAGCGGCCCTCTAAACACAGACGGCTGCACTCCCGCTGGGAGGCTCGCTAAGTGGAAGAATGACCGCCTTTCGTTGAGTTAGCTCGATGCTAACACGGCTGCGGCCCGCTAACAAACACGCAGTCTGGGCTGAGCGTGATTCTGACCGCACGTGCGGCTATTTGAATTTCATTATTTGGATGGCAGGACTGCGGGGCGTCCGCCTCTAATCGTGTAAAACAACGCAATACCGTCACCATCCTCATCCATAGGAAAGTCTTCGCCTCCCGCCTCATGAAGGTCCAACACGTCCGCCATGATGTCTGTTTGACTAGTACGAACAGCGCATGCGCATGGAGAATCACTAAAGAGTCTGAGTACGTAACTTCCGTAAAGATTTTTTTAAACTTTATTGTACAAAACGTAAGTAAGTACAGTACAATACAAAACACAATTTTGCTAAATAAGCTTCAGATATGCCAGGGTAGCATACATATTACGTGAGTTTTATATAAATAAAAACATTCAGGTTTCTACAACTTTCACTGACATATTTCTGATTAAGACTTTTGGAGATGTTACTGAGATACATTTAAATTTGTTTGATTAATAACACAGAGGGGAAAAAAGGAGATGAAGAAAATTTGCATTTATTAATATAAAATTAGCCAAATATAATAATAAGATTAATTATGAGTTTTTATTTGAAAATGACATTTTTGTTATTAATTTTTTAGTGCAGAGTTTTATTATAATATGCATGATTAATATTACATGTGTTACTGGTAAAAATGCATAATAATAAACGATAATTTATGTTTTAATAATCATGATTTATAATTTATCCCTTATGAAATAATTTACATTTATCATCATAAAACGTTTTATTTTTGCAAAGCATTTTAACTGAAACTGCTTTCATTGGGCTTGAGATGATTGTTTTACGTGGTTTATGCTTTTTATTTTGTTTTCATGTTTTTATACGTATATATACATACAGTAGATGGTAGTAGTTGGAAGTTATTGAACATTGTTGAAAATAGGAAGTAGGTAGTAGTGGAGATAGGTGAAAAACCAGTAGCCCTTTATAGTCCAAGCCCCACTCACGCAGTGGTTTGCGTTTAACATCAGGATTCGTGAAACTGCCGTCATCCAGCTCGAAGATTCTTACACAAGCAGTGGTGAAACGCAGTTTTTAAGCGTTCAAAGCTTCGTACGCTGATTGCGCGTTCATTCAGTTCCAGCTGGTAACGGCGCGTGTATTGTCCTCCGTGCTGAGCGCACGCAGGCACTTTCGCGCGCTCATGTGTGGTGCTGCGCGTTCATGTGAGGAGCACTGCGCACTCCAGGTCATAACAAGGCAACCACCTCCGGTGATCAGCGTGATACACACACACACATATATATATATATATTTATATATATATATATATATATATATATATATATATATATATATATATATATATATATATATATATATATATATATATATATATATTTTTTTTTTTTTTTTAACCTGTGATCTTTGTCTGTGAAAGGTGCTATGCAAATAAAATTTACTTACTTAATTACTTATAATCATGATTTCTTATACTTTAGTGTGGACAATTTAATACAATAAGTATAATTAATAATGTATTTGTTATTAATAGCATTGTTGACATTTCCATGCTAAATATTTTCAAGAATTGAAAATTGTTATTTTCTTGGTATTATATTTAGTGTCATCACTGATATAATGAAAACAATGAAAAATCTATACATTTGTTTTAAACATTAATGTCAACATTCACACAACAAAAATATGATTTAAAATACTTTATTATACTATAAGGGATAGCATTTCTATTATTAAAATCGTGACTATACTTGTTATTAATATTAGAGTTGCAATTTCTATTATAATTATTATTAGAACATTCTGTGTTAATATTGATGTCAAGATTTTAGAATCAGAATCATCTTTATTACTAATGAGAGCATGACTGCACATGTAAGGCATTTCACTGTAGTGTTGTCTGCAAACTTCAAGAGTTTCACAGAAGTTATATTTGTGATTGATACAACATTTGTGATTTACACGACTGTTTACATATTTATTAGATTAATCATTACTTAATTAATTGTAGTATTATTTTCATTGCTACAGTCAGAACTTCAGCTTTCTGGGTGAAATGTTTTTTACCATCATCTATTTTTTTAATCAGGTGGAGGAATGATAAAAAAAAAAAAAAAAAACCTTAACAACTGTCAAACATATAAACAAATAATAATAATAAAAACCTAAAACAGTTAAAATATCCAAGAAAAATTTCAAACAAAACTACAGTAAAACTTTAAAAAAGCCTAAAACTATTTAAACTACACACAACAATTATTCCAAATACACAAAACCCCCTAAATGAAAGTGTTGCATTCAAAGGTTTAACATTTATCAGGATTTTCCTGAAAAAAAAAGGAAGTCAATTTAAAAAAAGCAGAGTGGTCCATCATATGATCCAGTCCGCCAGCTTAAACCCATTCATGCAGAACTGCTGTGGTGCAAAAGACACAAAAAAACAAAATTTAGCCCGAACGCCATCCTGTCAAAAACAGATTATGATCACAACAATTTTGGATTTAAAGTATAAATCTGTCAAGTTAAAATTCCGTTTGATTTTTTTTTATAGCTAGTCCACAGTAGATTGATGGGTTTCTTACCACTTTGCAAGAAGAGCTTAAAGCTGATCTGACCTTTAGCCTTGTGGATGTTGAACTGGTATGCTAGCAAGTCGTTGTTTGTGTTATCACGCAGCCACATACCAGAACCAGCACAGCTGTGCAGAATCTCTGCAGGTCAATCATCATTCCAGATGAAGACGTGCACCCATTCAGCCCGCTACCAATCATCACAAGACTTCCCAACAAACAAACAAAGGACGGCAGTTTCATCCGTGGCTGCATAAAGATTTTCACAGTTTCGGTGTCCTTTGAGAAAAGGAAAATTCCACACAAAGCACAGCAGACTCCAGAAACTCACAAACGCCGTCTCTGAGATGCTCCACAAAGCAACACATTTCAAACATCTGTCGGAGAGGAATACGATTTTTCTTTGTGATCACTTCTTTGTTCCTGGAGTACAATATGGGCGCGAAACCACAAAAGATATGCAGGTTACCATAGTGATGCCACAATGCACAACCTTGCATGCTGCTGTGACAAAGCAACAAAGAAAAGTGTGCACAAGAAGACAGGACTTTCAAGAAACATTGGGATTTATTGAATAATTATGAAGTCATTTTATTGGCGATTTCTAAACTTGTGAACGATAAATGAAAACATAAAACAAATGACTTTGAGGAGCGTGAACAAATATGCACTGGTTCATCTGGTTTATCAGCAGCTGATTGATAAGGAACACGTGTTCAACCCGGAAATGCAAAGGACCAGCAATGTCGGAAATCCACAAACAGGAAAAAAGAAAGCAATTGATATAAAATAAGAATAAAAGAGAAATAAAAGAGTAAATCTGCTTTTTTTGATTAAATGCCAACTTCATAGTTATTTCCTTGCTTTTTCCTTTAGCTTTTTCCAGTGTCTTTATTTTTGCCTTTTGTTAATTTCGCTTCCATGTCTGAAAAGTAAAAACTTTGGAAACAGATCCTAAAACTACAACTTCTGCTCTAAAAGTCACAGTCCTCCCTCCAATATTTTATTTTATAGACAACAAAAGTGGCTTTATCTTTTAGATTAATTGTCTGTCCCCAGTTCTCATTCTTTCCAGGATATCCAGAAAATCGAGATTTTTCAGTGGAATACAAAAAAAAAGCTCAGTCAGAAAATACTTTTCACTTTACTCGGCTCTGTCTCTAATCTATCTTGGTTTTTAATTAACCAGTTAGGAAGTTATCAGATCCTAAACAGTAGTAAAAAAGTAAAAAAAAATATAAGCAACCCTAAAATAGAAACATGTGAAAGAGGGATTAAAATCTAACAAGTATTTTTTTTTTTGTTTTCAGTCTCCACTCTAGTATTTTGATTTTTTTTATGTGTTTTTAATTGGAAAAATGAATGTTATATACAATAAAGGGAAAGTCTGTGTCAATTTACTATAAAATACTTTTTATTTTTCAGATTAAATCAAAAATACTTGAGCTGGTATAAAAAATAATCAGATTTTAAATCCTGAAAAAAGCTGAGAGTTTACCGTTTATGAGTGAGAACATCAAAACTCTAAAGAGATTTGTGGAAACGTGTTTTTTAAGCATTTTTCTAAACCTTTATTAAAAATATTTGATTATACACGCCTGTTTGGCCGAATCACAATCAACTAAAGATAACACACATCTTGCATGATTAAAAGATCTACTTTTAAAATGAACCCAAATGATGGACAGTAAAGTGCAAACAAATAGATCAAGTAAACTGCAGTTTTCAAAATTCAGTTAATGTGATCAGAAGTTTGAACTTTGACTGAATGTTCAGATTTAATCAAACATGGAATCAAAAGTTCAGGTTTTTCTAAGCTTGAGACACTGAGTCACAGCGACCAGAACGTCATGAATAATTTCTTTCCAACTCAATCAGTCGGCGTGGACTTTGTATGTTTGCTGTCGCAGCAATCAAGCTTCAAGGTCCAGCCAGAGCAGTGATTGTTCTCGTGTCGCCTCTTCTGAATGCTGGAAGTGATTAAAGTCTGCACAGCCATGATTAACTCATCCTCAGCAGCTATAAAAGGACGCAGCTGTCTGACAGCAGGTACCATCAGGTCCAGAACCCCTGCAGGAGCTCAGGTACATCCCTCCTTCTCCAAACCTTATCCCGTTTGCCTTCTTCTCGGTTGACTGCTGCAGCGTTTCTCTCACTCCTTTGACTCCCGTTAGGTTGGTCCTTCTCATCAGCAGCCATGGCGTTCTCCTGTGTTGCAGCTCTCCTTGTTGTGCTGGCGGTCACTCATGGTAAGAAATAGTTTGTCCTGTACTTGAAAAAAAACTTTTTCAGAGGCCTTCAGATTAAAAACAGAATCTCAAGTAGACGTGTTGGTAAAATCTGAAGAAATGAGGAGCCACTCAACGTTTCTGCATTTATTCAGAACGGACTCATCTGAAAGAATTCTGCAAAAAAAAATTTTTTTGTTCAAGTGTTTGGCATTTTGCTCATTTGTGTCTTGAATAAAACAAAAGTAGGCAGAAGAATTGAGAAATAAAAGCTGAAAATCCTGTGTGGTCAGGATGTGAGGCCGTGTCTCTGGTGAGGCGGGACGCCCCGTCCGACGTGGACAAGCTCACCCAGCTGATCGAGAACATGTCCGCCAGCATCACCGCCGCAACCCAGGAGATGGTGGACAAGATGAAGGCGCTTGAGATGACCGGCACCGCCCAGTAAGAGAGACCGATTCACTCCTTCCATCGGTTTACTACTGTTTATTGACCACCGTCAGACTTTCCCGTTGGTTTGACTCACTTCTCCGCCATCCCAGGGCTTACATGGAGGACAGCAGGGCTAAGATCCAGCCTCTGGTGGAGCAGGTCCAGGCTGAGGCCACCAAGCTGCAGGAGCAGGTCAAACCCTACATCTCCAACATCGAGGAGCACATCAGACCTCTGACCGACAACTTCAACAGCCACGTCAAGCCCCTGACCGACAACTTCCACGAGCAGGTCAAGCCTCTCACCGACATGATGGAGAAGCTTTTCCAGCAGGTGGTGGACCAGTCCAAAGCCCTGCTGCCGCCCCAGTAAACCTGACTGCTCTGGTGTCTGTCTGTCCAGTTTTTAATTTATCTAAAGGTGTGTGAAATAAAGGCTTTGAAAGTTTGACATGCTTCTGTGGTTTATGGTTGGAGAAAACGTCAAACCAACCCCAACACTCACATTTTCCATGAAGAGATGAAGTCAGAGCCCAAACGTCAGAAATCAGAGCAACTTTAAAGGCAACTCAAAGTTGAAGATAATCACAACAGGAACACATCTGCGTGTTTCATTCATCGTCTTCAGACGGGTCGGTCTGTGAAGCAGAACAAAACGTTCAGAACGAAACATCTAAATCTGCCAAAGTCAAACTAAAAAATACTTTTTAAACCTAATTTGTTGACAGCAAAACCTTCAAGCAGTTCATTTTTAGCTTCCGTGTTTTGCTGTGAGGTTTATTGCTGACAGTAAAACCACCACTCGAATGGGTTCAACCAACAGATCAGGCGCTGTTGGGCTTTTATTTTCCCACATTTGTCTTTAACCGTGCAAAACTGCAGAGACTCCCTCTTTTTGTTCACAAATCATCTGTTTTTTTCTTAAGCGATCTTCTGTCGGAAAGAGGCTGGAATTTTAAGGGGTTATTTGAGTGTTTTTAATTCCAAATTGAAAGTTTTTAAAAAACAAAATGTTGTTTACTTAATTTCAGCCATTTTTATGGCTGAGGATCTTTTTTCAGGACTCTCTGAAATAAAATAAAAAAAAGGTTCCTAATTTGGCTGGATTTTGCCTCTGGTTAAAAGAACTATCAATGTATAAAAACCTAATTGATGTTAATACGTTTTAAAAAGAAGACCGCATGGTTCTTGGAAGGAGAGTTTCTTGCCACCCTCTTTTTGCTGGACAGTTTTCTGCAGCTGACATGGTCTCCGAGCTGTGAGGGAGACAATGACTTGTTGTCAGTTTAACCACAAAACAACAAAATCACTAGTCTTCCACGCCGCTCAGGACTCCTGACACAGCAGCAAGTTTCAGCGAGGGTGGAGTGTCCTCGGCGTTAAGAAGCATGAAATGCATCCGTGCACGTTGTACTCAAGGTGGCCTCCTTGAGCTGACGGAGATCTTCAGGCTGATGGAGCTCTTAGGCAACCCTTGGTGGTTCGAAGGCCGCAGGAAGCAGCTTGGCAGCAGAACTGGCAGAGCTGAGTGGCCTTCTCCTCGTGCCTGCAGAGATTAAACGAGTCGCTTGGCAGCTTTTCAAGCAGAAGACGAGCTGGAAACATGTCAAACAGACAAACACGTAACAGGCTCCTTCTCTGAGATCACCTTATTCTCATTCATTTTTTACTCAAACACATTTTCTCCCTCCTCAGGCGTCGGCTCTGTGCGAGCCTGGTGTTTTGGACGTGAAGGCTGAGGAGGATGACGAAGGGGGCAGAGGGCAACGTCAGGGCCGGACAAACTGTTCAAGGCTCAGAGCCTGCAAGCGAGCAGAGAGCACAGCTGTGAGTTTCCTCTGCAAGGTCAGTGCTGCTCTGATCCCGTTCAGCCGACACGCCGCAGATTTCATCGATTCTAGGGAGACGCACGGCTGTGAGTCAACACTACACCTGTTGGTTTAACCAGGAGACTCACTGCAGAGAAGAAGTCCAGTTATTTTTATGACGCCCCGCCTCAAAAAAAAAAAAAGAAAATTATTTTATTTCTTTGGAGAAGCTGCAAATATATTTTACAGATTTCTGTTCTGCAGAAACTAGACCAGGGTGGATGAAAACTACTTTTAATCGCCTCCTTCAACTCTGACATTTCTTTACTGACAGATTTTTTTCTCAGATCTAAGTTAGAACAAGCTGACGGGTGCAGGGAAACTTGATAGGCGCCATCTCCCGCTGTGTGCAGGACCACACAAAGAGAGACCTTTTCCCCCCTCTTTCTTTTTTATAGTGGACCGTGATCCAGCGGGTCAAAAAGGTGCCAAATTAGGATCCGCTCTCCCCTTGTTGTGTTTCAAAGAATAAATCAGAATGAGTTGGTGTTGGTGTGGGTTGTCTCATCTGGTCAGCGTTTGATGCTGAAGCGGAGACAGACTGGACCAGTTGCACAAGAGAAAAATCAATGAGAGCAGAAGGCGACACTGATAGACATATGGCGAGATGTGAGGGAAAAATGATTTGCTTGACCGATGAGACTGGCGGAAAAAGGTGAAACAAACATTCTGGGTCTAAATGTAATGTGATGGGAGATGAAATTGCTTCCACTTACCAATTTAGAAACAGCTGGGGGGTCATCCGCTTCCAGTTCAGGTGGGAAAAAGGACAAAAATGTAAAACAAAAAAAAATGCCACCTGTTACTTTGAAGAGATGTTTAGAAAAACGTGCAGACAAAAAAAAAGAAAGCAAGAAGGGGCCAGTTTGAGAGATGGAGCGGCTGTGGGCCTCCGCAAAGCAAAAGCTCAGTCTGTCTGTGTCGCCCAGCGCAGAACAGATATGTTTCTGCAGCGTGCACATTTTTACTCAGGGCTGACAGACACACAGCCCCCCTGCACACAGGTGCTATTCAAGGAAACTGTGTAAAAAGTGACGTCACTGAGAAAAAAGTCTAGCCCACAAACCTTTTCAGCACTCTGATCCCTCCCACTACATGTTGCTCTGTTCATTTCTTTCCCGTTTTTTTCTCACTCTTCAGTTTTTGTCTGTGTGGATTTGTATCCATCTCAGTCTGTAAAGTACATTACAGCAAAGTGAGGCCACACACACTCGTGCCTCAGAACCCACAGGCGTCTCACCTTTGCACAATCTCCATCCGCTTTGCTTCCGTCTTGCCACGCAGCCGCTGCAGCAAAGGTGGAATATTTGACAGAAATCGCTAATTGCTTGTTTGGTCTCAGCAGGAGCTCGGAGCACAATAAACCTTGAACGTCTTTTTCTCTGTTTGCGTGGCTTTTTTTGCAAATGCGTGCCGGTCCTGATGTGTAACGACCAAATGAAGCTTCCCCCAATTTTCATAGCCCTCCAATTTGGAGCGCGGCTGCTTCTCTCTAATGCTGAAACGCCACTTTATGAAATTACAGTACAATTTTGAAAAGTAGAAACAGGCAGCAGGCAATTCAGGTGCTCAGCCTCCACAACAATGGACTGCTGGCCTTGGTGACGGTTGCTAGGCAATGGAGGAAATACAATGGCCTCCTCTGAAACCAAAGGCCCTTAAGTGGACTGACAGGAGCAAAAGCACACACATACACCAACTCGCAAAACAGAAGCAATGCGGAGAAAAAGCAGCGAGCAAGTGAAGCAGTGCACCCCCGTGCTCGACCCAGACGTAGCTTTTGCCTGTTCTGAGCACGGCGTTGGTTTGAATCTGTGCTGTTTCCAGGCAGACGCTGAGGAAATAGGGGAGAAAAATCTTAATCTTGAGTGCAGCTCTGCTTGAAACTCTGCTGCATGCATGCATCCATGCATGCACTCCTCAACTATTCTGTTTGTTTTTGCACAAGACTGTTTGAGACAGAGCAATCCCATAATCAATACAACTGGCAGTTGCTAACGTCTGACCTGTTCTTTATCTGTCTTTGTATAGAAATATTCTCCCTCAGCTGTCGGACGCTGCACCCAACGCACCGGCCAAAGGAAGAGCAAAGCCTCCATTTGTCCTGTTTTGGCTAAGATGGAAAACAAATGATTTAAAAGCTTCATAAATCATGACTTTTTAAAACCAATTTGCATCAATGTGCCACTTCAGTCAAAATTAGAAAATCCATTTAAAAAAAGGAAAATAGGAATAATTTGGAAAAAGGACTCTATAAGCAATCCAGACATATGTAAGGTCACTAAATAAACGTCATTCAGTAGAATTTGTGATGCAAACTAAGTGATAAATGAATTCAATCTTAAACAACTAAGAATAAATGGAATTTCTGAAGAAAACATAATATTTGTTACATTTTTATTTGTTTTTTTCTTAGCTGTATTTGCCCTCAAAACAGTCGTATAATGTTAGACACAAAACTGAAAAAAAATCCCACTAAAAATTGAAATAATTCCAAGTATTTATGTTTTTCTGATTACACTCTGATCAGGATTTGATCAGTGCACAGAAGAAACGCGTTTCCTCCTGACATTAGGCATTCATGCCTCTGATTATGTGCGCTCACTTGTGTCTCAATCTAAGGAAAAGGAGCTCTTTGCTGCAGAAACTGTCAGCACATAAGAGGACTACGTCTCTGAGATTTGTTGTTACCAGAGTAACAGAAAGCTCTACTCAAGTTACACTGGTGGTGTTTCAAAATAAAAGAGCTAAAGTGAAAAGTGAGTCCAGGAAAAAGTAAAAATTACATACATTTCTAGTCTGTAATACATTACAGATGACTTGTTTTTGCTGTTTACTTTACATTATTGCGTCTCAGAATTGTAACCTGTCACACGACTCCGGTGTTACTTCTATTTTAAATGCGGAGGTGACAAATGTACCACAAAGTATTTCACATTCAGACTGGGGAAATAGTTTCAAAATAATGACTTGTAAAGTTTATTTTTGGTAAATTTGAATGTCCAGAAGTACAACAGGTAAGCCAAACCTCATCTTCAGTCAGTTCAATCCATAGAAATGAACATTTAGGCGATTTACACAGAAAAAAAGAGAAATCAGAGACCAGAAAACCTGAGAATAATGTGCCTCAGAGACACTAAAAGAAAAGAAAGCAGGTTAAAATGTCTTTGGATGAAGTGTTTGTGTCTAACCAGCCTAACAGGAAATTTGTTTCAGTCATTTAAGCCGAAATGAAAGAAAAAAAGCTCAGAAGGAGCAACAGAAATAACTTTCTTTTCTTCTTTTTTTGGTCACATCAAACCTTAGAACAATGACTTTTTTGCCATTAGTCTGCCATAAAACACGTGTTTCTGAACTTGTCATGAATATAATATTGGACAAAACTTTTTAGTGATCATTTACAGCAAAAAGTAAAATGTACCTGTAAGTTTATCCAAAACTCCTTATTCAAAAAAGGAAAAACTGAAGTCCTCAGCGACCGCCTATTTCCTGATTTAAGGCTCAGTTTTACTGAGAAAACGGAAATTCATGTGGAAATTCTGATAAACTAATACTAACTAAACAAAAACTGAATAAACGTGGATTTAAAGTAAAAATCTTCTTGACCTTTTCAGATGTTTAGAACAATGACAAATAGTGGCTCAGTCAAATATTTACTCAAAAACAAGAAAATAATATTTTCCATTCATATGTCTCTTACTGCCATTATAAATTTATCAAAAAAGTAAATATTTTCAGTTCTTAAGAAAACAAAATAAGAACTTATTTGAGTAGAAAATGAATAGTAATAAATGTTTTTTGGGGTTAGTATATAAAAAGATGAACCAGTGGAGGGCGTGCACGCTCATGACAGTCAGCGGGAAGGCGCCCTAAAGAGTAAAATGAAAAACGCAAAAAAGTTGCGATGATAGCGGCGCTTTACAGCGAGAGGCTAAATTACAGCGTTTGCACTGATTGAAGTGACATTTTTAAGGTGAGTTTTCAAGCTGTCTAATGTTGTGCAGTGGGGAAGCTTAATTAGCTCTGAAACCTGCGTGATCGCAGCAGCCTCCTTCACTTTTTCCTTCAGCATTTACAACAAAAATGTGAAAATGTGTCGAAAAAGTAAAACAAAACCACAAATTAGTCACTTTAAAACTCCTTTTTTTCATTTTACATAACATTTTAATGACCACGACCAAAATGAATTCGATTAGCCAATTATTGGATTCATTTTATTTGTGCATCAATTAATTTTTGAATAAAAACTAAATGCATAGAAATAATCTAAGATGACAAATATTAACAGTTATTACAGTCATTTTCATTTACAATCACCTTTATTAAACAGTTCAAATGAGACTGAAAAACACAGCTTAAGGATTACACATAAAAATATTAAAATTATATAGAAGGTTTTTCAGTAAAAGCAAGAAATATTGAAATTCAAATTTAGGATTAAACTAAACTACAGCCTCATTTTATCTTGAAAAAACATAATAGAAACTTCTCTTTTTATTTATTTTACTGTTTTACTGTTTTGCTGTCTTACAAGTTCTAACATTTAACAATATTGCTGCATAGCTGCTGTAAAATATCAAACATCCTAAATGATAAAGCTGGACCATTCAGAACTGTTGCCTGGTTTAAGGCAAACTTGGTAATAAAAGCATAACATGTTGCCAGATCTGTGAATGATCAATTGATGGAACCTGGAGGTTTAAAATAGCTTTATGTTTATTTTTATTATTTTTTACTCAAATTCAATTTCGAATCATTTGATTATGAGGATCTGAAAAATCCGAAATTGAAAATTACAAGCTCCGAGTTGTTTTTTGGATCACTTTTTCTGAGAGCTTTCACTTTGTAGACGGTCCCTTGGCACTCACTCACTGCCATATGTCGGTTCAAAGACCCACTCGGTTGGAAATTGTGTTTTTTTGTGGTTTTTTTTTTTGGGGTGTAACGATCCATTTTAATTTGATTCATATCATAATTTGTGGTTGACGATCTGATTCATTGTCGATTTGAACGTTCTGATTCCCTTACTCAAAATCGATAGGACATCTTCCACCAAAACCTTCACCAGTGGGACTCACAGAGAAATACCTGGAAAGGATCAGTGCAGGTGAACAGATTCCTTGTTTTTTCTTGCAAGATAACCAAGTGTGAATTTAATATTCATTCATTGTCTATTCCGTGTTTCCCTTTCGGGGTCACGGGGCTGCTGGAGCCTATCCCGGCCACTTGTGGGCGAAGGCAGGGGACACCCTGGACAGTTCGCCAGTCTGTCGCAGGGTTTTAAATATGTGTACAAACAAACAAGTAAATGTGTGTTTTCTGCTGTGATGCACTTGGTCACTTGGTTTTTGCTTTACAGTAAGATATACCAATAGTGTCTCAATCCAAATGGTATTTTCACAGTATAACTATCCATTTATTTGATTTTGTAATCAATTTTATAATGGTTTAGGTTTGATTGACAACTGGCCTCAGACACATGGATCTGGTTAAATCGCTGGAATAGAAATCCATTCAGCGATTAAGTCAATTAAACGTTAAACCCTTGTTTTTAACATGTTTTTGAGGCATTTTTCTAATGATGGAGGACATTTAGGAAGAAGCTCTGCAGTATTTCTTTTGTCATATCCTTGTAAATTCTGGAGCAGACAAAAAAAAAGAAAGCTGTTTTAAAAAGAGCTCATTTGTGATGTGGAAAATACGCCGGATGGGGCCACAAGCTTGGGGCAGCCGTGGTGCAGTGGTAGGGCGGTCGACCCAAGATCATAAGATTGCAGGTTCGATTCCCGCCTTGCACGCCCATGTGTCGAAGTGTCCTTGGGCAAGACACTGAACCCCACTTTGCCTCTGGTGGGAGGTTGGCGCCAGTGTTCGGCAGCGGAGCCGCCATCAGTGTGTGAATGTGTGTGTGCATGGGTGAATAGGATTGTGACTGTAAAGCGCTTTGGGCCTTCGTAAGAAAGTAGAAAGCGCTATATAAGTATACACCATTTACCAAGCTCCAGACTCCGAGCTCACAGCAATGGGGGAAGGGAAGTGGGGGCGGACGGTCCTGCCCCCAACTCAGAGCCCAATTCCTAATGAACTACTGCCGCTTTGCATGAAAGATTTTTTTGATTTTGGCTTAAAAAGGCATAATCATAATCAAAAGATCAAAAGACCACTGGGAACACTTTCAAAAGGATTCTAAAATGAGAGTGGGATTTTTTTGTTTTTAAATTTTTTTAAATAGACACAATAGAGCGTGGAAGTCCAACTATCTTTACTTAACTGTGGTTGTGTCATATTCTTTTGTGCTGTTTGGCAAGAAATGTTGTGATCCGTTCATGTTACGCAGACTTCCAGCTGAGTGCTTATATGCCTTAATTAGCTCGAAATGTATAGCGATGATTAAAAAACAAGAACATTTGAAATATCCGATCTCTTATTGGGGAGAGATAACTGAATCAGATACTTGGAAACAGAGACTGGAACTACACGATCGGGCCGGTTTGAAGTGATTTTTCATGTTTTTTTCTCCTTTGAAGTATTAACCTGAACTAATAAAGTTGCAGACTTTGGTCATCATTTTTCCGGTGTGTTTTCCGGCATTTTAACAGCAGGAAAAGGCGGCGGCTTGATGGGACTGAATCTGCTTTCATGACGTTCGTTAAATGGCTTTAAAAATTCAATTTAAAAGTTGACTTTATTGATTAAAAAAAAATTACCAACGAATAATTGCTTAATTAGGTGATTTTATTCATTAACACTTAACTTTCCGTAACTTTCCAACCGTTGAGACGATCGACGTGATTCAAGCAGATTTGGAAGGATATGGATGCTTCCAAAGTTATGGAATGTTAACAAGTGTTTGTTATTTAAGTGTCGCCGGCGACATTTCTGGGGTTAAAGGGTTAAACACAGCAGGTTTTGTGTGTGTCGTCTATTACCTATCAGGCATCGTCCATTTCACTTATTAAAATAAAGGAAATAAATAAATGTAAGTCATTATTGGGGGAAAAGATTGAAGCTCAGATCTATTAAAACTTTTTTTAATATATTTTACGTTTTTTTTTTTTTTTTTTTTAGTTTGTGTTGGGTGAAATCTAGTTTTTTCTTAACTAAAAAGCACCTTTTTAACCAGAACTGAAATGGCAGTTGTGCTTATGAAAGAGAGGAAAGCAGAAGGAGGAGGGGCTCCATAATGAAATCCACACTTTTCCAAAAAAAGAAAGTGTGATTTACCAGCCAAAACAAAGACAGAGAAGTCAATTTGCAGGGTGTTTGAAAAAAAAAAAAAAAAAAGAAGAAAAAAACCCACTGGTGTTCTTAAAAAAAAAAATCCATTGTGCAGTTCTCCCTTTTGTCAAAGTCACTCCTGCCGGGATTTGTTTGAGAGGCAGCGCCTAAAGAATACATTATGGTAATTGTTTTCCCCCTCATTCATTGAAGCCTTATTCTGTAGGTCAAACACGAGCACGTCTGTGAAAATATCATTAATGTATATTGTCTAGGGGTATTCTGGATGTATTTCAGTGAAATTAGCTTTATTAAGGCAGCAAATGATGTATTCAAGAACAAACAGACCTACGGTGATGGCTTTAGTTCTCGGACAATAGTGTCACAATTTGGGGGTGTAGCTTGGGTGATCATGGTCTGGCGTTTTGAATGGCGGGCCACAAACACGATGGAGCCCTTTAAAAAAAAAAAATTTAATATCATTACCAGTCTCAAAATACTAAGAAGGCCTCCATAAAATGCTCCCTTCCCCCTCCTCACATCTCCCTCATCTTCTAAAGAGAAACTGAAGCACCACTTCAACCCAGCACTATTATTTGCTCCTTTCGGGGTCCGGCCCCTGAAGTACTGCACTCGGTTAGGACCAGTAATGTAGATTCCATTTTAGCTGCTATTAGGACCTCATCCGTTCCGGCGGACCTGCCTGTTCATTATCCTCCCGGCGCTCCCTCCGTCCTCCACGTGTCTCCATCCAAAACTGCCTCTCCGTTTTTCTTTTTTTTTTTGTTCAGATACCCCTCCTCTCTCCCTTCCACCCATCTGTCCCATCTCGCTATCTCCTCGCTCAAGCACTCATCCGCCTCCCTCCATGTTTCTTCCTCCCCTTCCTCCATCCACGCACTTCTTCCCTGCACTCCCATCCCCGGCCTGCCCCCGGGGGAGCCCTGCAAACTGCTTATTCAACAATCGGCTGCCATAAAGATATGTAATGACATTTTCCAAGGCAAAGAGGCCTGTGTGGTTTTTAATTCATATTTAATGGCTGTTAGGCTAAATAGCCCACTATCCTAAGTGGGGGAGAGGCTGCTGCTCCTCCACTTAAGTCTGAGAGCCGTCTGCTTGTGGAGATCTGTTGGATGCTCAGAGCTGCTGCTTCTGCTGCTGCTGCTGCTGCTGGCGCTTTCCTTTCACTTCTCATTTGGAAAATCTCTCAGTCCAGTATACTCAAAGAAACAGCAAATTAAAGCAAAACCTTTTCACAGTAGGTACAAATATATATAAAAAAGAGATTAAATCATCAAGGATACCAAGAAATTCATTTTAAAAGTCTTCTCAGACTGAACTTGCTCATTATTAGAAAAAAAGACTTTAAGATTTTGCTGGCTTTTCAATGAAACTACCATAAAAATTTTTTTTTTAAATTAGACAAATTAAAGACTTGGGTAAGGTCTGAGCCTCTGCAGGTTTTTTTTAAATTACAGCAGATGGACGGTAGCTGAAAAACAACACGCCTGAAGGCTTTAAAACCACAGATTTCCACCTTTTTGAATGGACTCCCTACACTTTAAAGACTTAAATCCTCACTTTTTAAGACTTTCAAAACCTTAAATTAAATCCATTAACATCTATTTGATCTACACCTTTCCAAGCTTTTCCTACAATCAACATTTTTTGTCTCATTAAGAGCTCAGATTTTGAAACAAGGACATTATCATCAAAATGAGTCAAAATCTGTTTGCTTCAAATGCTGGAAAATAGAAAAACTGGATTTAAGACTCAAAAACACTCAAATTGCTTCATTTACAAATGCTGCATTTTATCTAACAGAATTACTTCCTGACATGAAGAAGCCACAGCTTTTTACACTGAACACAGTTGTTTTGACCATGATGTGAGGAATAAGTAAGATGGGCCAAGATGGTTAAAATGACGACTTTTCGTTAGGTTAATAAAAACTACAAAATACAAACCATTACCTTAATAAAGCACAAAAAAACAAAGTTTTATTGTATGTGACATTTAATAATTTAATAGATATTTATATTTTATATTATTTCTTCTTCAGTAAAAATGACTTTCTGCACAGGCAGATAATTGTACTGCTTTCTAGAGATTTTCTTAAGGTTAGATTTTAGTTGTAGGCTTTCTTTGTTTTCCAGTGTACTGGCTATAAAGTCATTAGAAATCTTTGTTAAATGACAGCAAAGGCTCTAATGTCAGTTATTGTCCAACAGCTGTTTGCAAAGAGTAGCTTCATAAACGAGGACATTATTTGCATGTCTGTGATCAATTAACTGGTAGAAAACTATCTCCAATTAATTGGATCTTTGGGTTTTTGTGAATACATTAGAGTAATGTTATATATAAGAAATGTAAATTTGAAGTCTACATTAGAATTAAAATCTGCTTCATAGAGTTTGGAGGAAATTGAACATTTTACTCCCAAACACATTCTCCAGTTTAAAAATGTGTTTACTGTCGACAATCTCATTTTTTCAGCCAAAAAACATAACTTTCTTTGTTTTTCTGACATATTGACAGACAGTATTTTATTTTATTTAACCTTTATTTATCCAGAAATTGTCCCATTGAGATTAAGAATCTCCTTTGCTAGGGAGTCCTGGCTGAGGGAAAAAATAAATTATATTTACAATAAAGATGTCAACATTTAAAACATAAAAAACAAAACAAAAATGAGAGCTTCTGTGAAACAGGTACAGTTAAAAGTGACTTTCTCTTCCAATCTCAGCCTGGATTTAAAAATATTTAGTGGAATGAGTTTAACCAATTAATCAAATCCATCGTCAATTGAGCATCAAAGACATTGTCCTTTAAAGCAATTTCTTGTCATTTTTTTAAACTAAAACCAATTTTCTTAAAAATGTTAACATAAGAATCTATTATTTTATTAATAGAAGTTCAATCTTTGTTCAGTTTGAATAACTCATCATGTGAAGAGGGTTTTAGGAATAAAAATATTTCCTAACAGCTCACTGCAGACGGTTTTGAAGTATCAAACAAGGACACAGTGATTGAATGGAGGCCTTGTGCTACGGTGGGTTGTTATCAAATACTTGATGGTAATTTAGGGGTAGTTATGATTTCTCTTCTTTAGATCAATATGTCTTATAAAAAAACATCAGGGGGGATTTTCACCTAAAAATGTATATGTTTTTTCGTTTGTAGTAGATTGTGTTTTCTTTTCCTAAAGTGTCACACTAATGAGGGGCGACACCCTAAATCAGGGGTCACTAGCGGACTCCTACTTCACTCTTCGTTCTGAAGGTCTTGTGATGCAAAATCAATGTTGGTCATTCATTTCTTTCAACCAATCAGATTTTGAGTTCGTGTCAGCAGGGCCTTCTAGCAGGCTTCTGATTGGATGACACCAAGAAGTTTCAGGAATACAGGAAAACTGTCCCACATGCAGCCTTGTCCAGTTTGACACAGAGCCACGGAGCACTTTTTGATCCGTCTCAGTTAAAAATAGAGCTGGCTGTAATGTCCTGCATGGATGATTTAGCCGGAAAATCTCCCGCTGATCTCCTTGACTTCTTTCATCAGGAAAATCGGAGTGAATCATGAAGCAGCCGTGCAGATCTGTGTGTTTGGCACTGACTGTCCCCGTGTCCTCTGCGTCTGTCCAGTGGACATTTTCGGCTCTAAAGTGAATGAAAACCTACACAGAAACACAACTGGACAGACTGGGCTCTCAGCACGGGCCTTGATGGAATCAAAATGACTTCTTCATGGAACTGAAGACCATAATCTACATGGCAGAGTGATGAAACTGTTTTTGAGGAAAGAGAGGAGGATGGATTTCGTCTTCAGATAATCCCATTTTTGATGAGTGAAATGATAAATATCATAAATAATATTCAAATGTACATGGTTATTTTCAATGACCGGCTGGACGTCATGAAAAGTCGGAGGTTTTGAAATGTGAAGCCTTTAATGTAGCTTAAATTGTTGCTGCTCCTCCGCCCCCAGTCATCCAATCACATTCATCTGACTGACTGGCGCACCAATGGAAACACAGAACACGACAGAATCACTTAACACGAACTGAGGATAGCAACACAGAACAGATTAACACGCTTAACGTCGGTCAATATAATACGTACTGTCAAAAAGTTTTACATTGTATTGTATTAATTTAAAGAAAGATTTTGATATTAATTACATGTAGATGTGCCACCAATCCTCGGCTACTTAAAAATATATCACACTGAATATTTAGGCATCGTTTTTAGTCTGGATCTTAACTTTCAAGAGATTTTTTCTAACGGGACCTGTTTAAATACCAATGCCCTAAAATTTCCTGATTTGACTATTATTTTTTACTGCAAAAATGTTTCTTCTCCAAAACAATTACAATGTGACTTGAATTGGTTGCTTTTCCTTAAAATTTAAGAAAAAAAATACTCTAAATGAGATTGTGACGGATGCTGCTGCAAACGTCTGGGTCATTTTCCAAAGTATTTTTTTAAATTAATTTTCCTAACCTCTTTTCACAATTTCATTAGACCTTTTTCAGCCTGCAACTCACCTTTAATTGGTTCTCTGTGTGAAAGGTGCTGCACAAATGCATCTGCATTGTGTCCTTGCACTCGGATCCTATTGATGAAAACAGGCCGATGAGTCTGGGGATTTACTCTGACAGTCAGTTTTTCCGGGCTAAAATCTAAAACAACAAAGAAAAAAATTTGCTAAAATAATAAAAATCTTGGAGCAGAAAGCAACACTTACCCTTTTTAATTCCCCGCAGTCCCACAGGCCTGACTCCACTGTGAGCAGACTCAGCTGATCAGCTGGACACAAACATTTTAAAGGTCAGACTGTGTTGGAGAGTTTACCCTGGAAAATGTGACGAAGAATTGATCTTTTTCCACACTTCAGGAAGGCAGGACCTGACATTCAAAGCACCTGACCGCAGGGAGGACCGCTTCCTAAAAGAGATTTGAGCCTTTCTGATTTGTTGTAATTACACAGTGTGCACAAATTAAATCCTTGACTGCCATTTATAATTTTATGCTTTAATTTAAGCTAATATTTGGCTAAGCGGGGGGCTTTGGTCCGCATGTTTTAAAGCCTTTCAGAGTCAAGTGATGGTCTGCCTTTACAGAATAGGGTGAACAAAGTGAAGTGTGTTCAGTTGATGCAGTAATGCAATCATGGTTATGAAGTAGTCATTGATTAAGTGTTAGTTAAAGTTAATTACAGACATGAAGACTCCCAGGAATCTCTGAGCCGTAGTTGCCCAAATGGAAATAATGGCCGACTTCTGTGCCGTCCAGCAGCAGATGATTCAATTGTTCCTGGTGCAGAAGCAGCAGCAGCATTGAGTCATGAAACAGTAGAAGGACAGAGGACGGCTAAAAATCATCACTACTACAAAATATTGATGGCCTGGCTGCCTCTAATCTTTTTTTTTTTTTTTTTTAGTAGGATCCAGGCGCTGAAATGTAAATAAATCTATCATGGCAAAGAGCAGGCAGCTCCAGTTACCACTCCTTACAATCAAGAGGCTTTTCATGCTGCCCTGGAGGCCCATTCCTGTAACGCTAGCACACTGGAAAGAGCCACAAATCATCGTCTGCGCTGCTCTCCGTTTCTGTCTTGTTTTTCCCTCCCTCTTTTTCTTTGAGTCAACACCCTGTCCACCTCTGTTCACCATTTCTCCCCTTGCAAACAGGTTGTTGATCTGAACATCCCTCATGCTGGTCACTTTCCCACTGCTCTATCCGAATACACCTGCTTTTGGGTCGGCACAACTTTGAGTTTAGTCCTAAAACCTTTGTCATAGCGATGGTGTGCAGTGGACATCAATACTCTGCACAAAGCCTTTGTCACAGAACAGGGTGCTGCTAGTTTTTGGGTTGTCCAGGTTTGTGGAGAGTCATAGAGAGCAGCGGCTGCTTCTTGAAGGGAGCACGGGTGTGTATGGACTGTACCATTGTGGTGCGTGTGGAAAGTGTTTTGCGATGTATTTCTAACTCTAATTGCAATTTGCACGCTCTAATGAGGGGTGGTGATGCTGCCGTCTTGGTGCAAAATGCCAAAGTGGTGCAAATCTGGTAAATCTTGCTCTAGGCTTTTTCTTTCACAGATCTGTTCTAGCTGTGCGTTCAGAAACTTGCAATTTCTTCGTCTAAGGTCGTACCGTAATTTGTCCAGACCAATCACTATCTTACACGTCATGGGAGCAACGTACAGCTAATCAAATATTGTTACGACATCATTAGTCGCAGGCCCTCGAACATGGCCCGAAGACTGATGATGACTGATCAGATTTCGTTTTTTTTAACCACTGGCCGCTGGAGGGCTCCGTGAATATGCAAAAGATTCGGTGTCATAGAATTCATTGGATGATGATATACAAACCGCAATTGGTAAACTCTCCTTCACTATCAATTTTTAAGCGGTCGTCATTTATATGAATGAAAAGGGACGCCATCCATGTGTCACTTTTCCAATCTGAGCCCCTGATCGGTCAAACTGCAACCTGGTTTAATGTTTATTGTTTTCATGTTTTGCGCATAGTGCAATTTTAAAAACAGGCGTAGCGATGTGTAAATGTGAGAGGTTTGAGCGCGGAGGCCTAAAACGTGCATGTGTGCGTGTTAACATAGACGTTTCAGTGGTAGTGTGGTTGTGGTCAGTTGGGGGTCTGTATGCACACCTTACTAGTATCTGGAATGTGGCATAAGGGCACCTAATAACAGCATGACCTGTAGGTCAGAAGTGCGTGTAACATCCATTAGCCTTAGCCTTAACTTTGCTGAGGGCGGTGGGAACGTAGCATAAAAGTCAAGCTACACACAAGGAACATTACTAACGGGCTGCTTGCACAATGTGCAGGGTTCCGAGGGTTGAATAAATAAAAAATGTGTAGGACATGCCTGCAACTTACCCACTTCACCTTTACTTACGTACCCATGGGCGTTGTAAAGGTGATCACTACGACCTGTCACATGCAGCACGCCCAGAGAAAAGATCTTCTCTCTACGGGTTTATCATCTAGTCATCTACGACTTTGATATTTCGCGCTGGCCACCTTGTTTGTCCCGTACAATTTTCCCTGTTTTTTGCTCTCAGGCAGTCTGCGTCCACTTGTAAGGGCAGTTGTGACAAAGGCTTAAACCAAAGATAAAAGTCCGGCTCTGTGGTATCAGTGTTTTTGACATATAATGTTTCGGGTTACATTATTGACACACAAGAATATTCAGGGTTTTTTTTGGGAAACAAATGCAAGAATCACTCTAATTTACTTCCAGCCACAACGGTCTGATATTAGGAGTTTCAAATGAAGAATTATGGCTTTTTTTAAGAAAAGATTTTTAAACCCGGCTCCATGAAAACAATTTCAAAGGTCCAGCAAACATGTCCTCTTCTAAGAAAACAGTAATGTATTCAAACTCGAGGTTTGTAGTGTCTGACAGGAGCCCCATTAGCTCAGCGCTCGCGGCTCCATCCAGAAGTGTCAGCCGTTTGTGGTGTGAACCACACACTAGTCCTTTGTGCTGGAAAATGGATCTGCTTTTAAACCCAGCAGGCTTTTTTTGGGAGAAAAAACTCACTTGTAAAGTGGTGTATCTCGGTTGGTGAGGCGGTTTTGTTCCGATCAGAGAAAGGTTTTCGGCAGTCAATGAGTCACTGCTATTGAACGGCCATCATACAAATCTTATTAATTAGGACCAAGACATGCATTATTTTATCTTTTTTTTTTGGCAGCTGTTACACAAATAACATCTGTAGCAGCTCCTGCTCATCGAGTGGAGATGCTATCTTTGTTTTCTGATCAATGGTGGCCTGAGCTTGTCATTGATCTGTCTGGGTCAAGCTCTGACGCTTGGACTGTTCTGAGGGTGAAGTGGTGACACAGGTCATGGCCACAGATAACCGCTGTGGATGGTTCCGGCCAGAGTTTAATAAGAAGCAGGGAAATGTGACGAGAGCGCACCAGAAGAGACGAGAGAACAAATCAAATAACTCCTTGGCATTTTTTATGACATTGACTTCACTACCGGTTTACCTGTCGGAAAGATAATGAAAAATATTATTGGAATATACTAGATATTTAAAAAATAATTAGTAGTCAAGTGAGAGACAAAGAAAGCAAACCATAAAGTTCATATAGAGAATTTGGAGTATGCATGAAATATCCTTCGAACTACCAGCAATGCAAATGCGTCCTCTGTATCCATCTCTAACCCTAAATATCTCCCAACCACTGTACACTACACAATGAACTCCCTTTGGTATCTACAGAGGACATTTGAGCCTTTTTAATGATAAAGGTGAATGGCTGGGGCTCTAGGAATTGTTTCAATAGATGCAAAGAATTGGACTTGAATGTTGAGAGGATATGGCAATTGTTGTATTTTAAAGTACTTTTTTAAGGACCGATATAATGCAAATTAAACTTTTTGAGCTTTTAAGTGTATTATAACGTTCATTACTCATGAAAAGAAGTGGTATTTTGATCCATTAACGCATCTTTGAGTGTTCCTCTCATACCCTCCACTTTGGGCACCAGCCCCCCGAAAACGAGCGGCTTCGGACATTGTGACATCACAAAGTGAGGAACCCATTCCGAGAAGAGTCTGCACTGCCAGCATCGCCCCCCCAGGCTACCACAAAAACTTTCTCTGCAGAGCTGGCAGTGTGAGACTAAACGCTTTCATTTTATACGCACAGTATGCACATCAATCTTAAGGTTATTTTGTAAATGTCCTCCTTTGTGAGAAAAATGCTACAAGAACATGTTATGAACACCAAATCAAATTTCTTTTTGGAGTGGGTCTTTAAATGCTTTATTGTCTAGTGCCTTAAGCAAAATAGAAAACAAAAATGCATTCCTACCTTTTGTGTGTTTAAAACGTCAGGCTTCCAGCTTTGGTTTGTCATTTTGCAGTTGTGGCTGCACATAAAGCTCACTGAGGTCAAAAACAAGTTTTTGTCAAATGGGATTTGACTTGTTTCTATCATTCCTCTTCTAAACCCGTTGCGTCGTGGACGAGGGACATCTTGGACAGGTCGCCAGTCTGTCGCAGGGCCACAAATCACACAACCATGGACACTCACATTGACACCTAGGGGCAATTTAGGGTAACCAATTAACCGACATGTTTTTGAATGGTGGGAGGAAGCCGGAGTCCCTGGAGAAAACCCACGCATGCACGGGGAGAACATGCAAACTTCACACAGAAAGGTCCCCCATTGGTGATTCTGTTTCAGGTCAGAGCAAGAGCGCTAACCACTGCACCACCGTGCAGCCCTTGTTCAAATCAACCTTTCAAAATCTTTGATTCCCTGTTGAAAATGATGGTGTACAGTTGATTTGCCTTTGTTCAGGGTTTCCAGCGTTAGGCAGCTGAGAGACTGAGCCAAAGGTTTGTGCGTTTTTTGTCAACAGCAAATCTTTTAACTTTGTGTTGCTCACCTCAAGCAGAGATAAGGAGTGTGCTTGTGTGATCTGATTTTTTTATTCCCTTTCCAAAGTTGTGCTTGTCAACCCCACCTGATGTTGACTTGAGTGGCATTTGAGACAATTTACCAGTTCCCTGAGGAAATACAAAGGCGTAAAACAACTTTTTTTCCCCTTCAATCTGTGGTCCACTGTGTCAAGGTCCTGCACTGTGCTAAACTACCCAGGACCACCTCCCCTTGTTGTTTTGTGAAGTACAAAAATACCATGCTTTTCAGACCGGAAAACATTTCAACTGCGTAGACTGACATGTTAAAATCACGAGTTGGTGTTTCTTTGTATGGCACCAAACCAGCTCTAACCCACTGAGTCTCGGACCCCTGAGGATCTCTGAGTGACCATGTTGGCGTCGAGTCCAAATTGCCCTTTTTTTCACAGCTGAACACAATGTCCTGAGGTCTTTCTGAAAAACACACTAACACAGAGCTATATCTGTAACCAGGTATTTACAGCCTTATAGGTTGTAAAAACAGATTTAATGACTCGATTTGGCCTCCAGCTTTGAACTAAGTGGATTCATACATTTGCTGGAAATTGGGCTTTATCCAATTTTAGGAACATGGCTAACCAAATGAAAGCTGAGAGTGCACACTGCTGTAGACCAAAAACAAAATATTTAACTCAAAATTTATTTTTGGCCTAGCACCCAAGGTATGCTAACTCCTTATGACTCATTTAGGAGTCTGCGAACCAAAGGCAGAGGCCTTTCTTCAAGTTCCAAGAGTCAAATCTAAATACGGCGAGGCAGCTTTTCAGTCTCCCTGAAAGTGTAAGACAGGCCACAGGTCTAAAAATGTTTAAATCTAGGCTGAAAACTTTTTTGTTAAGCAATGCGTTGGAACCATTTTACTTGTACGTATTAAATAGTATTTGATTTTTTTAACTTTTGATCTTAATAATTTTGCTCATGTTTTCTAAATCTAATTTAATTTCTTTTTAAAATTTTGTATGCTGTACAGCTATGAATTATGTTTTATAAATACATTTGAATATGTGTAGACATACTTTGCTACTTGTGAACTGCTGCCACATGTACTGTCACTTTTTTCTGTATTTCTTTGAATTTTTTATTTTCAAATATGTGGGATTCCTGTGGGTGGAGGCCGTAGACACTACATACCATTTGGTTTTTTTTTTTTGCTTCACGCTGCACTGTACTTGATTTTCTTTTTATGAATCTTCATTGTTAGTTTTATTTGTGCTAAACAACAAACCAAAAAAATTGAACTAAAAAGCTTGCTTGAGTTTAACCATTTAAGCACATTTTAACAAGTAATGCCTGTCTCTGCTACAGGTTTTAAAAATCTATTTAACATTAGGTTTTGCAATCTAATGATTTTTTTTTTTGGCATTTTAAAATACTTTTCTACACCAGGTGAGTTCTGCCTAACCTGCCTCCCCTTATCACATGCCTCTGGTTGAAAATTATTTTACTAATGAACTAGAAACCGCCAAACCAACCCCAAATACGATGGTCCTGACGTGCAATTCACATCAACAAATCACTCAACGCAAAAACATTTTAAAGATCACAACAATAAAAAAGCAAAACAAATATCCAAAAACATTACATTTTAGAAAGAGAAAAAGGAAAGAAGACGAAAAAAAACATTTTGGAAGACAAAATGAAATGTTAAAAGATGAAATGCATTGAGAAATCTGAAAAGGTACAGTAGGTACTGTGGGACATCACTGATCAGATGATGATATTGACTATCGCTTCATGTCAAATAAGCAATAGTTAGGTTGAAATGATTGACAAACGTCATCATCCAATCAGAGATGTCCCAAAGTTCTTTCCTTTTTCTGGTTTCCGTGAAAAAGAATGAAACTTCTCGGAAAGTAATTTACAGAAATCAAATGAAATGTTCTAAAAACGGAACACTACAAGAAACTGAATCTAGCTTTCTTTTCTAAAATGTAAGGCTGTTTTTTAAATTTTTTTTATTTTTACATTGTCATAGTGATCTTTGAAATGTTTTTGCGTCAAGTGATTTGTTAATGTTATTTGCACCGCATCAAACCCATTCAAATCATGTCAAATCCTCACAAATTATGAACCAAAACCACCCCATTAGGTAGGAAATCACCCAACCTGGCAACATTGTGAGAGCTAAACCCGAGTAAATGATG
This sequence comes from Oryzias sinensis, assembly GCA_037389245.1. Classification (NCBI taxonomy): domain Eukaryota; kingdom Metazoa; phylum Chordata; class Actinopteri; order Beloniformes; family Adrianichthyidae; genus Oryzias; species Oryzias sinensis. Next base: position 5,108,311 of record CM074491.1, read on the forward strand.
TTGAATATAAATAAGACCATTTGATTTGACCTTTTTAAAGTCCTATGGTGAGCCTCCAGTAGCCAGCTCCACTGTCATCAGGTTGGTGAGCACAGGTTTGCGGCATTTATGAATATTCTCTGGTATGTTACCGATCTCATGCATGTTTGATGGCCAGAGTGCAGCTTTGACCTGGAGGCCATTCATCTTTAATTTACTGTAATTACTGCCAGGCCTCTGGTGGGGCATCTCTCTGCGGGTGGCCAGTTCCCATCCATCCTGCCAAAATGGCAGCTTTATGGCCTCTTTCCGGGATTGCCCTCACTTGGCCAATGGGATGGGGCAAGTCCCTGTCTGAACGGTACGTAAAAGAAAAGGATGCATCTGGTTGGGAAATTTGTGTGTGGCCTAGGGCTTGTTGATTGTGTTAAAAGAATTAAATCATCAGCCAAAAGTCTGCTATGACCATGTCATAAATACTGCCATTGTTGTACTTTAAAAATAAATAAATAAATGCAATTGTCTTATCACACAAGAAACACAGGTTTACTTAAATCCAGTAGTGACTCACTTTTTATACGTGACTATACAAGTGGGAAAAGTGAGAAAAGTTGTAGTCTTTTTATGAAATTGTCATAGATATATCACAAATGTACCACATTCAAACGTTGGAAGAAGTATGGATAAACCACACAAAAAACATAAATCAACATTCATTCATTCATTCATCTTCTTGACCGTTTATTCACGGGGTCACGGGGTTGCCGGAGCCTATCCCGGCCACTTGGGCGTAGGCAAGGGATGCCCTGGACTGGTCGCCAGTCTGTCGCAGGATAGAATATCACACATCCATTTGCACTCACACTCACACCTATGGACAATTTAGAGTTGGCAATCAACTTATGAAGCATGTTTTTGGACGGTGGGAGGAAGCCGGAGATCCCGGAGAGAACCCACGCATGCACGGGGAGAACATGCAAACTCCACACAGAAAGGTCCCCCGTTGATGTAGTTTATCATGTCCCCCAGCCGGGACTTGAACCGGGGGCCTTCTTGCTGTGAGGCAAGAGCGCTAACCACTGCGCCACCGTGCAGCCCCATAAATCAACATAAAATCCAAAATTTATCAGTGATTTAAGGGTCAATTACGTAATTTTGGCATGCTATAAAAGTTATAAATTGCTGGTTCAAATACGAAAAGTCCATCGGACATAGGTGAAACGGTCTTAAAAAGCCACAAGTTTATGTGTGTCTTGCAAAAATAATGCACAATTGTGTAAAATTTACGTAATAATAGCCTATAAACTACGTAACATGTGCATAAACTGCTTAAACTGGTTGTGTAGGCGGCCGTGGTGCAGCGGTAGGGCGGTCGACCCATGATCGTAAGGTTGCAGGTTCCATTCCCGCCCTGCACGCCCATGAGTCAAAGTGTCCTTGGGCAAGACACTGAACCCCACCTTGCTTCTAGTGGTAGGCGGGCGCCAGTGTCCGCCTACCACTAGGTTCCCTTATACAGTCGATGGTGGCATGTGTAACCCATGTGCTATCCTAGGCACTTTAACATTGGGAGTTGGGTCATCTAGACCCACTAGACAGTGCGCTGAACCTTTTTTCTTCAATGATTTGTGATCTTCACTGGTGTCCATGGATTACATGAAATCTTTCCACCTTTATCCACCTTTGTCATGGTAGGGAGAACACGTCAAAGTAAGGGGGGGGGGTCATCTAACGAGCACAAGGGTTAAAACAGGTTCTAGAGTTACAGTGAACGCAGTTAATAAAGTCTGACTTACTGACAGACTTATCTCTAACGATTGTCTTGCTCAATGCTCCTCATAATCCTTTATAATACCCTATAATCCAGAAAATGTCTTCTTCTCAGTAATTGCATCTACGAATTGGCTTCATGAGAAACAATTCTACGCTCTACTGATGGGAGGCAGCAGCAGAAAAAAATCCAAGCCTAAACAAAAATCTCTGTAAATAGAAATAATTGATTCTGTACAGCAAAACATAACTCTGTGGTTGTAGATCTTGAACTTAGAAGTCAACAAGCATACACTTGCGTCTTTAGGATCCTATAAGCTTCACAAATATATTTTACACAAACAAAAACCAGTAATAATGGTGTCTGCATCAGCCGCTGAACCCTCCCTCAAGTGTTGCATGACCGGAATGAGAGTCTTGGAAATCCAGTGTCTGATAAATGCAGACTCACATTGTCGATCCTCCATCGTTATCTTGAGACCAGAGTAAAGGACTTTCTTGAAAACAGCAAACGCAGACGGAATTACAAACAGGATTACGAACTTTTGTCCATTTGTGTTAGAATGATGAAAAACATCCACTCCATTGAAATCCCTTCTGTAACTTTCTTGAAAGGATCAGCTGACCAAAAAATGCCAAAGTAGGTCTCTATTTTCCACCAACAACCATGTGCGATCGCACAACTTGAGTGGAACACAATCCCTCTGCATTCATTGCAGAAAAAGTGACCTGTCCGTGTAATGTAAAGGTATATGTCATCAATCCCGTTCAGAAACAGTTGAGCAGTTTTTACTGTCAACATTTGAATACATTTCAGAGTTTCTTGGAAGTTTTTGGTCCTAAAATAACTGACCTTATTATACGTGTTCAGGTTTTACTCAAGCTTTGACATGCACATTGGTGGTGAGGCCTTTTCAGGGAACATCCCTCTAAGGTTGGAGTAGACTATACTTTGTCTTCTCCTTCCTGCAAGTCATCTTTGGTGTCTGTGGGTGAACCACAGAGCATGAGATGAATAGAGAGGTTATTGTGAATAAAGTGGCACTTTACTCTCATTTTTCAATTAGGATAATGGAGAGCAGCTCTTTATAAACATGGAAATGAGCCAGAGCTGCTACAGCTGAGAAAGAGGGAAGGTGGCAGATCAACAGGAACAAAGAGTCAAGAGGGAGCAAATCTCCTACCATCTGCTGTCTTTGACCCTCTGCTATTTAATATCATTTATTTCTTGTTGCAGCTCATGGTAAATATTCTAATTATTACTAATGACTGGAATGGTTGTGGTGGTTCCGTAAAAACATTGGACTTGGAGGTTGTGTTCCAGTTCCAGGAGAACCATGCGCCTCGTCCACAATGTTAGTCAATGTTAGGGCAATGTTAGTTGACCAAAGAAGAGTCTGTTCCATAGTTTAACATTGACCACCTATTAGTGGTCAAACACCTGGGTGTTTGAAATTTGTTTTCCACATTTGACCCATCCTCAAGGGCAGTGTTTTTCAACCAATGTGCCGTGGGAAATAGCCCTCATTAACTGATCTAAAAACATTTCCCATCTCCAGGATATCAGCTCTGTGTTCATCCAAACAGGCCTTGATAAAACACTGAGTAGTTAGGAATATGAAAGATCATAAAATACTTTTTCTATGTGTTTATTTGATTATATTAAAGACACATTGATAAGAATGGCGGTACCGCGATTTAGCTGCAATTATAACTGTTTCCACCAATCATTCTTGGAGGCTTAATCATACGTCATCAGTCTGACCAATCAGAAGTGGTTAAAGTCTTCACTTCCTTGTTCTGATTCTGTTCATAAAGTCTCTCAGTTCCAACAAAAATACCAGCTAAAGCTCGTCTTTAGCGGTGTAGCTTTCCACAGAATCCGGTATGAGACCGTGGAAAAAGTGAACAAAAAATGAAACTCAGAGACGCTAGCCTGTCTGCGTTCTGCGGCTGTTTACACTACATCTCCCATGATGCATTGGGTTAAAGCGTCTCAGTGCACAATGAGTCGTCCTTGTTAAACAGCTTGAAACCACAACGAACACACATCAAACTGTTTTTAAATCTTTTAACTTAACTTTTATTGCATCTTTTAGAAAAAACAGCTGCAACTTCCAGCTTTTTCTGCCACAATTATCACAAAATGCATGTGAGATTGTGGAGGGACTGTGGATCAATACAGACTATGAGTTTCTCCTTTTTTTAAATTTTTTTGATGCTGGTGTGCCGCAGCATTTTTTGTCAAGGTTAAAGTGTGCCGTGGCTCAAAAAAGGTTGAAAAACACTGGTCCAGGTCTCGTCCAGTCACACCCGTACTTGGGAACCATTTGGGCATTTAACCCCCCAAATCCAACTTCTAACTATCTCAGCATATTCATTTTAGAGTCTGTGGTGCAACCAGACCATGGGTTCAAACGCACCACAGTCTTGATACAGACACTCAACCACTAGGCCGCTGAGTTTGTTGAATCTCTTCAGATGTCAGGGTATGGATTCAGTTCCGGTCATGAAAAACCCTGGACTAGCTCTTTAACCTTTGCTGGGACCCTGAAGGTTGAAACACTGGGTTCACATACATGTTGAGGACTTAGAAAAGACTGTGTGTCTGCATGGATGCTGCTCCAGCATACAGGCCTCCTTGTCCGCAGGAAATTATGTTTTCTTTTAAAAACAGCACTAAAGGTCTCCATGACGACCATGTCAGAAAATAATCTTTTTCTCAACCCCCTGTTACCTGTGCAAGGAGTCCTTTAGTTCGGCTGGACTGTTAGAAATAAGGAAATTAGACAACCAGAGTGTAGTTTGTGTAAACATCCTACAGGTGTCCTACAGCTATTTACCTATTACGTGCACCCCCCATGCGTGCAGCATTCGCATGCTGTCAGTAAGGAGCTGTCACCATACGACAGCATCACCCGTACGTCGTAAGTGGGTGTAATTTCCATTAGCCTTACAAATACTTCACGAAACACTTACCACACCCACAACAATGGTACATTCCATTTTCATGGTAAATGGTAAATGGCGTATACTTATATAGCGCCTTTCTTCCTACAAGGACAAAGCGCTTTACAGTCACAGACCCATTCACCCAGTCACACACACATTCACTCACTCATTCACACACTGGTGGCGGCTCCGCTGCCAAACACAGGCGCCTGCCTACCACCAGAGGCAGAGGCAAGGCACATGATGTGCCCAGAGGTGGCCACGCGAGCCTCAAAGGAAGTGCAAGACACACCTGTGCGCCTCTTAAGATGCAGCCGCTCCTCTCTATGACCGTCCAATATTCCGGAAAACCGGACGAGTCAACACCCCCCCACCCACCTCCAAATGGGGGGCATGTGACTAAGGCCCTTGACCGGTTACCTGATACTTCCAGTGGTCTCTGCAGACAGTAATTCTCAGAACTTTTTGTGGTCCAGCAGGAGATCCTGTTGACAAAACCATTGAGAAATCCCTCAAACACCAGAGAAATCAGTCACTTGTAATAAAGTTTATTTGATATTAGTTAAAATTTATTTTGGAGAGCTTTTAGCTGACTATTGTGTTCACTTTTGCTTGTTTGTTTACTTATGCCTGAGTGTGTTTTGTTGGGTTTTACCTGCTTTAAACTCCCTCTGCCATCCGGGGTTCTTTCTCTGATTTTCTCTTGGCTTAACACATGAAGTACTTTGTGAAAAAAGTGTATATAAATAAAGATTTACTTACTTACTTCAGATCATTTTTCAGTATTCTGTACAATCACTTCACCTGGTTTAAGTCACGAAATTCCTTTAATTTCTGATCAATGCTCACTATTTTTTTCTATCAATCTATCTTATAAAACCTGCGTAACCCTTGTGCTATCCTAGGCACTTTAACATTGGGAGTTGGGTCATCTAGACCCACTGACTAGACAGTGCTCTGAACCTTTTTTCTTCAATGATTTGTGATCTTAACTGGTGTCCATGGATTACATGAAATCTTTCCACCTTTATCCACCTTTGTCATGGTAGGGAGAACACGTCAAAGTAGGGGCGGGGTCATCCAAGATAGCACAAGGGTTAATCCCTTTTGGGTTGCTGGAGCCTGTCCCAGCTAATAATCGGCAAAGGTGCGATACTCCCTGGACAGGTTGCCAGTCCATTACAGGGTTACACAAACACTCATGCCTAATCACACGTGGGGCAACACGAATCAACAACAAACCTATAAAGGATGTTTTGGATCATGGGAGGAGACTTGGAAAAAACCCATGCGTGAGTGGGGACAAAATGCAAACTCCACACAGAAAGGAGCCAGCTTGGATTTGAGCCAGGGCTTTTGTTGCTGCGAGCCAAGACCGCAAACCACTACACCACCATGCCGGACAGTTCGAATTTTTCCTACAGCTTCTTTTTCCCCCTTTGTGGGACTTTTATTGAGAAAACTCCCCACCGAAGGCCAAAGCAGCAGCACCAACCAGAGATATCGACCCATCAGTGTACTATCATATCTTAGTGATTTTGTCTTAAATAAAAGCACAGCTTTATCATAAAAAGCAGGTAAGCCTGTTTTTAATCCTCTTTTGGGCTTCCACAGAGTCCTGGTTTACAACTTGTACTTTTCTAAAGTACATTTTCTGATAAGTTATAATTATTTTTGAAATATTTCAAAAAATTGAGGAAGAATGGTATGTACTTTAATACCAATTAGTTTTATTGTTATTCATGAGGGCTATTTTTATTTAACACAATAAATCCTCACATAACATAAGATTCAATATTTAATCAAATGTAATTTGGTCTTTGTGATGTTACTTCTGATTTTGATTTTTTTGAATATTACAAATTGTGTGTCTGAATGCAGACAAAGCTAAATTTAGATCAGAACAATAAGCAGTAGCTTTACAACTTGACACAACATGAAATTAGGTAAATTTGGACAAAATGGAATCATAAACAGTGTTTGACATGACAATAAAGGTAATTTTAGTACATTTTATATGTTATTTTATGAAAAGGCATGACAGGTTTGAAGGTTAGTAAAATTGCTTTTGTTGTTGGAAATCTGAGAGCTCACAGACAAAAATATATATATTTTTAAAACTGATTTTAAGGGAAAGAAGCTGAATTTTTCAGTGTCTTCCATATTTACGGGGCTCATCTGTCGTCTGCTGTGTTGGAAATCTGCAGATGTGGAGAGGAGGAGCAGTTTCTCTGAAGGCAAGGGGGCTGTTGCTGTGGAGAGGAGGTGTTCACTCAAAGGATGCATGCACACAAAAAACGCGCATTTATGAACAAAAGACTGTAGTGTGAAAAGACCTTCAGATCCAGATACTCATATTCCTGGAGCGCTCTATACGCTCAGCATGGCAGACACCCATTTTTTTGACAATTATAGCTGAAATCCCATTAGATTATACACTGAATTGAAATTGTTAAAAGTGAGGAGTACAAATGATGGATTTCATAAATAAAGTTGATTTTCTATCTGCTATATGTGAACGGTAACATATGTTTAAATCCTGCATTACGGAATAATAATATGTTGATATTAGCATAAATCCAGGGTTGTGTTTTTCTAATTCAAGGTCAAATGTTTGCAGAGAGAATCATGAATGTGCTCAAAACTGAGCAACAACGGGGATTTATTCTGAAAGCGCATAATCAGAGGCTGCAACAGTCCTTGATGTGAAGATGAGGTTGTATAGCGTTTAGTGAAATGTGTAAAAAAAAATCTACTCATAAAATGCTACTTTTCATTCTATTAGGTGTGGAGCAAAAAGAGGCGGCATTTCCTAAAGTTTCAAAGCAGCTGTTCATCTTTGCAGAATTTTGTGCTCAGTTCAGGAGAATAAATAGGGTTAATGATCAAGAAAAAGTATTTGATTATTTCTACTGTTTCTTGTTTCATCCACATCAGTTTGAAGAAGGCAGATTTAAAAAAAAATCAGAGCTTTAGATTTTTTTTAGCTTTTCACTAAAACGTTGCAGCTTAGTCCCACCTAACAGTTTTCTCTTCATCTAATAATTGACAGATTTATTCTGTTTTTTTATTCTTCATGCGGGGAACAGATGTCTTTCTCCTGTAGGCTGAAGGGTTTTGTTTTTTTCTTTTCTTAACATCCTTCATGCAGGACTTTAACCATGAAAACAACTGGAGAGCCTCTCAATGTACATTTCGAGGTTCAATCTTCTTTGTGAACTAATGTTTTTTTTTATTGAATCAATTCAGCTCCTCCTTTCTTATTGATCTGTTAGCATTTGAATCATCTGTATTTTTTTTTACTTTGCATGTGTTTTTTTTACTTTTACACTTTTCTACCCCACAATCATGTTTGTTTTTACTCGTCTGACCTTTTTCCTCCAATGACAGATAAACAGTTTATTTAGTAAATAGAAATAAGTTATTCCTTTTTCCTCATTTTATATACTTTAGTTGATAGTTAAAAACTCTTTTTTATGATTTCATTTATGATTTGATTAATTTATTTTTTTGTTACTTTAACATCTGATCAAATATCGGTTTAAACAAAATAAACTGTAAACTTTTTTTTGTTCATTGACAATATTATTTAAATTATTCAACCTTCATGTTGGCTATTTAAGGAAATTGATGCGTGTGTATGCTTACACTGACCAATTTAGGTCAATTTAGGTTAATTTTTAATGGATTTGATCTCTAGTCATTTTTGTGGGACTGAATCTCATTGATATAAAGGAAAAAATGGATGTTAGAAATCACATTGTCAGACTTTGATGTAGAAATTCTGCATTTTTTCTTCGACGGTAAATGCAGGATACCCCATAGTAATAAAGGAAAATCAGTTTTTTTATCTCCAACAATTGTTTCAAACAGTTTAAAGACCCAGATGAAAATAAAAAAAAGTAATATCTGACAAACAATGATCAAATCAGATGTTTAGTTACAGTCCTTGTGTTGTCCTGTGATGCTATGATCTTTGGCGCAGACGTGAGGCGCAGAAAGGCGCGCGGATGTTGCTGCTCATCAGCTTCAGTGCGGCTCGTGCCGTCCCGCCTCCCTCCCCAGCGCCCAGCTCTGCTCCTCAGGTTACCGCTCATCTGCATGAGCCTCTCTGAGGCCTGTGGGGTCTTCACAGCCATGGTACTAATGAGGGGCTGAGACAGGCCGATCCGGTTACACGCCCCGTCCACACACACACTGCAACAGCCCTAACTACTCCAGCCATCGATCCCTGGTTTACCCTGAGATCTGAAGACTCCCTAACATCCAACACGGCAAGCCTTATTTGGAAAGTGAGAACTCAAAATCGGAATTTTGGATGAAATCATCATCTTCCCTGCACACACAGACACACTCGCTGCTGTGGCCGCGCGTTGATGAGCCTCCTCCACAGATGCGAGTGGAAAACAAGACGAGGGTTTGGTCATGTAAAAAAATACCAGGAGAAAAGTGATGAAGAATTTGAGACGGCTGCATCCAGCACGGTTGTTTTCCCTGAAAGAATATTGATCAAGTAGGGGAGGATTTTGTCTGATGAGATGGTCTGCGGCTGTCCTGTCCAGATCTGGTGATAAGGACTCTATAGCATGTTACATACACAGCCCTCTCTCTGTATCTTGTTCCATCAGTTTGTACTGATCTGATAAGAAACAGAGGACATGTGCTCCACAGCATGCACACCGTTGGCTGGTTTTTTCTTTTAAACCTTTCTGCAAAATATCAAAAGTGATGCTGACGATGATCTAACATGCAAACTGGAGTAAACTAAACCAAAGCAACCCCCTCCCAGAAAAGTAAAAATTATTGGTTTTTATTCTGTTATGTGTCGCTGAGTATGAATGTTTGTAAAGAAGTAAAATGGGATTGAAAAAAACAAAATCTTGCTTATATATATTTTATTTCTAAATATGTATGTTGGAAGTTTTCAAATATAAGTAAACAAAAAGGGACCTATTTACACCAAACCTTATATTTATGGTTTCTATATCATTGTTTTTGCTTGATTTTTAACAAAATAACATCTGTTTAAGCAATTCTTAGGTTTTTTACCGTACTACATAAATTTTTTTTCCCCAAAATTGAAAATGATTTGGGACAAATGGAAGACCATACGGACCGCAGAACACATTTCTAATGTTTCTTTGTTTTACTGATGTTTCTATCGGTAATCTCTATTATTGTTTAATTGTTTTTTTCCTCTTATTTTTATTCAACAAGATGTGTGTTAAAGATACAGCATCAAGTTCCACAAAAAATGTTTTTTGAGAAATTTCTGACTTTAAAGTCCCAACCTGGCCAATCTGATTTGTCTATTTTCAAGGCATTGCCATTGTTTTTTTTTTAATTATTATGCCATTTTCAGCCAAAACAAAAAAAATGTGATTTTTTTTTTTTTACTTGACCAACAGCGGAGCAAACAGACCTGATCTTACAGCCGCTTGCGTTGGACCCTTTTTCCTGTTACAAAAGGGGGTCAAGAATCTTCTGGCACACGAGGTGTATATTTGTATAAACTCCTTTTGTATTTGAGGCAGAACTTTATTTACAATACTTATGTGTGTATACAATTCTTGTTGGGACCAAACTGAAAAACCCAAGGAGGGAGTAGGATGTCAGAGATGGGGGATAAAAGGGAGGGGAGAAAAGAGGAGGTTGAGGAAGTTGGAGGATGATTAGGAGGGGGTAGAATCACACAGCAATAAATTGCTGGAGATTTATCACCGTTACTGTCAGGTGTAGATGTTAGTCAAACGGGGGGGGCCTGTCCACAGATGTCAACAGGCAAACAGTACAAACCAGTTTCTGCAAAGCCTTAGGCCTACATCAGAAATTTGCCACTAAATTGTAGACAGGACCACTGATGGCACCCTTCCACTTTTCTGTTACTGAGAGCTCTCTGTTTACATGCCCTTCCGCTACCTTACCGGTCACAACCGAACCTCACATTACCGGTGCAACAAAAATAGTGAGCAATTTTGAAGCCAATCCAGTGGTACAGTTTTTTTCCAGCTCCGATGAAGAAAACAAAGACGTGCATGGACCTACTTGCCTGCAGAGCGGAGGGCTTGTGGCCCCGCCCAGTGTATTTTCTACGTCACTAATACAATTTTTTCTTAAACTGACTTTTTTGTCTACTCATGATTCACAACAATTTGAATGAAGACATACTCAGAAATGCAATATTAAGATTAATTTTCTTTATATATGTTCTCCATCTTTAGAAAAATGCCACATGAACATATTAAAAACACAAAAAATGATTTTTTTTTAACTTAAACTTGCAAAAAATAATTAAAAACTGCTAACATATCTGATAAACTAGATTTGATAAATATCTGATCCTCACACAACATGCTGTCATTATGCATTTACTGCCACACATAATGACGTGTCACACAAAGTGTTTTAAAGCGGTCCTCTCCCGTAGGAACAAGCCTCTAACATTTCAAAAAAGATGTGGTTTTTTTTTTTTGTCTTTTGTTTGCTCTTGATTGTTGATGTGTTCCGTGACCCAGTTTGAGCCGTCGGACAGATGGTCTGACTCCGCCGCGCTCTGGTACATCCAACGTTGGAGGCTTTGAGATAAAGCTGGAGTCATGTATGATCACCAGCGCTTCCCTTCTGCTCTCAGTTAGTGTTTCCAGACAGAGAAGCCAAGAAATATCCTCACAAAATGAGACAATGCAAAAATTGTGAGTTCTGATCGCACCGGAAACACCAAATTCTTGTGTTTATTATATTTAAGGAGGCAGTTCAGCTTCTGGGGGGGGGGGGGGGGGGTCAGGTCTTGCTTTTTTGTTGAGGTAGTTTCTGAAAAACTAAAACTGTTCATTTAATTCAACAAAAATACTAAAAGTGCTTCTAACCATTTTTTTTAAAAGTACGTTCTTAATATTTTCTTCATGTTTTAGCAGAAAACACACTTTTACTTATGCGTGTAAACAGACTGGCGTGCTGACACACCTTGTTTAATTTATCACGTGACTTACTTTCTAAAAACAACCTGTGAAGGATGAAAAAAATTGTCCTTATTTTAATCAATTATTACAGATGTTTTAAGGCTGTAAGACTTTTCAAATCACACTTTCTGCACTTTTCTCAGACAGACATGAATTTTTTTTACACTTTTCTCTATTGATTCAAACCTTCATGAAAAATAAGTCTAATTTTATAGAATAAAAAAGAAGATTTTGATCACGATAGAAGGTTTGTTTAAAAATGGCAAGCTGAAAACATTCTGTACAGGAGACACGGATAAATGGACAATCTGCAGCCAATCAGGACGCAGCACTGCAAAAACAAACAAATAAGAAAATAAAACCACATAAAGTTTGGCAAAAATCGCCCGAATCTCATTTTTAATCTATAACCAATGTCACATTCTTATTTCCTTTTGATTTTTATTCTTAGTACTTGGGTTGCCACTGCTTTTATAAGTGTTCCACAAATAATAAATTTATGAAATGAAATGAAAAAACAATTGTTTTTCTCCTCGAAATGTTTTCGTTTTCATCCCCTTCAGACGAAGCTAAAACAGTTTTTTTTCTTTTTTCTTTATCGAGTTTTATTTAATGGAGGAAGGACTAGAGTCCAATAACGGTCAAAGATTCACATACAATTACTGGGATTTATAAAAGAGTGCTACAAACCTTTGCATTAATGTCCATTTATTGTGAATAAATGTGTATAAATATACACATTTGAGCCTTTACCCATCAATTTACTGGCATTTTTGCATTTTTCTTCAATGAATTTTCTCTTTTATTCAGAAAGATTTGAATACAAAAATTCTATAAAATGAATTAGAGTCGAAAATCTAAGCTGTTGTTACGGCCCGGCCCACTTCTTCATTTATTTCTAAAGAGCCTTTGCTGAAGAGCAGAGGCTCTTCTATTTTGAGGGCAAAAAAGACATGGGGCTTTGTCAGCCAGGCACAGAATACCTTGATTTTTGGGTTTAGACGGTCAAACTGGACTTTGGGTTTTCAGCATGCAGCGTACACGAGTCAGTGCAGAGCGCCCAAACGGCAGACGTGACAGCTTTGTGCATTTACCAATTCAAGTGTAAAAGCCTTTCCTTGTACTTGATCCAAGAGCTTTTACTCACCAACTTGTTCTCTGGTTACGCCCGCCTTCCCTTCTGCCTCTCTTTTCTTCTCGCCTTGTGTTCTTCAATGCAGGACATAAATATAAAGCTGATTGATTATTGTTTGAGGGTATGGAGGGAGGGCGACATTTCTTCCCATCCACATGTGCGTTTGGGCTCCACCTGTGCCCTCACTTCACAAAAACCTCTAATCTGTGGATGCCTGTCAGAAAAGGAGAAAAAAAAAGTCTTAAAGATGTTAATCTTATAAGAAACCACAGGACTTATTTAAAAAACAGACGCTTTCTCAGGAGGTTGGTAAAAATAAACCATTCTGCTTCGTTTATTCTGTGCTTCTCAAACCCAGACGAGCGTCAGAATTCACTGGAGCGCCTGAATGAAGCTGATTCAAATATACACAGGATAAATCTGGACTCAAATATTTCAGAAAGTAAAAAATCTAAGGTCCCACTCCGATCATCTTGTTGCTGAGAGTTCTCTGTCTCCCTCAAACCACCAACCAAACATTATCAAGGCAACAAAAACGGTGAGCAATATTGGAGCTGTCCAGCCGTACGGTTCTGATCCAGATTCCTGCTCAGACGTGGAAAATAAAAACGTTTGTGGATTTGTTTTTTAAAATGATCAGAATGGAGCTGAGTTTTCCGCGTATTAAATTCAATCATTTTTTAAATTTTTGTGTTTGCTCATGTGCTTCATATATATATATATGTCTTCCATCATCAGAAAAATGCCACGAAAACATGTTAAAAACACCTAAAATACCATTTTCATCGGAGTGGGACTTAAAGGAACAAACAAAAAAACAGCCAACACACTATGGACTCAAACCTTAAGGTGAGCAAAAACCCAGATTGTAAATTTGAATTTAAAAAAATAGAAACTTTGAATATTGTTGTCAGAAGCAAAAGCTCTGTCTCCCCCTGTGGTCACCGGCGGGAGCTGTCCCCGGAGTTTTAGTCACACCCAAATCTCATTCATTCAATCAGCCACAGCATACTTAAGCTTTGCACTGAAGGACGCTTGGTGCAAAGTTTTGTTGGTGCCGCTCTGCCTCCCTTACCAAGTGTTGTATTTGGACCTGATTTTGTGTGTCCTGACCCTGTATCTGACTATTTGGCTGCCCCCACCCTCGCCTGGTTTTTGACCATCCTGTCTCTCCTCTGATGATCTCATGCCAGGTATTGACTGCTGCCTGCCCGACCCTGATTTAGCTTTGTGGAGGTTTAGCTGATCTAATAAACCTGATGCATCGGGATGCAGCCGTCTGCCTGTTCTTGTGACAATTGTAAATAAAATAAAAATAATGATATTGGAAGAAATACTGAACACTTGAATTAAAAAAACCCTCAACCTAAAACTATTACTGAATGAAGAATGTATAATTTATTAAGGCTAATGTTTTGTTATTTTTTATATTTTTGTTTTTCGTTTCTCTCACTCTTTGCGTTCAGTCCCTAATTCACAACTCATTTCAGACTTTTTGCTTTTGGAGTTAAGCCTAATTTACATGGGGGCGGGGCTTAGAGCCTATTGGCTATGGGGATATGATGACAGAGGTTATGGTGATGTCTTTTCCATTCCAGAACTGTTCTTGGCGCTGGTCGAATAAAAAAAACCCTCTTTAATTCGTTTTTTGTGTTAAAAGAGTGTAGAAAAAAGGGTTTGTTTCTCAAACCATTTTGATTTCTTTTCTCAGCTGATGTTTTTGACGTTTCTTTCCAGTTCTGTTCCTTCCAAAGCAGTGCTCCGTCCTTTCCGTAGAACCAGAGGAGGTGCGGTGGAGGTGTGGCTGGTTGAAATCCGTCGAATCCGGTCAAATCCGTAGAAGGGGATACCGCCGCATGTGTTTGCAGTGAGCGGCGTGTTTCTCTGTGGCTCCATGAGGGAAATTTATTTCAAAGTTAAGTGAGGCAATTAACCCCTGCTGTGCCCATCAGTCAACATGATGCATAAAAGCAGTAATTGAATTAAAAAGTCAGAGGGAGATGAGGCAATCATTATCTGTCAAATGTCCACATTTAAACTGATGTCAGGAGGAAAATGAGATTGCTTTAAAAATAAATGGAGACACAAGGAAAAAAAACAAATTTCCTTTCCTTTCCTGGTATAATACAGTTGTAATGATTGGTGTTACATGTACTTCTTTGGGTTTGTTTGCAGCATTTCCAGGGATATCAGGAAAAGAAGCTTTGGTGCTTTTATTTTGAAACATTTGGTTTTCTGTACATTCACAGATTTGTTCCTGCAAATTGGTTTTGTCTCGCGAAGAAGAAGCTTTATTCCAGACGCAAGGTCCGTTTGCCACCATAGATGCAAACAAATAAAAGACTTAAGGATAAAAATAAAAATAAACATATATACAAGTATAAAAACAATGACATAAAAGTATTTAAACAGTACAACAGTAAAAGTAAAAGTATCATAACTTGGTTATTAACAAAAACTAAAACTACTTCAGACTAAAAAACGTAAAAGTTTAAAAAAGGCGACCATATCAAAACCTCCAAACAGGGGTCTGGTATCTAAAAGTGCTGTACCTTACATTGGTGAGAGTTAAGATGCTTTTGTTAATTGAAATGTTAAGACCATAGATAGATAGATAGATAGATAGATAGATAGATAGATAGATAGATAGATAGATAGATAGAAACTTTATTAATCTCCCAAAGGAGAAATTCAGGTGTCCGGTAGCAAAACAAACAACAAACAACAGTAAAAAGACAGTTCACCAAATAATATCAGTTCATATCAGGCAGGTTCATTAAACAGCCTGATAGCTGTAGGGACAAATGAGTTCTTAATAAAACCGTAGATAAAATGTCTTAACAAAACTATTAACTGTTGCACCAACCAAAAAACTGCTTGCGCTGCACCACCGTGGCTGTTTTAATAAAATCATTACTTTGCAATGTGTTCTAAATCGATCTTACTTTAAACCTGTCTTCTTATTTGTGGCACAAGTGCATTTCTTTTTTACTTGGAGGTAACAAAAAGTTGTGCAACACAAGATTCTTCAATCAGAACAATACTTTGTCTTGTTTCTTCCACTCAATTATATTCTTATAAAACTTGGATTTACACCTTACACTTTGTGGTCCAGGTCCTTTTAAAAATGTTTTTTTTCTATTTTACAATATACTACGTTAATTTACCTTTTTTGGGGCAATGATTGAAATCTATCTTCTTATTTCAACCCCACCTTTTTAAAAAAAATTATTAATAAATACTTCCACAATGAACCTGAAACTCTACAAAAAAAATCTTTTCTGAGCTTTAAATTTAGACATTTTACAGCTAAAATCACAAAAATTAAGATTAAAATGTTTTATGACCGAAAGAAAGTGTAGAGATGAAATAAAAATGTATAAATCAAAAACCAAGGCAAACACAGATTCAAAACAGTTTGAAAAATGTACCCAAAAAATCTTACAAAGCTTCAAGGATTTAAGAATCAAAAGTCTAGTTATGTTCATTTTAAACAAAAAATTCCAAATTAAAGACTTTTTGAAAACTTCACATTAAGGTTTTAATGAAAACTATCCTAATGGGGGGGGGGTGAAGATGTAATTCCCGCATCATTGTAAACAATCAATGTGATTGGCAAACTGAGGGTTAATGACAAACAAAAGTCATCAATGACTTTGATTAGGAAATTGTTCCGAGTTTGTTTTGGTGCTTTGAAAGCAACATTCTCTATTGTTTTTTTTTTTCTTTACTTTTTTTGGGAAAAACACACTGATGGGCTTGTTTTTTTTTTATTCACCACATAAAGAAATCCAAAGACGAATAGAGTTTTTCTTGATCTTTATATTTCTTCTGCAGATCCAAGAAAAGTAATTTATTTTACTGTTTATGAGTGCAGAAATAAAACCCTTCATTTGATGCCTTTTTTGTTTGTTTTAGGAAAATAGTCATGTGCATTGATTCTAATTGTTAGAGTTATAAAATTAAGAAGAAGCACTGGAGGAAGTTGATTATGAGTGTGGGCAGTAAATCTCTCTGATTGGATATTGTTCTGCCAGGTTTGAAGTTAGCGGCTCAGTAAATGCTGGAAAAACAACAAAAACTATTTTAAAAATGCAAAAAAAAAACCTGTTATAAAAGGTGTCGGGATGTTATTTTCTCTTTTTCTCATTGATTGATTCATCCCTAGTTTATTAGCAGCACTTAAAGATCTAGTTTTAATGCTCTGGTTCCTGTCCTAACATTTGATACTTGCACTGACATTTTCATAAGAAGATGACCCCAGCATCAGAGATGTTAGGTCCCAATCTGATTTGTTGCCAGAATCCAGCAATTTTCCCACTTTTCCTGATTGAAGAGCAGAAAGTTAATCAAATTTCATCATTCAAAGATCGTCAACGAAACAACTTCACGAGATTTAAGCAGAAAAGGATCCATCGAAAAAAAAAGAGCAGAAACGGAAATCTCTTGAAGTTTGGAGGCGACTGTGACAAAGATGGAGTTCACTTCAGCTTTAAGAAGACTGCTTCCATCTGCGTCCAGCAGCACAGCTACAAGCAGACCTGCGGTTCTACCTGAACCGCTTTGATGAAGTATTTCCCTTTTTCAGCTTTTTCCTTCTTTGACTGAATTCCTTCATTTATTTCGGCTTCTTTTTTCTGTTAGATGCTAATTGTGCTACGATTGTCACTTTAAATGTACCGCTATATCTAAAATCTGTTAACTATTCAGAATTTGAAGCTCTCCAAATGTTGTCTGGAGCTTTACAGTCACTAAACGTGAGTGCAGTTCCAGGACCATGGACAGGGCCTGGAGGGGCCAGCTGTTCTGTTACCGACTGATCCTCCAGAAGTTTGCTTTTCCAGACAGTTTAGTTCCTTCAACTAAACCATCTGTACTTCTGCTGTCTGTGTTTGGAAGCTTTGGAGACATCAATTCTTTATGATCAGATAATCGAACCCATTTTGCAAACTGACTTCATGTGGGTATCTTCGCATTCCCTTGCTCCACAGGATTTTCTTTGTTTAACTGCCACACTTCAGCTCTCAGATACTTTTCCCGGGAATAAGTGCTTCCTTGTCCCTCTTCGCTTTTTGCTGAGCTAAGACAAAGAAAATGGGGGGGGGCATAAAAGGGGGGAGTAATGAAGCCAGCAGATAAACTTGATGATGGCAGCAGAAATTGGCGTTTGCGCTCATGGCCAGTAATTGTGGTCAAGACACCATGACCTTACTCATGACTAAGAGGAATGGGGGTGGGAGGCAGTTTGTGTTCCATGGGGGGGGGGCTTTGCTCCTATAGAGATCATAAAGTAAATGGACATCTCAGCGGCAGACATGAGAGCACTTGTAGGATCATAGGAGTTATGGGATGCAGCACACTACTTTGATTTTTCTGAGATTTTAATCTACTTTAGGTCTAAAATAACATTAGCAGTTTGAGTTTTTATGAAGTTTTCCATTATTTTTCATAGTTTTTTTTATTATTCTTGTTCTATCATTTCTTTACAGTGGGCTGCACAGTCTCACCCCACAGTGATCCTTGTTGGAGTCCCAGCGAGAACCTTTCTAAGTGGATTTTGCATGCTCACCTTGTACATGTGTCGGTTTCCTCCCACAGTCCAAAAACATGTTTCATGGGTTAATTTAGGATAAGAAATTGTTCCTATAGGTGCGCATCTGTGGCTCTGTAACAGACTGGCAACCTGTTTGCTCCACCTTTGCCCAGTAGTAGACGGATAGGCACTATAGGAATCCTTGGACATTCTTACAGGTTTTCCATCTTTTTTTCCTCCTCCAATACTTCAGAAACCCTAAAAAGTCCAGATATTTGGAAGATCCCTTGATCCTTTTTTATGGAAAACATGAATCAAGTTATTTTGCTTTGATAAATGAGCTCAGCAGAAGCTGAGGAAGGTCTCCACTCACACTAAAATCTGTTCTGCTGGGAATCCCCTTGATGTCTTCCTGAGTGAGTTTCCACTCCTCCACCCACAGACATTAATATCATTCCTGACTCTTCATGTCAGCACTCACCAGCCCTTTGGCTGTCCCAGGACACAGAGGGGGATGCTGATGCACACCATCCAGGACCCCGGAGTCCTGAACTGTTGCCTCTGCTCACACTTCAAGAAGGGGGGATGGAGCAACGGGGGCAGAGGAGATCTCCATCACTGTATCCCTCTTCTCCTCCTCATTATCAACACACACCCTTCCCCTCCAGCCCCTCCCTCATCCACCATCCTGCTCCCAGAGGTGTCTGGTGACTCCTGGCCATGTTCTGTTGCTCCTCCCTTCACGTGGAGGTTGGAGGAGAGAGGGAGAAATAGAGAGGCTCCAGCCCACTACCAGTATGTCCCCAGGGGCCCTCAGCCTCCTTGCCTGGCCGCCCCTCCTGCTGCTCAGTACAGCTGTGTTACCAGACCCCGACCAGCTGGGATCTCAGAGAGAGGAGTGTGTGCTAGCTCTTGTTTATGCTCACTTAGGTGAAGCGCTGAAACTCCAACTCCAGCTATAGCTACCATACCTGCCTGGTGGTGCTGAGGAGACCCCTCGTGGAGATGGCTGCAGCAGCCCGGGCCCTGGCTCCTCTTTTACCCCTGGTGCTCGCCATCTTGAGTCTGTCGCCCGCGCCCGCTCTGGGAAGATGCCCTCTGGCTTGCCGCTGTTCATTTGCCATGCTGCAGTGCCTGGAGCCCAACCGGATCACCAGCATCCCACCACTCGACCCAATGGAGAGTGAAAATGTGACAGAGATGTAAGTAGCATTCAACGCCTCACCCCACACCTCCACCTCAAGCTCCCAAACACAGTTGTGATGGTCTGCTTTGGCTCTTGTTTTCTTTTCCGATAAAGTAGTTTTAAAAGCCTCCAAAAACCTCCTGAAGGAAAATGTTTGCGCTCTGCAGCTCTCATTTTTCACACTGACAAAGTCTCAGCAAACTTTCCTGCAACAGTTGGAGGTTCATGTCATGTCAACTGCAACTTTAGCTGGCTTGAACTTGGATCAGCTTTTTAGCCGATGGAGATGCGATGTAGAAAGTTTGTGAGGATGATCTGCATATAAGTTACTCAAACAAAGTTTAATTGTATGAACACAGATAGAGAATGAATGTTTGATGGAGGAAAGTCTTTTTATGAAAACACAATCTTTAATCTTTATTGTTCTCGATCTTTTTATGGTATACGGAATCACTGTGTTTTTGTTTATCAAGTGTTTAAAAATAGTATCTCTTCATTTCTGTGACTCAAATCTCCTGCTTGAGACTCTGAGGTTGTTCTGACTCAAAGCAGATGAAGGCTGATGAGAATATGATTCCATGTTTTGGAAGCTCTTTTGCTGTAACCTCTCCAGACCTGGCCATGAAAATGGGTTTTTGGTTCCACATATGAGGAGGGTTTGTGTGGAAGGAAACTCACTTGTCGCTCAGGTGAGCTGAGACTTTCCACTCAACCCCAGAAAACTGTTATTTTACCGAGTTTTTTTAAAGCTCTGCTCAGAAAAGGCTTAGGGAAACTGACCACCTGTGATTTTAAAGAGGGCTGCTGTATTATTAAGCAACCCACCATCAGCTCCAGCACAGAAAACTAAATGTCACTCCCTGCACCGCCACGCTGTTCTCTCTTTGTTCTCCTTCTCCGAGCTGAGCAATTAGCACTTGTTAAGAAGGAACTGCGCCCATTTCATTGGAGCAAGTCAATTAACGGCCAGTTCCTTTCAACCTATGCAGAGCTGTAACCCCCCACCCCCCCTCCCCTCTCAGCGTCTTGTCGTCCTGCTACCTCACAGGTATTTCCTTGTGTCTTCAGTTAAACACAGAGCTCGGGGCAAGGCTTGACATTCTCTCCCAAACGCCCAATCAATAAGAGAGCAGGCTGGTGTTTACTGCTCCGCTCTGCATGCCAGCAAACAGCAACACTTCTCGGTATTGGCAGAGCAAGGCAAGACAAACAAGGGGCCATTAACCGAGGGACAGGAGCCCAAATTCATCATAGGCAGAGTTATAAATTCAATTTTGTGAATTGCCAGTCAATGCCTCCACTCGGGAACAATAGATGATATATTACCCAGTTGGCTCAATCCAATAAGCACGGCCAGTGGGGTAATCCTGGGCCCACCTGTCCTTTAATCACATTATGGCTGCGTGGGTCCGTCAGACTGGAGCATGAAAGTTTGTGTGCCAGAGCTCACAAGCAAGGCACTGAAAGTTGAAGCAGCTGCTTTGATTTCAAGCAGAGGAAACCCAGATAACGTTTCAATGTATAACCTGCTGAAATATCTATTGTTTTTTCTTTAGCTACAGTAGAACAAAAAAGATCATACTCAGAGAGAACGAACAATGCAACAAAAAATATCATTTTGAGAACTAATAAAAACAGATTAACATTTTTGCCACTCTCTTCTGGATTTCACATCACAAGACGTTGACCAAATCTTCAGAAAAAGCTCAGATTCTATAAGCCTCATGAAATGAAAGGAAAAAGATGGAAGTCTTTTTATTCAGACGCCTTGCTTTAGAAACGCAATGAAACAAAGGATTTCTGGACACTTGTGGAAATGGTAGGACTTGTTTGCAGGGGAACATAAGAACGTAACAAGAATTACTTCTTCATTTTTATTTCTTCAAGTATCCAGACCCTTGTAGGTTTGGACAAACTAAATCTTAGAATCGTATCTTTTGAGCATTGGTGTCCTCCTGAGCTTCTATTTCATAATTTACAGGCAAACAGTTGTTCCAGAGTTCCATGTCTTCTCCAAAAGGTTTTCCATCATTTTGGTGTGCTAAAGTGAACTCTCAGTACCTTCATGATGTCTTGTCTTCAGGCTGTGATGGGATTCTTGCCCAGTTCTTTGTTGTGACCCAAAATAGGGGTCCATATTCCTCTGTGGAGATCTCCGGGCCTTTTTTGAGATGAATACCATGGAAGCAGGATCTTCAGAGAATAAAGAGAAACATCTAGGCTTCAGAAATAGTTCAATTTAAAATGTCTCTGTAATCAAAGCCTTTTTGTGACTGTTTTGCATTCCAAAGCAGTTTTATAGTGTTGGAGTGTGGTAGCTGTTAGGTTTTGACGGATGCAGGCGGCATTGGAATCAGAATGAAAATATTTTCACTTTCAATGACTTTCTGTCAAAAAAGTTAAAGCTGAAAGCAAAAATGAAGAAGTGACTTCATCTCAAACCATCTTTGTCCCCTAATGCTTTTCTCAGAGAAAACGAATGCTGTGTTTCTAAAGAAATGTTCTCCGTTGGTTCAGAGTACGTTCAAATCGCCTTTAGCAACCACTTTCAATGAAAGGATACATAAACGCGCTTAACTGTGCGTTATGGGCTTTTGCATTCAGAACTCTTGCATTCAAGCGTATCAACGTACATTTTAAGACTGTTTTCGAGCTCTACGTACGCTCAAATTACGCAGCCAATGAAGGTTAAACCAGGTCGAACTTTGCCCAATAAGGAATTTGTATTTGGTCGTGACGTCCCTTTGAATCACAGATGTGCCAACTATTTGGAAACTGATCATGGAGGAGAAATTAACAGTTGTGGTTTGTTCCCGGCCAGAGTGATATGTCTGTCAAATGGCGGAATAGGGGTGTGAAAGAAAAAAGCCTGGAGATAGATTTGAAAAATTTGCACTGTTTCGATATTTCGCACCAATCTTCTTCCATCTGTAAATAGCAGACATGTGCTGGTAAACAGTAGAAAAAGAAGACAAAGAAGCCACTTCCTGCTTGTCCAGTGGGCGGTGAACGCCTGTAATACCGTGGGCCATATGCATGTCCAGGAAAGATCAAGAAAAGCTGATTTTTCATATCTTTACAACAATTTCCAGCGTAAAACTTGACATTAAATGCACAACTTGCTAAGGCAGTATTGCAGTCAGAGGATCTCTGTAACTTCAGCATACGGCGTCCATGTTTCAGTTCCTTCCTCAGATGTTTCACAGGATCTAGATCAGAGCTCTGAGAAGGACAGAACAGCTGGGTGGTTGGATGTCAGGTGCTCTTGGTTTCTTTGTTTGTGTCTTGGCTCATTTTCGGGTTGGTAGACAGAGGCCAAGCTTTCTGACACCAGACAGCACATCAATTTCTTTTGAGGGGTTCAATGAAACTACACAGAGTCAAGGAACCCAGTCAGATCCAGCAATGCAGGATGTGGCAGACCGTCACCAAGCCCCTTCTGTGGGACACTTTTCTTTTCTTTTTTTGACATTCTTAGCTTAGAGCAATGAGCTGATGTTGCCAAAAAACTTCTCCAGAGTCCCTTTTTTTTAAATGACCGTAACTTTGGCAAATTTAGTCTGTTCTGCCATGTTTTTACTTCCTGTTTTTTCTTTTCCTTTTTTTTCAGGATTATTGTAACTTTTATCCAGACTTGTTTCATCAGTATATTTTCAAGTATTCCATCAAACAGCGCAAAAAAAATGTCTGATTTTCATTGGTCAAACACCACTAAATTAATAACAATTATTACTTTCGTCAATTTAAAGGGTTTTTAGTAAAAATCTTAGGGGTTTTCTTTCATTCAATAGAGGGACAAACTATTTAACCTTAAGTTAAATAAAGAACAATCTTTTATTACAGTTTTTTTTTATTATTGTTGACTATCAGGCTTGAAAAAGAGGAAGGGGAAGGTTTTCCCCCATCCTCCATGGTGTAGTAAGGAATTTTCTGACTTCAGAATCCGCTGAATGACCTTTCAGGGTCACAGGACTGTTGGATCATTGACTGTATATGAAAACTGGACTGAGTGACCCCTCCCCCCTCGGCGTTCCAGACAGGAAGTACCTGCTGGTTCCAAAAAGCCAAAGCCCCTCAGACTTCTATGGGCAAATAAACAACTGTTACTCTGTCATTCTATTGGACACAATAACCATTCTTGCTCTGCTACCCTTTATTTTTAACATTTCCATGATAATCAGTACAAGAATGTTGTACCTGCTGGCCCCCACATCCTGCGTTTTGATTGACAGATTTTGTGTAGCTAAATTTCAAGTGGTGGTGTGGCCTTCCAACAAGCTCACTCCTGATTGGTCAGAGAGGTTACCATGGAAACGTTGACTTAGGCCAACTCTTACCAACCACTGCTTTCTGGGGACGTCTGATTCCAGCATGGTGATGTACTGTAAAACAAATGGGGAATAAATGACCTTATTTTGTCAAAGTTAGCTACATTTTATGGTTCACACCACACTCACTCATTCCTGTTTTCTTATACAGTCAATGTCCTGGAGCCAACCCAGTTACAGCTGGACAAAGGCAGGGTACACCCTGAACTGGTCGCCAGTCTGATGCAGGGCCACAAACTCACACCTAGGGAAATCAATTTGAAATCAGTAATCAACCTATGAAGCCTGTTTTTGGACTATGGGAGGAAACCAGAGATTGCAGAGAAAATCTGTGCTTGAACAAGGAGAATTTGCAAAAGTTCAACAAGTTTTAAACCAAGCCCTTTTTACAGTGAGGTCACAGAGTTGGAAAAGGCATGGTATGAAACGTCAGACTTTAACTGTCTCAGCTCTGTTCCCATTTTTGAAAGACTTGGTGTCACATAACTCCAGCTGGGCACAAACTGCAATTATTAATTTCTCCTCCGTGATCAATTTTCATCGATTGGCACTTCAGTGATTCAAAAAGGACGCCACCCACATGCCACTGCCAAATAAGATTTGATCAAAATCGCAATGAAGCAATCAGATGTTAAACTGGTCGAACTTCTAGCGCACGATTTATTACCGCCTGATTTGCATGTAGAGCCCAAGAACAGACATAAAAACTTGTGTAGCAATGCGTGAACACAAGAGTCTTGAATGCTGAGGCTCAAAAACGCAGGTTTAGGTGCGTTTACGAAGAATTTTTATTAAAAGTGGCTGCTTGAAAATGAGTTGCCACGGCCAATGTGAAGAACTCTAAGACTTCAAATTCCTTCCTACTCACTATTTAGGGCGTTCGCCACATTGTAGTGATGTCCGAATCTACAATTCCAAAATCATGTGCTCTATAGAAATTTTCCAGAAGTCTCTGTGAAAAACCAATGATGCATCAATACTCACTAGATCGGTGAATATAGACCACAATGCATTGCGTCTACCAAAAAAATGTATTTAAATGTATTATTTTAATAAACCAATGTTTTCATCTTCAGAAGACAGTATATTCATAAATGATCGTCGCAAAAACGCTCATATGAAGTAGATTTTATCTTTGTGACATCAATGACGTCCAAAAGAAAATCCATTCCGTAAAGGAAAAAGTAATTTAAAACACTTGTGTGTGGATAAATGCATAACCTTTCTAAGTGTATTTGAGCTTTAAGTTTTACCTAACAAGAAGATCAGGACTGTGAGGAGATGATGGACAAACCAAAAGAAGTATGAATTATACCTTTCATTGGAGAAAATGTTACTTTTTTAAAACCGAATTTTCCACATTTACTGAATGAAGCTTGACCTTTCAGATTTAAAACAAAGTTTTTCCCTGACAGACATTTTCAAATGTTTGTCACCAAATGCTTCAAGGCAGTTTCCATGAAACAACTTTTTTTTAATTCTACTCATTTTGTTTATTTCTCTCGGCCCCAAGGGCACTGAATGGATTTCTAAAGAGCCAGAGAGCAAAATCATGTTGTATTTTTACCAGGTCCTCTTGAAAACTGGTTAAGGAGACCTCCAGAACAAGCTGTGGATGCTCCGCTTCACGAAGATCCTTGGAAATTTGGGTCAACCCACCCCTTCAAATGTCTCTTTAAAAGAGCAAAGTGTCCTTGAGTCTGCTGTTGCATTCATCTGCAGGTTATTCAGCTGAACACCGGATGAGATTGAAGACATTTTCCCATCATCCTCCAGGCTTTTAAAATATTTGTTCCTACAGGAACCTGCAGTCAATTCCTGGCTTTGACTGTTAATGTCAGTTTGCTTGGTAGATGTCAGAATAAGTCTGTTTACTTCAAAATAAGGTTCTTTGGGTTTCCTAAATGTTCTCTGTATCGTCTCAAATGGTGTACGGTGTAGGTCACTTCCTGTGCCAAGATCCTCTGAGCTAAGATTTGCTCTACTGAACAAAAAACCTCCTGTTTGTCTTGAGAATGATTGTCAACATCCTTAACATCTTCTCACCTGTTAGAATTTTCTTTCAGTAATCTTAAGGTCACATAATATAACTCTCTCCTTGTCTCCCATTTTTTTTTAACTAGCTACATTGAAAACCAAGAGGACCTTGAGAACATAACAGAAATCGACATGGCTCACTACAGAGAGCTGAGGAACCTGTAAGTCCTGCAAACTCCCACTCTTCATCGTCTAATTCTGCAGCAGTTTAGCTGTGCGGTTCCGTTTTAATCAAACTGTTGTTTTTGTTCAGAAACACACATGAACAACTCTGAACATCTTTGAACCTTTATATATATATATATAGATAAAAAAACATTTTTTTGAACTGCAGAGGGAAGTGTTTAAAACAGGATTTCTGTCCTCCTCCTCCTCCTCTGCAGCACAGTCACATCCTGCAAGCTGAGGTCCATCGCTCACAACGCTTTCCAGAACAACCTGAAGCTGCAGTATGTGTAAGTGTCCTTGTCGATGCACACAGAGAATGTGTTGTGTTTCGGCCCATGTGTGGTTCAACTGATTTGTTGCTGTCAGTCAGACTGCAGGATCTCAAATCCAATCCTGGATGTGTTCTTGTAAATGCTTGAGGGAAGATCTCCAGGATGAAAAACACAACACTTTTCTTATTATCTGACCTTCTTGGGAGAAAGTTTACAAAAGGAGTGTCTTATATTTACTGCATCTGTCAGTATCGGCTGACTTGGCATTGATGAGCATCAAATTAGTTTAACAAATCTTTCACCCAATAATTTTGAGGTAAAATTTCATCAATCCCTGATGATAATTAACTCTGTTTTTATTGATGAAAACGGAAAAAAAAACAACTAATAAAGTTCTGTTGTATTGAGATACATCTTCCAGTTAATTATTTACTGCATGTTTTATCATCTTATTTCTTTTGTTTTCCGTTATCTGTTGAAATGTTTCCATCCGGGAGGTGGTGGAGCGTCCGGCCCTGGGCGCAGCTCGACAATGACTTATCAAACGAAGCCATCGGACGGTTTATTTATGAGCCGCTGACCCTTATCGCCACCTTGTCCTCCCTGTTTTACTGAGCGTGTGCGACATGCCCTCATGTTGTTTATCTGAACGACAGCTGGGGGGTTTGTGAAGCACAGATCGTGAGATTGGGGGGTGGGTGGGTAGACTGCTCAAGAAATTGGAGAAGACATCCAGCAGTCACCTTTTACTCGCTCACTTTGGCGGATTATCGACAACTGATGCATAATAAATACACTCCACTAAGG
Source organism: Oryzias sinensis (assembly GCA_037389245.1). NCBI lineage: Eukaryota > Metazoa > Chordata > Actinopteri > Beloniformes > Adrianichthyidae > Oryzias > Oryzias sinensis. The sequence continues at coordinate 5,135,437 of CM074491.1, forward strand.
GTCCATTATCGCTTAATCAATATTTCTCTGAGGGAAGAGGCCCAGTTGGGGGTGGTGGTGGTGGTGGGGAAGGGGGGGGGGGTTCACTGACAGATATAATATTTGAGACTAGGAAAGACTAAAAACTGAAAAACAAAAACATCCTTAAAGCTCTTCAGCTTCACCCGTCCTCTTCCTAACAAACAAACCCGAGCAGAACAATTTTTGTAAAAAAAAAAAAAAAAAAGTGAAAGAATATCTGGGATACACTGAGCTGCTCTTCCCGGCTCGCCTCTCCCCCCGGTGGACCGGAGCAGGAATCGAGCCGGTAATGGATAATCCCACTGGCTAACCCGTATGACATGAACTTTTGGGAGCAAGGAAAACAAATAATTGAACCATTGGCCCCGTCACAGTGATTATGCATTGGTTTCTGCATGCACAGTCCCCCCAAAGAGGCTTTCTGTCATCTTCTGAGGGGGTTGGTTTACAGCCGGCTCCGTGGGCGTTTGAGGATCGTTTGATAATATTAAAGCATTCTGGGAGGATGTTTGGTTTTCTGTCACATCCCTGTTTGAGTCCGACGTTCATGATGGGATGGATCCAGGTTCTTGGAGTTTTGAGTTTGCTCCAACAAATTTAAGTCTTTGTGAGACACTTTTTTGAACTTTTCATAAATGACAGCATTCCTCTACTGATATACAAAAGCACAGGTTTATCATAGTTTGTGGAGGCCTGTAACCCCACCTGTGTAGATCCTTCAATTCATTACTACAAGCTAGATAAAGATTGAAGCCGAACAAGTAAACAAAACAATCACTATTTAATTTCAAGACCCACTTCATTCGTATTTTGCTCTGTTTTTCAAAGCATTTCTGGTGTTTTTTGTTTTTATTTTGATTATGTTTTTTTTTTTTGGTAGAACCTTTAAAAATATTTTTGGATATTCTAACCCCTCGGTTGTTTTGTCAAATGATTCAACTGTGACCACTCACAATTGCTTGGAACAAACTTTAAGTAACGGGGAAAAAAAAAGTGTTCAAGGGTTAAAAGTTGCGGTGAAATTGGAGTACCACAGGGCTCTATTTTAGGACTCTTTTCAAAACAGAAAACTTAGATCATACATTTGTAGAATTAGTTTTTCTTATAAAAAAAAACAAAACAAAAGTAATCCAGTCATGTGACTAATTTACCATGAACATTGTATTCTCAAGTGATTTTAGGTCTAAAACTGGTCCTGAAGAAAGAAAAGATCCACATTCAGAGCCCAATGAATGTGTGAAACGTTGCATTTAAAACAATCTGGGACGTTTATGCTAAAAGTTTGTGGGATTGTGCTGCTGTTTAGAACATTTTATCAAATGAAGCAGAGCTCGTTCAAGCAAGTCGGGATACATGAAGGAACAATCCGCAGGAACCAGGGCGTTTATAGATTCAGACATCTAAACATTTCTAAGTGTAGGTATTCTGACTATTTGGTATGAGTTGACCTTTAGTATTAAAATTTCACACGAGTTTCCTGGAAGTGCCCAGAGTCCTGTCAAGTGAAACTATAAAGTTATTGTATAAATTGCTAAGACAGTTCAGGTTGTCAATCAGAAGACCATGCCCCTCTGTTTGAACAATTTTATGATCAAATTTAATCAAAACAGTTAGTTCTATAAAGATTAATTTACTCTAGAGTTGTTATGACTACATGGGTTTAGGACAAGGTTAATGAACCAGGATGTTTATTATAAATGTTTCAGTTTTAACACAAAAGGGAATAGGAACCAGCTCACTTCTACAACCAGCCCCTTGTGGTTAATCAAAGAATTGCAGTATTTTTTCAGTAGGGCGTGAGTAGGAAGATTTTAGAGGTTTTCTCTGATGAGTGACGTAAAAATATAACGTCTGATGGTGAAAATACACCATGATTTTTTAAAATCCATCAGAAAAGTGAAAACTATTCAAATACAGAAATATGCTGCAGCTCTGTACCAAGCAGCAGACTTTAGATATGTCCTCCTGTGGACATAAATTAGTTTGAATTTGATGTTTTTAAGCCTGCAGCAGAACAGCGTCCGTCCACTGTGCGTTTCCGCACTAATCACCTAATGTTCTGGACCCTGAACAAACACGGGGGTTGGAGGGGGGGCTCCTAGATGGTGTGAAATACCTTCCAGGATAATTGATCAGAGCCCATTCAGATGCATTAACGTTTTCCACTGAGTGTAACACAAAGCAGGTACACATTGTTCCACGAGTGAGCAATCAAATCACAGCTTGACTCGACCACGCAGCACCAGATAAAAGAATTACACATTTACAGAAAATGTTCCTTTTATTTATGCTGCATTTGTCCTTTTGTGTTTTTCAAGTAACAATTTTTCAGATTGAACAAAAAAGAACAATGAAGTTCAAAGCGTTTTTTTTTTCTTCTGGAATTAGAAAATAGTTGTTTTTGTTGCTATGAAATGTTACTAAACTGCAAAATATTCACAAAATTTCCTTTTTTAAATGAATTTTTCTTCATTTTTCAGAAATCTGGCGTCCAACTCTCTGGAACAGATCAGCTGGAGAGTGTTTCATTTTCTGCCTCTGCTTAACCTGTAAGTCTGATCAATGGCTTCATTTGTGGGAGGTAGACCTGGTGAGGCTGTCCTAGAGCTCAAAAAACTAAAACAGAGTCATAAAAACAGTGTCAAATTAGTACTCTTAATTTAGAAATCGATAAATCCGGCTGGAAGGAGGCTGCAGCTTTCAACTACCCTAAAACCATTCCAGCAGACAGACCTCAAGTTATCTTTTTTTTAGTTTAAAACTCAAGTAAGTTAGAAAGTGCATCTTTAAATTTAGTGAAACTGTCAATCATGCTTGAATGATTGTACAGGTATATGGTGGAACTGTTGCAAAATGAGTCTAAATGGGTCACAGTGCAGTTTGCAGAATGGACACAGGGAAGCTTCAGTTTGTCCCTCATCCAACGCTGCAAAAGCAGTCTGAGGATGTTCTGGGGGTCCAGCTGGAGCTCACTTGCAATAACTAATTGGATTTTGAAGCTGTGGAGGTCACTCTATAATCACATGACGGACACCCGATTCGTCACCTTGTTCAGGACCATCTGTGGGGGGTTCACTAGCTCTAATGGAGGCCTGCTTAAGGTGAACTGAGTTTGGTTGCTGCGTGAGCGCTGACCTGAGCATTTCATTTTTGTTTTTTAATCTTTGGTTGGATTTAATATTTTAAATTCAGTTCTAAACAATATTTTGCTCCAATCTTCATTTGAATTTGAAGTCTCATCCACAAAAACCTCTGCAGTTCTTTTTTTTTCAATTTTTAAGTTTCTATCTTAGAGTCTTTATGGAGATAACAGCCAAAGAGGAACAATGTCCAACTCCAAATATGTGTAAAAATAAAAAATAAACTAATTCAAGCAGCCTTTTTTTTCTCTCTTAGAGGATGAAAGCAACAAGCATCTGTTGATTTCCCCGGAGGGCCTCAGGGTTCAAAACTTGGACCTCTGCTGTACAGTCTATCAGTGCTTAAAGACCGTGTCACACAGCTAAAATGTACACTTTACATACGTTACACAGATGAAGAATGGTCATACGTGAATATATGTGGAAAACGAAAGGAACGTTGTGGACTTTCCGTGACATTTTCACACATATTTAACAAAATACCGTAATCACATTAAAACCACGGAAGAAGTACGGATAAACCACACAAAGACCGCGGAAATCGGCGTAGAACATGAACTGAGCGTGACTAATGCACTGTTTATATGCTATTCATTAGTAATTCATTCATGAATTACGTGATAATGTGCCATGTAAGCGATATAAAAGCTATACATCGGTGGTACATGCTTGAAATGTCCGTTAGACATACGTGGAACGGTTGTGGAAAGCCACAAAGTTGTGTTTGCATTTCGCTAAAATTGCACAGGATTTACATAATGATTGCATATAAACAATGTATAACCGGCATAAACTGCGTAACTCTCGATCGACCAACAAAATTTAAACAGCTCAACATCAAATTCATACAAAGACACTTTGGCCAAAACCCTCGACGGACCTCTGCACTCATTAACGAATGACAACCGCATAAAAATTGTCATATATCACGCACGTATTACGAAAAGCAAAAATCCCATATGTAGTGGTTGTGTGACACGGCTTTGAACCAATGACTGTATATGAGAAGTGGAGTGAGTGAGTGTGACGTCACCCATGCAAAATGGTTTTCTTCCTGCTCCAACCAAATGCAGTCAATTCAGTCACCGTTTTCTTTTTTTTGTGTGATATGGATGCCGTCATGTTGGAGGTAGACGTTGTCAATAAACAGTGGTTGGTCGGAGTCGGTCTGAGTCAACGTTTCTATGGCAACCACTCTCACTAATCAGGAGTAAGCTTGCCACACCCCCGACCACAACAAGAAATCTTTCAAACGTTTTGGCGTTGAACATGGGGGCCAGCAGGCTCCACCTACTTTCTTTGAAGCATTTGATGGGTCAGTTTAAAGCTTGAATAACTGAAATTATAAAAGAAATATAATGAGGTTAGTCAAGAACATTTTAAAAAAGGTGTCAGAGCAAGAATTTCTGACAGCACAGCTGTTTATTTCTCTATAGAAGTCAATGAAATTTTGCCTTTTTGGAGCCAGCGGGTACTTCCTGTTTGGAACGCCAGAGGGGGAGGGGCTCACTCAGTACAGTTCTCATATACAGTCATTGGTCAAATCCACAATTGGGTCATACCAAAGGCCAAAGTATAGGACTAAAAGTCTCTGTTTAGAACTCTGTTTCAGCGCTGCACTATCCCAAGTTGTTTCAGAGAGCAGCTGTGACTGCATCCTGCATGTAAAAATACATTTCGCACCCATAGGTGATTGACTTCAAAATGCTCAACACCTAAATGTATTCTAACAGGATTTACCTGCTTCGTATACGGATAAAACTATTGTCATATGAGGGAAATCTGTATATCATCCTTAGTTTATCCATTTTCATTTAAACAACTTCAAAATGATTTTGGTATTGAGAGAAACATAATTATTTTTTATCAGACATTATCAATCAAAACTACATTTGCAATATTTGGTGGTGAAACAGTCCTGAATATGTTTTTCTGTTTTATTTCAGGGTTTTGAGGGACAACCCCCTCATCTGCTCCTGCGACCTTTTCTGGCTGCAGCAGTGGCAGAACGACGACCGGGGCGACCCGGACACCCAAATGTTGTCGTGTTCGTCAGATTACGAGGATTTACCGCTCAATTCTTTAGTCTTCGATAATTGCAGTGAGTCTGACTCGGGGTAGCCCCTCTTATCTTTGAAATTTGAGCCATTTCTGGGGGTGAAACCAGCTTTTACAGTTTTCTGATCAGATTTCCTCTCAGATAGCTTCTGTGCTTTAGAGATCCCTTTGATATTTCAACAAGCTGTCATTTGGTATTCAGGTGGCTGACCTTGATTTTCAAACATCAGCATTCAGATCATTTCTGAAATGGGTTCGAATTGTAAACTAAGAAGCTTAAAAAGTAATCAGTTTCACTCTTTAGTTTGAGGCTTGAAACTCTTTGGACTGAGTGCAGGAGCTCATGAGGTTCAACAGGGGCATCCTGGTTCCGGCTGCAAACCGTGCTTCATTTTGCACGGTTGAAAAATGGTCATACGTGAATATACTTGGAAAGAGTTAGAAAAGTTGTGGTCTCTACATGAAACTTTCACTGATGTATCACCAAATGTACTACATTAAAACCACAGAAGAAATACGACTAAACCATTGGCACAGCGCGCCCACTAAACCTGGCCGACTTCCGTGCAGCGCCGGATACCCCTCTATCAGAGACCCAACCCCACACCAGTACGAACCAAATGGGAGGAGCAGAAGACCCCCCACTCGGTCTAGACTGCTGGAGGAGTGACAGATCGGCTGATTTATAGACCCATCATACAATACGCCAGTTAGGGATGAACTGTGATTATTTCGTCGTCTGTATGCAATTGATTAGTGATAGGTGCCTCCATTACATACTTTTAACTTGATATGTGGGTCGTATACGTGATATAACAGTTATACATCGGTGGTACTACAAGAAAAGTCCAAGTGGAAATACGTGGACATACGGTCGTGGAAAGCCGCAAATTTGCCAAAGCATTACACAAAAGTACAGCACAATTTTAATTAATTGCAGTAATTGCAGATAAACTATGTAAAATATGCATAAAGTGCGTAATTCTTAGCCAACCAAAATTTTTATACAGCTCAAAACCGAATTTACGTCAAAACCCATCGACCAAAATCCTCAACGGACATCGATGACTGAAGGACGCAAAAACCATTCATGGATTGGATATTGGATATTCCAATACTCATGTATTGGAAGGCCGAAACTTGAAATGTGGAAATGTGGCTGTGTGACACGGACTTCAACCTGTGATCTTCCCGTCTCCTCTGCTGCTGTCAGGTCTGCCTGAGGTCACCATCAGGTCCTCTCAGTACAAGACGCAAGAAGGAGGGAACCTCACCTTCGAGTGTCTGGTCACAGGAAGTCCTACTCCAACCGTGAGATGGAGAACAGACGAACTCTCTTCTCCATTCGTCACCGAGGTACTAAAGGACTTTTACAGCAAAAGTAGCTTTTAATTTTAATTCAAAACCAACATTTATTTTAAGATTTTGGCATTAGAGTTCAGATTAGAAACATGAAAACCTCTGTGATGTGACAACTCGCCGACAGATAACCAGCGTTTTAATCGGTCAGAATCAGAGTTGAACCCTTTTTCTTGGCACCTGGCAGAAAACACGTTTGGTTTAGTCCAGCCACAGTTTGACCAACATTAAAACGTCTGTTAGTTGTGCAAAAAGGCGTTCAGGATGAGGTTTGCTATGTAGATTTGTATCTGATTGGGACCAAATGACAATTTATTTGAACAATTATTGCTCCAGATAACAAAGTCAGATTAATCCTCTATTATTCCATTAGCTTGGTTTCACATGGAAAATATATCAAACAATGATTATTTCCACTATTGCTGAAAGGAATTTCAACATTAACAATGACTTAAATTATTTATGTTTGTTCATATATTCGTTTTTATTTGCAAATTTCCTTCTTTAAATGACTTTTCCAAAAGTATTATTTCTCAGTAGAATTGCTTTTGCATGACTACATCAACTTATTGAGATTATCTCAGTTTACTATTAGATAATTAAGTAAATAAGGATTCTCCCTCCACTTATTTTGCGTGTTCTATATCAAATATGCTTTTAAAACTACACAAATAATTTTAACTACCAGATGGTTACTGTTTTCTGTGGAAGACGTTTGGACTCACGCAATAAAAGGTTTTTTTCTGCACCAACGACTGCAGACAGAATCTCGGTCCAGACTTGGACTTTGTTTGGATTACTGATCTTCTGCAGTGTCGTCCTCAACCTGAGCTCTGATGGAGGCCGTTTCTTCTCCTGACAGAAAGCAGATTTGTGGTTCTAGCAGTTATAAAAATTCTCCCCATCCTGACGCTATGAAGGGGAACAGTTACACTTTAGCTTCACTCTTCTAAGTACCTGGAGTACATACTTAAACTGCCCCTGCGGGTAATAAATGCTCAAACCTGTACGAGGAACACAGGTGGGCCACACCAAGTGTCACAGTCGTGAAATGTTTATGCAGATTTTATTCTATGAGCATGCTGTGAGCAACTGGTCATAGCGAACACATGAGGTGTGGATGAAGTAGGTAAGATGCAAATACAGATTTTTTTTTATTTTATCAAGCCCCCCAGGGCGCTGTTAGTGCAGTTTGCGAGATAAGTGCTCACTCCTTACCTGCAGCCTGACTGTTAGAATTTAGACCCAGTTTGTGTGGGCAATTATGTATCACATGCACAGCCCTTTGCGTGTGGTCAGTAAGGACCAGGGGCTCACACCTTGCGACGTAGAGGCTCAGTACGACAGCTGTACATCGTAGACGTAACTTCAATTAGCCTTACAGATACTTCACAAGACACGACGCACATGCGCAACATTGGTACGTTCCATCCTCACGCCGTCCCTTCAGGTGGCTGTACGAGCCTCAGGGGAAATGAAAGACACACAAGAAGCGGCAGCTTCTTTCTATGAACCTCCACTGGTAGGAAAAACCCCACAGCACCCGAGTGGGTCAACCCCCTGAGTGGGGGTGACTAAGGCTAAAAGAGTTCTGCGTCCACCAGTAGGGTTCCTCATGGTTGTTTATGGTTCCTTAGAAGTCCTCCAGACCAGAACCCACTGCAGCATCCACAAACAGCAACCAATTGAATTAATCTGTCGTCCATAACTTCTACTTATTGATAACCCTCCGTGTGAATGACTCCCAAGAACATGCTACTAGACTTTAGATCACATGACACCAGCCAGAATCATGCTGTCAAATCTTATAGTTTCCCTTTGTTTTCCTCCAAGATCCTCAAAGCCTTAACGATGTCATCTTTTTTTTATTTATAACACATGTGGTGTCAGGGACAGCAGACACAGATCGTCTGCTTTTATCTCAGAATTCTACCATAGAAATAAGTCCATGTGGATCAAGGAAACATTCTGCATTGCGTTGGGATTTCAACCCTCTAACCCACATACTTTTTGAATGCTCATACCTGAGTGGATACATTAACCCCCCCTTCCCCTCCTGCCCTCTTGTGTGACAGGAAACCAAGTGGGGCTCCACATTAAATCTGCTCCTTCACCTCACCAACGCTTCCTCCAAGGACAACTTGCACAACCTGACGTGTGAGGCTGAGAACCAAGCTGGGCCCAAGGAGGGGATGGTGCAGTTGGACATTGAGTGTAAGTGCCTGCAGAATAAAGCCGCGCTCCTGAAAGCTCAATACAAGTCATCGGGCTTAATGGAGGTGAGGGCGAGAGCACACTGGGACCATTCTGGAGTGCAGGCGGAGTGGACGGCGAGGAAAAAAAAATGTTTTGCACTGATTTCTCCTACATGCCCTTTCTACAAATATGAGTATAGACCTGCCACGCGTCTAATGGAGCTCTCTGTCATCTGCCACTCAGCCTGGCGACTGGTGGGAAGTGTTAAAATAATGAGTGAAGTGCTGCAGGTATGGCTTATTATTAATGCAGGGTAACAATGAGAGAACAAAGGAGGGCCTTTAAGAACAGGATTCTGCACTTTTTAAAGAAGTCCAAGCCGCTCTGACGGACGATGCATTAGAGCTCAAAAACTGAACAAACACGGTGAATGACAGCCCGCCGGCGGTCCCACCGAGGACAGTCAGATGCATTAGCGAGACATTACCGAGGATGCTGCCCGAACAATATCATATTTCACCAACTCAGTGACACTCATTAGAAAATAAAACTGAAAGGAGCGGGGGTGCCAATCAGCCCAAGGCAAGTGCACGACGAGCATCGAGGGACGGATAATGAGCGTCAGGAAAATGGGGGCTGATAACCGGGCCAAAGATCTGATTTGCACCCGCGCTAATGGACTTTTCCCTCCCACTCCGGAAAGACGTGTCATCCGCAGTGATTGGCAGCCTGCAAATGTGTTAGTGCAGCTCATCCATCAACACCCCCGCCCCCCCCCCCCGGTGGACGGACACTCGTTAACCGCTCGCCCTTTAATTACTTGTAATTATCTCCCAGAGCAGAGGGGTTTACTGCTCCCTGAGACCCTGAGCACAGGTCTTATTTAAACTTGCAGAGGTGGTGGTGGTGGGGGGGGGGGCACTTTTGGCCATCATCTCCAAACAGGGCTGGATAGAAGCATGGAGGATGGGTTAGGAGGGGGGCAATCCCACCCCAAAAATTCCTACCTAGAAAAAAATAAAAAGAAAAACTACAAAAAAATAAAACAAAAAACAAAGAAAAGTGAGGATGGACTGAGTTATGGAGAGTTTTATAAAAAGAAAAAAAAAGATGAATGCAACCTCATCAGGGCACAAACTAGTATCCTGCCTTAGCCAGGTAAATGAAGAGGCTCGTGTCAGGACGAGCATCCAACATAAAAATGATTAAATTGATCAAAGGAGAAGACGGACAGACGAACTGATGTGGCGATTGCATGATTTTCTGGGCTCAGAGAGATACGACCCCTCAAACTCTTTGCAGAAACCCCTGGCCCCTCTGACATTCCACCTGCACCCTATAGTGGGGTTGGCTAAATCCAGGCCTGTCTCCACAGTTCAATGTCCTCTTCATCCAAACGTTTTGACCGTCTCAGTGAGCCTCAGGCTTCCTTTCAGCACGGCTCGCTGATGGATGACGGCGAAAAGGGGATGAAGCAGGCTGAAGCAGCCATGTGTCACCAAGTTTGTGTCTACTTTCTAGTTATAATACCCTATTACACTTGATATAAGACAAAAAACAAACTAGACCAATTAGTGCAGGAGGGGGGCAGAAGACTCTAGAAAGAGTGGAAGGTCATTACATAGGATCACATTTTTTAAACATCAGTTCCTTCAGTAGAGGTGCTGTTTCAAATTCTTTAACTGAGGCTTTTTTAAATTTTTCTCAATAATGATACTAATATTGACTCAAAAATCTAGCCCCCCCCCACCCTATAGCGCCTCCCCTGTTCCTTTGAACTTTTCCGTAAAATATACTAATTTGTTTTAAGATCATACATTTTAAATGTCAATATATCATTAGATCTGGGGGGGGGGGGGGGGGGGAAATCCACATTTAATTTAACATCCTATTTTTAGGCAGAAGTTTTAATCGTGATGGTCTTGTTTCAGCAGTTTGTTTGAACTCCTAGAACTAATGTATTTAACAGCAGCTGGACAGATGTTAGAAGGTAAACATGCAGCGCAGAAAGAAGTAGCCTAAAATCAGGAAAAGAACACTAATCTGAAGAAGAAAATCTTTAGAATGCAGTAAAGTTTTCTGTCTGTGCAGCAGTCATTTTTACTCAACAAGACATTTTTAATAGGAATTCAAAATGTAAAAAGTTCCACACAAGCATTTAAAAAGGGAAAACTTAGCTCAAAAAGCAGTTAGATAGAATTGCTTTCAAGTAAATGTTCTTTAGCCCAACAAGAAGTTTTTTTTAAATTAAATCTAAGAATATTGCTTGTATTTTATGCGTTTTCATTACCCTAATTGTAGTTTATTTTGATGACAGTGACAAAAAAACTAGTTTAATAAGTGGAAATGACAAATTCTAGAACAAAATATGAACAAAATCAAAATATTATCTGACGTTTGTCCATCTTAATAAATCCTCATCAAATCTAAAACTAGCACATAAATCTAAATTTTTCTTTTTCAAAATAAATGCTAATCTAACTTTAACAAACTGTAAAATAACATCCTTAAAATTACAGTAACATTTTTGTTTTGTTCTTTAGTCTTGAATCAAGTTTTTCTATTGTGGAGAGTATGAAAAAAAAGGATTAAGACTCATTTGATCAATTATTTCCTTATTTCTAGGTCTTAATGAGGAACCTTCTCGACTGTGATCATCATGAGAAAAGCTGAAAGTTGTACAGAAGGGACATAAATTAAAACGACTTCAAAAAAATATCCTGATTGTCTAACAGTGAGGTTTTAAATCTTTGCATGGTCAAAACAGTTTGCAGTGAACATTTACATATAAGATTGAATCTTCAAATGTGTTACTATTGTCTGATCTGAAGGTGATTATGGTCCAGAAATAAGAATAACTGGGAGTAATATGAGAGTTTATGGCTAATTTTAAGATTTAATGTCATCTTAAAAGGGCAGGAGATCTCACCATGACAAATTCTGCTGGTCGTTTTCACTTAAAACGCAGGGAAAACATTTTGTATTCTGTTTTTTCCGGTGAGTGTAGCACTTTGTGGGGCGGGGTCGGGGGTTAAGAGCAGCAGAGTGAGGGGTCTCTGCCGCTGAAGAGACACTTCGATCCAAACGGGGCCATTTCCTGTATATTCACGTACAGCAGAGCTTCCAGGTAGTTTTGTGGTCAGAGGCTCCTCAACGACCAGGATTGATTATTTATGGCAGGTCAGCACAGGTTTGGAGTGCAGATGGAGAAGATTGATTCATGGAATCTCTCCCTTTTTCCCCCATAAACTACAGCAAAAATGCACCGCTGGTGCTGTCAAGGAAGGGCTTCCCTTTTTTTCTACTGTTGGTGTTTTGTTTTACTGTGAAAAAAAGTATTCACAAATAATTGGAAAAGTAGAAAAACTGGAAAGTTTAAGATGACCATTCTGCAGCTTCTCTTTTTAGCAAAAGAAAAAACTAAGGAGCTAATTTACTGCTTTTTTAATGCCACCTTCAGATTATTGCTGTTTCCTCTTCTTTTTATCTCCTTAACCTGTGGATTTAGGAACCTAAAACTGCTTATAACCAATATTATCCAGCCTGTTGTTCAGTAACCTAAACCCTTTCCTCCGTCCTTTCTATGAACGTCACACCTTCCTCTTCGGCAGGTCTCACAGTAGCTGCGTTTTCTCAGTAAACAAACCTCAGATTTGTAGTTTCAATATTTTTTTACACTTAATATGAGACTAAACTATCTAACCAGTACATTTTCATTAAGATTTAACAACTTGTTGAGTCATTTCTGTTTAAAAACCCATTATTTTAGGTAAAATATCTTGCTTTTATGTCTCATAATTTGCAAATAATTTTGATAACTTTATCATAAAACGTGCATTTCTTGTCTTATTTTAATTAGTCAAGAAAAAGGGTAGTGGTTGTGCATAAAATAGAAAATATGCCTACTTCAAAGAACCTTTTTAGCAATGTATGCTTAATTTAAGACGTAAAATTTCCAATTATTGGGGCAACATACCTGCATTTGAGTATTTATGGTTAATTTTAAGATGTACATTCTTCTTAAAAGAGTAGGATTATAGGAAAAGGTATCAAGAGAAATTCTACTTGTCCCATTAGCTTTTCACAAAAAATTATCGTGTATTATATTTTTTTAAACTTTGTTTTCAGACATTTTTGAATAAACAATCAGTCTACAGTGGGGGTCCCCAAATCCAGGCCTCGAGGACACCGGCCATCAAGGCCTGGTTTTGGGGACCGCCTGCCCTGGTCTGCAGGAACGTGCAGCATTATTTCCTTCTCGGACACACAGCGGAGAGTTTCTGTTTTTTCAGAGGATCTGATGGATTTTCTCTTTTCCGTCTCCTCCTCAGTTCCAGCAAAGATCATCTTCTTTCGAAACGCCGTACAGCAGCACAACTGGTGCTTCCCGTTCGCCGTGGACGGCAACCCTGAGCCCAGATTCACCTGGCTGTACAACGGCGTCCACTTCAAGCAGAACCTGTACGCCTACATGCAGTTCATCCCGGACTCGGATGACGGGTCGGAGAGGCACGGCTGCCTCTTCCTCAACAAGCCCACCCACATCAACAATGGCAACTACTCTCTGATTGTGGAAAACAAGCTGGGGAGGGCTGAAGCCACCGCTGTTGGGAAGTTCATGGACAACCCGTTTGACCCCTTTGACCCCGAGGGGTTGATTCCAGGTGAGTTTCAGAGCCGCAGCAGCTGACTGCGGAGGAGATGGTGGAATCCATTTTCTGTCATGAACGTGTCTGTGCTCTCACCTCCCACATGCAGTCCTAGACATGGATCCAAGTAAGTCTGAAGGCTTTTGTGGTTCTTAGTTGGTCCCAGGTGGGGTTTTGTTTGATCTCTGTGGTCGGTTTCCCCCTTAGGTCCCACAGGCAGACCAAACATGCACGTGACGGAGACCCCAGAGAGCCGTGTGCTGGTGGTACGTCAGCATCGCCTCGTCCTCCAGAGAGACCCTCGGCGACGGTGATTGATGAGCATCTGTCTTCGTGTGTGTTGACAGGTGTCGGTGGCGGTGGGGCTCGCCGTCTTCGCCTGCGTCTTCCTGCTCGCTGGCGTTTACGTCATCAACAAGTGCGGCCAGCAGTCCAAGTTTGGGATCCACCGTAGGTTTACTGCCACGCATCCTGCTGCAGGCGTGATACAGCAGAAGGAACGTTCAGTTTCTGCTGTTGGTTTGAAAGTCTGCTGTTAGAAAAATTGGCCGGTTTCAGAACTTCCTTTTAGAGCTAAACCGGGCGTTTCTCTCTAAATGAATGCTTCTGAATATTCTGAGTATGAATATTCTGGTCACTTCTGCAGGTTATAACAAAATTAGAGGTATCCCTATTTGATATCAAACTTTTAAAAAGACAATATTTCAGATTAGATTTGATGTTTTTTTTGTTGCATTTTTGTTTGTTGATGACTTTGATGAACAGATACTTAAAAATACCCTTCTGAAAAAAGGATGAAGCATGCTTCAGTCTTCAGGGAGGATTTCTCTTAGAGAAAGTTCTTGAAAGGACGCAGAAATTGCTGTCTTTGGAATTGGAATTTGGAACTCGTCAGCGGATCGATACTACCGAGAAGAAATCAGCCATAATAGGTGTAAAAAACATTTAAACGGAGCAGAGTTTGTCCCCCAGACCTGTTTCACCACGTGTCCCAGTTCTCTTGAAAATCTGTGTCAGTTGTAGAGTCAGATTTTTGAAAGAATTTAAGACCCACTCCAATGAAAATTGTGTTTTTGTTGTTTTTAACATGTTCTCGTGGCATTTTTCTCTCTTTCTTTGGTCTCTGATCTGCTTCAAGAGGCAGAAAAACACACTTTGAACTCCTAAACTTCAAACCTTGTCAAGAAATCTTTGCTTGATTGAATTTAAGATTAACAACAGCTTAATGGATTATATTTTAGGAAGAAATATCGAGTATTTGTTCACAAAAAGGATTGTCACCCATAAAGTGTAAAGTGGTCTTGGTTCTGGGACCCATCAGGTGAAAAAGAAACTGACAGGTGGATAAAAACTGTAAGTCAGGAGGCCTTTGCTGGAGCTGTTGACTCTTGGAAGCCTCCTTCCCAAGGTGATCATCTACTCTTGATTTTGATTTATGAGCTGAAATTGGAAAAAGAAAAAAAAAGGCTCCAAGCCCATAATCATAACTGTCTGAGTTCCTATGCACAAACTGGCATAAGGCATAATCAAATATTCTGCCCATTACGGCTTCAGATGGTTGCGTCAGTCTTGCTGGTGGGGAACGTGCAGCACAGACAGACTAATAGAGCTTTCCACTGAGCTGGAACTTGGAGCGCAGGCAGCTCCTGTGTTTGCAGCCTAAAGTGCCTTAATTACTGCGGGAGAACAGCGGCACCAACATCTGCTGTTCAACGCCACGTGGTGAGGCCATTAAAGAAGATGGATGGATGGATGGATGGATGGATGGATGGATGGATGGATGGATGGATGGATGGATGGATGGCTGGCTGGATGGATGGATGGATGGATGGATGGATGGATGGAGAAACAGCTAGAAGTGATATAGCTCCACACGGACACCCCACCCTTGTCTCTCTCGTAGTGACTAAGTGGGCCTGATTGCCTAAGTGGACCGCGCTCCCTCTTTCCTCCCCCTCCACCTCCTCTGGGCTTTTTGTTGTTCCATTTTCTTCTGTTTTGGACTCTGGGGGTTCTGTGGTTTGCCTTCCTGAGTGGGGTTTCACAATTTGGGCTCCACTTGTTTGGCTTTTTATGGTGAGGGGTCGCTAACCATGCAGGCTTCTCGTGTGGTCGTTTGATTTCTTTTTCCAATTCAATGTGGCCTGATTGCTGCATGTTTGATGATGGTGATTATTAGAGCTTGCCATCATCTGTCTCCATGGCACCGACAAACGTGCAGCCAAGTTGGTATTGGAGAATGTTGATTCCTGGAAATGGCGCCTGGATTGCTTCTTTTGTCGGCCGCTGCAATCACGGCCGCCTGGAGTCTGATTGTGAGTCTTCTGCTATATTAGGCTCATCAGTTCTGGGCACCGAGGACGAACTGGCCGTGTCGCTTCGTTTCATGAACTTCGGGACCAGCCCGCCTTCCTCGGATGAAGACTCCGGCCTGTCCAGTTTTGTGGAAAACCCCCAGTACTTCTGCGGCATCATCAAGGACAAGGACATGTGTGGGTGTTGACTGCGCCTCCAGCGCTCTGGTCTTTGTCTCTACGCTCTGACTTTCGGCTTTACGGTTGCTTCTTTTCCAGGTGTGCAGCACATCAAGAGGCAGGACATCGTGCTGAAATGGGAGCTGGGGGAAGGGGCGTTTGGGAAAGTCTACCTGGCCGAGTGTGCGCACCTCAGTCCTGACAGCGACAAGATGCTGGTGGCCATCAAGGTGAGAAACTTTTACTGTTCTAACTCTTCTTTGCTCTGGCAAAATATTCAAAAACCCGCTCCAATGAAAATAGTGTTTTGGTGTCTTCAACATCTTCTTGTAGCTTTTTTCTGATGATTGAGGACATATGTATATAAAAAAATTTACCTCAACATTGCCTTTCTGAGTATTTCTTTATTCAAATCGTAAATCAGGGGCAGACGGAATAAAAGCCGTTGGAAAAACGTTGTATTTGTGACTTAGATACTAAGTTGGGCGGGGCCACAAGCTCCTTGCTCCGCTCAATTCTGATGTATTCACTAACAGACAAATAGATCCATGAACGTCTTTGTTTTCCTCTTCCGAGCTGGAATCTAGATCTAAACTGTACAGCTGGATAGCTCCAACATCACTATTTTTGTTGCACCGGTAACGTTGGGTTGATGGAAACGAAATTTTGTTAATCTGGTAACGGGTCAGACGATCACGGTGCAAATATGGGAAGTAGAAAATCACAAGAAAAATATAAATCAATGAGATCCCTCAGTAAGTAACATAAAATGAGTACAATTCCTATCATATTTAGCACAATTTAACACAAAAATATGATAAATCAATGTTGTGCACATATACATTTTACGGCATAATCATACTTTAAAGACCAGGACTGGTTTTAACATGGACCCAAAGATGATCAGACTGGGTCCGTTGATCATACAGGACGCGCATATTGCATATTTCTGGATCTAAACTTCAGCTTCTGACAGCATTATCTCATCCAAGCACAACAGATGCAAAGAGGAAGAAGAAATGTATTTGTAACCCTTGTGCTATCCTAGGCACTTTAACGTTGGGAGTTGGGTCATCTAGACCCACTAGACAGTGCTCTGAACCTTTTTTCTTCAATGATTTGTGATCTTCACTGGTGTCCATGGATTACATGAAATCCTCTTCACCTTTATCATGGTAGGAATAACACCTAAATGTAAGGGTGGGCTCATTTTAGATAGCACAAGGCACTTTTCACATGTAAAAACCACAAGGTATGATTAAAAGGCATCATAAATTAAATTAAATAAAATGAAGAAAAGGTTAAAGCAAGTAAAAAGCAGGCACAGCTAAAAGTTAACCAAAAGCCTGTCTGAATAAAAATGTCTTGAGGATTTTTTATTCGAACCAACAGATTCAGGAGGATTAACGGCAGGACATGCCGGAGTCTGGGGGCTACAGCTTAAAAGGACGGGTCTCCACAAGTTGTAAATTTGGTTCTCTGGACTCTAAGGAGGTTTGGTCCGAAGACCGAAGAGAATGTTTGAAGGTGTAAAGGGGTCTTTTAAGGGGTTTTAAAGGTTAAAACTAAGATTCTAAAACCAATTCTAAATTGGAGCAATGTAACGAGAATAAAACTGGTGTCATGAGTGCCCTTCTATTAGTTCTTGTTGACCCATGTGCTATCCTAGGCACTTTAACATTGGGAGTTGGGTCATCTAGACCCACTAGACAGTGCACTGAACCTTTTTTCTTCAATGATTTGTGATCTTCACTGGTGTCCATGGATTACATGAAATCTTTCCACCTTTATCCACCTTTGTCATGGTAGGGAGAACACGTCAATGGAAGGGGGGGGTCATAGGATAGCACAATGGTAAAAGCCTTGCTGCGGCACTCTGGACAAGCTGGAGACGGGCGACAGCAGAACTGTTAAGACAGACGAAGGGAGAGTTGCAGTAATCTAAACGAGAGGATAGGAGAGAAGAGCATATATGACCAGCTCTAGGTCAGATTTAGAAAGAAATGGATCTCAGTTTGGAAATGGATCGTAGCCCAAAGATAACCGTTTTAGTGTGAAGCCACCACTCCACCACCGCTCCCAATCAACATTATAAAACACGGAGAAGGAAAGTTCATAATTTGAGTTTGCAAAAAACAAAAACCTGGGGATGGAAACTTTTAAGACAAAAATTAGGCTTTTTTCCAGACAAGATCAAAATCACATCATTCAGTAGGATTATAATTCAAAGTATATTTAAAAGAGGAAAACGTTAAAAAAATGACAATAGAGATTTATGTCTCAGTCTAAATCCAAGTGTTTTCTCTGAGGAAACAGAAAAAAACCCATTGAATATACATTAAAAATGATGTGACCCAGTTTGAGAATATATAAAATCATTTTATTTTTTGACTGTGGTTTTTATTTAGATAATAGCTACTAATGAAATTATTCTTTCATCGTGTTTCATATCTCTACAAAGACCCTCGTCCACTCATCTCCTGTGAACTTTCATTTTTTCAGATTGACCCTCAAAACCGTAGCAGGGTCGGGTCATTGTTCTCCGGCAGGGACGGGGGCACTTCAAAGCTCTCAGCTGCCGCATTACACCCCGATGAAACCCTAGTTTGTGGTTTCAGACGGAGCTGCCTTTGATAACGGACTGTCAGGCGGTTCGATGCCGGCTCACGTTACAACCGGTTAACGGCAAACCGCAGAGACGCAGAAAGCCCGAGGAGTGAGGAAGACTCTGCCAACATTCCTCACCTCGTAAATCCCAAACGTACTTTGAAGGAGGAGTTTTCAGAAGGGAAACTTTTGGATCTTTTTTGATGTTTACAGACTAAATTCTGCACAGATCAGTGATGTTTAGGAAACATCAGAAAAATGTGATTCATTAGATAAATCCGACATGTTTGTGTCAGTTTACCATGAAAAACATGAAAGCTGTGAAGCAGCTTTAATATGAGCTCAAACTCCAAACTTTACTGTTTATTCTGATGAATGTCTTTGATTTAGTCCATTTAGAGTTCAAAAAGTGATTGTCTGACTAAGAATTACCAGGTTGAGGACCGAGTTTTGTTTAAAAAAAAAAGCTTGTGTAGGACTTTCAAACATGTTTACGTTTCTTTTACTAATTTATTGATTTTAGTGGAAAAAAAAATATAACAATAAAAAGGATAAGAATAAATGTAATCTTTCTGCCATTATTTTATACTTAAATCGGTCTTCTTTTTCAAAGTAAAATCATAATACATTTTTACTGAAATACGTAATATTTTTCTGAATTTAAATGTTTTGTTACCCTTGTGCTATCTTAGATGACCCCCCCCCTTACATTGAGGTGTTCTCCCTACCATGACAAAGGTGGATAAAGGTGGAAAGATTTCATGTAATCTATGGACACCAGTGAAGATCACAAATCATTGAAGAAAAAAGCTATCCTAGGCACTTTAACATTGGGAGTTGGGTCATCTAGACCTACTAGACGGTGCGCTGAACCTTTTTTCTTCAATGATTTGTGATCTTCACTGGTGTCCATAGATTACATGAAATCTTTCCATCTTTATCCACCGTTGTCATGGTAGGGAGAACACGTCAATGGTCATCTTGACCCCATAGGATGGCACAAGGGTTACAAATGTGCTACAGCAAAGGATCTCATAGGAACAAATATCACTTTAAACTTTCACATAAATATATCTTAAAGCATTGAGACCATTAATTGAATTTTGGACTTTAAACCCCATCGCCAGTAACATTTACCTGAAAACAGCCAATTACTGACTATGACTGTAAATATGTTTCCCAATCTATTAGGAACACGTATACATTACCGATACTGGCACCCATGTATCGCCCATCCCCATCAATAATTACTTGGTTGAACACTAACAATAAAATGTACCCAATTTAAATGAATTGTTGGTTTGGGATCACACAATGAGTCTTTCAATTTACATTTGCATTCCATCTTTAATCTTTGAAACTCATATAATCTATTTAAGATTCTATTTTTCATTCAGTCAATTTGTCTCAAACTGAAACTGTTTTGAAGTTTTGACTTCACTTTGAGTCACATTTCAGTAGCTTTGAGGAGTCTGAAACTCACGATTATTGCAAAAATAGTTAGACTTTAGTAGGACTCATAAGTTCTTCCCCTTACGTCTCTTTTATATTGGTAATTACGATGGTCAGTGAGGAAAAATGATTTATTTGCATGTAATGTAGACTCATATTAAACTTATGAACACATTTGCGTCTGTCACATGAACCTCTATTCTCAGTTCTACGTGTGGACATGACGGGTCGTAAATTCTCTTCCTCGCAGACTCTGAAGGACGCCAACGAGTCGACCCGGCAGGACTTCCAGCGGGAGGCTGAGCTTCTGACCATGCTGCAGCACCAGCACATTGTGCGGTTTTACGGCGTGTGCACGGACGGAGAGCCGCTGGCCATGGTGTTCGAGTACATGAGGCACGGGGACCTGAACCGCTTCCTTCGGTAAGACGGTTTCCCACCGCCCCCTCAGAGAAGAAAAGACGAGGAATGAAAGCAGGAATCCTTCAGTTTTCATAACACAAGCTGATCTGACTCTCAGTTAAAGACATAAAGGATTCACCAAAAGAGCCACATTTTAGCTGTGAGAGTTCAGAGTTTGCATCCTCACTTTTAAATAACAACTGTTTTATAATTTACAAATAGGTAAACTTTTTTTTGTTGCTAAGTCCACTTGAATCAAATATCTGAAGACTTAATCCAAAAGGAAATGTCTTCAGTTGAGGTTTCTTCTAAACAACTAATGGGGTTTGAGTTTGAACAGCTGATCCACATCGACGCTTCATTTGCTTAGTGAGAAATCCACTTTCTTTGCCATCAAAAAAACATTTTTATTATTTTAATTGTTTCCTCCTGCGGCTGGAGAACATTGCTGCTTGTCACCTGGTTGGAGCGGAGGAGAAAACCGTAGGAATGAAATGCCTTTGTGCTTAAATGCGCTCATGTAATCCTGCAGACTCACCTGAAGAAGCCAGAAATGCTCAACTTTTTGAATTTTTCTAAAACAAAATCCCTGAAATAAACGTGACAAGCAGGTAAGAGGCACAGATTCAGTCACTTACGATGAAGGTCCGTCATTATGTGTTTGATTTTATGCGCAGTTTGTACAGAAAAGAAACAAATGCAGACTTAACATGTGCAGCTTTGTCGTTTGAGATGAATTTGAAGGAAAAAGATCAGTGAATGTGCTTAAAAAACACAGGGAATTTACAATAAGATAAACTCTGGTCCACGAGTGAAAGATCATTCCATGATAGCCTCTCATTTGTCTTCAATCTCACAGTGAACTCTTGGAGCTGCTGTCAGGTCAGCTGACCAGCTTCGCCTTCGGGAACCCGGCTGGATGCACAGCACTCCATTTTGAGCTGCGGTTCTGTTTAAGTGCTTTATAGAGTTGAGATGAGACAGTGAGGACAAAACAACTACAGCAAAATGTCAAAAATAATCATCTCTGCAGTCGAGCGCCAACACTTTCACAGCTTCTACTTAACCACACGGAAACTCCGAGAGACCAGCAGAGCCGCAAGGTCAGCCCGGTGTGTTTAACCTTTATCCACATGTCAACTCTGTCTGTTGGAAGTGCTGCAGCTCTCCAAGTCAGGCTTTTAAAGGACTGCGGTCACTTATCTGAGTTAGAGCTTTCTTCTGCTCCGCGGTGGACTCTGTAATTACAGCAAAACGGCACAGTGTGGATGTAAACAGAGATGCAGGCACGTTCTGTGATGGCCTTGTCACGATGTCATGGCTTAGAAATGTGGTTTTATTGCAGTGGAGGAATGTAACCAAGAAACATACGAGTTTCTCAATGATGACGATTTGAAAAAGAAAAAAAAGGAAGACTCAGTCAAACACGGTGGTGGTAGTGTGATGGTGTGAGCATTATGGGGCGGCTGTCTGCATCTTCCATCCATCTGGATCGTTAACACATTAACGCTGGAGCTTCAGTTTTTTTAACGAGCTTAGCTCGGACAAAAGCAGCTTTGCTCTGACATGACCTTCAGCAGGGAAGTGTTGCATCACCATAAAAACTATAGCAACGATTTAAAACGTTAGGGATCTGTGCAACGCTGCTCCTCTCCGTGTCACAATCCGTTAAAACTGTGTAAACGGTTGAAGAGCGTCTCCTGCACTTGGCTGGGGATCCTGCCAAGAGCCGTCCCCTGACTCCATCTGGATGAAGCTCATCTGTTGGACTTTAAATGTGTAGTTGTAAAGTTAGATAAGCTAATTCTTCTCCATGAGTTCTGGTAAATCGCCTGGCCATCCTGGGGGAGGATCCCTCCTTCATGTGAGAACCCCTGAGGTTTCGTAGGTTTTTTTGGAGTTTTTCCTTACTGCGTAGGAGGGTTTAAGGGCAGGGATGTCCAGTTTTAGTTTAGTTAGTTCAGTTTATTGAATTGTGTGTTCATGATCCTTTCATTTTTATGCTTTACCCTACATTTATCTGCACAAAGCCCATTGTGACAAATGTTGTTGTGATTTTGGGCTATACAAACACAATTGAATTGAATTAAATTGGTAATTAAGGGTGAAATCCAATGATAAACTCTTTATTTGTGATTTAATTATACAAAGTCCAACATTTTAAATTTTAAAGTTCCACTCTGAGCAACCTGTGATCTATTTCCGGTGGACTTTTAATTATGATTGTGCTGTTTTTAGACGTTTTCTTCACAACATAGTTTCTGCAGAGCGGCAGGTGTTCATTAGAAATTCATCTCTGAGTTGCTACTGGGACTGTTGGCGCAGAGAAAACCCGGTCCCCCTTCCCGTCGCCAATAGCTGTTTACTCGCTTTCCCACTAGCTTACAGCCCCCCACACCCCTAACCTAACGTTAAATAAAAAGGCGAGCAATATCAGAACTATCCGGCTGTACGGTTCTTATCCAGATTCCAGCTCAGACAAGGAAACCAGGCGTTTGTCCGCATCAGAATGGAGCGGAGCAGGGAGCTTGTGGCCCGCCTAGCGTATTTTTTTATGTCAAACAAAATTTTTTATCTACTCCTGATTGACAACAAATTAAATAAAGGAATACTCAGAAATGCATATATGAACTTAAATTTCTTTAACCCTTGTGCTATCCTATGGGGCCCAAATGACTCGATCCTTACATTGACGTGTTCTCCCTACCATGACAAAGGTGGAAAGATTTCATGTAATCCGTGGACACCAGTGAAGATCATAATTCATTGAAGAAAAAAGGTTCAGCGCACTGTCTAGTGGGTCTAGATGACCCAACTCCCAATGTTAAGGTGCCTAGGATAGCACAGGGGTTATATGCATCCTCCATCATCAGAAAAATGCCACGAGATCATGTTAAAAACACCAAAGAACAACATTTTCATCAGAGTGGGTCTATAAAACCCTTTTTTGGTTAAAAAAAAAGATTCTTTGCCTTTCAGTTACTCCTTCAGGAGTTACCACCGCAAACCATCTGTCTCCATCTGACCCTCTTCTCTGCATCCTCCTCACTCACACCGTCAACCTTCATGTCCTCCTTCTCTGCATTTACTAAACTCCTTTTTTAGTCTTTCCTGGTAGCTCCAACCCCAGCATCCTTTCAACAACATCCTCCCTGTTTCTCCATCTCCACCTGCTTCCCTGCATTTATCTCCAGAACATCCACAGTGGTCTGTGGATTCATTCCTGATCCGTCCTCATCACTTCCACAGAGAACCTCAGCAACTTCAGCTCTGCCTCTTGTCTCTTTGTCGAACCTGTTCATTAAAGTAAAGGTGCCAGCTGGGGGGGGGTGTGTCCGGATGAGAATCCTATCAAGGTTTCCCACTGTGGAGCTCTTTATGAACAATCAGTTTATCCACTGAACTAATCTAACTTCTGCTGGGGGGGGGCAGGCACCAACCTTTCAGAGCTCCTGCTGGCACCTCAGATCTGAGGAAGCCACCAGAGCAGACCCCATGATGCTGCCTGCCAGGTGTCCTCCTCAGGAGACAGACAGACGCCCTCCCCAGAGATGCATCTTCACCAATGGATGGAAATCACATTTCCAGCAGACAGAAGGGGTGAAATGTCTGAGAGCCCCCATAAGGCAGCTGCTTTCCCACGCTGCCACCTGCCTTTTAAACTAATAGTGACTGTACAGAGAACTTCCCTGAAAGGAGGAGACAAAGTGGAGAGCAGTGATATTAGGATGGATGGAGACACATGAGCGGGATGTGCTCATTTAGGATGGATGAGAGTTGATGATGCACAAAGAGGGCGAGCGCTGCATCTCTCTATTGCATTATTGCAAATCACTTGTAGGCGTTTTACAAGCCACATGTTTTCTAATAATCATGTTTTTTTTAATGCTTTATTGCGGCGTGGACGTGCTGACCATGTCTGCTCAAGAGCTGCAGCTACACAAGTGTTCAGAGCGCAGATTGTCCTTCAGGTCACCAAAGGTTGGTACCATAGTTACCAACAATGCTGAAAGGCCATCCTCAGTGCAGCACTGATCTGAACAGCTCACAGGAGCACAATGATAATGGAGGCTTTAGGCTTCATGGCAGCCGTTTGGTTATTTTGATCTCCTTTAGTAGAGATGCCACTTTAGAGACTGCGGACTTCCCTGTTTTGCAGCTTTATGTTTTTAAATACAACAAGCAAAAACATCAACAATAGGTCGTCGCCATGTTGTGGTTTTTAGTGCAATTTTACTTTTTTTAATTTTATTTTTGTGTTCTGCATCCTGATTGGTTGTAGACCACTGTCAATCAACCTCCTCTGTGAGGCGTCTCCTGTGCAGAATGTGTTCAGTTTGCCAAATTTACATCAATCTTCTATCGTAGGGAGATTTTATTTTTTATTCTATATAACTGCACATATTATTCTCTGAAGGTTTGAACTTTGAGGGTTTAAACACAAGAGAAAAATGTTCATGTCTGTTTGAGAAAAGGGTAGAAAGTGTGTAGTGAGTGAGTTTTTACAGTCTTATAGAAAATGTGCAGAATTTGTTTACTGTGGTGTTTTTTTAAGAACGTAACTCCCAAGATGAACGAGAGAAGATAGTACAGCTGGAAATCTTTATGCACTTTAGGTCAATTAAGGTTACAATCAGCTCTCCTGGTTCCTAAAATGTCAATCGGGTATAAAATTAAAGAAACTGGTTGCCAGAGAAATTTGGGAAACTTTTTAGTGGGAACACTCAACTTTCCAAAGAGCATCGACTGAATGAAAGGCAGACTATCCCCCTGTGAGGAGTGGATGTCTGGAAACCAGCTCACTTTTGAAGGACTTTCCAAAATGAGCTCCAACCAGCAAACAGAAAGGCAATAAAACCCCATTTCTTCCCTATCTCCTGTAGTAGCGCGAGCTTGTCTTAGTTAAATTACGTGAACTGGTTAGACACGCACTTTTCCCGATGCATGCTTCTTTGGATTCAAGCTTTAATACAAACTGGACTGAGTGACTCCTCCCCCTGGCGTTCCAAACAGGAAGTTGCCGCTGGCTCCAAGAAGCCCAAATCCCATAGATGTCAATAGATACATAAAAAGCTATTAACTACTCAGTGATCCTATTGGTCAGACTAACCATTCTTGATCTGATGCCCTTTTTTAACATGTTCTTGATGATTCTATTTTTTTTCGATATTTTCTTCTGTAGTTCAAATTATTCCACTTATAAACTGATACCTCAGTAAAAACGTGGGTGTTGCCCACGTCCAACGTTAAGAACATTTGACAGATTTCCAACAAGCTCACTCCTGATTGTAGAGAGGGGTTGCCATAGAAACCTTGGCTCAGACCAACTTGGACTAATCACTGCTTACTTTTGACATTTG
The DNA here is from genome assembly GCA_037389245.1 of Oryzias sinensis. Lineage (NCBI taxonomy): Eukaryota > Metazoa > Chordata > Actinopteri > Beloniformes > Adrianichthyidae > Oryzias > Oryzias sinensis. Next base: position 5,161,155 of record CM074491.1, read on the forward strand.
TCTACAACGTGGCAACATACCGATGGCAAATAAGGTGCAACTGAATACACTTTGGTTCATTGGAGCCGGAAGTAAACCATTTTCTGTGGGTGACGTCTCACTCACTCGCTCCAGTTCCGGACAGTCCTGGTGCATTCACACTGTCACTGAACTGCATCAGGGTTCACTTGCAAGTCAAACAGGACCCTGGTTTACCAGCAGAACCAGCATTCTCTTGTGTGGTCGCCAACGAATGGGCTTTCAGACCTGGGAACCAGGTGACCCCCTGATGTTCAAACATCCCAAAGCAAAATCATCTCAGACATTTTTCATTCCTTACAACAGGGCTGCCCCGCTCTGGTCGTGGACATCCACCACGCAGTTTTTCCTAAACTTCATGCTGCTACATCAGCTGAATCAGGTGATTTTGAGGAACTCACCTGATTGAGAATGGAAAAACGAGCAGGTGGATCACAAAGACCAGAGTTCCGCTGCTTTGATTTCCTTCAGAGAGCAAGTGAGGAGCCTAGCTTAGAGCTCATTAAGTGAAACATCTTCTGGACTTTTTGCCTTTTCCTCCAACTGTGGAGATAAAATGAAAGAACTTAGAGCTTAAATCTGCATCTTCATCACCGATCTTCCTCAGACTTCATTAGTTTCACCTTCCATCTGTGATTTGAGACCCTTCTTTTGGCGTGTCTCCATCAGAGCTCACGGCCCAGACGCTCGTATCCTGGAGGAGTCCAAGATGCCCCCGTTGGGTCAACTGACCCTGCCCCAGATGCTCCAGATCGCCGCGCAGATCGCCTCGGGCATGGTGTACCTGGCATCTCTGCACTTTGTCCATCGTGACCTGGCGACCCGTAACTGTCTGGTTGGGGAGGGCTTGGTGGTAAAGATAGGAGACTTTGGGATGTCCCGGGACATCTACAGCACAGATTACTACAGGGTGAGTTCAAAGCAACACCCTAAAAATAGAGCCAATCTGCTTCATTTACAACCACAGTTCAATACATACAGGAAATTATTTCTAACACAGTATTTCATGTGTTTGCGTCTCCCCAGGTGGGCGGGCGTACCATGCTGCCGATCCGCTGGATGCCCCCGGAGAGCATCATGTACAGGAAGTTCACCACGGAGAGCGACATCTGGAGCTTTGGCGTGGTTCTCTGGGAGATCTTCACCTACGGAAAGCAGCCCTGGTATCAGCTGTCCAACAGTGAGGTGAGTCTGGTGCTGGGCTTTTACAGCCAATCGAAACAGACCTTTATTTTTAACCTTCAAGTTCATCTCAAAGCAGACTCGACCAGCAGAGGGCGCTGCAGCTTTTAGAACTTCGTCGGTTTGTTGCCACCCTGATCCGTTAGCTCAGGGGTGGGCAAACTACGACCCGGGGGCCCGTTAAACTATTTCATCTGGCCCACCAAGCTGGAATAAATGATATTGATGATAGTGGCTCCTCACAGATGGTACATTACAAAAAGTTGACCTTTGCTGAACTATAGAAGGTTATTTAGCATTCATGTGTGTTTTCGGAGCTGTACAATATTTTCCCAATCATTTCAACACCACCTAAATGCAGCATTACTCAAAATTTGGGTTTGTCCATGAGGGACACGAACCCATCAAGACAACTAGTTCTAAAATGAGAGCAAAAGACACTGTTTTTAAATAAAAACTCTGTTTTAAAATGTATATATCTCATTTTTAATCAGAATGACCACAAATAAGGGCTCTGGATCTAAATTTTCTGAAATTTGGTCACCTTCCTTAAAACATGTCCTGTCTTTGACCTTAGAAACGACCCGTAAACTTTCAAATATATTAACAGGTTTGAGGTGTTTAATGTCTTTGGTGGACATGGATTGGTAGCACAGTATATTGTTGGAATAATTATTTTACTATTTATGTATTTTTCTTGTCTTCTTTTTAGTCTTTCTAATTGTGGTTTTGAAATGTTTGTTTTTGCTTATTTGAAACATTTCCAAATGAATCCTACATAAAAAAGAATTGACACATATTTTTCATCCAAATTCCACGTTATTTTTCTCTCTTATAAGTCGGGTTAACAAAAACACTCCACACATCTGCTCCTGGTCCGGCAGCAGCTGGAGTAAGGTTTACGACAGAGTATAAGAGCCACCACGGAAAAAAAAAAAAATGAATATATGCACAAGAAAAAACGTAAAAAAAAGGAGGAAAAAAGTCAAAGTTTTTTCAAAACTTAAGTTTTAATTTAGTTGTTCATTGAGTAGATTTGGTGAGATTATTGAGCAGATTAGCATCACATTTGTTTGTCTTGTCTGCAACATAAAGAAAATGGGTATCATGCATCACACGCCTGGTGAAGGAGTAGACTTTTGTTTCAAAGCAGTGCATCACCATGGGAACTTCTCACACAGTTTCAGCAGAAAAATCCTTCTAAAGTCTTGTTCACACACCAACACTGATCCACACCAGGGTTCACTTGCAAGAAAATAAGTGAGGTTGGAACGAAAAAAAACAACTTTTCAAGGAATTTCAGAAAAAGAACTCGGGGATTTTCAAAGTTGAGAATTCTTATTTTTTTTAACGTCTCAGGGATGAGCGGAAAACATAAGGAAACCTTAAAATGGTTGCTCCAGCCTGAACCACCTCCATGCTCGCACATCCTCTCTGTGAGGTCGTAGATCTTCTGCACTCTGTCAGTAATCAATACGCTGATAGTAAATAAGGGCAGGCCAGTCTGGCCTTTTCAGCTTAAGCACCAAGAAGAGGGTCTCCACTGTGACCGCAGCAGAGCTCTCACAGGCCGCCGGCCTCTCTGCCTTTCAGCGGAGGGTGGATCACTTTCCCGCTGCGCTCGATGCTAAGCTGCTTAGCTTCTTTTTAGCTTCGAGCTAATGAGGCGTAACCTTGTTACCCTAATCTGTCTTGCCCAATGCGGGGCAGGTGAAATGATCGTGCTGCCTAAATACTCTGTGAAGGAGATAAATGATCACAAATAAGCGAGACGGCTCGTGTGAAGCAGATCCTTTGATCGGAGTCTGCTCAGCAGGTCAACGAACCCCAACGAGAAAAGAGGAAACTGTTCGAATCCCGGACGTCCCACCGAGCTTCTAAACATCAGAAAACAGCTTGAAAAGTGCAGAAGTTCTTTTTTTCAGTTCAAGAAAAATGGGTTCTAAAATGGCATTTTAGATCAGTTTTTGTGTTTCCAGCATTTTATCGGTGTTTTTTTTTTTTTTTACAAAAGTTTAGGCTTTCCTTAAATATTTTGAAGAAAACAAGCATCACAGTTTTCTGCTGTCAGTCTGTCCCTCCATCTAATCAAAGTTTCTGTTACTGAACTTCAGTAAATTTGACAAAAATGTTCCACTTCTTCTGGGACTTCCCGCCTCTCCTTTTTGTTTGACTCACTTTTTTGGTTTTGTAAAGTTGTGGGATTAAATATAAAACCATCAAAGCCTCTTAAAGAGGTTGAACTTTTTAGAGTAAAGACATTCCAAAAACATCTAACTGTAAATATTATTTTTATTTCTTCAGCCGTTTCAACCTATAAATAAATGTGTGTAGAAGATTAGAGCCTAATTATTGCCTTTACTGTTTATTATTTATAGATTATTCTAAAAAATGTATCAGAGCAGATATTTGAGTCATAATTTGACTAGTAAGTACAAATTTTAAAAATAAAGTATTTATACAGATATGTAAGAAATTATGAGTTATGTTAAAATAATAAATATAAATCATAACTAAAAGTAAAAAGAAAAGTGTTTGACAAACTTAAAAGTGGATTTTATGAACATTTTTTAAAACTTACGCAAGAACAAAAGGTCAAATTCACAAAAATATTTAAGGTCATGATTTGGAATCATTCATGTTATTTCTTTTAACCAATTTTTAACCTTTTTTTAGTTTTTGTTTGTCTCTTTAGTATTTGACTTTGGAGCCATTACTGTTATGGGGAGGTTGCAGAAATAACACTTTTGGCTAATTCTTTAGCTAATTAAAAGTTCACGGAAAAGTAAGTAATTTAATTCTTCTGTATTTCCTTAAACGTGTCAGCATCTTCAGAGAGCAGAATCCGCTTTCAAATGTTCACATTTCCACAGGAACTTCATGTTTCTCTTCATTGATTTTGGGGAAACTCAAATCTGTGGACATCTAGTGGCAAAAGCCTGAAATTGCAGTGAAATCCAGCAGTAAAAGGCAGAAACTGCGACTAAACTCAACAGTTCAAATCAGGTCAGCTCAGTATTTTCCTGAAAGACGGACTTCTTCACTTAAATTGGTATGGAAGTGATTCTGTGGCATAATTAAAAATAAAAGTCAAAACCAGAAATGCTTTTTCATTTTCAACATGAAGCTGGATTTTTTGACTCAAAATTCAAATGAAAAAGCAATCCGTCAAAATACTTTTTCATTTTCTTCTTCAACACTGCTTATTCTGTCACTTAATTAAATGATAAAGAAAATGGTATTTGACATTTCATTTTCAAAAAGCATTTTGAAGTGTTGATTTTTCATTTTAATTTTGAGGCATTTGATGCAGTTACATTTTGAAAATGAAAAAGCATTTCTGCTAATCCATTTTAATTGTCAAATTATACATTTCTTTTTTTTTCTTTTTTATAATAAAAAATAAATAAATGAATAAAATACAAATTAGACATTTCTAAAAGAATTTTGCTACACATTTACCAGAGAACTTTTTGAAAATGAAATGTCAAATACCATTTTCTTTATCATTTCAATTGAGTCACAGAACAACCGGTGTTGAAGAAGAAAATGACAAAGCATTTTGACCGATTGCTTTTTAATTTTAATTTTGAGTAAGTAAATGCAGCTTTATTTTGAAAATAAAAAAGCATTTCTGGTTTTGACTTTTATTTTTAATTATGCCACAGAATCGCTTCCATAAATTTTAGGATTTACAACATGAAGAGTTCAATTTAATTTTATAAATTCTCGGCTGAACATCTTCAGAAAAACTGAGACATGATAGGAAGACAAAACGATCAAAAATCAAACAATCAGACTTTTGTTTATTGGTAAACCTAAAATAATTTCATTCTAGCTATAAATTCCCTTATGCATCTACCTGCTATAAACTTACTAATTTGTTTTGTTTAGATGCACAAACATATCACATTTAAATAAAGAACAGTCATCTAAAAACAAATGAAAATGTGATTATACGGTTAATAGATTCTATTCTCTTAGAATAAAAAGGTTAAAGAAAAAAATCCAGAAATGGACACGAAAACAGCCCCACTACCCACAATGCTTCACCAGTCGTCTGTGTTACGCTAGAATCATAGATTTACTCTCTAAAATGACTCAATCTGATGTGGGTTTATTAATTTGGTTTCTTCTGCTGATCGTGTTGATTGATCACAAGACAAAATGTTGATGGATTTTCTTCTGGACTGAAAGCTGAACGTCAGTGATCTTCACATCCAAACGGCAGCTGAAGGAGGCAGAGGTCAGAGGTCGCGGCCTCCTCTAAAGAGTCTGCTCCACTTCCGACAGATCTACTTCGGATCTGTCGGAAGTGGAGCAGAAAAAAAAAAAAGATCTACTTTGAAGTAATTTTTCAAGAGTAGAAGAAAGCAGTAAATCAGTTACTAAAGTTTAGATTAGAATCTAAAGCAGAATCAGACAAATTCTGGAGTTTTTAGACACGGAAGTAAAACGGTGGATTCACAGAAACAAGACACTGACATGGAAAAAAAGCAGAAAATATTTATATTTGTTGTTGTTTTTTAACTGATTAGTATTCAGCGAGACTTCTGATGGAAATCTTTAGACACCTCGACAGTAAATTGTTGGCACCCTTTAATTAACAAAAGAAAAACGAACCGAATATAAAGAATTTGTATTTATTATTAACAACAAACAACAAATAGCTTGTTTCAAGCTATTTCTTTGACCACTGTGAGCTTTTCTCTCAGTAACCAGACAGATACACTGAAACATTTCTTTTCTGCCGTTTCCAGCATGATGCTTACTTTCATCTCATAATTAGCACATAGAATAGAAGCGCATCGTTTTAGTCCTGGATTTTTTTTTTTTTATCATAAAAGCCACAGAGCCTTTTTCTGCACAGAGCAGACGAAACCATGCATTTGGAAAAAGATCATAGAAATGATGCTGGCCCGACCACGAGCCTCCTGCTCCGCCCCGTTCTGATGCATCGTAGACAAACAGATCCATGAACGTCTTTGTTTTGCTGGAATCTAATGTTAGGCGGGGGTTGCTCCACGCCAACGGTCCCGCCCACAACTCAGAGGTGAATTTCTCATGAACTCCTGCAGAAACTATGTCCTAGAAAACGACGCAGGTTTTGCTCAATTTAGCTACCAGCAGCATCATTATAATAAAACAAAAGTAAAGACTGGGATGTTTGATCAACAAAGCGGATCTTTAAGCTCAGTCTGGCTCCAGATAAGATAACTGTTCTGTTAGTGACCGTTTTTACAAAACTGTCCTGGATTCGTCGACTTCTTCTACTTACATCACTAAACTGCTCCATGCTCAGACTCTTGGTGTGTTGACATTCACTAAAGTGATGCAATTACGGACTGGGGGAGATGTAATCAGATTACCTCACCTTCACAGAGACATCGTAGCCGCTTTCGTTCTCTCTATTGAGAGAGTCAGAACCGTCACTTCCAGAGAAAGGTGGGTTCTCTCCATCCTGAAGTAATCGGATTCCTCCTCTCCGACAGGCCATTGAATGCATCACGCAGGGGCGCGAGCTGGAGAGGCCGCGCACCTGTCCCAAGGAGGTGTACCAGCTGATGCAGGGCTGCTGGCAGAGGGAGCCCCAGCAGAGGACGGTCATCAAGGAGATCCACAGCCGCCTGCTGGCTCTGGTCAGGACCCCCCCAGTTTACCTGGACATCCTGGGCTGAGGGGCAGTTCACATGTTCACCGGAGTGTCTGTTGTTTTCTGTGCCAGGGGGGGACGGGAGGGGGGGGGGGGGCGATGGTTATTTTTTAAGAAAAGAAAAGAAAAAAAAAAGAGGAAAAATTTGTTTTCAGGAAGAAAACCTGATGGAATTAGTTGATGTGCGGCTTAGGGGAACAGATGGATGCAGAGGGAGAGGGGCAGATGTCTCTGTAACTGTACGCCTGGGGAGGTGTGTGTGTGTGTGTGTGGGGGGGGGGTTACCACCCATGTAAATAGTGGATGTACAGACCGGGGGGGGGGGAGGGCTGTCTAAAACCTGCATCTTGTTGCTGCAGCTCTTTGTAAATCATCTGCCCTTAAAGGAATAAACAACAGGTTTAAAAATGGAATCGATGCATCACTGCGCAGTTTTTTCACGGAGAACCAAGACGGTGCTCAAAGTTAGATGTCTGAGCGCCCCTCACTCCATCAGTGTGAGCTATGCTCCCTCTTCTCCTTATGCACCTCCTCTGGATTAAAGGATGCAGGAGGGAGGGAGAGAGAGGGGGGGTGGTGTTGGAGGACTGTCTTGTGGCGTCTTACAAGCAGATTGAGGACGGATCGGATCAGTGTTTGTCCCCGCAGCCTTTGTGGTTTCAGAATGGAGCTTCTTAAAAAGCACTCGAGGCCCAACCCCGGCTGGGTTTGAAATGCGAGGATAATAAGAGCTGGAAATGAGGCCATTTTTTAAAAATGAAGGTCCTATTAGAGCTTTGCAGCGGGAAACTTTCCTTTTCAGTCCTTCACCTCATCTTATAATGTACGCACACGGGATATTGATTTCTCCCGATAATTATTTCTTTTATGAAAATGCCAGAGCCAATTCATTGTGGTCTGAGCCTGCTGCTAATAATAAACCACTCTGCTCTGCCTAAGAGGCTTTAGAGGTGAAAGAAAAAAACCTAATGAGTCAGAGCAGGAAAAAAAGGGGGGTTTTAAAAAAAAAAAAATTCAGCATCAGGCAGAAACGTGACCGATTGCAGGGATTTCTGTGAATCAGGGAGGACTTTTGCTCCGGAAAATATTAGACGGTGATTCATTTGGCCTTATTCTCCTGTTCAGATGAGCTGCAGCTCATTTGTTGACGAGCTGAAGCCCATCTGAGGAGTTTCTGACACAATCTGACACAATTCTCCCTGTGCTGCCCTCTGCTGGCCACCCTCGTGCACTGCACCCCATTCTGCAGCTGATTAAAATGTGATTTAAAAAATAAAATAAAAAGCAAATTCAAGCAACAATTTAAAATTCATCTTTTCCGTTAAAGTTATTTTTTAAATTAAAATCTGCAGGATAAAAACACCTCTGAAAGGATTCACCATATAACTGCATTTATAAAAGCTTCAGTTTAATTACACAAGCCTTTTAAAGCAAATTACAATTTACACAAATATCAGATATATGTTTGTACAGTTTCTTTTAACTTTAAATCAGAGAGAAGTTGTAAAAAAAAAACACCATAAAATAGGCACAACATGTTTTTCCATCAAATATTTCCCTCCCGCCTTCCCTCAGACACATCTCCAAACGCCGTCAAATCCACAGATTACCACAGGTCTTTCCACGATTCAGTGTCAGGATTTTTTTTGTTTGGATATTTTGGTGAAAATTTTGTTCAGAAACCAAAAGACTCTGGAGCAAATGAAGACAAATGCTGCTAAGAAAAGTTCCCCTGGGATTCTACACTTTCAAAAGCTCCATTCCCCCCCAGACCACCTGCTTTTCCCTCCGAGCGAGCAAACCTCCGTCCTGACCGGCTGTGGAGAGCTAGTTAGTGTGTGTTAGCAGCTGGTTACTGAGACGGTTCTGTGCCGTTTGGAACAGTTTGTGTTTGGTACGAACCTCAAACACCGACGTTTTTCTGTCACTGGCCTGAAAAAGTGACAACGGCATCCTATGGAGCCACTTTGATATTGAGCTTTCACCAAAAACAAGTGAAGGATCATCTGAATTTAAATTATCTACATTTAGATTAAAATTCTCAAGTTTTTCACCAGACACTTTGACTTGAATTGAAAGTTTTAGAGTAAATATTTTGCTTTAAAAAAAAAAAAAAGATTTCGCCCTTTTTAAACAAAATCTTAATTATGATCAAAAATAGCTTTTAGGATGAGTTTCTGAGATTTTCACTGAGTTATTTAGAAGCAGCGATAAATATAAAATGTCTGACTTCTTTTATTGTGAAATGTAAACATAGAAATGAGTCGTTAATGTTGGTTAGAAACCCGAAGCACCACAGAAAGGTCTGAAGTCGTTCAGCCTTCTATCACAGGTCAATCACAGTTTTGGAAAGAAACGCCACGCCATTTTTTTTTTCATTTTTTTAGCTTCTGGCAGATTTGCGTGTGAGCTCAGAAGAACGTTGTGTTCAAGTTGTGTTTTGTTCAAGAAGAGGTGCCTGTCCTTTAATCACCGCCTCGCTGGACGTCTTCGAGGGCAGATCATGACAAGGAGGCAATCAGAAATGGAAGCGTCTGACAATCAACGCCGGGAGCGCCAATCTGCATCAGATTATGGAGGGGGGCGCTTGCGGCGCCTCCTGGATGAAGTGAGGAGAGGCGGAGTTTCTGCAAACCCGGCAGCCGCGTCCTTCGACCCGCAGACGGGTCATCGGCGTCTGACCGGACACAAACACAGGGAAACGTCAGGCTGTGGAGCGGGTACACCGCCGGCCGGGACCTCCTTTGGAATGTAAGGAAGCTGCTTTGTGGGAAGCCCCGCCCTCACTGCTCCTTGCACTCGCAGGTGGCGGCGTGCTGCTGGCTGCAGCTGGGGCGGGGCTTCCGCAGCAGGAGCGCGCTGAACACGGCGATGACGCCCAGGTTAAGGGCAAAGCTGAGGACGAGAGCGCCGAAGGTGCTAAGGAAGGACGGCGCCAAGCCGTGGGTCTGCAACCACAGGCGCCGCGACGCCATGTCGGCGAGGACGCCCTCCATCTGGAAGTGGGTTCCCACCACGGCGCTGACGTGGAAGAGCTGGTGACTGTGGCCTGAAAGAGCCATCGTCACACAACAAGTCAAGCAACAGGAAATACCAGAAAACTCCATTTCCCAGAAGGCATCAGCAATTTTGGCTATTATTATAAATAAAGATTATGTAAAAAAAAATTATTTAGATTATTAAATTAAATCCCACTATCTGTCACACACCTAGGTGTGAGACATTTGACCCCCTGGGGGGGAGGTTAGCTGCAGACACAGCTGCTTTTGGCAACATTTTTGGTGGATTTAACCCCCCAATCCAACCCCTTAATGCTGAACGTCAAGCAGGGAGGCTTTGGGTCCCATCTTTAAAGTCTTTGGTATGACTCGGCCTGGGTTTGAACCCACAACCTTCCAGTCACAGGGCGGACACTAACCACAAGGCCACTGAGCTGGCATTAGAAAAAAAATTATTTTCATTTTGATCATCTGAGTTTCTTCTTTTGCCGTTAAGGTTCCAAAACAAAATAGAAATATCTGTTTGATTATTTTTATTTAGAAAAATAAAAATGACAATTTTGATTCTTGGGTGTTGATTATTCAAAGATCTGCAGGGAAAACAGAAAAGAAGATAGAATTTGACAGAAAAAAATGACGTTTTTAACCCGTCCTTTTCTCTTTCATCCCTCCTAATGGACTTGACAGGGGCGTTTTAAAGACAATGTATGAAATATGATTATTATTTCAAGGTTTGTAGCTTTTGGAACAAAAGTTCTAGAGAAAGCTTTTTACTAATCTTTTGCAAATGATTGTTTTTTGGTTCCTTCAGCTAAAGAAGGAAAAGCATTTTCTGTACTATTTCACCGAGAAGAAGTGAAAAATGTTTTACATTTAGACTTAAATGCTAAATATGCTAACCTAAAAATATGAAAAAGAATCTAAAAAAGTACAAATGAGCAAGAAATGTAGGTGTTAAATCAAATAAAAGAGGACATTTTAAATAGTAATGTTTGTTTTTCAAACAAAATGAGCCTTTGCAGCTCGAAAAAAGCTAAAATAGAGTTTAACATTTAGATGAAACGCTAAAAACAACATTTAAAGACAAATATTAAACTGGCCAAAGAAAATGTCAGACAGATAAATATGTTGAAATTTTCAAAATACAGCTAAACATTTTAAATAAAAACTTCATTTCAACAATAGAGGCTCTATGATGATGAACAACGATCACATGGAAACTATAAAAGCTTTTAAAAAAATTGATCAAAAATGCTGAAGAAAATGGAATAAATTCATATAAATCAAAATAAGGGGAAAGGAATTCAGTTTAGCCAAGCTGTTTGTGCAAATAAATACAAAAAAAACAGAATAATGCAGAAACAGCTACAGAGAAAAGGCCAAAGTGTCTGAAGAAGGTGAATAAAAGTTGAAGAATAAATGGTGTCAAAGATGCAAAACTTACAAATGTTAAACAGACACTGAAAGTTGGGAATGTTTGCTAAAAAACAAAGCCTTTTCTTTTTTAAATTGCCTCAAAAAAAGAGGAAACAAAAGCTCAGACACAGTTTATTTTATGGGTTAAAAACCAGGACAGGTTTCAAATGTGGTGGAGCTTTTTTCTAGACTTTAAATGAGAGGCAAGTTTAAAAAATAAACAATTCTGCTGCAGACCTGATTTAGAAGAAATCAAACCCGCCGGCCTTCATTAAACTGCACGAATCTCACCGAAATAGTCGAAGCGCCCGGGGGCCAGCCTCTCCGGGAGGTGTGCGGTAAACAGGAAGCAGGTGAGGAAGGCGAAGAGGAGGTGGTAGCAGTGGTTGGACAGGGCTTCACCCAGGCTGCAGCTTCCCCAGCAGGAAAGAAGGACCTTTAACGTTTACAAACCACAGATTATTAGATTACAATTTTCCTAACAAAGGAAAGCGGATTAGGGGAGTTTTGCAGGGATTAGAGGAGCAAATCAGATTGTGAGTCTGAGCGCTGTGAGGAACTCACCCTGTAGAACAGAGGAACCGTGTCGAACAGGAAGGGGACGACGAACGCTCCCGTTCTTAAGGCTTTGCTCCTCTGGGGGAACTGCAGCTCCACAAACCTGCAGAGCCACAAAGACGGGCAGGTCGGCTTTAAGCGCACAAACTCTCCAGAGCGCCTCCTGCGTGGCGGCCGCAGCTTCTCACCGCGAGTAGCAGGACATGCTGGTGCAGAGCAGGCTGTTCCCTATGGCGATGGGGATGAAATGCTGCTGGATCCAGCTGTTCACCCAGCAGTCCGGCATCACGTAGAATCCGTAACTGATGGCACATCCTGGACATGAAACCAGAGAGACTACCAACATTTACTACAAGTCTTCAAAGCACACAGAGCTAGAAATATCTGACAGTCTTGACTATTTCTTATAGAAAAAATACAAGAAAAAGAAATTTATTTTTATTTTATTTATTTTTTTATACTAAAAAGTTGCAACAAAAAAGTAATCAGAGGCTTTATGGATAAATTCTCTTATTTTTACTTCATTAAACATAAAATAAAAATTTCTACAAACAATAATAAGATTCAAAACTACAACCTGCAAGTCTTAAAAACTTATTTGAGGAGTTTTGCATGTTGCCACTAGAGGGCGCCAGAGAACCTCAGAAATAAGATGCTTTCCAGGTTTTTCTCCATAAATCTGCAGTTTGGAAAATGCAGTTCAAACAGAACATAATAGAAATAATCATAAAAAAACATTCATAAGAAGCCGTTGTAAAATGGTCAGATTTATTAGGTTTTTAAGGTGCTAAAATGACGTCAGTTTTTTTAAATAGTGAGCATGTGATGAAATCCTGGTCAGTGGACAAACCCACACCGTATATCTTTTTACTAGTTAGGATGCAGAGCGGGAATTCGGTTGCAGCCGTTGTCCATGTTGAGCTTCTGTCGCACAAATAACTCCAGGACACTTTTATATCAGTTCTAACCTCAAAAGTTTTACTTATTAAATTGAAACTTTTTAGATTTTAAGAGGTGAAACGGATTTGCAGCACAGGAAGGATTTCTTTAAGAAAATACAATTAGAACAAATAAAAAAATGTCAGATTCTGTGTTCTGTCCTATAATGGTGTGGTGCTTCGCTATTTTAAATAACATATTTAAAGCTAAAGGACATTAGAAGTCAAGAACTTTTCAACAATTTACCGCCTATAATCCCATATTTGAAATGAACGGATTCAGTTAAAAAGTGACTTTCTTCACTTCAAATTCAAAATATCTCCTCGTTTTGATTTAACCCCATATCAGTGCAGATGTGAACAGACGTCCTGCATTGAAATCTGCATTAAAACGTGCAGAAGACAGAACAACAACCTGAAAAAACGTCACGTTGTTTTTTTTTTTGTGTGTGTCTGAAGGAGCAACAAGGCGTTTCTGTGGGGCAGAAAGCAGCAGCGCGTCTGAACTGATATGTAATTCCAAACATCCACCTGCTTCAGACACCATAAAAGACTAATAACTGCTTTGACTATTTAAGTTTCCTCATTTGCAAGTCAAAAGAGGGATGATAACGGGTGTTCTGGGCTCAGGAATTTGCTCACGTTCTGCTCCCGTCCTTTTCCAAACACTTTTCTTAAGGTGGTCTGGCAGAGACCAGACAGTTCTGGTGCTGATGATTAAAAACGCCGTGTAAAGGAGGATTTCAATAAAAGCAGATGTATTAGCAAATATAAGGAAATTTTGAGCTGTTTTCTCTGTAATTCCCCTCTGCTTATAAATAACCAGTTGTTGCAGAACAAATTCAGGTCTTTAAGGTGTTTTTTTATGATTTAAAAAAAAAAAAAAACTCTTCAAGCAGCTCAATAAGCTCAGAAACTTAAAAAAAGGGCTTTTATGTTGGAATGTTATGGAGATACATTCAGTGGCAGAAAAATGATTCATTTTGATGACTGGTTTGTGCTAAAAAGACAAAAATATTCTGTTTCATTTCTTTCTACAGCTTGTAGTATGAAATCGCCCAATAAACAAATAAAAACTTTAATCAGAAAAGTTGACATTTGGAAATGAAATAGCAGATGCAGAACCTTCAAAAATGAATTAAAAAAATGTTTATTAATCTTCATTTGTTGAAACTTTTGTCTTCTGGGGTTCAGTGATAGATAAGTAAAAATTCTTAGCGGATGAGGAGGAGGTGGTGAAAAGACGAAGGTTTCCTGCTTTGTGTCTGAATTCTGGATGAATCTTTAAGGGTTTTTGTCCTTTTGCGGCTCAATCCTTTAATTCTTTATTTTGATTTCATTTAATATATTTGAACTTTTCTGGATAGATTAGTGTAAATATAAAAAGAGAAGAGGATGATCAAACCCTCTTCTGACCCTGGATGAAATGAGCTGATGATAATAATTTAACCTTTTTAGTTTGTTTTTTTACCATTTAAACTCAGAAAAGTGATTTTCATAACATGACATACCAGAAAAGAAACCAATATAATAAACAAATACATTTTTAAAAGCAACTGCAGGGCAAAAAATATCATTCCTCTGCTGCTTTCAACTTTAACAATATTAAAACCAAAGACGCAAAAGAGAAATGGATTATAAATTTTGCTAATATTGTCCTACTTCTACCTACCTATCATCTCCACAGAGCCAATGTGGTAAACTCATTTTGTATAAATGCTTTGAGATCTTAAAAAGCACCAGCAGGTGGCGTCTCACCGAGGCTGTAGAGGCTGAGCGCTCCATAGTCGAAGAAGTAGCAGATGTGGCGGGACTCCGGTGACATGGTGCTGAAGATGTGAGCGCAGCAGGAGGTGAAGGGATAAACGCAGATGAGCAGCATGTAGACCAGCAGCGGCCAGGCGTAGCTGTCGCTCAGGAAGTCCACGGTGGAGCCGAGAAGGAAGAAACGCCACAGGAAGTACCTGCAAGGAGCCGGAGGACTTAGTCACCGCTTCTCAGGCCTCTAAAGCTGCCACAAAAACAACGACACCACCTCCATGTTCCTAAAACATTCTTTAACGTCGATTTTATGAACAATGGTGAAGCCCACCATGTCGGTAAGAAGTGGGTCCAGATGTTGATGGTCTCGTTGTTCATCTGGAAGCTGCTGAGGATGCAGTCCAGGGCGGAGCTCCGTGGGTGACGATATCCAGATATGATCCCATCTTCTCTGAAGACCTGAGGACCAAAAGACAGAGTCCAGCTGAGCTGATGACCTCCAAACCCCTCCAACAAAGAACACTTTTGTTTTTCTGACCATCCAACCACCAGCGAAGAACACCTACAGGTCAGGAAGCATCTCCCATCTTTTCTGAGACTGGAGTTAACTTCTCAAAAGAAGAAGGAACTGTGAGAGAGAATTTGTGGCTGAATTTGATGTAAAGTTCAACTCTATGCAGACGATACAGAAATTAATTTAATGTAATTCCAGCACATGTGGAGGAAGTAAAACGTTGTCACAGAGGGGATAAAAACTTAGGAACCAGGCGGTCAGAGTTGGTTTTTGTAATGTGCAGATGGGCTGTTCTACATGAATTGGTTTTTGTTTCCATCAACTTTTTTTTCTACAGTGTAACTGTATGCAGCATTAAGCACATTTAGCCATGAAAACAGGCGTTTGACAACTTTAATGAATTATAACAGGAATGAAAGAAGAGAACATTATTAATATTATTGTTGTTGTTCAATGTGAACTTTACCTTCAGATCTTAATGTTCCTGATCGTCATCTACCAAAGAAACTAATAAAGTTTTTTTTTTAAAGAAAATTAAGTCTAAAACTGCCTTTCTGAGTATTTCCTTATTCAAATTGTTGTCTGTCTCTCACAGTTGAAGTATGAGGAACATTAAAGTCAGTTTTTGGGTGGAACAACCTGCAGAATAAAGACTAAAATACTTTTTTTACTCCTCTCTATGCCCTTACTTATGCTTTTCACTATAAACATATCTGATAAGATGTGCAGAAACCGGCAAACAACAATCCAAACATTTATCAGGAAACGTTTGTGTCGCCTTTAAATCACTATTTTTAAGTTTGCAGACAGGAAGCGGAGCGACACGCTTATTCTGAGAAATCTGCAGACCTCAGCGCTGAAGTCGTGGCGCCATAGCGTGATGCAAAGCAGCAAGGACAACCCTCGCTTGTCTCCTATGAGAGAAGGTCACTCCAGCGAGGTGGACACTGGCCAACACAGATGCTTGAGCTGCAGGCTCCGCCTCCTGCTGACGCTCTCTCAGCCTCAGGTCTATCCAGGATGAGTGCAAGTGTTAGGCTGACAGACATTCTGAGCGGAGAGGTAGAATCCTGAAGCTTTTCGTTTTTACTCAGCTGAGCTTTGCAATGCCGCAGTGACTCCGAGTCTGTGCGACTGTTTGCACACAGACGTGGGAACGAGCGGAGAAAAAAAACAAAGAGTCCGTCTGTTAGGAGATGAGAAACCAGCAGCTGGCTTTCACTTAAAAACAGAAGGTTATGCAGACGCCGCTATCAGCAGGATTAGTCCGAAAGGTCTTTACAAAGACACCATTTTAAAAAACACTTTCAGGAAAATAAGAAATAATTCAAAACCTCTTCTGCGCTAATAACACGGATGAAAAACATTTTTTTGACTTGAGCTGCTTTAAGATGTTTTATTTTTATTTTATTTTCAGTCATAGTTCCCACTGGGATCAGAAATGGAAAAACAAAACTTATTTATTCCTTAAATAACAAGAAATCTTTATTTTTCCCTTGTATTAAAATGAAATGTTCTGTGAACTGAACTAACAGAATCACCAGAGCATAGATTTTCAGTCAGCGGTTCCCAGAGGCCACCAAGAAAAAAACCTTCAACATGCTTTATTTCTAACCTGATTATGAAGGAAGTACTACTGGATTCTCTCCACCACATCCAACTCACTCGTTTTTCTTTAACTTGTCCTGTCCAACAGCTGAGCAGACAGATGAGAGCTCTCACATCCAACTTGCTCTTGACGCATGTCAAGTCGCTCGGTCACGTCTTTAAAACACATCCGTTACTTTCTCAAAGCGGCTGCTCTGACCGCTAAAATGAAACCTCCAAGCTAGCAAAATTAACCAAAAGCAGAAAGATTTAGAAAGTTTCTTTACGCAGAAAAGATCCAGTGAGGAAATAGAAGAAGAGCCTTCGACTTCAAAATAAAAGAAAAACTGCATTTAACAGACAAACACCAGGAGTCGTCACTCAAAATTTGGATTTATTGTGACGGTTGTTCCCACAGACTGTAATAATAATGAGGAACCATCAGCAACCAGCTGTCTATTGTTACAAGGATGCTGCGAATAAAGTTGTTCAAACAGTGGATTCACATATTCAGAATGCAGGATGCATCAGTGGTTGAGTTTGTTTCTCATTTTCTGTTTCAGATGCTCTTTAGGGTCTGATCTGACCGAACCGCCGCTTTTATTTGTAAAACAGTGAAAAACGATGGAGAACTGCACAAATCGAGGGCAGTTCTTCTCCGTTTTTGCCCCTGCAGTCACTCAGGTTCATATCCTGACCAGCTAAGCTATTCAAAGGAATGAGAGGAAATTAAAAGCAAACATGACTCAAACCCACAGAAAACAGAAGTCAAATGTGATGGAAATGTTTGTTTTGGAGCCGCTTTACAGTCCAGTCGTTTTTGGGTGTCTTTTCTCCGTACAGCTGTGAATGTTTACTTTCATTTCAGCTGTTTTGTCTTTTTTTTATCCCATCAAATGATCTGCAGGTGTCAGAGATAGAGAAGCTATGTCAACCTAGTTGAGAAACGGCATGAATAAAGATGTCTGTTTCTCCTCCTGATGCTTCTTAGCTGCTCTGGAGAACCTGGAGAGCATCACAAACGTTCAGCTCACTATAGGGTGAAAAGCGAGTGAAGCTCAGGTGGAACAAACCTCTGGACTCTGAGAGTCTCTGCAGGACGCCACTGCTCACCTTAGGCACCTGATGGATGTCAAAGATGTCGGTGGGCAGTCGGATGGCCCCCCTCCCTCGCTGGTAAACCTCCCTGATCCTGGCACGCCCCCCACGGCAGAAGACGAACCAAATGGGGTAGTCAAACACGGGGATTCTGGGGCCTCCATCCCTGCTGTCAAACTCCCACTTCAGGCAGCGGCTCCACTCCTGGCTCCAGCTGATGCTGCTGCTGGCGCCGATGCCGCGCCACACTGGAAACACTGCAGAACCACAGAAACACACAGTTCAGGGACTAAAGCTTGGAAATGTTTAATATTGACACCTAGAAAAGCCAGCAGAATCCAGATTTACGCAGATGCAACTTGGCAGCAGAAAAGGAATGTGAGGGGAGCCAGTTTAACATCCCAGAAAACCATTATTTAAAGCTGCATGATTTAATGTGACAACCTTCAAAAAGGTCCGATTGCAAAAGGAAAGAGCACTGTGAGAGAGAATTCGTGGCTGAATTTGCTGTAAAGTTAGACTCTATGCAGACGATACAGAAATAATTCTTCAGAAAGCAAAAGGCGTTTGACAACTTTAACAAATGATCAGAAAATTATTTTTTTAAAGCTGCATAATTTCATGTGACAACAATTCTAAATGTCTGATTGCAAAATGAAAGAGCACCAGAATCCCAGCCTTTTGGCGCTAAAGTGTTGTCGGTATTGGAGCCATGAAGTGTTGGAGTTTCCTAATGCAGCTTCTGCTTCACTGGTTTGTTTGCAGATTTCACAGCTTTTCTACACCATGAAGTTTATAGATGTGTGAAAAGGAAAAAAAAATAAAGAAACACAGAATTAAATGTGATAAAAACGTTTTTTAATTAAAAATAAAAAAAACAAAGTGGAAAGAATTGAGTTGTAGGTTGGCATGGGCAAACTGTTTGAATAAAAGCTTCGGGTTCCGTTCTAGATTGGCCTAAATTAAACCCAATGAAAGCTCCCACTGGTGTTCCACAGGGTTCTGTTCTCTGCCTCCTGTTGTTCTCAGCATATGCCACATCAACGAGCTTCATCTATTGAGATGAGGACTCCGATCTGGTCCGCTTTTTCACCAAACAACATGACAAAGTTCTCATTTTTATCGTTTGGGCGATCTAACATCTTCACTCCATCTCCCAGACTTCCCAGTCATTCTGTCATATGGTTGCCACTGACAACCATACAAACTAATAACCAGTTCTGCCTGTGCCTTGTTTGTCCATTGCTTTGAAAAAAATCTAAAAAAATCAATTTAATGTATGGAAAGGAACCACAAAAAAAACATAAACAATCCAAAAATCCTGTCTTAAAAAATCTCTAAAGGTTTTTTTTTTTTTTAGATCTTGAGGTGTTTCACATGTTGACCAAGTTCTGCAATCTACACAAAACCTCCTTTGGAGGACTGTTTCCTTAGAAAGTTTAAGGTGGAACTACCTAGTCAGTTTAAGGACCAGCACATTTCACCCCCCCTCAGTGAACCCCATCACAGGCTGTGACAAAGTCATCTTTGTCAGAGACGCTGTTACACGCTGCACTGAATGGAAATGAGGCGTCGCTCACAGAGACACTGCACAGCCCGCTGCAGAGCGCCACGCATTTAAATGCACACTGGCACAGATCTTACATTTTTCATGGTTGCACAACGGCGTGCAACAATAAAAAAAAGACCATCAGGGCTGTTTTTCGTGATAACGGCTAAATTACAAGTTTTAAGGCATAAAGAGATGCCGTCTATTCTCTTTTTTTCAAGCCTTCGAGGCAGACATGTGTCAGTAATGAGTCTGCATCCCAACATCCTGAACACGGCCGGCTAGACTTCATTCCAACAGACGCTGCTGCCAGGCTCTGGGGAATGTAATGTGTGTCATGCAAAAATGAGCAGGCTCACATGTTGCACAGGGTCAGCATATTATTTAAGCATCATGTGAGAGCGCTGCAGAGGTCGCAGTCTAACTGGACCCATAAGACCAGCATGAGCTTCATGAGTCAGGAGGAAGTGCAGGAAAGGAATGAGGTTTTCTGTCTGCGGGTCCATCAGAACTTTGCTGTCAGTCCCACGTCATGCTACAAATCTAGACATGTTGTTCATGTTGGGTCAGAGTCAAGTTATGTTCATGGTAAGGATCCCATTCTGTGTGCAGAGACCTGAAGTCGGATCCTCAGCTTATGTTGTAACATGAAGGGTGCACCACTGACTGTATAAGAAAACTGGACTGAGTGACCCCGCCCCCTGGCATTCCTGCTAATCCATTTTTTTATTTTCACAGTATTTTTCTGTAGTTCAAGTTTTTCAAGTTATAAATTGACCAATCAGATCCTCCAATAAAAGTGGGTAGAGTCTGTTGGTTCGAAATGTTTGATTGACAGATTTCATTTAGCCCACTTTCAAAACGCTAACTTTTGTTTTTGCAAGATTAGAAACGTTGACTCAGACCGACTCAGACCAGTCACCGCTTACTAACAACACCTGGCTACAACATGGCGGTCTTCGTATAGCAAAAGAAACTGGTGATTGAACTGATCTCATTTGGTTGGAGCCGGAAGTAAACCTTTTTCTATGGGTGACGTCAAACTCACTCGCTCCAGTTCTCATATACAGTCGATGGTGTGCGCTCTGGTGATGTCTGAAAATATCTGAGAGATTTTGTAGGAAAGCGAAATTTATCTTAAATGTATTTGATTCATCAAACCTATCAGATTGGACTTTAGAGCAAAACAAACTGATTTTATGCTACTTTTTACGTAAGAATACCTCATTTTAATAAATAAAGTTTCATCTTAAATCTGAAAACTGTTTTCAACAAGCAAATTTTTTTTTTTTTTTACCTTGTGCTGCCATGACCTGTGAATTTCTCCCTGTGCGATGAATAAAATTTAATTCAGGTACTTGGCATTGGAATGGAAGTTTAAAAAAAAATCAAGTTGAATCCTGAAAATCAAACTTAGTCAGAGGCACAAAGCCTAAACAAGACTTGACTAGTTTCCCATCAATTTAGTGAGTTTAAAAAGCTTAAATACTTTAGTGTTTCTTTACCCTGTTTGACACTAGAGATGTCGTCTACCATAACTATTCGACTGTTTATGCAATCAGCTAAAATCAGCTGATTCTGATGGGGAGAAAGTATTGGCTTTGGACGTATATATGATACACTGTAAAAACACTTTTCTCCGCATCAGAATCCGTTGATTTATGTTGATTTCGTTGTGCTGCATTTCTGCACAAGGTTGTTTGTCTCTGCTTCAGAATCAGCTGGAGTTACTTTAATTTCACAAATGGTTGAAGAGTTACGGTTGTCGAAAGAATGTCAATAGAGTGGCTACAACTCAGGTGTTAAAGGGTTGAAGCATTAACATTATTTACTCTTATTGACTCACATTAAACTTTGTGGGACTGTTTCTGATGAAGAGGTGTGTCTGGAAGTCTGAACTAAAAGAGGATTCCAGAAACCTGGTTGTCTTTATGAGCTAAACACAGAATACAAGTTTGTCATTCAGAATATAAAAAAGCGAAAACGTTCAAAACCAAAAATAAATTAGCAGGTTCCGATGTTTTTATTACAGTTTTTTTTTTTTTGCACTTTGTGGGATTTTCTGTCTAATTCAGGTTTTGTTTTTATATTTTCCTATAAATATTGTATTTTGATGTAAAGCAGAGTTTTGTTGTTGTCAACATGTTTTTGTTCTCCTCCTCTGAGTCATCAGGAGGTGCTGCTGATGTGGGCGTGTGCTGCAGGGAGGAAGATCTGGTTTCTAAAAAGTGCTTTTCTGGGATTTCGTAACACTTCTCTAAACACTGATGCAAATAAATCAGGAAGAAATCCTGCATGAGCTCTGGAATCACCAACAGTCAACAAACGCTTTTTTTTTTTCCATTTTCTGTTCTTTTCCAGACATCTGAGATCACCCCCTCGCACCTCCTGCTCATGATCTAATCATGTGACCTCGCTCAATGGATGGCTTTATGGGCCTGAGGCTGGCGAGGAGGTGGGTATGCAGACAGTGTGTTGCCCAAACATGTGACTTGCCCCGCTCGTGCGACAGGCTCAGTCTGTAGGCTGAAGTGAGGAAAATTCCACGTTTCTGCTCCGACACGTCTGGACGACGTTGATGTGGCCGGCTGGAATCCCTGAAGCCTTAATGACTTGCGAGCAAGATCCCACATGCTGAACGCACCTGCCTGGGTAACGAGGAGGAAATGACCATAACTGTTGGTTTGTCGTGTTCAGTGCCCTGCAGTAAACCGCATCTCTGCACAAGACTGCCAACAGCCGGGCAGTCATGACTGCGTGAGCCTCACCTGCACGACTGTCAACACACACACACTGAGTCAGGGCTGGCGTGGTTACAAAATATACACAAATCTGAAGAAAAAACATCCAAAACGGACAGATTTTGATTCAAAATTACAGCCAACACAAATCTAAATGTGACATCTCACACAGCCGTTGCCTCACACCTAAAAGCTGCAGTTCCTTTAAGGTCCACTAGAGGCTGGTTTCAGGGGAATTCACTTTAACCCTTGTGCTATCCTAGGCACTTAAGCATTGGCAGTTGGGTCATCTAGACCCACTAGACAGTGCTCTGAACCTTTTTTCTTCAATGATTTGTGATCTTCACTGGTGTCCATGGATTACATGAAATCTTTTCACCTTTATCCACCTTTGTCATGGTAGGGAGAACACATCAATGGAAGGGTGGGGTCATCTAAGCACAAGGGTTAAACCACAAACAAACCCAACAGTTAAAAGGCGTTGATGTTTTCCATTTCATCTTCTGTTTATAACAACTTTGTGAGTTTATTAAAGGTTAAATAGTGTTTCTCTATCCAAATGAAAAAGGATTTTGTTTTACGGATTCGTTTGAACTGACACTTATTCACAACCAATCTTACCAAATGTTACTGTGACTACGCCAACTGCCAACTGTGTCAGTTGTTGTTTACCTTTCGGCATTTCCCTTCAGGGGACGCGGCAGCAAACCAGCTTTTTACTTTGCACCTTTTGATTCGTTCACATTGAATTTTAATATGACTCTCCCCCTTTGCCTAAATTGCAATTGTGTGTTTTTCATTTTAATATTTTGTAATGTATGCATTTTTAATTGACAATTGATTGTATATCCTTTTTAAGTGATATTTTATATGTTGTTTTTAATTGTTGTTTTTAGCTTTTTAGCTTTGACAGTTTTAACATCTGTCTGAGGACAACGGTTGGAAATATAGCCGCTGGGCTAATTTTGGCTCTTTGCATGAAATGGTTTTATGGAGAGAAATTAGACTCAGTTGGATTTGTGCATGCGTAATTCTTGATTTGTGCGTAAATTAGGATTTGTGTATGCATATTCTTGCTTTGTGCATGCGTAAATTAGGATTTGTGCATACATTTGGATTTGTGCCTGATTTGTTACTCACATAATACGTTTTGTGTATAAGTTAAAAAAAATATAAAATTAAAAAAATACAAAATGCAATTTACGTATGCACAAATTAAGATTACAACAGCTTGAAACTACTTACACACACATTAGCACATTCACAATAACACCCAAACGTGTATGCAACATGTCCAGACCTGACAGAGTGCCGCGTACCTCTAAAAATCGCTTCGACATCAGAAAACACAACCTAAATCAATCTATATACAGGCATTCAACAAGATTACGATTTAACGCTGCGTGCCTTATGGCCCGTACACACCGATCTAATATTCTGCGGCGTTATTCACGCTTTTTCACCACATTTTTTAGGTTCAAACCCCAGGCGATTTTCGCTGATCGATGAGCCGGTTTGAATATGCAATTACATTCCTACATTAGATGGCACTTTAATGTAAAACAGAAATACCTGGACACAAGGTGGCGCCATGGAACTTTACGCTTTCTTAAAGTCAAGCCACCTGTGAAGAAGAGAGTACAAGTATTTACGATTGTCAGAATCAAACAAAGAAAACATGAATATTTTCTGGTACACCAGTTGCTTCAACTGGTGCTTGGTTCGGGATATTTTAGAACGTCTGTCATTATTTCTTTTGCAGCAGTGTTGACGCTAGTACTTACGCCTATCTTCTTCGCTGGTTAGTGTGCTGTTTCAGAAAGGCAGTTTGTGTTTGAGCGCCCCTGCTGTGTTTTACTGTAAATCCCAGAAGCTCCAGACACGCGGTGCAAAAGCGCCATTCTCATTGGTCGAATAGATTTGACGCGGCGCGTCAAAACCAAAAACAAAACCGAGGCGCTTTTTTAAAAAGTGACGCTTGACGATGGTATGCTTTTTCGCCGTGTGCACAACTCACATTGGTGCCTTTGTTTAGTCACGCAGGTGTTAAACTTCAGCGAATATCGCACGCGAAATTCGTCCCGGTGTGTACGGGCCTTTAGAGTGTGGAAAATGTGGTATACCGATTTTAGGACTGTCGTTTTCTAGGACAGGCAGAGCATCGGTAAGTCTTTCGAAAACAGTTGGGTTTAAGTCAAAGACATGCCCTCCTAATTATCTTACACAGCCTCTTACACCATCAATCGAGCAATGGCGGCAACAAAAATAGTGAGCAATATCAGAGCTATCCAGACGAGTTTAGATCCAGATTCCAGCTCAGACGAGGAAAACAAAGACGTTCATGGATCTAGTCATCTATGAGTGGACGCATCAGAATAAAGCTGGGCTGGGAGCTTATGGCCCACCCAGCGTGTTTTCTACGTCATTCTTTTGAACAGCCTGGTTTTCACTTGCCCTGATTCAGAACTATTTAGAAATACTAAGAGATGCAAGTAAGCTTAGTTGTTCCATCAGGAGAAAATGCCACAAAAAGCATGTAGGTGTGGGTCTTTAACACCTAGCTTCTGAACCTGGATTTCCTTAAAGCTGCAAACTAAAAAACATGCATTTATGAGGCCAAAAAGACAAAGCAAAAGCCGTTTTTTAGTTTTGTTCAGAAGCTGTTGTGGAAATTCATTCTCAGCCGCACTTTATTTTTGGATTTCCTGAGACAGGATTCTGGGGGGAAATCTGAAAGCACTAAACAGTCGATGTTGTTTCTAAATGCAAAACAATCAAAGAATGAAAACATGGAAACCTCTCTCACTTAAGCAGTTTGTAAAGTGAGATTTTGAGGAAAATTTGTTTGTAAAAGTAAAATTTGTGGTAAAGTTGAAAATGAGATGTTTTCTTTTGTTTTTGGCAAAGACAATTTTCACATTTCATGATGACTTAAATGTTAACTTCTTTAAAGTCTGAGGTCGTGTTGGCACGATTATCCTGAAGTTGTATTCAGACTGAAAGCCTGTTAGTCCAGACAGAATCGGCTTAATTCTGGTCTGACCCTGAGGTTGTATTCAGCTCTGAACCAAAGCTTGTAAACAAAAGCATCTCTACAGCCATTGGCCAGGAATTACAGCAAAGCAACAAGAGAAAGACAAATTTAAGTCCTACGCTTATCATCATTGTTGGACAGTTCACTGATTCAAATGTTATATTTCGCTGCTTTTTGAACGTTTTTGTATCAACATCAGGTACAACATTCTTTACTTTGGTACGGTGAAGATATGCAGCGGGGCAGTTACTCAGAAGACAGCAATAAAAAGTCAACAGATAGTGACAGCAGTGTGAGAAGTAATGTGTATCACTTTAAAAGTTGTTTTAGCGAGCCTGCATTCATCCAACCAAATGTTATTGAGTTGCTGTGCCTCATCGTTGCTCCACGTTTGTCTGCTCTGTTTACCTTGCATAGCGCCCGGAATGACGGCCATTTCGGTCCAGCTGTTCTGCTCCATGTAATGGAGCGTATTCAGACTGAGGAAGTTCAGAGCAAAACTGGAGCTCAGTCCAATTGGAAACACACCGCGACCACATCACAGTGTTTCATTATCCCAACTGGAGCAGTCTGTTGCGGAAGGGGCACAGCTACCAATTTGTTGAAGTCTCATTTATGTGCAGCGGTTTTTCTGTCAAACTTGGACTGTGTTCTTCCTCAGAGTCTCCACTCAAACATGGTGTACCCCAGGGCTGAGTCTTTTATTCTCATTTTCCCTGCTGCCACTGGGGTCCATTTTTGGGAAACACAATGTGTCGTTCCACTGCTATGCAGATGACCTCCAGATCTACCCAAAATCTGGTGGAGAGGAGGTCTTGACAATTTGCAGAAGTGCTTAGCAGACATCAAATCTTCAATGTGTTTGTTTTTGGAAAGACCGGTTGCTGTCGTTCCGTTGGCTCCCTGGACCCTTCAGATGCTCCTTTCATTAGGAATCTTGGGATAAACCCTGACAGGCATTTTAAAATTGACAAACAGGTCAGTGCTGTTATCCAGTCTAGTTTTTATCACTTGAGGCCGATCAGTAAAGTAAAGCCATATCTTCCTTCTCATGCTCTGGAACAAGTGACCCATGCTTTGATCTTTTCCAGACTGGACTACTGTAACTCTTTGTACAGTGGCATTGACCGGTCTCTGCTCCGGTGACTCGGGGAGACAGAGGCTTTTCAGTTGCAGCTCCTAAACTCTGGAATGCTCTCCCCTTTTCTGTGAGGTCTTCAAGTTCCCTCAGTGATTTTAAGGCACAGATCGATGGATGTATCTTTCAAGGTGGTTTCGGGTTTTTTTCCAATCACATCGACCTGCTCGGAGTTTCTTCAGTCTGAATACGCTCTCGTACATGGAGCAGAACAACTGGACCGAAATGGCCACTGTAGCCGGGCATTATGGGATGTAAACAGAGAGATGAGTGGAAACGTGAAGCAACAATGAGACACAGCAACTCATTAAACTGTGGTCGGATTAATTCAGGCTCAACGCGACGCACACTGTTTTTCAGACAGTATGTCATAAACTTTTATCAGCACACCTTCCTAGGCGTCGCCTCCTCAGTAACCACCTTGCAGCCTCTGCTGTACCATAGTAGAACAAAGACAGTGTTAAAATTCGACACGCTGATACAGACATTCAAAAATTGTGAGCGCAGTATAAAGTTTGAATGATCTATCTGGAAAGGATCGCAAAGTGTAGGACTTCCATCATTCTTTCTTTGGTTGCTTTGCCCCGCCCTCAAAACTCCTGGCCAATTACTGAAGAGATCTTCAGTCATGTGGTTTGTCTTTACAAGCTTTGGTTCCCGTGAAAGGTAGTCTGAAAACAGACCAAGATCAAGGTTCAGGACTCGATCTGGAAAAAAATAAGGAGACTTGATCCAGACCAACAGACTCTTCCAGTCAGACCAAACGCAAAGTTCAGGACTCGTTCCAGACCAAAAAGAAGTAGACTTGATCCGGACCAACAGACTCTGAACACACCCTCAGACTGAAATCCTTGGTTCCAGATATTTGGGAGAAAACAGATTTGGGTTCACTTTGAGCGAACCAGATGTGTCCAGTCTGAATACACCCTAAATGTTTTCCTCCTCACACTTCCTGTGAGCATCCAACAGGAGCTCTGGTGTTACGTAACTCCATGTTCCTGCAGATGCCTCCACCTGCTGTGGTTCTAGGAACCCTGAGAGTGAACCAAACACTTCTTCACTGCATTGCTCAACACCGATGAGGTAACCGTTTCCAGACGAAAAGGCTCAGCCGGGAAAGTTGTTGGTCAGGAGTCTCCCTCCACATTCCTCATCCCACTTTCTTCCAGATGCAGACACAGAACAAGAAAGGAAGAAGAAGGGGTGAGCTCTACATGCAAGCGCAAACTGTGGTACTCTGAGTGAGAGGACGGTTATAGGGAAAATGGAAGGAAAATATCTCGAGAATAGAATAAAGTGGAAAAACATCCTCACGGATCGAGCTTTCATATCCCGTTTAATTATGTGGAAACTTCGTCAGCTTTCTCCCCAAACCTGTCCATCAAAACATTTAAAAACGAGCGTTTTCGGTGTTCTGCGGGTTTTTCTCCGGGAAAACCGCAGAAACGACACTCACCGCGACCGCCGGCCATCCGGAGAGCGTCTCCCGGCGCGTCCTGCCTCTGACCGCCGTTCTGGTGTCTTCCTCGCTGCTGCTCTGCCGCTGGTCTGTCAGAGAAAGTCGGAGCTTCCGCGGCCTCTCCCCAGCTCCCAGCCCTCCCGCGCGCGAGCCAGTGGGAAGCGCCGCGAGGCGCTCACGTGGATCTCTGGGACAACAACAACACGAGCCATGTGCTCCTGAGCGCGCGCCGCTGCCGAGCCGAACCGAACGGAGCCGAGCCGTTGATTGTAAGGACAAGAGTTCACCCAGTGACACACCCACTCCGATAGAAATTGTGTTTTTAACATGTTCTTGTGGCATTTTGTCATGGAGGACAATGAAGAATAAATCCTAATTAAAAGCTTAATATATATATATATATATATATATATATATATATATATATATATATATATATATATATATATATATATATATATATATATATATATATATATATATATATATATATATATATATATGTGTGTGTGTGTATGACATTTGTTTTTTATTTTTTGCACTGACAATAAAGGCCTATCTTAATTCCTATCTTATTTGTAGTTCTATCTGCAGACTGTCATCTTGAAAGCCATTGACCGTCTCTGACTGTTTGATGCTGTTTTTTTTTATTTCCGTAATAACTTGTGTGAAGCAATTTCACACAAACCATCTTCAATAAGTTAAGTTAAATTCATCCATCTACAATCGACAGCGTGTCCTGATGGCACTTCTTTCCATTCTGTCCAGGATGGTGATGTAACTCCCAGCAAGTCCTTATGTCCTGGTCACATACACTGGGGAGTTGACCCGTCCCGGCTGTTGTTCTTCACCGCGTTGGGGATCGCCACAATGAATTAGCTTTCAGCGATTCGCACAGGTAGTTTGGCAGCGTTTGGGTTGTCCAGGGTTATAGAGGGTCGTAGAGAGGAGCGGCTGCATCTTAAGGAGAGTGCAGGTGTGTTCTGCAGTTCCACTGAGGCTTCAAAGTCCACCTCAATGATGAAGTGTGTGTGGTAGGTGTTTCAGGAAGCACTTACATTGTTTTTTTTTTAGGGGTGGCTGAGGTGCAGGGGTAGAGCTGTCGACCTCTCGTTGGAAGATTAAAGGTTCGGTTCCTGCCTGCCCACCCAGGATGCATGGTTTAAGTATCACCTGCAGCATCCCCTCAGAAAAAAATGCGCATGAACATTTTCTCTCTACCGAGTGGCCTACAATCCAACTTTAGGAAATGTTGTGTGGGCCACATTCATGTCCCCGTATCCACCCGTAAGGGCAGTTGAGACTAAGGCATTATGTGCTGTTCCCCACGGTAACACACTTCCAAGGCGCCCGGTGGCATATTTACAGCATCAGTCGGTTTGTCCTGAGGAGGGCGCCAAGTCTGAGTTCTTCCAGGATCGTTGAGCTTTGCTCCTGTTTAAGGGGGATTGGAGCCCCCTTCAGAAAGTTCCCCTCCACCCAAACCTGACCTCGACTGCTGGCTCACAACCCACTTGTTTCAGGTAAACAGAGCTTTAATTTCTAACTCAACTCTGTCTTCAGATCAGCACTGAGTCAGATGTGAACTTCTGCCTGCAAGCGTTCATCAAACACTAAGACTTTGATTCTTTGCTCCATCCTTTGGAGAGGGACCCCCAATCCTAGAGCTTCTTCTACAGGAGTTGGTTCACTTCCTGCAGGTGACTTGTCTCTTTTGTGCCACTTAATTTTGTCCTGCCATCCAAACGAACATTTCGTGCTAAACAGAGAAAAAAGTCCAGTTTCTACAGTTATTAAAAAAAACCTGCATATCAAGAAAAAGCTGTTTTCTTCTAAGTCAAAACCAGAAACGATGAAACGATGAGCTCTGGATTTTCCTGAACTGTGCTCTTAGAAAAAATACTTATGGTAGTTTTTACAGGTGGCTACATGTGTGCAGTGATCCCTTATTAAATGAAATTACCATTTAAACGATAATTATGTTTTGATGTGACACTAAAATTACCTGTAAAGTTTCTGGAAAAAATGTATAAAAAAGGACCGTAAATCATGAATTTATTTGTGGATTGTGTTTGTTTTTGTATAACATTTTCATTTCTGTTTTAGCAATTCATATTTCTACAGAGAAAAGACCCGATTTACAAAGCGCTGACCAGCAGTGTTGCCAGATAGTCACGATTTTCCAACCCAAAATACATCTAAAGGCCACAAAAAAGCCCACCCAAGAAGTTTATCCGGTATTCATTTGATGTAATTAGTAGTAATCAATCATTCATTAATTATTACTTCCCTTTTTGATTATTTTTGTGTTTTGCAATCATTTAGAGCAAAACATAAAATAATAGGAAAAAAGACAACAACAAACAAATGTCAGCTCACGTAAAACATTTTTTCCCTCAAACATTAAGATAAAAAAGAAGATAGAGGAGGAAAAAAAACACCAAATAATCAAATACAAGAGGCTGTAGTACAACATGTTTCTGTGTTCAAAAGTGGAAATTGTTCTTACATTTTCATTTGTCAAGAACTAAGTTAAGGTAAAGCAAATTTATGAAACATTAAAGAGTGCTTTGATTTGTAAAAACCTGTTCTTGTGAATACAACCTTTTCCAAGTATTAATTAAGCAGTCAGAGATAATTGACTTATCATCTGAGATGACTCCAATTAGTATTTGGTGGTTTTCCAATTGTGTATGAAACAGAACATATTGTGCAACAGCAAAAATGTTACCAAAACCTATGGCGGTGGCATTCATCAAAAAAATTATATTGTTTCTAAATCACTATCACAAAAAGCGCAGTTGTTGTTTTTCTACCCTTATGTCTTTAAGTCCGATCCAACATTAACTGCAGCGTCCCACAATGAACAATTACTTTAATCAACTTCAAAAGTCCTGAAGAAAATTGATGTTACGCTGAGTAACAACCCAGTTCGCACGGAGTTGCACAAGGAAGGAAACAGGAAATACTAAATACAGAGAATTTGATCACAGAAACCTAAGCATATAAATAAAAACATTTATAGTATTGGATTACCCACTCCCCTAACCGGCACGCTCCCTGGTTGAAATGCATTTCAACATGGAGAAAACCAAAAGCTGCAGAACTGACCACAAACCCGCCTCAAAGCAATTGTAGTCTGCAACCAGAATCAAACTGTCAGGACTGAGAGGCCGCTCCTGTTTGTGTCACGAATCAACATCCTGTCAACACTGTCCTGTTTCTGCAGAGGACTTCTTCATCTAACATGTCATCACAGAAAACGCTGTTTTACCTCAAAACTTGAACTTCTCCTGAACTAATATAACTGGAGGTTTTACACTGGATGTGGAGCAGAAAGGCTCCTGCTTACAGCTGCTGCTTCTGTGCCGCTTCATCAATAGTCACTTTGTTTTCCTGCGGCTGCTGTTCTGGGCTGAACCAGTTTGGAATGGTGGCCCACATTCAAGGCTGCGATTTGTTCATGATCGTATTATTTCAGCTCACTGTATTCCCTGGAATAAGTCTGATCAGGCCTGAAGGCAGGAGGGGATTTTCTGAGGAAATGTTATGAAACTGAAACCTGTTTGCTTCTGGCCTCCACTACGGTTCCTCAAACCTTTATGTAATAGCCAAGTTGCTGCTGGATAATGAAGGGGGTGGGGGCAGAATAAAGTGCCACCTCAAAAGGTAAAGGTATTTACAAAAGCAGCTTCTTACCGTAGTTCTACTACAGCATTTCAACAGTACTACAGATCCTCCTGGAGATGTGAGCGTCTACATTTTCTGGCCTCTTTGTGCCAATTCAGCATCAACGCCGATCACACTAAGACCACTTAGTGCCGTTGAGATTGTTGAAATGAGCTTTGAAAAACTTCCCAGAGGGTTAATTAGGAATGCAATCCACAGCACAGAGATTTAAATCAACTTCTTAAGAGTATTTTATAACTGGATTTTTTTTTTTTATATATATAGATAAGGTTTCAATAGTTACGATGGAGTTTTTGGGACATTTACAAAAGTTTTTTTATTTTTTATAACGAATTTAAAGTAAATTCTACGAGAAAAAGTCATGACTGTTAAACTACGAATGAAGTTGTTTATTTATGAATTTAAAAGTAAATACAGTATACAGTATATATAAGTGATAGTTTGCTCATTTAACGATTTCAAATCTTGTAAATAAAGAAAAGTCATAAATAAACTAGAAAAAACACCAAACTTAGCCTAGCTTGAAGATGAAATATGTGGAGCCTTTTGCGAAGCGTTATTTCCGGATAGGTTTGAAAACAAACAGATTCTGAACCATTAAATTATTGTCAGTGTGGACGGCTTTCCAGGGTTTGGTGTCGGTAAAGCGGAGTTTCACATGTAAATAAGGATCTCAGAGACACGTCTGGGTGTAGATGACCGCTACTTTATTTTCCTTTTCATTGACACACCCAGAGGTCCATTTGTCACCTTACAAACACAGAAGCGGAAGGGAAGCAGCGTTACATACGTCCCCTCCTTCAGATGAAATGTCTCGTTTCAACACAAAACAACAAAGATGAATGAAAATATTCTGTTATGGTAGCATAAGAACGTTGAAAATGGTAAAAAGTGTGCCTACTTAGAAGGAAGCGTAACACAGACCAGTCTTTGGTGGAGGAAGAAAGGACTGGAGCGGACGGCTGCAGGGACACCGATGTCTTCATCAACGGGCTGCAGAGATCCTGCAAGCCACCCATCAATGAATAAAACATGAATAAATCAGGAATCAAACAAACATTTGAAACGTTATCCATAAACATTCAGCTCACCTGTTCAGTCGGTCTGCTCTGCTGTTCACTTGTTGTTCTGTGTGCTCACTTCTAATTGAAGTTTTTCATGTGTTTGTTCATGTTCTGCTCTTTACAGACACTGAGCCTGTCCCGTAGACTAGTTCTGTGCCCGTTTACAGCTTAATAAAAGGTTAACTTTAGTTTTTATGCTTTGTCTAAATGTATAAACCTGATTAAAGTCATCACAGCTACAGAATCCTATTAACAGAGATGTCAATTATTTGTAATCGTTTCTACTTAAATGGCTGAAACTGTCAAGCAAAGTTTCAGAAAAATAAAGCGAGAGAATAAAAACACATGATTTTCTTTGTCAAACTGTCCATGTGTTTATTTCTTGTTTAAAGTCTTAGGACATAAATAATAGGAAATCCCTCTTTAAACCAGCCCCTGCTGGTCATTTGAAGAACTGCAACAATTTGCTTTTTCTTTAATTTAAGAACAGAAGGTCAAGGTACAATGAATGTTTTTTTTGGTTACAATGGTGGACTTTTACCTGTACTTGGGTACAAAGCAGTTTGCATTTTTATGAAGGAGAACATAGACATTTATCCAGTAGACAAACCGTCTCTAATGTGACTTTTTTTCTGCACGTTGAAAACAGGTTGACTGGAGCTTGCTCCGCCCACTCCAACAACCCAGCCAAAAAAATAAATAAATAAAATGGCACTATTGTGACAAAGTAAAGTCAGTCTACCTAAGGGTAGTCACATGTCAATCAACCTTAATAAAACCCAAATTTGAGTTCTAATAAAATCAAATAAAGTCAACTACATTTTGATCCACATCTGCTTTTTCCAGAAGCCGAAACTAAACTGTCTGGGACATATAAGTTCAAATAGCATCAGGCAACCATGTGGGTCATAGACCAGTACTATACAAAGCCTTTGGTGCCGCAATTAAACCTAATGAGGCCTAAAAGTTGAAATTTTGAAGTTTAAAACCAGTCGAACTCTGCAGAGATTTATTCAAAAAGCTGGATCTTTTTGCAGAAGAGAAGAAAACAGCAAACTTCAGTTACCGATTAAACAAGCCCTACAGCATGTCAGACACATGTGAGCTAAATGTGCTGCAATGGTCCTTGGGAGGACAGGCAGATAAGCCAATCTATTGCAGAAGAACATTCGGTCCAAAGCAGGAAGAAGAGACCGGAGGAGAAAAAACAAAGACTTTACAATTTGATCAAAACTGCCCAGCAGCCTTCTCTGATCCATCTGCCGATCTGCACATTCCTGCAGTAAAGAAAACGCCACTGGATGCTCTATGAGGCGCTGCACAGGGCACAGAAACAACGCTTGTTCTGTCCCAGTCCAGAGTCAAGAACTCAGGAGTAAAAACGTTTGAAAAGAATAATGAAACCAACACCAATCCAGAGGAACTCACGCATGAACTCCAGACAGGCGAGGCACTTCCCCAGTGCCAGCACGGACCCCTGTGTGGACATCCTTCATCTGACCACCTTCAGACCACTTCAAGGCTGAAATGAAGGTTTTGGTCGTGGTCTGAACTCCTCATCCCAGCAGCCTGCTGCTAAAGTCTGCTCCACAGCCCTGCAGAGCGAGAGAGGGAGTGCAGCGGGTCACAGGTCTACAACCCACTTACCCAGCAAAAAAAAAAAATCTGGGCCAGCACCGGTGCCAGCCGTCTTCTGTTGTTACAGCACTGCCGCTGCCAGGGGACTGCTTATTCAGAGTTCGCTCTGTGGTGGGCTCCGAGCCTGGGACAGACGGGGAGCACAAAAGACAGACGAAAGAGGAGAAAAAAACCAAACATGGAGACCTACTTTGAGAGAAAAAGACAAGAGGCCCTCCAAAGGATTCGCAAGAGGGATTCAGATCACGTTTACTACACTCCTGTGAAAAAGAAAGGTCATCATTTGTCAGTTTTGAAGCTTTAAGACAAAGTAATCTGATCCTTCTCTGGTTTTATAGTGGGTACGAAGAGGCGTTTAAAAGGAACGAATTCCCCAGGAATCCAAAATGTTCACTTGGAAATGCTACAAAACAAACCCCACAGCTGCTGCTGAGATTCCACAGACTTCAGTTAACTCTTTAGAGGACACCAAACACGACTTAAGTAGCCCAATATTTCCTTATAACTTGATTTATTTTATAGTTTTTTCCCAGAACAGGCCACATTCGGCTGGCCGTGACTCCATAGTGACGCGTCAGTCATCGTGAAGTCCACTTTGCCTCCTGATGGACTTTGACCCTGAAGATGACCTTTAATGTCTCTGGAGGTCATTCTGCGCCCTTTGGTTTCCTTTCGAGTTTACTGTAGATTTAAACTGAAGGAAAAACTTGGAAATAATCCAAATTCTCTGCATCTAAACAAGGTTTTTCTACATCGTCTGCCTCGACCAGGCTCCAAAACTTGAAACACAAGAAAAACATATGATTGATTATTCATGCTGAATACTGTAAAAAAGAAAGCTAAGTTGAGAGACTCCACTAAACAGCAACATTTTTGAAGCGTTTTTGTAGGAAATGCCAGATTTTGTGTCTGTTTGAGACAGTTGTTCTGACCTATGCAGCTAGAGCGCCAAAGTTAAGCTCTTCATGCAAATTTTCAAGCAGTTAAATAAAGAATTTATTCTCCATTACCACAAAAAAGTTACCAGTTAATATTTTTTTGTGTGCGCATGTTTTACTTTGAGTTGCTGCTCTTTTCCAAAAGAGGGCAATGTGGAGAAACAAAAGAAACTTTACCTTTAAAATAAAGGTTTGGTGAAGCTCTAGTAACATGATGCTGGAGGAGGGGGGGGGGGGGGTGTTGCAGTAGTAGTTGAAGGAGACAAAGACCTGGTCTGGCTGTTTTACTGCTGCTCCCTCAAAGGATAGACACAACAATCATCTGCCTCCATCTCTCCTCTACATCAGGGGTCTCAAACTCAATTTACCTGGGGGGCCACTGAAGGCGGAGTCTAGCTGAGGCTGGGCCACGCACGCACGCACGCGCACGCAACTTGTGTCTGAGAGGCGGTAAATTTGTATGGAACATTTACTATACTCTATCATTAACTGTTTTCTGTACAAAATGTACTTATAAAACTCATTCAATTAGAATTAAATAAGCAAATAAAAACAAATCAATAAGTAAGTAAATAAATCAGTGGTTCGTTTTATTCACTCTTCTATATCTGCTGTTTTCTGGTTTAAACATCCCTATTAACACAGTTGAATTATAACTATTAAACACAAAGAAAACTTAGATTTTACAGTTCTGTAACCTCCATCAATGGTTCTTCTGAATACGGCTTCCCTTGTCTTCTTCTTACTGGACACTTGGCAGCACTTCTTCCCAAACAGCTGAGACTAGATGAAGATGATTGTCAGTAAATCTGGACTTGTTGAAATTGAAGGTGGAGAAGTCAGGGAGGATGTGCTCCCAATTTTGAGTCTGTGTTCAATGTTTTTTTTAAGTTTACTCTTTAGACCACAAATCAGTAAAAGAGAAAAAAAAATCAGTAACCATTTTAGGATTTTCTTTCTTATGACTTTTTGCACATTTAAACCCTGGTCACATGTTATTTTAGAGCAGTCAGCCACTCCTATATTTTTATACTGAATTCAAACTGTGGTTTGTAAAAAAACGGGCGATGTTCACTGGAGATCAGAACAATCGATACAGATTCCTGAGATCAGAGAAAGGCTCAAAAACTGATTTATGTTGGCAACACCTAATAAGTGCAGCCCAGATGCACATTAAGCGTGTTTGAGATCACACAGGTGGACGAAACGCTGCACAGATCACCTGGTGAGTGACGTATGTTTTTGCTCCAAGATCACCTGTCAATCATCACAAAAATATCACCAGAAAGGGGCGGGAGCAAGGCGCCAACCTAAGCCAACGCAGCCGGAAATTTAGTACTGCACTGACTGAAAGTCGCACATGACTACAAAACAATGCATTATGGGAAATGGTGTCCTGACGTTTTTGTAGTTGAGTGATCAATTAAAATAATTTAAAATACCTACTGATAAAAAAAAGGCAACATAGATTACAAAACATTAAAATGATTATAAAAGATCTAATAACACAGATCACACTGAGGGGGAGAGGCATATTAAAAATAAATATAATGTTAAGGACAACTCCAACTTCCTGTTCTCCTTCAGTCGTGCTGCAGCTTCGCCTTCATCTGGAAATGTTTTCTGCTGTTAACAAAGACAGAGAGCATAATCTTCCTCATCATCATCATCATCATCCAAGTTTATCTTTATTGTTTAATGCATGGCCACACGTAGATTTGTTTTCCTCTGCACAGCGCATGACAGGACAGTCACTATGGAGATGGGAAACAGTTTGAGAGTTTACAGAGGTCCAAACACCCCCCCACCCCACTACAACAACAAGCTGATCACCCCCCCCTCCCCGCTTTATCAGCAGTTCCGTCCCTCCGACATTCCTGCATTCAGCTCACAACAAACAGAATAAACGCCGTCATGTGGGTACAAAAATAAAATCCAAATTAAAATATTTCAACAGGTCGACAAGAGTTTTTCCTTTTTTTTTTTTGTCTCATACAGAGAAAGCACGACACAAAAGTTACAAAAACACACTGCAAATAAAGAAACCAAAAGAACCCAGATGGGTCAGAAACCACGTTTACATCCATCTGTCTGAGCCCCCTCCCCAGCCCCCAAAGTCTGTGATGATAGCCCCCCCCAGTCACAAATTCATGACCCTGTTGTCCAAGTCAAGGAGGGACCGGAAATGCAAAAGAACGGCTCTAAACATCTACATGGATTCGTCTGAATGCGTTCCTCGCATCACTTCCTGTTTGCTAACATTTACAGTGTATTCCTGGTTAGGTGTGAACCAGGGGCACTTTAAATCCTGTGCCCCCCGCCACCAACCTCCACCCTGACCACTACAGGTCGCTCTTCAAGATTGGGAGGTGTGTGGGGGGGGGGGGGGTGCCGTTTCCTGTAGTGCCGCCTCACCTGCGTTCCTCTTCCGCTTATTTTATTTTATGTTTTTCAACTCCACCCGTTTCCGTTTTCCAGCCCTCGAAGCTTC
This sequence comes from Oryzias sinensis, assembly GCA_037389245.1. Taxonomy (NCBI): domain Eukaryota; kingdom Metazoa; phylum Chordata; class Actinopteri; order Beloniformes; family Adrianichthyidae; genus Oryzias; species Oryzias sinensis. The sequence continues at coordinate 5,198,621 of CM074491.1, forward strand.
GCTCCTCCATCCGTGAGTTGTTGCCTTGGAGACGCAGATACATACAGAGCAAAAGAGTGGGAGACAGAGGGAGCGAGTGTTGCCATCCGCCAGCCGCCCCCCCCACTCCGCTCTCAGCCCATTTCCTTCCACTGGCGGTAAAACTCCACGACGTTTTTCAGCTCCATGCCCGCAGAGGCCGCCGCCTGGACCGCCGCCTGCCAACAGGAAGACCGCCACTTTCAATCACACGGAAGATCCTCACGTTTCAAAAATCAAAGAAAAACACTTCATGTAGGCACCTTTTCATCCCGCATGTGTCGCGGACGACACGTTTGCACAGATCTTCAGATCAGCACAACTACTTAATGACCTACTCCGAAAAAAGGGTCGTTTTTGGCGTTTCTAACATGTTTTGTTGGCATTTTTCTGATAATGACGGAAAAAATAAATAACTCAATTATTTCAAAGAGTCAGTTTTTAACCATTTGTTTTTTCAAATGGTTGTAGATCAGGAAGAGGCAAAACCATTGTTAAAAAAATAGAGCTTGTTTGCGAAGTAGGAAATACGCCGCTCTGACCTCTAAGCAACAGGGGGGAGGAAGGGGGAGCGGGGTTGCCCCGCGCCAACTGCACCACCCACAACTCAGAGGCAAAAAACAAGAAACAATAAAAAATGTCAGCTAGCCGACCCTCCCAGGTAATAAAACCTCCATGGAGGTCTAGAGCAGAGTTATTCAACCTTTTCTGAGCCACGGCACACTTTAACATTTTTGTGATAATTGTGGCAGAAAAAGCTGGAAGCTGCACATGTTTTTTCTAAAAGATGCAATAAAAGTTAAGTTAGAAGATTTAAAAACTGTTTTATGTGTGTTCGTTGTTGTTTGAAGCCGTTTAACAAGGACGACTCAGTGTGCGCTGAGACGCTGTCACTTTAACCCAATGCATCATGGGAGATGTAGTGCAAACAGCCGCTGAACGCAGAAAGACTCTGAGCTTCATTGTTTTGTTCACTTGTTCCACGGTCTGATACCGGATTCTGTGGAAAGCTACACCGCTAAAGACGAGCTTTAGCTGGTATTTTTGTTAGAACTGAGATATTTTATGACCGACTCAGAACAAGGAAGTGAAGACTTTAACCACTTCTGATTGGTCAGACTGATGACGTGTGATTAAGCCTCCAAAAATGATTGGTGGAGACAGTTAAAGGGGCGGGACTTTTCCTAAAACAGTTATAGCTGCAGCTAAATCACGGTACCGCCATTCTTATCAAAATGTCTTTAATTTAATCAAATAAACACAAAGAAAAAAGTATTTTATGACCTTTCATATTACTAATTTCTCAGTGTTTTATCAGGGCCTTTTTTTGGATGAACACAGAGCAGATTTCCTGGAGATGGGAAATGTTTTTTAACACTGGTCTACAGACTACCGGAGAGCAACATTACACTGAATTAGGGGAATTTCCATTTACAACATACAAAACCTGCTTTTCATGTTCAGCCGCATTGTTTTTCCCATGAAAACTCTCAGAATCCAATTTTGATTTCGTGTCACATGATCTAAATAGTAAGATGCTGACAGACATTGTAAAAAATCTAAATTTGGAAAAAAATGGGGCTTAAAGGACACATTCACACGACATTTTCTGACCCATTCATGGTTAAAAGGGGCAATATAAGACAGTCCAGGCAGACGTTTTTAAGGTTTGGCTGTTAAAAGGAGTTTGAAACGTTTTACCTTTCTGCCACAATCTGCATAAAAACACATAAATGAATGTAAATGGATAAATAGCGGAAGGATCAGAGAACTTCTTCGTGTCGTATCTCAACCTTTTTTGCATCAGCTTACTAAAACGTTTCTTATTTAAGTTTTTATTGGCATTTTTCTTTCAGACTGACGGACCTTCATGGCTGCAGAGCGGGAGCACAGCTCCTCCACCTCGCCACCCGTCAGGATGGTCACCATGCCGGCTGTGTCCTCGTCTCCGTTGCTCTGGGAGACGGTCAGCTGACGGCAGCTGTCCACCGTCTTGTACAGATGCCTTAAAAGAGGAAGAGGAGCCATCTTTCAAATCTCGGGTCTCTGCTGGAGGTGAGGATCAAAAAGTGAGGACACGGCAGAGCTCACCAGGCTTCAAGGTCCTGCCGTTTGAGTTTGTCTTTTTCAAAGCTGCGACCCGACTCTTTCTGACAGCGGATGTACCTGCAGACAGAAAGTAGAGCTTCAGAAACCCTCGAACATGGACGTCACCGAAACATTCCTGCTCCGAGAAGCTGGCTGGAAGATACAAAACGGGCTGAAATCTGGAGAAGAAAATTACAAGACGGCTTTCCTTTCAGGCAAAAATGTCAACCTTGGAAAAACACATGATTGACAGTTTGTGGAGATAAAACCTGTAAACGGCCCGAGTGGCTGAAGAAAAGAAACAAAACTCACCTGTTGCCTTTTCGAAACTCAGACTCAAGAAAGCGGATTCCGTCTCTGGCGCCAGCGTTTTCCTTTTTCAACGCGTCAAGTCCATCGATCACTGCGGCACAAACCCCGCCCCCCCTGTCAGCGCCACCGCTCTGAAAGCGTTCCTCCTTTTAATACTGTGATGAAGAGCACTGACCTGCACGAGGGATGATGATGATGAAGCAGCCGCTTCCAGCCAGCTGCCGGATGAGACTCAGGTGCTGGCAGAGGGCGGCCGTGTCGGGGACCAGGTAAGGAGACATGGAGGACTGAGCTTTGGGCTGCTGAAGGCTGCCCTCTAGCTGTGACACTTCCAACTGCAGGCAGCGAACAAAATTCTCCGTGTTGATCAAGTTTAGGCAGAAAGACGAGAATCTACTTCCTCTCTGAGGATCACATCACTGTTTACTGTTGGTAGACACGCATCTCTGATAAATATTTTTTAATAAACTTGTTTTTATAAAGAGTGATCCTCCTTAGAAGTCATAATCAGGATGTTTATTATTTCTTTTTCAAAAAACGTTTTCACAGTTTGCTTTTTTAAGTTTCTTAAAAGAGGAATAAAATGTTTTTCAGAAACATTTTTAAACACATAAAAGCAGCTTTCCTGAAGGCAGGAAACCGCAAATTACCAGGTCTGGATTAGGTTTGATTTTATAGTTTAATTTACCTATTTGTCCTAAAAAACTCATTTGTATTTTAAACTTTCACTAAAAACAAAAATCTTTGTCTCATTTTTACAAATGTTTTCTGCTCTGATTTAAAGGAAAGAATAAATACATTAAAATGTATTTATTTATTTGGATTAACCACCAATCTTCAGCAAACTACAGCTGCTAAAGTACAGAATAACATTAAAATCCACGTGCCTGAATAAATGTGAGTTTTGAATTTATTTCCATCTAAAGTAGGACATTTTTAAAATATTAAAATCTACATTTCTTTTTTTCTTTTTTGTGGTACATACAAGTAAACTGATTTTAGGACTCTACTACATTGATAGTGCTTTTTCTATGAGTGGTTTGAGTCAATAAATCATTGTTTCCTCCTTCATGGGAGCTTTGAGCTCAGAATGCAATAAGAGACGCGTGAAGCAGAGAGGAACCTGTAATCGTAGCTGAGCCATGTCTCTCATCAATCGGTTCCGACGCGCCTCCTCCTCCGCCTGAAAACAACAAAAACCTTCAGCGTTTGTCGTTGGACGGAGAACAAAGGATCTGACGGATTCTGCCGCCCGCCTCTCACCATTCTGAACTGGGCCTTGGCCTGCTGCAGCAGGTTGTCCTGCTCGGCCTGGCTAATGCTGGTGAAGATGGCCGCTTCCGGGTTGAAGTGCAGCACGTTGCCTTCCAGGTTTGTTAGGAAGTGTCCGAAACTGCGTATGCAACAGACTCGCACCACGCACTGGAGGGAACAGATCCAAGAAAGTTTCAGAACAACAAATCCTGAACGCTGGAGTGACGTTCGAGTGAAATATTGGTAAAAAAAAAAAAAACCAAAAATCAGGTTTAAATACTAAACTACAAAACACCAGGATGAAGAGAGAAAAAAAGGTCGTAAAATATCCAGAAGTTGTAAAGGAAAAGGTAAACAATGTTAGGAGAGGATCTACTTGTTTGTAGATTTAATGCATAATCATCTACTTTCTATTCTAAAGATTGTAAAACTGGACAGGATATTCGTCAAAATGAACTAAAAGAAACAAGAATTTTCTCAAATTTAAATGATTAAGATGATTATTTTCTTCTAGACAGGCGCTGGTGTGGACAGACGGAAACTTTCAGGTGATTGCTTGCTCGAAATAACACATGCAACGGAATATTTTCCTAAAACATAAACTGAAATAGTCAGAACAAGAACAACCTTCAAGAGAAACCCCTCAGTAACTTAAGGCTTTCTGCTTCCTGTTAATCTATGACGACTGCTGCGGTTCGAAACCTCGGAAACTCATTAACGAGAGAAAATTCCTTCAGTGGTTTAGTTCCAACGGGGAAAGACTTCCTTCTCTGAGAATTTACCTCGTGCACTGGACTGAGGGACAGGTTTCGGCCGGCGAAGTCGAGGCGGCGGTGAGCGGCGTTGAGAGCAGGGAGGTGACGCAGCGTCAGATCTTCAGGCAGCAGCAGAGTCTGGACCAAACCGGGCTGCTCACACTCGTTTAACATCTCTGTTAGCTGAGGGTTCAAGCCCAGATCTGCAGCGCAAACGGATGAAAGCAAAGTGTGTGAAGCCAGTGAGGATAAAACAGCAGCAGCAGCAGCATCTGTCTCAGAGCCAAACAGACGACTCTGAGGTGGAGCTTGGTGTGTCTGGATTCACTATGTACTTTTGAGGGAGGACCTCACAGCGTTTGATTAGTCAGGGCGCTGACCAAGAAAGGAATGACCATTCTTTGGGTTTGTTTACTTCAACTAAAACGATCGCTTGTTGATTACGGGATTATTCAACATTCACAGCGAGAGGAACGGCCGTGGACTTCCTGATTGAAGCACGTTTAAAATGAAAGCTGACTGGATATAAATTTATGAACCTCAACAGTTGATTTTTACAATCAACTTGAAAAGGGGTGTGGCCTTTGATTGACAGGTAACCACTGAAAAGAGTTTCCAAGACTTTATGATTTTTAAAAACCATCTTTAAACGGACTAAACTAATCCTCACCAATCTCTCACACTGCTAGTTAACTGCACCAGAGTTCACTTCCATGTAAACCCAGACCCGGGTTTTTCAGGGTTCCTCATTTACAAATTAAAGGTAAGACACAATTAAGATTTCATTATAATTATCTGGATTAAATTGGGTTTTTAACAGTCCTAATCATTAATGGGGAACAAAATTGTCAACATGTTATGCATTCAATGTCACCATCAGACTGTACAACCAGGTTATTTATACATGGCCATTTATTTATCTGTCTGTTTGATCCGATATCTAGCGAGCTGTAATTTTACCATCACTTGTATTTTTACTTTCAAGCTGCCACAATGAATACATTTCTCCCTGTGAGACAAATAAAGGTCAACTCCTAGTGGGGGTAAAATAATCTCCTGCTAAATGAAAATGCATTCATACTTTTACAAAAACCTAAGGAGAACTCAAATTAAGGCAACAACAAATTCAAAGGTTTTAACAAAATGATCTGAAAACAGGTTCCACAGTGACTTAACGCTATTTTCTAGGAAACGGGGAGGAACATTTTCCCGTTTGTGCAGGAAATCTGAGAACTCAGACTTTGAAAACCTTCTTCCCAGGAGCTGAATGTTGAGCATCCGGACTCTGGCGGCAGGAACTCACCGGCCTCCAGGATCTTGCTGTTGTCTGGAAGCAGGTTGAGCAGCACAGACAGACGGTTCCACAGACTCTGAGAACTCTGCAGAAGAAGCTGCAGTTCATGATCAAACTCCAAAGGGATGGACCCTAAAAGGCGGGTGAATCTGCAGCCTCACCTGAGCGCACATGACGATGATGTCCGTGTTTGTTCTCAGCCAGTCGACAAAGACCTTCACCACCTGGATCAGTCCCTGGTTGGTCAGGATCTCCAGCTTCTCCAGGAGGGTTTTTTCGCTGCGTACAGACGGAGCGCTGTGCTGACTTTCTTCGGATTCCGAGTCCAAGTCTGAGGAAAGGAAACACCCAGAGGAAGATTTCAGCCTTTTCAACAGATGAGGAAGATGCCAGATCTCACAGCGGAGGTTACCGTCGTCGTTGTTGGTTCCGTTGGCGGTTCCTGGGTTCAGGTCACAGGGGGAATCCCCAGAGGGAGCGGGGGTCTCCTGAGATGGGGGGGCAGAGGTGTCAGTTGGGGTGGGAATACCCGAGGAAGAGGAGGCCTGCGGCCTGAGCAGCATGTTGCTGAAGGTCGGCGCCAGACGGAAGCAGCGCTTGGTCTGGAAGAGCTGCGAGGACATGGCCTGGAGGTTGCTGCTGATGCTGGCGTCGCTCGGCATGCTGGGACCATTCGAGTTTGGAGGAAGGTCACCATCCGCATCTCCTCCTCCTCCTCCGTCTTTCGCATGCTCCTCTTCCTCCTCCTCTTCCTGGTGATCCCTGACCTCAGAGTTCTCGGCGTCCTCTATGTCCTCCAGGTCGGAGCGGGACTCCTGGCTGTTCATGTCCGAGTCGGTCTCCACGTCAAACGCTGTTCCTCCTTCCTCCTCCTCAGAGCCACTCCCCCAAATGACCTCTTCTCCTAAAGGATCCCTCTTGGTCTCCTTCTTCACAGATGAAGGGTTGACCGGGGATCCCATCGAGTTCCCTCCCGTCGAATCAGCTCTGCCCTGTCGCTCTTCCTCCTGGTCTTCTTCTTCGTCACTCTCGAAGCCTTCGCTCAGATCGCTTTCATCCTCCTGGCCGTCTTTGCGGGCGCAGCGGCGGCGGCGGAGTCGAGACAGGCGCACGTACTTTTTCTTCTGCCGTTGTTTCTCCTCCTTCTTGCTCTGATCTTCTTCGCTGCTGAGTTTTTTGTCCCCATCTTCCTTCTCCTCCTCTTCCCCCACAATGCCGTTCTGCAGAGGCTTCTCACTTGAGCGATCCATGGGCGGTGCTGACAAATCCCTCCCTTCTGCGTCATCTACAGAGAAATGAAAATCTTCAGCCGCTCTAAAAGGAATCCAAAGGAGGAAGAGGCAGGAACGCTGCAGATTTGCTCTGGTGTGACTTTTGTCTCCCACCTGCAGCATCTGTGTGGAGCGCCGGCACCTGCCCCCCCCCCTCCTCCAGCTCCGCCTGCAGCCGGATGTTGACATGGTTGACCAGGTGGGAGAAGAGAGCCAGAGTGAACGCGATGGAAGCGCTGTACTGCTTGGAACCTGCAGAAGAAAGCCACACCTTCAGCGTTTACACAATTTGGAATTTTGAAACCTGAAGAAGGACTTTGAGGAAGACGCCCACCTCCCCTCTTCAGGCTGTGCACCACCATCAGACACGTTACCACCATCTTAAAAATGAGGCCGTCGGGGAGAACGGGGCAGGAGACGTCAGGGTGCTGCTGATGCTGCTCCTCTTCCTCCTCGCTGGGGCTGTGCTGAGCGCCTCCGTGCGCTGGAGGAGGGAGGTAAAACAGCACCAGGTTGAAGTCCTCCAGCACCGACTGACACAGCGACGTCAGCTCCGTCTCCAGCAAACTTCAAACACAGAAGACAGTGGAAGGTTCGTTTTCATCCCAAGAATCACTCCATCCGTCCTCCTGTGGGCCCCCCCAGGGCCTACAGCCGAGTCATAAATGAAAAAAAAATATGTTTCAAAAGGGAAAGTTCTCCTTCTACGGTTTGTGTTTGTCCAGATGATGAAGGAAAAAGTTGTTTCAAGGTAGGGAGGAACTAAAAGAATAGGGATGTCCTGATACTCGGTCAAAATCGCATCTTGTAGCCCAATCAGGGATTGGATATTAATTTTATTCTTATTACGATCAGCGCTATACATTTCAATCCTAATATTACAGATAAAAACACTGCATATTATGACTGGATGGATGCATTTTACCGTCAGAAAACGTAGCAGCATACAGCTTGAACAGGAGGCGCACAAAAACAGTTTGCTAGATTTAGCGAGATGTTCACAGATTTGGGCTTCAAACATCAATACCTCTTGATAAACTGCTTAAACCGACGGCAAGTGTCTCTTTGGTTTGTTTTAACTCAAACAAGGGCCTTAAAAGGCATTTTATTAATTAGAAAGTTTGAGTTTCTTTTTAATGAGAATGGCTCTCTGTGCTGCCAAGGGACCGTCTACAAAGTGCAAGCTCCAGGACAAACGTGTAAAGAAAAAAACTAATAAATGGTTACATCGATATGAACTAGTCATTACTACTCCTCATGATACAACGATTTTGAGAGAAAGTAATCATTATTTTGTAGGACCATGAATCTCATCTAGGGATGCAACGGCTGACAAAACTGGGGGCTCGGGTCACGTCACGGTTTCCGCCTCACCTGTTCTTGGGCTGCAGCAGGCTCTGCAGGTACATGAAGCTCACCAGGAGCCGCTTTACATCTTTGGATCTGGAGGCAAGACCACAAAAAAATGCAGTGAAGTTTGAACAAAAATGAAGTTCTGTAAAAGTGCATAGAAAAGCAAATTTTTTGATGTTTGAAAGTTGCTCATTGCAGGAAACTAGAAGTTAGATTCCTCACAAATGTTTAATGAAAAAAAGATTATGACTTTTTATTCAGACGATGCCAACATCTCAAACTTTGTGCTTTCAGAGGCTTTCCGGCTTCATATTCTTTACCATTTCTGCTCCAATTTGCCTTCAATTACACTGAATCTTGCTTTGGTTTTGTTTTAATCATCTTGCAGAATCTACCATCTGATGTGGATCCAATATTTAGCAAGGAGAGCTCAAATTTCTGACAATGAGATCAAAGTAATTACTGAAGACCCCTCAGCTTTGATGGCAAACACTAGATCCGTTTCTGCAGCCGCCCCACCTCTGTCTGGATGGAGACAGCTTCTTCATCTCCGGCTTCTTCACTTGGTGGTACATCTTGGCGGCTTTGTCAAACAGGCGCTTCAGATTGCCGTAGGCGCCCTCAAACGGAGCGTCTGATTGAATGCTGCACACAAGAAAGCTTCCGTAAAAGACCTGCGACGACCGACTCGAGCTCGGGTATCGGCGCCGCTCACCAGCGAAGGTAGTAGTATGTCGCTTCAACGTTGTAGAACTTGCTTCCAGCCAAAGTACCCAGCTGGTTAAAAGGCATTCCTGCAAAAAAAAGGTTGAAAAAAACGATGAAGGAAGGCATTAAAAGAGACTTCACTTTAGAAAAACTGCTCTTAAATGTTGATGGGGCAAATTGATTGGATATTTCAAGAATACTTAAAAGATATGTGGACCCATGGGGTCCAACACAAGATAACTTATGTTAAAACTTTAGGATTTCTGCTTAAATTAGCCAAATTTCAACCGGCTCCTTTGCAGGTTCAGAAGCTGGAGAAGCAACCATCACTGCTGTTCCAATGTAAAAACATCGTCTGCTTCCAGAAGATGAGATGCTGAGAAATCGGAGACAGAGCAGGGAGAGACAGGAAAACAGGAAGTTCAAAGAATGTTGAAAGAAATTCACGTTTGCTGCAGTTTGCAGACTCCACTCAGTGGATTGTCCTCCCATCAGCTGCTGGAAATGAGCTGCAGGCTTGCTTCGTGTTGTCAGATGCAATAGCCCCGCCCATTTTCCCATAACCGTTTGCATTTGTTTCACTGCCTCTTGTTGTCGTAAAGAACCTTAAAAAGGAGCCTTTTTTTAATGAATGTTCATTTTGTACAGATGTGAGATCAAGTCACATCTGATTTTGTAATACAAAAAAAAAAATGGACATTTTCAAAGCTTTAATTCTTCTTTGGATATTTTTAATGAGAAAAGTGGATGTAGTTGCGCTAAAGGTTGGCAATTTCTAACTTTTATTAGAACTTTGTTTACAGTTCCATCATGAAGATGCATTTGTAACATCAGCCATGTATTCAAGGTAGTGGTGCTCTCAGAACACACTGGCTGACTCACTAGCATCCATGTAGTCCGGTTACCAGAGCTTCATGATGCTTTCCTGAATCCTGGTCATCTAATATACTAAACGTTTTTAAAGTTAAACATCTGCAGCCACAGTTTTCATAGTTTGAAGGCGACTGCTGAACACCCCTTTCTGTCGATTATGGCAGCTGATCGATCCAACATCAATGATCTGGATCACGTGAAGGAACCAAGAAGCTGCAGACTTTCTGTCCAAAAGCCAATCGTGAAAGAATTTATTGCTTTTCTGCGAATAAAACATCTTTGCAACAAAGCGACCTTTCCTTTGCGTGGGGATGGTCTTCTACTGCAAACAGCCAGACGTCTCCCTGATTTTCTAGTTTTCTTCATGCTTACTTTCCTTTTTGCTGCTTCCAGCAGCAGCCTGTAAACAGCTGACTGTGGATGTAAAGTCATGTTTTTTTACATCCACATAAGGTAGGTAGAACTGAAGTACGGTATGTTTTGGATCTGTCATCACAGCTCGGGTTGATATACAGTATTACCAACTAATTTGTGCTTTTTTTAAGCTTTTCTCTCAGCTGGATGATGTGGATTTTTGTTTTGAGTAAACATGACTTGATTTTCCCTAAAAATACAAAGAATGCAGTTTTAATTCATTTATTGGCATAGCAGCTGCTGGCTCAAATCCCGGTGAGAACTGTTGCTGCGTCTTTGGGTAGCCGCCGAACTGCACGCTCTAAAAAAATGTAATAAAAGTTGCTCTGGATGGAAGCATCTGTCTGATGTCGCTAATCAAATCAAGCTGTTGACAGAACTCAGGCTGTCTTCAGATTCACAGAAGTTCCATTTAAGACATTTTTAGGAACGCCTGAAATCTAATATAAGACTGTATGTACAAAGAAAGTGAAACAACCAGCCGTTTCTCGCTCTACACGTGATTTGAACACCTTGATCCCCACTGTGCCAAAGATCTGTCGAAGGATTTCCACTAAACAGTTTTGACCACAAGAGGAATCCCCATTTTCAAGCCATCTCTCTTTCAATTTGAACTGTAATGACAGCAGCTAAGAGAAATCCCGGGGGCCCTGACCTCACCACGCATTTATGAAGCTCTGCCAGCTTGTAGGGGAAATCCAAAAGGAAAACAATACAGAAGAGAGGGTTTAAACTAGACAGCCACTCACCCACATGCGGCATCACTGACAGAGCCTGGTGGTAGAACCTCTCGGCCAGCTGCTCCGTCTCCACTCCAGCAAGCTCGTTCTGGTATCGAGCTGAGAACACAGCAGAAGAATCAACACCACTCACAGTTCTAGTTCTAAAGTAAACTAAAACCATACAAAAAAACAAAAAAAGTGTGCTCAGTTTGTCACAATTCTGCCTCATTTTTACACAAGCTGCCTCACACTTCAAATGAAATATTTTACCCAGATCTCCCAGGTACACCAGACAGCGATGACACGCCATCTGCGCCCATTCCATCTCCCTGGGGGAGGCAGACACTGGCTTTTTTCGGCCTGAGGAGGAAAAAATGATAACATTTATTTGAAATATTCAAACATTAGCTACATGTCAAAACGCAATTTGAAGTTAAACCTTTAGAGATGTATCGGAGGGTGACCACCAATTAGGCACTTCTTTTTATAAATAAATATAGAATATTTTAATACTTTAAAATGGCTGTTTAGTTGCCCCCCTGTCTGCAGTATGGACTTGTCTGTAGCTATAAAGCTTCTCCAGTGAATTAACCCGTTTTTTCTTTGTGTTTTTTAATCAATTCAGGTCAGTTCAGTCCCCTAAAAAAAAAAAAAAAAAAATTTTTTTGCTCAAAATTATTTTGTTTATTTGGCGAAAAAAAGAATCTCTTTTTACAAAAATGAATAAGAAGACTAAAAAAATAAATAAATAAAACAGCTTCCAAGCAAAGTCACAGCTAAATTTGTAAGAAAAGTGAATGAACAAAGAAAGAAACCACAAAGCTTCATCCATCAGCTGCCCATGCCACCACATTAGCAGAAGATTCCAAACTTTTGCGATTCTCGTGTCTTCCCCCCGCGTTCCGTTTGATGCTCTCTGGGATCCTCTGTTGAGTGTGGGAGAAGACTGACCGATGAGAGGATCGGTGACGTGGGTCCAGTCGATGCAGTCCTGCAGCTCCAGCTGGTAATGCGACTGAACGTAGAGCAGCAGGTGTTGGTAGAAGCCCACGCCGGCGATCAGGTGTGTCCCGTAGGCGCACTCCAGAGCGCTGCGGCTGTGCACGTGCTGCAGAGGAGGCACAAAGAAACACTTCCCACCACTTGATTCAAGTTACAATCAGCATAAATGACTAAGAACATATTTATTTGGCAGCCACAATCCGAAGCAACTAAATGTTGTTTATGTTTTATGATTTTACAATGTTTGGCTCTCCTTGGGAGCTACCTGTCTAGTGATTGAAGGTGCTTTATAAATAACTGAATAGATGATCAAATGCTGAATATGCTTTCATTTTTTAAATATCTTGTCAGTATTTTCTTAAAACAAATTTAAAAAAGGTAGAAGTAGCATTATTTGTTTTGATTAAATACATTTAAACAAACTAAAACAGCCAAAACATCTCTAAAATGCATATTTTATGATCAGCATACTGTCAAGCAGATGTCATTTTCTTTCCGCCTGTTGCTCATATAACGCCCTTAGCTTTTTTGCAGGTTTTTTTTACTCTAAAACTCAAACTGATTCAAATAAAATACAAATATTTAGTCAGTGGAAAGTCATAAAAAGGGAAGAAGACAGCAGCTCCTCCGGCCTACCTTCTTGTTGGTCTTGATGACCTGGATGACCTCGTAGTAAACCTTCCTCCAGAGCAGCTCCTCAGCCTATGCCATATAGTCGCATTGGGTGAAGAAACATCAGTTTCACACAAAGCTCCCTCAGTCTGAAAGCACAGAAACCGCAGAGGGTTTATACTAAAGAATATTTATGCGTCAGGTGAGCTGTGTGCCACAAACGAGGGTGACAGGAACAGAGGGGGTTATGGGAGAAATGAAACCAGCAGCCTTGGTTTGAGTTTTTACTCATTTCTATCTCCCTTGATCTTCAAATCTAAAGAGCCTCATTTGTGACAGTTAAACGGCAAACGTGGTAAAAGCCAATCAAACATTATTTTTCATTCTGCTTTTTGACGCCATTTTCTTTTGATTTTGCATTTGGATTTCATAGATATGCCCCAAAAGAATAAAAAACAAGGTAGGAAAAACATTTCCAGCACAATTGAACCCCGATTTAGGGCGTCAGTCCCGCAAAGCGGGCTTTCTTTCATCTTCTCACAAACCCCGACCCTGATCAAACTGCAGGATGGGGGAATCTCAGCGAGAACAAAAAAGAAAAGACGAGCTGCAGCGTAAAAAAACGACCAACAACCAGAGAGACTGAAACAAAGTAGAATAAGCAGATAAGTCATTCCAATTTCCTTCCACAAGTCCCATAAAAGTTAGACTTTAAAAGGATTTGTTTGAACGACATCCCTTCATCTGTGGAGCTCCTGCTTATGAGGATTGTCCCCGACTCTAAACACAAACTGGGAGGCTGACTTTCACCTTTTTTACAGCTTGGACAATTCCCAAACACTGTTTTAAAGACAAAAACAGCAACTAGGTTTTACGGCTCATCCTCATGAACAGATCAAGTCTTTTAAATGAAGATTATTTTACATTTTTAGGCGTAAGATTTGTCGGGCACCCTGCAAAACGGTCTGGGCAATTCCACTCAAAGTTGACGCTTGTTCGGTAAGTTGACCTATTTCAAATTTTGCGTCACAGTAGTGCGATTACAACAAAAACAACAACGGAGGTCATCCAGCAATTCATTTTGTTCCCTGCATCTGACCCACATGGCAAGGAAGTGGTGGGCTGGAGACACAGCTGTACTTAGTGCCTAGTGTTCAGCACGGAAGTACTGAACACCCAATTTTGGGGGAGTTTGGTACGACTCAACCACAGATTTGAACCAACGACCCATCAGTAACAGGCAAGTTTAAAACGTGAGGCAAAACAAGACAATACCAGTCACCTGAAAAGACTGAAATACTTTATTACCTTTGATTTTAAGGTTAGAATCAACAAATAACTGAACATCATTATATGGCTTATTTTTTAACAGAATGATAGAAATGAGTATTCAAATCAAATACAAGAAAAAAAAAAAAAAAACTCAACCTACTAAGAGCAGCCGATATTCGGTTTATTTTAGATCAGCACATCTAATGAGGGTGACCCTCTTCACTGGCCACTGAGTGACTTTAACTTCATTAATAAGGTGGAGCTATCCTGGAAAACTGTCCAACTGCTGATTTTCTGAATCACAACGCGAAGCAATGAGATGAACAAACCAAACGACAAACTGGATACTGATCAGGAACCTCAGCTGGAGTTCCCACACATGCTTAGCCGGGTTTGTGGAGTGAACGGACGCCGTGTCGTAGGGTCATATAGCGTTGCAGTGGAGACGAAGCAAATCAACAGATTCTCCCATGAAGGACTCCATCATTGTTTAAAACACAAGTGTGGAACCAACCAAAACATAAAAACCTCCACAGACACAAAGCACAACATGAGTGTTTTAAAGAAGCTACAATGGCTTTAAAAAGTATAAGGCCAGCTTTGCCGGTTCTTGAACGCCGTCGCCCTAAAAAGCTGAGATTGGTCTGTAGCGTTCAACATTGATCAAATTCAACTGTGAGAGTCAGAAAGTGAAAAATAGAATCCAGGAACTCACATTGTTTGACTTTTAAAGGATTCAAAATTCACCACAGTATTTTGTATTGTAGCCCTGGTTTCAATGGCAGAGCTCAAATGTTTCCTTTAGGTCCTTCAGTAGGTTTTGAACGCACCGTCAACCCATGCCTGGTCCATTCATCCATGCAGATCTCCTCCAGAGCTGTAATTTTGTGGTGTTGCTGGACAATCCTCTCCCTGATTTTCGGTTGATTGGAGGTCCAGAAACTGGCAAAACACTCAAGAACCTTGAATGATCTCATGAAGCCACAGCTTGTTGGCATGAAGGTATTTAGATCATTGTTCCAATTAGAAGATACAGACCCGTTTCATTCTCAGTGATGGAAGGAGGATCCTCACCATACATGACCCCATTCATCCTTTCCTTAACAGTAGTCATGTTCCCTTTACAGAACAGCAACCCCAAAGCATGATGCTTCCACCCCCATGCTTCACAATACAGTCTTGTGTTCAGGGTTGGAATTCAGCCACGCTCCTCCAAACATGACAGGTGGCGTTTCTACCAGACTTGCAGTTTAGTTTTCATGCGTTCACACACATCCTCCCAATCCTTGTCTGGATCATCCAATCGTCTATGGATAACTTCAAATGAGTGCTGGCTAAAGCAGGGTAACCTTTGGAGCCCTGCAGGACTTGAACCTGTGACCCGCATTACCATAATAACCTTTGCTACCATGGTCCAAGCTCTCTCTCTCGAGGTCATTGACCAGTTCCCTCATGTAGTTCTGGGCTCACTATTTCCAAGGTCATTTCTTATCTTGGTGAGATCTTTCATGGAGCTCCAGATTGTCATGTTGATCTTGTATTTCATCCATTTTCTAATAATTGCTCCGACAGTTGATCTCTTCTCATATCAGCTGATGCTTATTGTAGATTGGTTCACCGCAGTCTTGTTCAGGTCCTTTAACAGCGCTTTGGTATTGGTCATGATGATGGAGAGGTTGCAGTCTTGAGTGTTTAAGGGTGCTGATAAGTGTCTTTTATAGAGATAAGGTGACAATAACACAGGTAACGATTGGAGGACAGAAGAGCTTGTTAAAGAAGTAGCAAAGGACAGAATTTTTTGCTTGTTTGAGATAAAACTTCATTTTCTGCACCATTTACACAAATAAATGATTTAACATCAAACAATGTGATTTCCTGGATTCTTTTTTTTTGTGTAATTCTCTGACTTCAGAGTTGACATTTAACTGTTACACATTATATCTAAACTCAGCTGTTTAGGAGGACATCTTCCAGAATCAGTGACTGGCAAACCTTTTTTTTTTTTTGCCCCAGTATCTACAACTCAGAATAAACGAATTTCACGGTTTATGCAGCAGCCCCATAGCCAAAAAAAAAGTCTGCATACAACAAAACATTTACAACCAGCGTTTAGGTTCATTTGGAGCGAGCAGAAAACCTTTAGATGCAGGAGGGCGCGGCCGAGCTCAATTCAGAGACAGCTGCGTCAGTCATTGTGAACATGATAACTGGTCAGACCACATAACACCCAGATCCACACAGCCAAGTGCAGCAGTTGGCTGGACGTACTTGTTATGAAGGCTGATGTTCGGGCTTGAAGACCCCTGTAGGACGACTTGCTGCCGATGATGACATCCAGCTTGTACACAGATTCCACCACAGCCCTGAGAAGCAGAAGTTTATCATCAACATGGATAGAAGAACAGTCTCATTTCTGTGCCTTTTGCTTTCACTTTGAGTGAGGCAAAAAAAAAAAGGTTATCAGAAGATGTCACCACTCCGGAACTTCTGCTCGTCTAATGAGTCTGGTGACTCCTTTCGTGGCGGGCTTCTGCCAGCCCGAAAGACTTTCTTTATAGCAGCCGACATTGGAATGTTCAATCAGCACCTTGGTCTCATCAACTTACCTGTATAGCCGCTTCGATTACAGCTATCTTCGCCTCTGGCTCGCCGTTCTGCCCCCGGCCCGCTCATAAAAAGAAGACAAGCCAGACGTACCGAGCCCGTTGCTACTTGCCGTATCATCCGGACTCTCCCGCCAAACCGCAATTGTTACGGCGCTCGTGTTCGATCCTCGCACGACAAATCGTGTTGATAGCCAGCTGCTTAGCTATCGAAATCGTTAGCGTCCCCGCGCTTCCTCTGCGTTTCTTTCGTTTCTGGAGTCCTTTAGCTACACCCCCTCCATCCATCCGTTCCGAAAGTCGGGTAAAAGGGGGCTGCCTGGTAATTTATGCGTTTCCTGGTCAGCTGAAGTGCTCCGATAAGCGTCTTGTGCTGTTCAGCGTTCCGGCTATTGCTGCGAGGGCGGCCATTATTCCTATCAGGTAGCGACCGCTTTAATATCGCGAGAACACAGACGCCGTCACGAGATTTCACTGAACCAGCGCTGCGTCCAATGAGCTATATCGCTAGAGGAAACACGCCCGCTTGGGAAGCCTGGCCAATGGTGGCGGAGCGCGACGCCATCTTGCTGAGGTCGACAGCGCCCACACGACAATGATTTCTAGCCTTTAAGGGCATCTAAGTAGCTTTTATATAATTTATATATATTCATGTTTATACATACATATAAACATAAATATAAATGTATATCATTTATATATATACATATACATCATTCGTTGTTGTTGAGAAACAGGCAGCCTTATAAGCTCAAACTTTAATCAAAAATGCATAGTTGCAGGACTTTATTTATAAACAATTATTAGAAAAATATTTTTAAACATGTAGAGTTTTAGACCTTTTCGACATGTACTTAAAATTATTTAGAAAAAGCCCAATAATAAGTCAATAGGAAGTCAATAATAATAATAAATTATAACAATATATACATAATAAGTAAATAATAATAATAATAATACTAAATCAATAATAAGTAATAATAAAAATCTATAGTAATTCAATAATACACAAATGATAAGAATAAATCAATAAGTCCAAAAGTTAATAACAGATTTACCCTTAAAAAAAAGAAGAAAAATAAAGATAAACAATAGATTTACTAATTCATGTGAGTGAACAATTTGTGTAACACAGATGGTATGGTGTCGGGTTTCAAGCAAACAGTCTGGCCTCTCATCATAATGTGTTTCCACAAATGTTTTGAACAGTCAGACTGTATTGATAGTTAGTAACCACAGTGATCCATCTGGCGTTATCTCTTTTACGTTAAGGCTCATTTTCCTTAAGTCTGAATCCATTGGAAACCTGAAAGAAAAGTTCAGTCACTGAGTCAGA
The DNA here is from genome assembly GCA_037389245.1 of Oryzias sinensis. NCBI lineage: Eukaryota > Metazoa > Chordata > Actinopteri > Beloniformes > Adrianichthyidae > Oryzias > Oryzias sinensis. Next base: position 5,216,508 of record CM074491.1, read on the forward strand.
AATGTATAAATATATATTACTATAATAACCTAGTCTTAGTATAATGTATATACGTTTAACAAAATAAAATGTACGTTTATGTGGACATAAATTATAATGCCACATCATCCCTAAATGTTGATAATTGCCCTGCAGCATCATGCATGTCAACATGTATAATATTAATGATGCCCCTGCAGCATTAAAAAACAAATAATAATAATACTTACCTGTGAAATAATTATGCCTTCCTCCTTCGTGGACTAATTTCTTCGATTTTGTCAGTTGAAACCCGCACACTGAAGTGGCATTTTGTAAAAAAAAAAAAATGTGTTCACATGCATGCTCTGCAGTAGTGACTTGACCTCACCAAGATGGCGGTGCTCTCCGCCCTTTGAGTGAACAATGATGTCTCTCTAGCGATATAACTCATTGGCTGCGCCCGCCTGGCTCATCTCAAACACGCTTGTATTCAGAACTGTGTTGTATTCTTCTTATATTGCGTTGTTGTAAATGTTGCATTTTTGCATTATATTCTGCAAATATTCAATAAAAAAAATCTCAAACAAGCTTCTTATGAATCACAGGGTATCAGAAGTAGAAGGGGTGCAATTTCTGGCAATACACCTATATCTGAAGCCTGTTCTTATTTTCCCAGCATGCTTAACGTTTTAAATATTGAAATACCATCAAATGATAAATTTGAGGCAGTTTAATCTTCTAAAAACTTTTTTTATTATCAAATAGCTGATCTAAACCATTGTTCAATAAAAGCATGTAGGGGAGATTAACATAACACAAAACCTTCCCTTTAAATTTTATTTTCTTTCTCACATTTTACAAAATAACGACATCTGCAAAAATACAATTTATTCAGCACATTACGTTAAAAACTGGTTTAAAATGTGCTCAATTCTCTTTTCAAATCTTTCAAAAGGGTGAGTTTGTTTTTAAAGTCCATTTTAGATTATTTTTTCCCCTTTAAACTAGTAGTGCTCAGACATATTTACAAACAAATTTCAATAGTGGGAAGGAAGTTATGAATTTTCTTGCTTAAGCGGCGCTTAATTGTGGCTGTATTTCGATTTCTTTCCCAGGATTCCTTGATGAAATACGGTACCTGTCCAGGAAAATAAAAGTGGACCTCTGCCAGCTTGTCCACCTGTCTGGTCGCCATTCAGCCTGACTTACAACTAACCTCAGCCATCAACCAGTCTCTGCTCTCAGCTTCATGCTGCTACGGCCATCTGTTTCACTGCCACACCATTCTGCCCAAGCCTCGTTAATCCCCGCACCTCTGCAATGTTTGGAACTGTTTCCCAGAGACCCTTCTGGAGATTATTTAGATTGCATTGAACGCTGCCGATATAGAGGACTGTAAATCCAAAGTTTGCGATATGGAACAAGGAGTTTCTGTGCTCAAAGTAGAAAATGGGACTAACGGAGAATGGTGGAGGTTGAGCGCTATAAATCATGCTGATTTTGAAACTATAAGGTTTGAAAGAAAAGCTAGAAAACACCAGCAAAGAAGTCTTTGATATCCTGGCAAAGATCACGCTACAGCACACGGTCTTGGACATAACACAAACATGTAGTGTCAATAGAGTAATGTCTTAAAGCAGCTTAGTAAATTGGCTGGGTAGCTCGGTTGGTAAGGTGAAAGATGACCACGCAGGAAGCCAGGGTTCAATTACAATATCAATGGCGAGCAATTAACACCACCCAGTGAGGGCCCTAGGGCAAGACCCTTAACGCTGCTCCTCCTGAGCGCAGGTCGCTCACTGCTCCCCCAGAGGATGGGTCAAATGCGGAGAACAATTTCCCCAATTGTGGGATAAACAAAGTAACAATTATTATTATTATAATTATTCCATCAATAAGGAAGAAACCTCCAATAGAAGTAACTGGTTAAGATGGCAAACTCACCAGAACAAGGTGTGGGCAGGAGGAAACAGCCAAACAATAACTCTTGCTTAACGAATGGTCAGAAAGTTGAAATGGCAGTAAAAATTTCATCAAGCAAAACAGTTAAGAGGTAGATTTCAGCTTTATTAAGAGAGCTCAATTCTGGCTTTAAATACAGGAAATTTAGGTGTGAATTCAGTTTTTCTATTCATAAACTATAGGATTATGTACATTTATTCTCTTAAATTCTATACATTTCTTTACATAAAAATCAAGTTTGGTTGTCAGACTGGTTATAAAAATCTAACTGAAATTTCACATTTGAATACAATTTCCAAAAAGTTGAGTTTCACTTTTAGTAACTAGTGATTCTGGACCCAACTCTGGTTTAACAAACCTCCCATTCTGAAACGGAAAACCCAGGGTTTCCCTGATTTCAGGGTTAACGCACTCAGAGTTTACACTTAACCTCCTTTCTGAAACAGGCCCCTGAGTTGTGAATTCCTGGATTGAATATTTACTGTTGTAGTAGCTCCTGCTGGTCAGTAGAGGTCAATGAAGAACGGTTTATGACCAATAAGTGACTCTGGCATCTGCATATACTGGCTAAAATGAGGCATAGTTTAATTAGGGACTATTTAATTGGTGCATGGTGGTGTATTGGTGAGCACTCTTGTTCTGCAGCGAGAAGGCCCTGGTTTTTCTGAGTCGGGTTTGGATGTTCTCCATGTGCATGCATGGACTTTCTCACAGTCCAAAGACAGGCTTCATGGGTTATTAGGGATCTCTAAATTGTCCTCTTAGGTGGTCATGTGAATATGGCCCTGCAACAGATTGGTGACCAATTAAGAGTATATATACCCTGCTGCCTGTCCCAAGTCCGGTAAAAGCAGAGAGTTGGGTTTAACAGGGTTTATGCATAAAAGCTAAGACCAAAATCCCAAATCCACATCATGGTGGAGTTAATGTGGTCACAACTGAAGGAGAAGCTGAAATGAAAAACATTTCACTGAAACTTGTACTTGGAGCTGTTTATAATCAGATTTACTTATTTATCCTTGAATTAAACAGCTCATTATTTAATAATAATTATCCCATACACCGAAGCAAACGCACACAGTTAAGAATTTCAATACTTTTTTATTTATTTGTTAATTTATGTACGTATTACTATCTCCAGTTTCACCCAGCCCAAAAATATAAACTCCAGCGTTTTTCCAAGGGAAAAAGAGAAAGAAGGAAAGAAAGAAGAGTAGGAACAATGGCATCTTCATCAACCGCATCAAATAAATCAATCAACTAAATCAAAGAGGCAATAATTATTATCATCGTTACAATAATAATTCAAAGATAGTATCCACATTCATAACAAATCCATAAACAACCGCAATACACTCTTCAACAGCACTCTTCCATTAATATACACAAAATCTCCAAATGCCTGTTTGTCAAAACAACAATAGAGCGTTTTCAGGAGAGTAGGGAGGGAATGGGGGGGGGGGGTTATGGCTTGTCAAGGGGTTTATGGAGATATGTGACCAGCAGTGCAAATGCATCAATGGTTAGTAAGAGTATAAGGGGGGAGGCACACTCATTTAGTAAAGACCTATACAAAAACAAGCAGTGTGAAGTAACGACGGCATATTTTCACGGAGGGTTCAGCCCTGCATTAAAAGGGCCCAACGCCTCCAAACGAGAAAGAATTTAGGAGTAAATATATATATATACCTCTGCAAATCCGAGCTGCGAACATAAATTATAGGTAATGAAAGGGAGAAACTCATAGAGGATTTGAGAAATTCTAGAAAGAAACGAAAGGTTCCCAGGGGTCTGGATTATGTACAAACATTGCTTGGTCACCCAAAATCTACCTAGAAAAGTTTTGTAGTTGATCAGAAAACGAGTGCAAGCTTAAAGTCGAGTTATGTCTTATGTCTCAAGCTTCAAATATGTAGCAATAAATGACAGACTACAAGTTATATTACAAGTCTGCAGAAAAAGTGCCTCATCGCTGTGAGAATGTAAAAACCTGCTCGTGCCTCAGAACTGGTAACTTGAGAAGACCTAGTCATAGAAAGAGAGAGAAACATGAGAGGAAAAAAATAACTGTACACTCTGCATATACAAACCGTATATACACATAGACATACCATATATACACATCTATATGCAGTATTTACACAAAGCCAGCACACACACACACACACAACACATTCACTCGTTTCAGCAGAACCTCTAACATATCTCTCTCTCTCTGTCCTGGTTTCAGTCAGAAGTTGTTGTTTTGTTTTTTTTTTTTAACAAACAAGCAGTTTGACAGCAAACAAGTTTGTCCCCCCCCCCCAACTCTACACACAGATGTTTGAGAGCAGGTACAAAACAAGAGCCGCCCGCGTCCATCTACCTGTGCATCGTCCATAAATGGAGAGCTCCATGGCGACCGTTGCAAGTCTTTCTCCTTTTCTTAAAGTGTCAGAACTAACAATAACCGCTCTTTGGGTTGGAGGAGTAGGTGAAACACAAGCTCGTCCCTCGGTCCTTCAGATTGTCTCAGTGTGAAAACTCAGTTTGTATAAAACGGATTCAACTGTCAATAAATAAACATCTTCTCTGGAAGATTTCTGATGCAGTTTGTTGAATTGTAAGAAGAACCGTAGAAATATAAATGGCAACATTCGGTCCGTTTGCCTTAAAGCGAGTTGAGCAGGTTTTTTGAATTAGGCTGTGCATATTTAGTTTAAAATCAAAGTCTGAGAGAGGGGTACGATGAGTGGGGCAAAAGGTGCAAAGTTTTTAAGGGGAATAGAAAGAGACTATGAGGGGGGGGGAAATAAATGCTATAAAAGGGAATTCAAGGGAAATCTTGAGAGAAGTCGAGCACCTTTGAAAATCCCCCTTCTCTCTGCATTGCAGCGTCCGTCAGTCCTTGGCCTGTGTGTTCCTCCGTTTCTGCGGATTGATCCGACTGCATAGCTGTTCTTTGCATGCTCGACGGGCTCTCGGGGCCCAAGGCCCGCCCAGCCCGCCGTTTTTGGATAAAATGCAGATCCAACAACGAGGTGTTAAACACATTTAAAAATCAGAGAGAGAGGGCCAAAGCAAAGTGGAAATACCCCCCCCCCCTTGCCCCAAGCATGTCCTCACATGGTCCTCAGGGGCTCTGCACCATCCTTTGAACAAAGAAAATGGGGCCAATACCCCAAGTTCTCCCTTTGTCAGCCAATCGCGTCGCGAGAGAGGGCTCTGGACATTTGGCCGTGCCACCCTGACGACTGCCGGTGGTGCATCAACCAATTAGGTTCCACATTGTCCTCCATGAAGCTGTGAGAGTGGCTAAGGGGAAAACACAAGGAGACAGAGAGAGAAGAAACGGGGGAGGAAGCTTGATCAGGTGCTGTTTAAGCATTGAGCCAGCCTCTCCAAAGTGTATTTTTTTTAATTTCTTATGTTCAGCTCTGAGGCAACTACTTGTTTACCTGAGTCACAGAGGTATTTTCACAGCAATTCTCAATCATCAGCCAACTTTGAATCCAACATATATCACACACGTAAGAGGAAGTAGCCCTACATGACCTGTGTTAAGCCTGCCGGAGTTACCAATGTTTGGCGGTTCAAAACCCCTGCAGTGTGAGGCAGACAACAACAGACCTGCACAAATGAAGGCGCATGAAGGCATGGAACAAATATAAAAGCAGTTTTGAGCAAAGAGTCACACTTAACACATGGAGATTGAACCATTTTATCCAACCTTAACAAATGAAAGCCAGACAAAAACAAAGGTTTTCATCTTTATGAATCAGGGCTGCACGAAAGGCTTTGTAAGGTGCATTTGACTGTTGACAATGTTGGCCGAAGGATACTCAGTGTATTTATCCCAGGCACTTCAAGGCAAATTAAGAAAATAGAACAAGTTAAATTGGTTTTATAACAGGTTCAAAAAAACCTGCCTTTTTTTTTTTTACATTCTGTCGACAACAGCAGCGAACTGTAGTGCATAAACCCTTCAGTTTATCCGCCTCTCCGGAACAAAGATCATCAGCGCTTGTTTATTAGAGCCTGGAAACAGTTCTTTTAAGGAGACGGGACTTCGGCAGACATTAGGACACCACATGATGCAAAGAAAAGACATACAGAACATAAATGTGGGGGAAATGCCCAGTCAGAGACAAAACTACAGAAGAGACAAAGACGGTCAGTCGTGACAAAGGCAGTGCTATGGCAAACAGACTTATGGAAGGGAAAAAAAAAATGGCACCGTTTGTTTCTGTTTAGCACCAGTTTGACACATGTCGGTTCTGATATTGAGAAGAGAAAACCTGCAGGAGCTCAGGGGTTAGCCTTCCTCCCCAACAAAGGTGTGTTCTCTTTGTCAGAAAACCCTGTTAAAACTCTCAAAGGCACTGGGAAAGCCAGACTGCATCGCATGTCTAAACAGACTCCAGCCTGGCAGCCTCTGGTTTGTTGATGCGTCTGCATCCGTGTGGGGGGGGTCAGGGGTTACTACGAGCTGCTTCACAGCTCATCTTTGGGTGCAAGACCTTGTACAGTGCGTAATCCTTGCGTCACAGAGTCAAAGACAGTTCACACAGCAGGTGTTCACAAAGTGACTTGATTCAAAGTTTGTATCATCAGCTCGTCCAGCAAGACTGATACAATCAAGAGAGCAAGTGTCCGTTAAAGAGCCCTTATGTGTTATTGGCTGTGCAGCAGCTGAAAGATCTCTGTTCGCCTCCCCAGTTCTTCTCTCTCTGAACGTTTCTTTTGAAAGATTTATCAGAGGACGGCGTTTTGTCTTTGTGTCATCTCTCTCTGATTCGGCTCGTGTTTGACCTACTCCCCCTTATTCTGCTAATCTGCTGTTGCCGTAGCGCCCGTTGCTTGTGAGGTTGACATGGGGGAGTTGCCACGGAGCTCTCCATTCAGACTAGGATGCTGAGGAGGAGTGGGCAGGGGGGGGAGAGTCTACAGTTTGGGGGAGGACTCCATTGTGGGGCGAAGTGTCAGAGGAAGAGACTCTGAGGCCTTGATCGTCGGCAAGCGCTCCTCCTTCTCCTCCCCTTCCACCTTCAGTTCTCACACCGGGGTCTGCAGAACCCAGGGAGGAAAGCTGGTCCTCCTAGCGAGATAGAGAAAGAGGGGAGGGGGAAAGAGGAGTGGGAGCAGGGAGAAATGGTCGTGGGAGACAGTCCATTCAATGACGGGATGGAGGGGGTTTGGGCAGAATCCAGTCAAGGTAAGGTCATGTAGATGGAGAAAGGATGGAAACCGGAAGGAGGGAGGCGGGATTCAAGGTTGAATACATTGAAAAAAGTAGGCGTGTGCACACGGGAAAGAAATGGATCAAGAAAGAGAAGGATGTGATCAGAGTTTGGAGAAAAAAACACAAAGAGAGGAGAGAGAGCAAAATGAGTCACAAGGTCGATGCGTGATGAACATCCATAGAAATGGCAGCACGAGAAAAAGGGACACAAAGAAAGAAGGGATGGAGGGGGAGTTAACGCTCCTGACGTCACAGAATCCTGATCTTCTCCAGACGGGGAGCAAACGGTGAAGGAGTCAAGAGTGTTTGTTTCTACCTTCACGTGAATTATTGAACAATTGAATCTCAAATACTAAAGAAAATAAACTACAAACAAAGCATCTTCTCAGCTTAGATAAGAACCGGACATGCAGACATTTCCAAACCATGAAGCCTTAGCAGCAAAAACATGCTGGTATCCTTTTTTTCTTTTTCATGTTAAGGTCCCCATGAAATTGCATTTGATGTGTTTAGAGTGAAGTGTTTGAGTTCTTCTGGAAGCACAGAAAAGTATTCAACTTGATCTCTGGGGTTTTTCCTAAATATGAAGAAAATTGTAAAAGTTTCAAACCTCCCCCCAACGTTTCCAAAACTTGTTGGCGACTCCTGTTCGGACTCACCAATCAGGGCAGACTGAAGTCTAGAACAAACAAAACTGCTTCAGCCTGTCAAAAGCTGTTCCTGTGGGTCAGACTCTCTGAAAGTATTGTCAGGAACCGACTGATCGGCCTCAAGAGAAAACTGGTCTTGAAAGGGTTGAGTAACTCTGTTCTACTCCATTTCATGGGAACTTTAAGGTGTTTGCATGCCTTAACTACGTCTAATTCAGAGGGAGAAAGGGAAAAGGTGGACAAAACACAGCATGGGGGCTCCTCTATGTTCGCTCCTCTTGGATTGGTTTGGATTTTCACTCTGGGACAGTTTCTGATCCTGGTTCAAATGGTGGAGCATGTGAATACATTCCCCACTTCTTTCTGGTTTGGTTTTCACACTTAGCTTTTCTCAGGAGTATGATCAAACTTTATGGAAAAACCACGCAGTTCTTAATGCGACTCACTTGGGGGCAGTAATTCCTGACTAGGATGAGAAAAAAGGATGAAGAAGAAGTTTATCCCTGCTATTTCTCTGATAATCACATAGAAAGAAATGTATAAACTTTTTTTCTCTCCATAACGTGAGGCAAGACCCTCGCTCTCAGGATCCATCATGTGATCCGCATCAGATCAGGTGAGCTTTTACACCTGACAAAGTGGACTGCCTGAGGAAACAAACTCCATTAAAAACCAAATCTGGCAGTGTAAGATGCCTCTCATCTTTATATATCCCCCTCTTATCCCCTATAATCCATTATGAAAACAACCCAACTTTGCACTACTTTTAACCTTTGAGTTCTTGTTCATTTACCCCTTACCCAACCTCCATCCTCATCCTTCCCCCGTGCCTTTATGCTCCGTTTTCCTCCCGTCATCTATTCTTTGCTCCTCCCACGTCCCTTGTCAGGGTTGGAGATCACCTCCGTTTAGATTCTGAAGCTCATCATGTGACTCAGCACACATAAAGCAAACTTTCATTTTATAATGAATTTGGATTGATAACAAAGTATTCTTTACATTACTAATGATTCAAAGTGAATAGAGGTGGATTTTTAAACTAGTACTTTTGATTACAATTGAAACCAACAGAAATTTTGTTTTTGTTTTTTTTTTGTAGAAAAAGATTACTTTAAGGTAAAGTTGATTAATGGATATTCAGTTTGATTCACCTTTTTTTTAAAACCACATTTAACCCTAATTATTCCTCTTGGTTGCCCTGTTGAGCATCTGAGTCTTTCATTATTCCCCCAAAACAATAATCTGCACTAAATCTGTCAGCTGATTGTTGAGGAGTGGCTGTGGTTTGTGCACTAAAAATGAACATGCTAATTTCCAAAGATGTTAAACTTCTTCCAAAAATCTGGACAACTTTTCTTCGAGACCCCTTCAACACATTTTAGATCTGTTCCGCACTGACTGCAGATGCTGTGCATCGACCGCATTAAAGTAGTCTTATGTTTTATGATTGTAATGAAGTTCTGTGAAGAGAGATGAAAGAGGAGGTACAGTTTTCATCAAGAAGACCAAATAAAACATAGGCTGACAACAGATAAATCTGCGACTGTCGGCTTGGAGCTGGAGGTGGAAGAGGTTTAAGCGGGCCTTTTTCTCTTCTCAATCAGAACCCGAGGCTTTGAGCTTCTAACTGGTGCTAAGAACAGCTCCAATCTCTAGTGTGGGTACAAACAGTGAGAGGATGCCAGTAACAGACTCCACTCACACTTGTTACTCAGTATTTTCAAACACAACCAACCATGCTGTTTAATACCCATGTGTAGAACAACACACATGTCTATTAAACTCAGAAATCAAGCAGCTGAACAAAAGACAGGGCAAAATGTTAGCTGACATCCTACTTACCAACTTGTTTGACTCTCATTTTTTCCTGGCATTTGATTACTTTTGTTTCAACAAAAGCTCAGTGAGAGTCTTTTTCTAAAATGCCAAATGAAAAATGTGGTTTTGGAGGCAGAAGCGGAGAACACGGAGTGGAGAAAACGGAGCAGAGCCCTAAAATGTTTTTCTGTGATGCAGACGAGTTTCTGGACACACAAATTCTTACCCGGCTCCTGAAAGCGCTCCCATTTGATGTCTATAGGAAGCTGGGACATCTTTAAATGACATATTTAAAATAGTGCGCTAAAAGCAACCACCGTATGCCATGGAAATAAAAAAACAAAAAAAAATACAAAATGCATGTTGGACGCCATCAGACACAGCTGGTTAACACTCGTGTTATGTGAGCAGATAAACAAAAAAAAAAAAAAACAGAAATATTCAAACACAGACTCACTGGGAGACACAACACCATACATGTGCACGGTTTTCGGTGTTCCTCGGGGAAGGAGCAGGTCAGATACGGAGATTTCACACTATTCCCATCGTTTCTCACAGAGGTGTGGTGGAAGAAGGAAGACTTCGATGGAAATGTGGGCTAATGTGATCAGGAAAGCTTGATGGTAAAAAGAAATGTGAGATGAGTTCACATTTAAAATGAAAAAATGACAGAAAAAATAAGAAATATTCAAACGTATCAACAAAAGTGAGTTTCCTTTCATTTCTAAACCAGCAAACAACGTTCAGAGTCCCAAAGTTTGCTTAGAGATCTGGAATGAAATCGCTGCGCCCATGATGCGGGTTCTGCAGGTTCTCTTTTGGTTTCCTCGTTTACAGGAAACATTTCAGATTCTGCTCATAATTGTCTGGTAATAATTCTCTGTTACTAGAAAATATGGATGATAAGAATTGATGGTTATCTTCAGTGTTTTCTCTAAGCTTGAACAAAAAGTGGTATGAAATGAAATATTGCAAAATACTGAAAATTATTTCAATGACTTTTGTCTGGAGCCAGGTCCTCTTTGACACCATTTCCCAGAATCCTCTATTGCTACATGGATCTTCCTACATAATTATTAAGGTCAGAGTCGTATGGGATTGTTTCCATTGACTGTATGTGAGAACTGGACTGAGTGAAACGTCAGCCACAGATAATAGTTTACCTCTTGGAATAGTTTACCTCTTGGAAGTCAATTCAAATCCATTTTTTGGCGATATGGACGCCGCCATGTTGGAGCCAGACGTCATCAGTAATTGGTCCGAATCGGTTTGAGTCAACTTTTCCATGGCAACTACTCTTCAATTCAATTCAGTTTAATTTATATCCCAAAATCACAACAACAGTCATCCTCAATTGACTTTGTACAGGTAATTGTGAAGTAAACATAAAATTATAAGAATCATGAATACATTGAATTTAATAGGAAAATGCTAAACTGAACTCACTAAGCAGACTAAACTAAACTGGGCATCCCTGCCCTTTGACTCTCCTTCAGTCAGGAATGAACTTGTTGAAGGCCAGACCCCTACCACTTGAAAGTGGGCTACACAAAGTCTGTTTGTGAATCCCCTACTCCCTAACCACAAAAAAAAAAAAATAGTGCAGGACTATCTAGAGCCCTGGATTAAAAAAAAAAATTTGGTCACCATGCACACCACTCTTTTTTATTTATTTATTTTCCAGCAGCTACACACATGGACTAAAGTTTTGGTAAATGAACCAATAAGGCAAATGAAAGAAAAGCTCACAATGGTCACAGAAATTAATCAAATCTGACCAAACAAATAATAAATGAAAAATGTATGAAATTGAACCAATGAAAGTCCGGCATTGTTTTACAACCATGCTTCATCAGAATTATTTACAAAAATTAAGTCATGAACCATGGCTGGACTAAAATGATGGTACTCTTAGCTTAATATTTTGTTGCTCAACCTTTTGAGGCAGTCACTGCTATCCAACGGTCCCTTTAACTGTCAATGAGACTTCTGCACATGCGGACAGGTACTTTGATCCACTCTTCATGAGGAAACTTCTCCAGTCATCTCAGGTTTGAAGGATGCCTTTGCCAGACGGCATGTTTCAGCTCCTTCCAAAGATGCTCAATAGGATTTAGGTCAAGGCTTACAAGGCCACTTAAGAATAGTCCAATGTCTTCCTCAGAGCCATTCATGGAAGTTTTTGGCTGCATGTTTTGAGTCACCGTCCCGTTGCAAGACCCATGACCTGTGACTGAGACCGAGCTTTCTGATGCAGGCCAGCACATTTCTCTCTCTCAAATCCATTGATAGTCTTGGAATTTCATTGTAGCCTGAACAGATTCAAGATAACCTGTGCCAGATGTAGCAAAGTAGCCCCAGAACATAACAGAGCCTCTTCCATGTTTCACAGTAGGGACAGTGTTATTCATTTTTTCGTCTGTGACATAAATCTGATGTGCCTTTCCAAAAAAGTTAAAATGCTGTCTCATCTGTCCATAGGACATTCTCTCAGTAGCTTTGTCTCATCAACATGTAGTTTGGCAAATTTCAGTCTGGCTTTTTTTATTATTTGCTTTCAACAATAGTGTCCTCCTTGGTTGTCTCCCATTAGGCCCACTTTGTGTCAAACAGTGACGCATGGTGCGATCTGACGTTGATGTTCCTTGAGCTTGAAGCTCACCTTTATTCTCTTTAGAGGTTTTTTGTTTACTTTTTTTTACCATTGAAATGATGATTTTCTTTGATTTGTCATCAATTTTCCTCTTGCAGCCTCAACCAGGGAGGTTGGCTACAGTCCCATGGATCTTAAATTTCTGAATAATATGTGCAACTAGTCACAGGAACACCAAGCTACTTAGAGATGCTCCTATACCCTTTTCCTTTAACATGCTTGTCCATAATTTTCCTTCTAATGTCCTGAGTAAACTCTTTCCGTTGCTTCCTCTACCTTCCGTCACCATGTCACCAAACAGCACAGTGGCTACCTGTAGCAACTTTTTATAGTCCCACTGAATGATGACAAGATTGCAGAGACCTATGATGCTAATTAGTGGACGTATCTTGTATTAACATGTCCCTTTGCTCACATTATTTTCAGTCTTTTCTAGGAGCACAATTATTTTTGTCCAGGCCTGTTTCATGATTTTGTCTTTATAAATAATTCGGTTGATGATTCTGTTGATGGTTGAAAGCAATGCTGGACCTTCTTTCAAGGTCCAGCATTGCTGGACATTGCTGTTTGCATTACTGTTGCATTGCTGTTCAATTTCATAGAATTCATATTTATCTTTACTTTTGTCAGATTCAAGTTATTTCTGTGGCCATTGTGAGTTTTCCTTTAATTAACCGAAGGGTCCCAACAATTTTCTCAGTGTGCACTTACTGTTTGGAACGCGGGGGGGTCACTCTGTCCAATTCTTCATGCAAAGTCAAGAATCATTGTTTCAATGGTGTGACCTTTTTATTTAACGTACCAGTCTTTGGCTACGTCTTTAAAGACAGTCAAGCCTCCCCAGGACTGCAGATAACCAACACTAGCCAGGGTTGGACCAATCTTAGTGGTCACAACAGATCTGTATGGCGTGATCTGTTTCTCCTGAGCTTTGTGATCCTGCCTGCGCCTGGAGTGATCCAGAACTGCACCACATTCAGGTTCAGCTAGGATTTCCTGCTACAGTGTGAGTCAGACATCCCTGTTCCATTCCTACAAAGGCTTGAGGTACCCGGGTAATGAGCAGATCCAGTCCATTTACACACCAGACACGCCTTGAGGGTTTAGAGGTTTTCACACTTCTGTCTGTCTTCGCTTTCATTGGAGCTTCGAAGGTGACTTTAAACTTACTTTAAGACAACTGACTGGTGGATTTTCTTAGCTTTCTGTCTCTGATGTTTTCCTGTCTTTAATATTAATGAGAGGTTAAGACAACAGGCTTTGCCTGCATGTGTACAGTGTACCGAGATGTCAGGATGTGACAAATGGTAACTGCAGCGCGGAATGTAAATGAACACCAACTGTTGTCTCTTAGAGCTGCTTTAACCTTCAGATCAGCGAGGATCTTCTGTGCAAACATTTTCTGACGGGCCTCTTTGGGTGGAGATGAATGGGACGGCTGTCGGTGTGTCAGCTTGTGGTGAGTTCGGAGGGGGGGGGGGCGGTACGCAGACAGGGACGCACATAAAGAAGTGGAAAAGAGGCAGCAGTGACGGATGGAGGGTGAGAGGTTTGCTTATTACCTGGATACTCGGGGTGGGACAGGCGCAAGACGGGGCTGGACTAGGATGGACTGACGCCTCCCCTAAGAGAAATCACCGTATCTCATCAACAAAGGAGGAGAGGAAAGGTGAGGAGAGGACAAAAGGGCAAGAAGCAGGAGGCAGGAGGATGAAGCCGGAGGCAAAAGGAGGAGGAAGAGCGTTTGTGTAAGAGGGGAGGTTACAAAAGGGCTGTGAGGCCAGACAAACAGTAATCCACAATGCACAAAAGTGAACAAAAAACAACAACATAAACATACAAATAACATCCTTTGTAAAAAAGAAAAAAAATTGCATCAACATTACAACAATGTGTCAACGGCCAGAAAGCATTACAGCAGCGTTCATGCAGCTTATGCTAAACAGAAGTCATGCTCCAAAACAAAAGAACAAGACGTGAAGTCGTGCAACTCCAAATCTGCTTTTGAAAACAGACGATTCCTGCACGGTTCCTGCTTTAAAAAGGAGAGAAAGAACTGTGAAGAACATGCACTTAATATCCATGCAACTTTCATCTCTATGGCTCTACATGTACAGTAAACAAAGGCTCATTAAAACACCTGTAAAAACATGGAAATCAGTAGTTTTCACCGCCATTGAAAACATGCCAGGATATTTATGCACACACATTTTGGAAACAAGATTAAACAGGAAAATCAGAGGAAAACATCGAACGGACGAAACAAAGTTTCCTTCACACAGAAAGTTTGCAAAGTCCAGGCAAATGAAAACAAAAATTCATCTAATATTGACATCAGTTTATATTTTCATGTAGAAGAATAGATCTAAAGTTTTATCCATTGCCATTCTTTTATGATTGTTTTAAGCCGCCATCACCACAAGAGCATGTTTGAACACAATTTTCGTCGGAAGGGATCTTTAAATTGATTTAAATATTTTTACAACTTCATGCGAAAGGATCCCTTTTGTGAGAGCATCAACTTAGTGGAGAGCGCAGCCTGAAAGCCACAGTCCGGAGTTTGCCTGAGGAAACAACACCAAGCAAACCCCCCCACACTCCCTATTAACTCACTCCCCTCCCAGCTCCTTTCTTAGACTCCAGCAGCTGGACTCAACTGTCTGCTTTTCTCACAGCCCTGAGCCAAAGCACAGAATGAACTTGTATTTTCTGACATAATAGTGTCACTAACTGCACTGGTTACTTCAGCTGCAGGCATGAAGATTCCTCCACTGCTTTTATGCTGGTTGATCCAGCGGTAACAACAGCTTTCTGACAGAATCAGATCAAACAAACATTTCCTTTTTCAGTGCTAGTCTGAGGCACAAATGTATAAATAAAGTTTCTACAAATCTATAGGAGAAGAGTTCAAACCTCTTCAATAGTAAAAGATAAACCTACTGAGCTGACACGTGGAACAAGCTCAAACGTGGTTTAACTGAGGGTTTTACCATCACCAGATGGATCCAAATGATTTGATTTATTTCTATTTTGTAACATCTTTGTTAAAGCAGGACTCTTTGGAAATCACTCCTCCCTTTGTTTACGAAATCCAAAGTTTTTTGCCAGTATTTGGGTAAACTCACGCTACTTTGACACATAAAAATGATTTTTTTTCAGTAAATATAAAATCCCAAATGTAACACAGACATACATCTAATGACGATAATAATAATAATAATAATAATAATAAAAGATGTTTGTTTTTTTTAGCACATTTCAAGATAAAAAATCCCAAAGTGCTTCACAAAAAAACACAAAGTAAAGCGCCACAACAGTAAAAACAGAATTAGGAAAAAAGCATTTTTCATCTAAGTCTGAGAGGAAGGGAGTTCCAGAGGGACGGAGCCACTGCTGCAAAGGCTCGGTGCAATAATAAAGGCGAGAAGAAATGAAAGCATGGATGAGCATCTCAGAACGCGACACAATTGGACTCAGTTTGGCAATGTTTTTTAAATGATAAAAACAAGTACGTACAAGTGGCAAAATGTGAGAGTCAAGAGATAAAACTGGGTCTAGAGTTACCCTGAGTCAGGCAGTAAAACCTTCCTTTAGTTGTCCTAGGTTGTGTCCTAATTTTGTGCCTAATGCGGTATTTTCAGATTTTATTTAACATTTCTTTTGGCTTTTATTTTGAAATTCAGTAGTATTTGAAATTTCTAAGCATTAATTTGGCTATTTTAGCTCTTGATAGGTAAGAAATCCTTTTTCTTTTGCATTCTTTTGAACTCTTAGGCAATTGTTGAACTATCTTTGCATTTAGTAAATCCTATTTTTATTATGTGTCTTAATCCTTGTCAGCATGTTTAGTTTTAACTGGTTTTGTAACATCATCTTTCATTTTTGCTCATTCTTTTTCCTGATCATAGTATGACTTGATAGCTAAAATAAGTTTGATTTTTTTGTCGGTTATGTTTTTTTATTGTCCTAGTCCTTTTATTTTTAATTCTTGCAATATACCATCAAATTAAATTCAACCAAA
This sequence comes from Oryzias sinensis, assembly GCA_037389245.1. Taxonomy (NCBI): domain Eukaryota; kingdom Metazoa; phylum Chordata; class Actinopteri; order Beloniformes; family Adrianichthyidae; genus Oryzias; species Oryzias sinensis. The sequence goes on from CM074491.1 coordinate 5,232,794, forward strand.
TCAATCGTTTTTTTTATTGCTTGTTTATCTGTTTGTTTTAATCTCTGAAACTTGTTTGACTACAAAAACATTTTTAAATGTATTCAGTTGTATGAATAAATCTATTACAGGGAAAATGTTTTACTAGAGAAAAGTGATTAAAACTTAAATTTTTTCAGGGTTCAAATGCTGCCATAAAAATTAAACACTTTTACATAAAACTAAAGAAACCTTTTTTTGGGAAGTTTTTGCTGTCATGCACACTGGCCACTTCTTTTTTTTTTTTTTTTTTTTTTGCAAAAATTTGCAGAAAAACTTTTACATACATTAATAATAAATTATGAAATGTTTTCTTTGAAAGCGTTGGTTCATAAAACTTGATGTCCATTTAGGGGGTTAATTTACATAAAATATAGACCATAGAGAAGGTAAATCTTCCTTTTTTTCCCTCACAGCTTTGATTTTTTTATATTTGGTCCCATTTAGTTTTTAAAAGTCTTTTTTTCTCAAAACAGAAAGTTGTACCTTTACCTTTAAGATGAAGGAGTTTTTCTAGAAAATATGGATTATACACTACCGGTACTAGTAATAATAATAAGTTATTTAGGCACAAACTGAAAATATCTATGTCCAAATATAGCTTTGATCTGTAGCTTCATCAGATTAGCATCCAATATTACATTTCTGTTGCACGTGTTATTGGATTTCTCCTGTAAATTTGGTCTCTGTGTTCATAAATCATAAAAAGGCTGTGCCGATGTGTAAAAAGAAGCAGGGGGGAAGTTTTGAAAACCCCATTGGTGGTGATTGAGTTTTATATTGTGAGTAATAAAAAAAAAGGGAAATCGTACATAAAAAACTTAACAGTGGAGGGGAAGAACGGGTGAGGAGAAAATGAGCTTTTTCCCCCCAGGAGAGGGAGGTTTGCAGCAAAGGACATGACCTCAAGAGGAATTACTCTGAGATTTTTTTACCTCCTCCAGAAAAAAACATGCAGCAATGGTCACATGAGTTGAAGTTTATTTTTCTTCTCTAGAGTGTCTTTTCCTTTCTATGTTGTTTTGAGGGAATTTAAAAAAATATATTTAATTATTCTAAACCAGTTCTTTTATCATTCTAAATTAGAGTTCAGAAAGTCTCTTGGATCGGATAAATAACATCAGTAACTTACAAAAAACTAAATCCAGATGATGGAACCATCACAGGTAAATTAAATACAGAGGTTTTTTTTAATAAATGTATTTTATGTAAGTTGTGTTACTTTTTCATTGTGTGCATATGTGTGTATATATATATATATACACACATACATATATACTTTTATTTTTGCCTGTTTTTCCAGGTTTTGGTTCAGTTTAAAACATTTAGTTTAGGTTTTCATCGATTTACATTTATGAGTGTTTTCTCTGCACTTTTAACAACTTTATGAAATACATTTTTCTTTTTTTAACCATTAAAGAAAGCCCTTGCAGACACGTGTAAACTGAGCTCCAAACACCTATTGTGCCGTGTTTGTTTTTAATTACCACCATAATTGGTTATATTTTTCTTTCATGTCCAAAGGATGTTTTTTTTTAGATCAAATTTACATAATGTCTATAAACACTTTTTCTAAACACTTGAGATAAATAGAAAATGTGCTTTTATTTTTAAGCAAATGGGGGTTTCATACATATTAGGTTATTTCATAACATGTCCTAAAACAGAAAAAAAGGCACATTTAATACAGGTTTACATCTTTTAGATCAATTTTTGTATCTTTAGTTGCTTATATTTCTTTTTTATATGGACTCTGTTGTAGCCTTCCTTTTATTTCCATTCTCCTTTTTTTTTAGGTCAACGTTATTACTAAATCTTGATTTAAAAGGGAGACCATGTTTGGTCTTTTTGTGATTAAATAATACTATCATTGACAGAAATAATAGTTAAAAACCTTTGATTTTTCTTTTGAATTGTACCTTCCAATTGGTCCGAAACTGCTTTAATGCCATTCCATTTCAAACATTTGATAAAAAATAAATAAATTCTAAAACGCTAAGATATTCACTACAAGTTCCAATTTTTAAGGCTTTGGTGCAACATTAAAACATTGAAAAATTTCTCCCACATGTATCACTTTAATAGATAGTCTTGTGAATAACCTCAATTTTTTTAGAGCAGCAGTGAAGTTGTTTGGATTTCTCCTGCTCCTCTGCATCGGTGTCGGTCGGTCTGATTACCTCCTCCATTGGGGGTATTTTGTGGACAAGACCACACGCACTTCCTATTTTTAATGCATGACTCAAAGGAGGCCCGCTGATTTGACAGAATGTACGTGAGATGAAAAGAGGCAAACGCTCCTGAAGACGCAACAGAACAGCACAATGCCGAGCTCAGCAGTTCAACAGAACAACTGGTTTTGGCGTCATGCAGTCACCGACCCGGATACGCTCGCTTTAAGCCGGCGGGGGGGTGTTTCGGGCTTCAGTTAAGTAAATGCATTTGATTGTCTGTTATGCTGGCAGACGAAGGCGGGCAAACCCAAACATAAAGGAGGACAGGTCAGGGACAGGCCAAGCCGATCAGAAGACAAACACAGTGTAGACGGGTTCATAACAACAGCTGAGGACATGAAGAGACGAGGAGGCAGAAAGCACGGGCCACTGTACCAGAGAAGAAGCAGTCTCACAGACCTGATCAGCGAATATCCTGGTTTTTGGCTCAAGAACGGGTCCTCCCCTTATCTCATCCTCCACAGCCATGAGTCTTGGAAGCAGAGAAAAAGGAGAGGGAGGATGACAGAAACAGAGGGAGTATTATAAATTCAAGATCCACAAGATGCTGAGCATCCAACATCTGGCGCGACAACATCTCAGCTACAAAGCCTCAGGTTACCTGCGTCTAAAATCTGAATCCCCAAATAATAAATGACCACATTTGATGAGGCTCAGCCAATTTGAGCCGGTGGAGCCTTTTTCCTTACAGCCCTGTGGGATTCATCAAAGCATTTGTGTCTGATTATAGAGGTTTACAAAGCGCCATTTGCGTCCAACTGTGGACTATTACGCTGAGCTCCCACTGAAGTGAACCGTTTGGTGGCAGATCCTAATCATCCCCTGGGAATTGCCCCATCTCACACAACATGCGCTGACCTGGCTTGAAAATGCTTTGACTAATCGTTTTGATGACTTGAATTGGAGATCTGCTGCCGGTTTCACAAGCCAATGTACAGTGAAGCTTCCCCGGACTGGGATTTTAACTCTGGATAGAGCCAATCAGGATTTCCTCTTAGAGCCAATTGGCTAATCTTATGTTGTTGGATGATAAAACATCAAAATGGAAACTGTGAGTACTTGTTATCATTCCTCCAGGCTTCATTTGACAGCTTTACCAGCATCTTTTCACTAATTTCCAGCGTTTAATTGGGTCTTTGTTTTAGTGAACAAAGGGAGAAACTTCAAACCTTCATTTGTCTTCACAGACATCCTTTAAAACATAAATCTATTGAATTTACCAGTTAATCAGCCGAGAACTTACCAACCCTTCCATTCACGTGAAAGCTTGTCATTACATTTCATTTTATTAAGAACAGCGGCACACGTTGACAATAAAGAAGCAAAATCAACAGGTGAAGTTTCCAACAGAGGTTTTTGGACGTTTTATTCCGTAAATATTATACAGCGCTGAGATATTTCTTTACAAAATAACAGGAAAAGGAAGAGTCAGTCATAAGCACAGACAGAAATACTTGCACTGTCCCAAAAACAATGGAATGTGACATGAGAATACAGCATTCAGGTTAGACATGACTTCCAAAAGGCAGACAATGACTCGTGCAGGTGATCATGTTACAATAACCAAAAAAAAAAAAAAAAAAAATTCCATTTGTACTTCAAGTAGTGTGCTTTTGAGGTCAAAGTCGTACATTTAGCCAGAAACAATGCATCTGCAGACATGAGGTCACAATGTCTGGATATTCTTGCTACAGAGGACAAAAAAAAGCAGAAGACAAAAGGACATGTAAAGAAAATGTAAAAATAAACAGAAAGTCAGATCTGCATCAAAAAGGAGCTGCAAATATTTCCCCTTTTTACCCAGCCGCCTGAGCTACACTTCTTTTTCTTAAAGTTTTAACCCTTGTGCTATCTTAGATGATCCCACCCTTCCATTGACGTGTTCTCCCTACCATGACAAAGGTGGATAAAGGTGGAAAGATAATCCATGGACACCAGTGAAGATCACAAATCATTGAAGAAAAAAGGTTCAGAGCACTGTCTAGTGGGTCTAGATGACCCAACTTCCAACGTTAAAGTGCCTAGGATAGCACAAGGGTTAATAGCCTCAGGAGAGTCATTGTATGTTTAGGTTGGTGAGCGACACTCAGAAAAATATCTATAACTCAAGTCTGGTTGGACTGGATTGATGGTTCTGCATTGAGCCTCTTTGGTGCCTTACCTACCAGGTATCCTGTAAGGCTGGACAACAAGTACTGAATCCTGAGGACCACTATTGAGCAACATTCTGCCAAATTGGCTTTATTATAGCTGTTTTTTCTGCTTAGCAACATCAATTTTAAATTACTGCTAAGAAATAACGCAACAAATATTAATGGACTGAGTTACTGCAAGGGAAACACTTTTTTTAAATTTAGAGAGTCACGTGACCAACAACCAGATGGCGATGCACTTCTTTGTAGCAGCTGGCTGCCTTGGGCGCTACACAGCGGGCGCCACCAGAGGTCCCATGGCATCACACAGCTCATCAAAAGTTGAGCGTGTCATGTGGAATTGTTGGATCCACAGCTCCTCTGTAAAATACCCGACTACCATTTTCCAAAATGGTTTAATCCGTGGCCCATCCCACATGTAAGGAGCTCGAAGAAGACGGCGACGTCTCCTTTGATAAATGATGATGAGCGCTAGTGCTGTGGCAGAAATTTAATGCATCTGCTGTAGCCTACATGTGGTCCTTAATGATGGTGGAGTTTCAATAAATCATGTCTGCTCCTGATTTACAACGAGATTAAATAAAGAATTACTCAGAAATGCAATTTTAATTTTAAATTGTCTTTATAAATGTCCTTCATCATCAGAAAAATGACACAAAAAATCAAAAACACCAAAGAAATTTCATTAGAAAGGGTCTTTAAATCATAAATAATCTTCAGTGTTTTATTTCCATTTAAGGTGATGCTAAATTAAGCGGAGTCCTGGATTTAATGGTTTGTTGCAAATAAGTGACAAACGACATTAACGTGTTGGGATTAGAAGTCAAAAACTGTAAAGTATTTCCACTTGTACTTAATTCTAAGAGTTTAAATGAATCAATGAGTAACTAAAAAGGCCACGAATCCATTGAGCCTGATCTGCTTGGTTGTCTTTCTACATATGTTTCGTCAAAATTAAACAATCATTATGATGATGCCATAGCTGATCTTGTTGCTGAACCGTAACTCCAGATCTTCCTGTCCTCAGAATCTCATCTGGGCATCAACTCACCTGCTTAGACTGGAATCATTTGCAGCTTTTTTGACACAGTTCTGTGCAAAAGTGAAAACAAACCCTTGGCTGTTGCTTTACGCCTTTTGACCACACGCACATCTCAAGCCGAAATGCGTTCATTTGCAAGACTTAAACATTAGGTAGCCGTCATACAATCTTTACAGCCGATCAATATGTTGTTGCTACAAAAGAGGCGGATAATATACTGATAGATATTTGTATATGTGTATATTTATAATGAAATTTATGAGGAAAAAAAACAAAATAATATTGAAGATAATTGTCATACTAATAACAAAAAAAATACAGTATAAGTTAGATGAAAGCATTTTCCAACTTTCTCGAGAAACTATTCTAATCACCACGTCACCGGACACCACCAATGACGAAACTGCAGGTCAAAATCATACCGAGCATGTACAGCAAAATCATACAGAGGAAAGAAAGTCATGTTTGCGTGAAATAAGGAGTAATATTCTATGCAGGCTGTATTTGAAAAGCAGAAAAGTTCACCAAAAGAACATAAAAAGCTTGTAGATAAAGTTAAACACAGAACAGATGGTTTTTGAGTTAACATCGCTGTTGACGTGTTGTCTGTTACGTTGCGCTTTATAGTCCTCCAAGTGTTATTCTGACTCTTTCGATGGCATCTGGTTGAGAAGAGTTTGGCAGGAAGTCACTGTGTCTTTATGTACAGAAAAATGCAAACAATATTTCCGGATGTGCACTTTGCAGAAACAGCACATGGGGAAATATTGTTGCCGTTATTGCGCTTCTCTTGCTAAAAAAGTTAGCTATTGCAAGATTAAAATAGTTACAATCTCACTCTCTGTAGAATACTTTTATATATTTAACATAGCATAATCATTATGGCTCTTGCATCTTCAAATTGAATACATTATGGATTATAGTTAAAAATAGATTATTACTATGATCGGTGCATTGAATTTTCTTTTCTGGTCTGCTGCATCTTCAACTTACATTTCTTTAGTTCACAGCTGGGGAGAATAAATACTTTCATTTATATTTATAATTTTAAATATCTCAACTAAAATAAAAAAGAGCCTGTAGCCAACCGATGAGATTATTACCCTAGAGACAAAAAATATATAGGTATTATGCTACAGGTAAAGTGGATTCAGTATCTCAGTAACTTTAAAATAACTTGTCCTAAATTTAACATGTGGCTTTGGTTTAAATTAGATTGTTGAGAACAAAAGGTGTACCTGGTCAGTTGCTCTTAAAGTAAAGTCTGCGCGCAAAACATTAAGGCTTCTTTGAAAGGAAATCTCTAAATGTGAGACTCAGCTCCAAGAGAACCCAGGCTGGCATCCCCACCAAATGGATGTACCTCTAAAGACCCAACAGAACATTTTTTTTTTCTAAGGGAACATAAGGCTATGGTTGCACTTGTCCTTAAGATTCTGGAGTCCAGTCAATCCAGGGTGTGGCCTGAGACGGTGCTTCTTTGCATCCACGCTCTCTGCACTTTTTACATTGCTTGTGTGCACTTTTAGAAACTCATCCAGTGTCCTGATGAGGCACGAGTCTTGCAATGCACTTCATGACAGTTTGGCTCAGTAAACTGTGGGTTTATATCGACTCGGAAGCATCCAGATCTGCTACTTAATCCCTCCTTGTGTGGTCAAGGTGAGTCACACAAGTTGCAAGTGTAAGCAACTTGTGTGCTTTTGTGTATGCAGCAGTTTGTACCCCAGAGAGGGGAGGGGAGTCACGGGTGATGCTTTAAGGGTCTGTGCTCGAATCTTCACTATTCATTCGATTCAGGAATTGTCAGTGATGCACCTCATATTTTTGGCATCAGTCCCCATGTTCCCAGAAATAGGAGGAGTCCTTCTGTGATTGGGGTTGGTGTAAAAAGGAAGAGCTGTTAAAGTGTGACCCTCCAAAGTCATGAAAGTCCAGAAAAATTCACTAGAAAGTGCAGACATGCTTCTTCTTTTGTGAATCCTCTTGTGCTTTTTATTTTTTTTATTTTTTTACTGTTAAACAAAAAACTAAGTGGAATCAATGTGGATTCCAAAATCCATTCGAACGGCTGAACTGTGCTGATAAAAACGGCTGCTGGTGGGTGCAACAGCACAGGGCGACGCAGGAGGTTTGAATGATGGCTTATTTACAAGACCAGCGGGACTCTGTCTTCATTCCGAGTCTTCTTTCCTGGAGTGGATCAGAAGTGGCAATATTCTCTGTCACTGATATCCACCCTTCACTTGCAGATAAGATGTGAAAATATTGCACTTTTTTTTTCCTTTTAAACTGACCTCTATCCCCAACATAAGTACAACAAAAATAGTGTAGTGTGGAAACAACATGCAGCTATTTTGGTTGACTAGATGGTGATCAATTTTCCACTCATGGCTCACAAACGGCTTCATTTGTTAGCGAATTATTAAAAAAACAAACGTTTGCTCAAAGGCCATTCCATTACAGCTTCACATGCACACTCGACTGATAAATTGGAGCTCAGCTGGAGTTTTCAGGAAGTGTTTTAACATAACACTCTTACAACATAAGCTTAGAAGACCATCAGAGATGCACTTGTTTGGCTTGAAAAGAAACACCCAGCAGGCGAGTCTGCCATGCATGTCTGTTTGGGACTACAGAAATCTGTGTCATCTATTTTATCGCCTTATACCTCATTTCCTTAAACGTAGCATCTTCTTTGCTTTCAGACTCTTTTTTCCAAAATATCACGTGTGTTTTAGGAAAAATATATGACTTGTAATCTATCTAAATACAATCGTACATATTTGCATAGGCTGTTCCAAATATTCAAAAAGGGAAAGCATGAAACGAGACGGCCCTAAAAAGACCACAGGACATCTTAGCTGTCTTCTGGCCTCCATCCCATAAACAGCCTCCATTTACCTGCTAATTATTCCTTTAATTTGGGAGTCTTTCTCCACTTGCTGGTACCGTAGCCTCCGCTCACTGTCTTCCAGGCGATTCTGGTACTGTAGGAGGATCTTATTGGTCTGCTGCTCCTGTAGGAGGAGCCTCCGTTCGTACTCCTCCAACTTTTTGTGAGACATCATGAGTCGCTCCTTCAGAGAGTTGATTTCTTCCTCGTACTCCCGCACCTGAAGAGGAGGCCGAGAGGACAAGATATTGGAGTTTAAAGTTCAAATATTAATCAATACACCTTTCAGCATAGACCCGATGTCCCACAGAAATGGTACGTACCCGGTCCATACGCGACTCATCCATGCTCTTTGAGTACTCCTTTAATTTATAGTCTTCACGATCAATTCTTGAACTCTCTATGTCCGCTGACAGATGAGGCATGTTGGACACCCAGGCCACCGTCCGCTCATTCGCCGGGGTTGGGGGGTTCAGGGTAGATGGAGTCTGTGAGCCCTGCAGAGAAATGACAGCACTCTGAGTATCAGAAAGAAGACTTAGATTTAGAAACAACTTTGCAAAAATGTGTTTTGGTGTTTTTAACGTGTTTTATGTGGGATTTTCCTGATAATAGAGGGCATAAATTAATAAAGGAAGGCTAAAATTGCATTTCTGAGTGTTTCTTTACTCAAATAATTGTGAATAAGGAGCAGATGGAAAAAAAAACAATTTGAAAATGAGGTTATTAAAAAAAGTACTGTGGGCAGACCATAAACCCATGGGACTTTAAGTTCAATAGGAGCAAGTCTGAGCTGTGTAACACACACAGCAAACTTAAATAAAAATAACATTGAAAAGCAAACATTAATACTAGATCAAATTAATATCTTAAGCTACCTCATCAATTTTTCGCTGATTGTATACAATGTGGAATTAAGCGAACTATATAATCACTTTTATGTAGCCATTCAGAGAGTTTTAACTTCACAGAGGGTTCCCTCCCCGTGGCATTTAAGGTTAAATTTGATCAACGTAATTTATGTGGGTCAACAACATATCTCAGTATCAATAATAATATAAAATAATATTAATAATAAATAAATGATACTTTATCTATCCCACAAAAGGGAAATTCGTGTCCACATATGACGCATCCCCTGGGGGAGGAGGCAGCAACGTTAAGGGTCTTGCCCAAGGATATGGTCATTGCCCCCAGAGCCATTGTTTATTCCCCTCCGGGAATCGAATACTGGATCCCTGCTTGGCAGCTTCCAAGCTTCCTCTGAGCTTAGCTACCCATCAGCATCAATCTTAAATTGTCCCAGAACTGATCCCAGATGAACTCCTTTTAATACCCAGTTGACATAAAGTCAGCAATTCTAGCGCGAGACAGACATATTTCAAACCATACAGCATGTAATTGGTTAATCAAACACCTTTGTCATATGATTTATAATTCATTGTGACAGAAGCTTTTAGAAGTTTGTGGGACTAAACTGAAATCTAATTCTGAGTTTAAATAATTTGATCTTTCTTAAATTTTAAATATTGCTGACAAAACAAAACAACCCTGAAGAACAGAGGAATAAAAAAAAGAACAGCCATGGGAGGGTACCGACAATACCTGTTTGGTCATTGTGGGTTTGAGAAGGTGCTGTTGAGACTTCTGCTGTGGTGACTGCTGAGCGCTCTGGCTGGTTGTCCCCTGTGGACTCCCACTTTCCCTGACTGAGCTCTGCTGGTGGGGAAGACCTGGGGCAGTGTTGTCTTTAACCGACAGCTGCCGCGGCCTGCCGCCGTAGCCGGACTCTGGTGATGGGAGGAGGTTCCCGCTCTGCGGCCGGTTTTTCCCAGAAGCAGCGGGGGCGGCGGCCGAGCTGACGGAGAGCTGATGGGAAGTTTGTGACTTGACACGCTGGCTGGGAGGCGGAGCAACTGAACTCTGGCGCATGGGTTGGACTGTCGATGGCGGCGTGGTGGCCAAGGAAGAGTGGGAGGTCCCAGTCTGGGAAGCTATGCCCATCATTTGCTGTTGCTGCTGGAGATTGTCCTTCAAAAGAAACCAGGTAAACAATACATTACCTGCTTTGTTACATGATTCATTTTAATTTTTGATACAGGAAACTGTCATTAATAAAATTACAAATAACCCTACAAATTTATAGTACTGTATGTCATATTGTGTATAATTATGTGACATTCTACAATAAGTACAATATTAAAATATTAATATTTGGGGGTAAAAACTGGGAAATTTTGTCTCCATTGCCAAGGATGTTTGTTTTCTGGGTCTTTCTGAACTAATATATTATGGAAAACTACTTCAGAAAATGCAGTTTCCCACAATTATCCCCTTTATTTGCTTCTTTACAGATGAATCAGTTAGGAGGAGACACTCATGAAACATTAGGATGATATTAGTAAAATTTAAATCAGACTTCAGGGAAAAAGGCTGAAAGATTTACAATTACAGACTCAGCAGAAACCAGAATAATTCAGAGGTGTTCTCATGTTTCAGCTTGGATTTTATCACTAAACTACACTAGAAAGCTTAACGCAGCGTGAAACCTTCTTCAACCACATTTTAGCTGGAAAGAAATCACACAAACCATAAAATTAAGCTGCGACACATCGGAGAACCTTTTGATTTCAGTTGTTGTGAGATGTGTCTACTCAAAAGCAGTTTGTATTCAGTGGAGGAAATCTGAGAGTGGATTTCTTCTGTTTGGCACATTAGGAATGTGCATTATTGTGTGATGAGACCAGCTGCCACGGTGCAGCACAAAGCTCAAGTGTTGTTTTAGGCTTCAAAGAAGTCTCTCTGTTTGCTCTTTTATGCAAATAAGAAAATCCTGAAGTCAGTTTTGGCTCATTCCACTTCCGGTTGGATCGGTGAAAACAGCAAAGAGAAGGTGTTGGTAAAACACCTTCTGAGAATTCTGAAGTCATTTGGCCGGATTTTGAGGATGGAAAGGTCTGGGTGAAATCTGCACAATTACCTGCACATGCGTGGACATCTGCCTGCGGCCGAACTCGGCCCTGGTGTAGTCGTCGCTGTAGCTGTGTGAGTGGATGATGCTGGGTTGGCCCAGGTGCCCGTCCCTGGTCCTGAGGGTGGACAGATCCTCACTGCGGGAGAACCCCCCATGGGCAAACTGTGGGATGTAGGACTGGTGAGAGGGCTCGGGCTCTGGGGCCAGTAGAATGGGAGCTGGTGGTTGAGCCCGGCTGTGCTGGTGATGGAGTTGTTGCTGCTGGGGGCCGTCAGCCGTCGCCAGATGAAAGAGGGGATTCTGGAAGGAAAGCGGGTAGCGCATGGCGGCGGCCTGCTGTTGCTGCTGCTGGGATAGCGAGTCGGAGGTGGTGCCCATCTGGCTCAGCTGGCTCAGCCGGAGGCCGCCGGACATACTGGAGCCGCCAGAGCCAGCTGACAACCTCCCACCAGCCCGCAGCTGGCTGCTCAGGCCCGACCCCAGGCCGCCACCGCCTCCGCTGCTCAGCCCGCCGAAGCTGCCCATGCCGGCGATGGAGGCCTGGGAGGAGTTGAGCATGTCCACCGACTGCAGATTAGACACGCTGTTCATTCGGGAATCCTGGAGGTCCATCATAGATACGCTTTTATTGACACTGAGCACCTAGATTGTAAGGGATATGAGAGGCTGATGGGCCCCTGCTTTAATTATGTTGGGTGGCCAAGGATGACATGGGTTAGGGTGGTGCAGGTGTTTTTACCACGAGGGCTGCTCGGGTATCGCAATGCCTGAACGTATTTCCCAGGAAATACCGCTAGATGAATTGCGAGGTGAATCAGTGGAAAAAAAAGCAGATGTCATGACAAACTAGAGCCTCCACAACTGGATGGCAGACACTTCTAAGTATGACAGCATGCATGCCATACTGAGCGCGCTCAGAGAAAGATAGGTACACCTAGTGGATGGATGATGACTCCCTAAGCCCGCAGGATCAAACTCACCTTGGGGTCTGGTTCTGTGATGTCGGAGCTGCTTGTGCAGTAGGCTGGGCTGGACCGGGCCAGGGGAGGGCGGGAGACGTAAAACATGTCCTTGGAGGCTCGATGAGGGTGGTCGCGGTCCTGAAAACTCAACTGGGCGCGGGATGGCATGACCCCCCCGGTGGAGGTGGGGGAAGGCAAACGAGTGATGTCGATAGAGCTGGAAGACAACGGAAAGTGTCGCTTGAAGGTATGTTCACACCGGCTGCGTTGACTCACTTCCAATGAAAAGTCTATGTAAAGACGTGTTCTAAAATCTCACGTTCACACGGCGCTACACAAGTTTTTAAGTCAGTTTTCGGGCTCTACATACAAAATGCATGGCCGTTGCATCATCAGCTGAACTTTGACCAACCACTGACTCGGATTTGGTAGTGACGTAGGGGTAGCATACTTCACTTAATTCATGAAAGTGTGAACCATTCAAAAACTGAGGAGAAATTAATAATTAGGTTTTTTGCATGTCCAGAAATATATCACACCTAGTCTTTCATATATATACACACTGGAACAGAGCTGTGAAAGAAAAAGTCTGCAGCAAGACACATGAGATTTGCACCAAGAGTCTTCCAACTGTGAGCAAATGCGCTATTATTGGGTAGGGGTAGCAGCAGCCCAGTGTGAACACCACATGCTAAGAAAGCGCTAAAAACCCATTCCTGAACGTGTCACCCACGCCCAGTGTGGACATAGCATTAGAATGTTAAAAATGATTTTGAATGCTTTGGATTACAATAAGCCCTGTCTCTGACACAAAGCATCTTAGTTAGATGCTACTGTGCGGGGGTTGACCGCACAGTGGTTTTTGGATGTCCGGGCTAGTGGAGGGTCGTAGAGAGGAGAGGCCACACCTTGAGGAAAGCATAGGAGTGTCTAGCAGTTCCCTTGAGGGGAGTTGAAAATGGAACGTTCCATGTCATACGTGTGGTAAGCGTATCATGAAGTATTTGCAAGGCTACTGTAAGTTGCACGCAATTATGATGCAATTATAATGCTTTTGACCTTCCGCCACACTCACTTGTAAGGTGCAAGTACTGGCCCCTTACCGACTGCACTTTCACAGTGTGCACTTCATACCTAACTGTATGTAGGTGTATGTCGGTGGAAGACTGGTTGTCTAATTTTCTACTTTCCAAGAGTTACGGTGCAAACAGAATTAGCTTGAACTGGTATGGCGCTTGAGACAGCTGCAGTCGAAAACAAACCAGATAAGTGTAAGTAGAGAAAAGATTCACTCCAGCATCTGTGAGGCAGCTGGATCTGGAAACAGCTGGTGGAATTCAAAACATCTGCTTCATGAAAGATCTCAAACAAATTAAAAACTGCTACAATGGCCCCATAATAAGAGATCCATTAAAAAAGAGTGACAAGACAATTGCTAAACATTTCGGAAGTGCAGGGCTTATTAAACTATTAAAACAGGAGGTGGTTTGACGCAGAAAACAAGCATACCTGTTGAGATCCCTCATCATGAGGTTCTGAAACTCGGAGGAAATGCCCCGGTTGAAGCTGGGCCGGGACAGCAGCCGGTCTGACTGCCTGTCCGGAACCCTGTCTGTTTGATGACTCGGCTGCCTCTGGAGGTGGGGGTTACGGAGCGCCATGCTGATGTCGTTCAGGAGGCGGGGCAAAGGACCCAGTTTGATTATGGCATCCTGAGGTTGGGAAGACAAGCAAACTGTTTCTGCTGGAGAAAATCCTTCACCGATGGGCATTTTAGTGCCATTAAAAAAGCCTTTTTTTTCTGCTGCTGATGTCAGATCGACCTCCAGAGATGAATCGCAGCCTCATTTAGCTAAACGTTTGAGGCGAGAGAACATAGAGACCGCTTCAAGACTCAACTGCACAAATTAATGTTCCCTAGCTTGGTGGAGATGTGTACATCTTTCTAGCGTTTTCTGTGTTCGGCGATTTTTTTATGACCCCAATGGTACACAGAAAAAGTGTTTGCCCCCATCTTGACTTTTCATTTATTAGTCAAACCTAAATATTTTAAATGATCTTAAAAAAATGAATATTAGACAGTAAAAATACATGTGAACACAAATAGCAAAGGTCAATAAAGGTGTTTAATTTTAAGAGAGAATGAGTTACAGCTCTCTATGGCTCCTTATAGAACACAAACTGTTTATAAAGATCCAGTTCACAGCTAAGATTGTCTTAAAGTACTTATAGAGCAGAGAATTTGAGTCTGCAAAGGTTATAAAGTTGTTTCTAAAGCTTTGGGACATCAAACCACAGTGATAGTCATCACCCACAAATGCAGAAAACACAGAAGAACCACGATGAACCATTACAGGAGAGGCTGACCAACATCTCCTGTTATTCTACTCCAACAACTGAGGCGGAATCACTCCACAGCCATAGACTGAGTGCCAGTTACTGTAAATGCCTTTCTGCAGCTGTTACTGCTGAGAATGGAACCACCAGTCATTCGATCTGAAGGACAAACACTTTGTACAGCTCTATAGATAACGATATTCTGCCTTGTTGTGATCTGTTCTCAACATTCATTCCTGAATTTAGGGTTCCAGTGATTTAGGGTTCCAGTGATGTAACCAGAAGTTTTAGAGTATATATGATAAAAAAAAAAGTATCCTCACCTTGCTGAGCTGAGCCATGACCTCCCACAGGAGACTGTGCAGAATGGACAGCTCCCTGCCCAGGTCGATGTATCCCTCGAAACCGCCTGCATTGCTGACGCTGTCCAGGTTGGAGATTTCATAGAGAAACTGTTGCATGGAGCCCCACTCCATCTCTAGAAACTCATTCATGAAACACATGTACTCCTCTTTGCTGCCAAACCTGCCAGAGTCAGAAGAATACCAATGTTAGTGGTCACCTACTAGAAGCATTGATTTAAAAGTCAGGTTGACATCATAACGCCTGCAAAAATATAACCGGAATCTTCCCACTCCTGATTGGAATTTTATCTATTTATCTTCAAAACATTCAGAAAACAAATACTTTTAACTTAGAATCCCAGAAAAGGGTGTTACAGTGATCTCAAAATTTCCAGTAGAGTTTTGATCCATCAATCAAACCCATTCATCTAATGAGAATTTCAAAATGTTTCCAAGATTGATAATTCTTTTTTCAATCTATTATAAGATTAAGCATCAAAGGTTTTTGAATATCAAGTGATTTAGATGTATCCAGTGCTGTGTGAATAGATTAAAAAGCTCAAAAATATCCCTGCAAAAAATACATTAGGAAAGGAAACATTTTTTTCGATTGATTTTTTGACCAAAAGTGGTAACCCAAGCAGGTTTTAAAAGGTTTGACAAAAAGTTCCTTCCATTCTTTAAAAAAAAAAGTTAAATAATCTCTTTCATCAGTTAGTACGCTGATGACACTGTCTTTGACCTGAACATTACTGTCACGTTTTAACCTGTAAACAAAGCTAAAAAATAAGACTGAATTTCAAACAGGAAGGAACTGTTTGCTTTCAGCTTTCTGCCCATAAAATTGTCTGATTAAAAAGATATTTAAATCTTATCAAACAGGAAAAACGTATACATTCAAAAACTCGAATAGAAAATGACCACTTCACTGACTTGGAAAAATTGGCCAGATTTTGCACAACTTTAGCGATGAGGGTGAGCGTGCGTGATGTCTGCTCATCTGGATACTCCTGGGTGAGGTTGAAAAGCGACGGGGACATGATGGCCGGACACAGGAAGCGCAGGAACAGAGAGCCACTGATGAGGCGGTCTGCAATATCCTCGCGCCCCCGTTCTGCACAGCGCACCCTCCATGATGCGAAAACTTCCTTTAGCTCTCGAGGGAACACGCTGTGAAGGCAACAGCAGCCATGCATCAGTCTGCAGATGACTTTCTCTCGTACTCTCATAAAATGTCTCTTCTCAATAAGACACATCACTTATTTATTTAGCGTTTAACTCACCAATGGGAGTTGACAATTTTGCAGAGGGCCAGTTCACAGCACATGCGAAGGTTGGCTTGATGGTCTGGCAGAATTGAAGGTGATATTCTCATTGGGTCCACTTCACAATTTTCTTCTGACTCATACAAGGCCCTTATGAACTCCCCTGAAAGTTACAGATCAGAATGTGGCTTATGTTCAATTTGATTCTGTACATCTTTGATTAAAAAAAAAACACGCAACCAGGAACCCCTAATTTTTCAGTTAGCAAAAGTATTTAAAGCTAGATTTACACACCAACCAAATCTGCTTAAAGTTAGCTTCTCTTCTTTTCTCCCTTTTCTGCTGTAATGAAGTGCATTTCTGCTCCTTGAACACTAGAGAGCATTAACTGTTTACTTATCAGAATTATTGACATGTAAAAACAGAACTCAAGATACCATGAGGAGGTCATTAGTTTGGAGTTTATTCTGTCTGACATGGTTAGTGTTTAACATGAGAGTGGTGGAAGTTTAGTCCTTCACTCAGTTCTTTTGAGTGAACCATGGCAACGACTTCTTTTTTAAATTTCTTGCTGTAATTTGGTTCTAGTTTCAGCTGTATGGGTTGGGCCTCTCATGTTAGAGTTACTTAGTAAAAATAACAGAGTTATGGGGCACTTTTTTGAACCGTGAGGTTTCCAAATGCCCACATGATGAGCTCTCCACTGCCGTGTTTGACAGTTGTAAGAAGAGGGTTTCGGCACAGAGAGCGTTTATGCTGTCTATTGACCAGCGTGTTTACTTACGTTTTACCACAACGGAAACTGTTTAAGGGGAATTATGCATTTAGATGTTAACGCCGTGTCACACAGCCGCTAAGTACATCCTGTGGAATTTCCGCGTTTGACAATTTGGTTTTCCGTGATACATGCATGATATACATAATTCAGAAATGTTTCTTGAGTTTGTCATGCGCTGATGTTCGTGGATGTCGGTTGAGGGTTTTGGCTTTTTTATGGTCGGTTGCAGTTGATGCGTATAAGTGTTTCCCGGCGCAGCGCGAAAGGCAGGTCTGTAGCTAGGTGAAATTTTCACGGATGTATGGCTAAGGAGCCTGGTCAAAATCACAGAGGGAGAATAAATAAACCACTCAAAGAACACGTAAACCCGCGCTTCATTTCTTTGCCCTGACATTCAGACCAATGAGCAGAAATAACATTGCTTCAGCACCATGGTCAGCTCCCGCCACAGGCCCTCTTGATGCTTTGTCTCAATCAGCCGGATTCCCCTGATCCTCACCAATTATAAGTCAGCTGCCAGGCCCCAGTCAAGGCAGAAGGTCAGGGGGTAGGGGTGTGGTGTGTGTATGTGGGGAGACACTATACCGCCAAGACTAGGGATCCCCGGAGAGAGCAGCAGCTGAGGAGATCTCAGCGAGCGTCCACAGTCACGCCCAATATAGAAGTTTCATACTTAAAGCGATTTGTAGTCGCCTGAGTCGCATTGCTTGCAGGGGCATTGGAGTAAGGAAGAGCGACACCTGCTGGTGATGTCACCCACGACTGGATTTGTATGTGTTCTTTGCGTGGTTTATTCGTACTTCTTCCATGGTTTAAACAGGTTTATTCGTGTTGCATCTGTCAAAATTTCCCATAAAGATCACAAACTTTTTTCCACGTCTTTTACATGTGACCAGTTTTCATCTGTGGACAATGCGCAAATTGTACGTTGGAGCAGTGTGACACGGCCTCTGCTATAACCCCTGTGCTATCCTATGGGGTCAAGATGACCATTGACGTGTTCTCCCTACCATGACAAAGGTGGATAAAGGTGGAAAGATTTCATATAATCCATGGACAATGGTGAAGTTCACAAATCATTGAAGAAAAAAGGTTCAGTGCACTGTCTAGTGGGTCTAGATGACCCAACTCCCAATGTCATAGTGTCTAGGATAGCACAAGTGTTAAAAACCAAGGACACTAGGAGGAATTATACTTGGTTTCTCTTCTTATTGCACATTTAATATGCCAACTAAGACTTAATTTGAACAGAAGTAGAAGGTTATAGCTATATTTCAGGAAGAGTGGTTCACTTAAACTTTTAATTCCTATGACAGAACTATGCCAGAAGGTGTCATTTAGGTGAAATATATTTTTATGTACATGTTTCTTATTTTATTTAAAGACCTGGTATCGAATAGATTATGTTTTATTATGATCAAAGTTACACAAAATAAAGTGGCTTTTGCTGTGTTTTAAAAATATAAAAACCACAAAACAACGGTGTCATGCATCTCTATAGCTATACGGTCAAAAATATATTGATCCTTGGAGAAACCATGGCGACAGTTGGACACACTTTGTTGTCTTCACTTTCGATTATTTTAACATGAACAGCTTTAAATTGAAAAGCTTTCAGGCTTTCAGGCATCCGTTTTTCTACAAAGGTCACATCTCAGATTATCAGTATTGGAGTTTAGGCTTTAGTTTTACGGTGAATCGTGAGTAAAGGAAACGACGGAGGACAGCGCTGCTCCAGCTCACCGATAGCATCCTTGAGGTACTTGTGTCCGATCAGTTTGAGGTACTCTTCTATGGCTTTGGTGGCCAGAGTGTTCTCTCTGAAGATAAGGTGTTCTCGGTCGATGAATCTGTCCACTTCACACATTGCCATGTCCGACAGGAAATCCTGCAGAGAGGAAGAGCAGCATTACTCCCTAGTTAAGCTAAATGAGAGCCAGAGCCATACTTGACGTCCGTAGACCAGTGTACCTTGGCCTTGCCCGTGCTCTGCAGTATGTGCACCAAAGCACACGCCACCTCTTCTTTGCTCTTGACGCTCAGCACAGGCTCCAGAACAGCACACAGGGTGCGGTAGTTGTTGGTGACGTACTCTGCGAACTCCTTGTAAAGCTCCATGGGCAGAATGTTCATGGTCTGGAAGCGGGACTTCAGGCGAAGCGATGCGTTGATGATCTTCCCCCCTCCAACACCAGCTCCCTTTGTGAGGACGCTGGGCTGGATGACCGGGTACCACTGCTCCACAAACTGACGTCCAGTGATGCTGGAGATGGGGATGCTGACCAGCCCTAGGTATGTGCTCTTTTCCTTTTAACAAAACAAAACAAAAGGGATAAAAGCTCTGAAAAAACATCTGAATAAGCTGAAGCACTTTAGTTTTTTGGATAATTTTTACAATTCCAGAAAAATGGCCATCAAAACAAAAGTCAAGAAAAAAACAACAACAAATTCATAAAAAACGGATTGCTGTCCTGATGAAAATCCTTTCAATACAGTTTATGTATACTGTACCACGCAGTTTACAGTTCTGTCTTACTGTGCTTCACTAAAGCCCAAATATTAAAAGATGAATGAATTTGATCAATTTTCAGACCAGTGGAAAAACTTAATCATCAATGTGTTTTTTTTTAATTAATCATAAAAGTATTATTCTATTATATTTAGCAGGACACTCAAAATACTTTCAGAAACATGTTGATTTGACTGAATTAACAAGCTGATCTATTTGTTTCTTTATTTTTTAGTTCTGGCTCCACACCCGTCTGTTGCTGACTTTTACATTCCTTCTTGTGTATTTGCAATAAAAGCATATAACACTAGATGGCAGGATTTGTTTCTTTCTACAGGTAGTAGCATGAAAAAAAACAAATATATGACTTGATACTATATATATATATATAATGCTACCAGTATCATTGTGATGCTGATGTTCAGGCATTGATTTTATGTTATACCTCCCAATGCTATGGTCCCATCGGCCCTTACAGGTGGATGTCTGTGCACAGATGTGGCCCACACGAAACATCACTGAACCCGCAGGGCCAAAAGGTTCATGGACATTATTTCTAAGGGCATGCTGTGAGCAAGAGGGCATAGTAAACACTTGCCCCCCCCAAATCCTGCGCACTGCAAAAGGAGCCCGTTAGTGCTGTTTATGTGATGAACAGCCTGAATGTTTGAAATTATTGGCATCTGTGCACAGTGAGGAGCCAGTACGCTGCAAAAAAAAATGTCCTTTCTCCAAACAAGTTAAAAAAAATATAGAACACAAAATGTTTTTCACTTCTTATAAGTGAAAAAAAAAATGCCAATAGAACAAGAAGAATTTGTTTTGGTAAGATTCCTTAAAATAAGTTGGAATGTCACGACTTAAAGCCCAAATTCAATATTAAAAGTAACTATAAACGCTCATATTTCGGCCTCTTGCCCAGATCATTGGAAATGTCTTTAAAAAGTGTTTATTATTAAAAAAATGTATATAGCTTAAAGAAGGTATGTTTATATATGTATATGAATACTTCACAAAGCACTTGCACCACATGCACAACAATGTCATGTTCCATTTTCACGACTTTCCTTAAGGTGGCCGTGTGAGTCTCAAGAGAACTGGAAGACACACCTGTGCTCACCTAAGATCCAGTCGCTCATGCCTACAACCGTCAACAGACCCAGACAACCCAAAAACCCACGGCACCTGTACGGGTCAACCCCCCATGTGGGTGCATGCGACTAAGCCGTGTGGTTTTTAAACTTCTTAGGTTGAATAACCTGAAGCAGTTCTACACTACAGTGATCCCTTTGGACACCATATATATACCGTGAAAGAAAGGAGAGTCCAGTGGGAAGCCAGAAACTCTAAAAAATGTTTGAAAACTGCATGAAGTCACAAAAGCACCTTTTCTAGTGTTTGAAAACAGAAACCGCATCTCACAAAGACACGCATCACTTTGAAACGCTCCTGTTAGTCAGAGCAAAGCCATGTTTTAAGACGTGTAAACATGTTTCTTTGGGGAATTCACTCTCTGTCTGTCACCTTGCGTCTCTTCTTGTCAGTCTCTTTGTAAAGATGAAGGCGGAGGTTGCGTACAGCCGGCAGGTTGTTGAACTCGAAGTGCTCGCCCCAGAACACGGTGTCCGTGCGGGGCTTGCTGGTGGTGCGCGCGTACAGCATGTCGTCCAGGCAAAGTTCGCAGTAGTAGCGTTTCTTGGCCGGGAGTTCTCGGGCCTCGATGATCCACAGCTTGAGCACATTGTCCACCCTCCGACTGTTGTCCTGCGTGGAACAGAGGTCACATTAAGCATAGTAATAACCAATCATCAATCTAAGGAACAGTCATGTGAAAAAGTTGGTGCAGACTTTTGACTAAAAAGATGGAAAAATGCCATCCAGCTGAAGCAGCAGAATCGTGTGATAACTTATTCAACAAAAAGCTTGACAAAAGACAAAGTTACATATATGTGGGCAATACTAAGCGACCCCATAAATCAGTAGCATTCATCTTCTCTACCCAGAACCTTTCAGTGATTATTTAAATTAACCTGATGGTGTTTTAAATGACATTTGGCCCTAAATGTCCTCCTTTTTCTTGAGATTTCTTTAAACTCGTCACTAAACACCATTAGCTGGTCAAAGCATCTCAATCAAACTGAAGTCTGGTCTTTGACTCGCCCGCCCTCAAAACTTGATCACTTTTTCAGCCATTCTGCGGTAAAATGACGAATTGATCTCTAGTTGCATGATCACAATTTCAGCCAAGCTTTAGCTCTACGCGCCCCAGTCTTCTAGCTCAAGCCCGGATTATTACTCGTCCAGCACCATGATGAATCTTTAAGGTGGTAAAACTGAGCAGATTTTTAAAAAGAAAACATGCACAGAATTTTTTTCCAGCGTAATGTTTGTAAAAAACCCTGAGATTAAAAGAGGCAGTCCAAACTTTTGCACATGACTGCGCACTTGAGGAAAAAGAGCCATGAAAGGATTTCTGATGGATGGAAACGGATAGCGAGGGTGAACGAAGGGCAACAGCAGGCCAGCCTGCAGGGGAACAGAGAAGAGGACAAGAAAGGGAGAGCTGGCGAGACGACAGCTGGAGTTGATATGTTTCTCTCATCTCGAACACAGAAACTGGAAACAGCATGAAAGACGCCCAAAGATGGGCAGGAAATGAAGACACGGATCTATTAAACATGAGATTCATGCAATGCACACGTGCAGACAACAGGCACGCGATGGTGGCGATGTTTCTGCTACACTTCCAAATTACATTTGACGTCCCCACAGCAGGGAGGGGGGGGGGCTGCTCAGATATGTTTGAGTCTCCTTTCTTTCTGGTTCAAATTCTCCAAAAACCAAAGCGTCTTGGAGATCCTCAGTTCTTGAGTTGGCTGTCTGGGTTCTCTTTGATAGCTGCTGCCAAACACAAGGCGTGGTTAATTTCAAACCGACGAGCATCTGGCTGCTCGGTGTGCCGGAGCCCACACGCTGCAGCAGCACCAGCAGGAGCTCCAGTGCTCCAGTCCTGATATCATCTTCCACATTTCAATCCAGCCTCAACTTTACCATCACAACACTAATGAAACACTGCGTCAGGGTGCAGAGGACACTTGGCTGTTGCAAAAATGAAAAATTCTCAAAGACAGACGGAAGGGGTCCAGAAAGTTAAAAATATTAATAATCCCTGTCTCTGTGGTGGGTCTTATCTCTGCTGGTGCATCTGTGAAGGAGTAGAAGGAGGGGTTGGGAACGAGCAGCCGCAAGGATTCCTCAGAGCCCGTGACGGAGCCAAGGACCCCTGCAGCACGAGCATCTGGTCGCAGCATCCAGCGCATGTCACGTTTCATCTCAGACCGACCTAATATCTCTCCAGAACCATTTGCTATCAAAGCTGTCTGTTCTTTTCTATTAACGGCGAGGCGGTTGTGGGAATGTTGCAGGAAGTGGGGCTGCTTTGGTGTTTCTTTTTAAAATCAATATGGCGTGCTGAGATAAGTTTGAACCAAACTGAGGATGAAATCAAACAAAGCGGATGTTTAGCTGCTGTACAGTATCTTTTTAAAGACCAACTCCAATCAAATTCTTTGATGATGGATGATATTTATAAAGAAAATTAAGCTTAAAATTGCATTTCTAAGTATCTATTTATTCAAATTGTTGTGAATGAGAAGTAGACGAAAAATGCAGTTTGAAAAAGAGCTTGTTTGTAACTTAGAAAATGTGCTAGGTGCCCTGCAAGCTCCACTCCATTCTGATGCATCCACTTGCAGACAAATAGATCCATGTACGTCTTTGTTCTGCTCACAACTCAAAGGCAAGCTTTTATTGATGTGCTGCTGCTCTGCAGAAACTATGTCTGATAAAACAATACAGGTTATTTTGATTTTGGCTAAAACGGTTACAAGGAGCTGCTTTTCCAGAAGAAAATGCAGGGTTGAATGCTGTACTGCTGAATGAAAATAAAACTTAAAGGGTAATAATTGGCAAAAAAAAAGAAAAAGAAGAAATGATCAAAGTAGACGATAGATAAAGTGAAAAACGCACAATAACAAAAAAGTTGTTTGTAAAAAATGCCAGCGCTGGGTATTGAACCAGCGAGCTTCTGAACCAAGGATTCCCCATGTATTACAATGGAGGCAAAAATCCTGGAACAACTTGAAAAGTTCAAGGATTTGAAGGACCAGAAGTCATGACTGGAAAAAGCTGAAAGAGCTGAACATTTATTAGTTGAATAGTTAAAATAGCTTAAACATTGTAGAAGGAGTTAAGCGGCAGAAATTGGAGGACGATACTAGAATAAAGAAAGAGAAACGGGAAAACAACAATTAACCCTTGTGCTATCTAAGATGACCCCACCCTTACTTTGACCAGTTATTCCTACCTTGAAAAAGGTGGATAAAGGTGGAGAGATTTCATGTAATCCATGGACACCAGTGAAGATAAAAAATCATTGAAGAAAAAAGGTTCAGCGCACTGTGTAGTGGGTCTAGATGACCCAACTCCCAATGTCATAGTGTCTAGGATAGCACAAGTGTTAAAAAACCACAGGGAACGATTTTACAAAAGATCTAAAGATGATCCAAGTGGGGCTCAGGCAGGTGGAGAATAAAAAAACAAAATCAAAACATATATACAGTAGATGTTTTTTTTAATGTAAAAATAGCTTTTCAATGCCATTTAATGGGTTTAATTATCATCTGTGAATGTTCAGAGTGTGAAGGGTCAAACATAGATGTAATTAAAGCAGGTTCAAAAAATTAAAACATTTCTTTTCCTTTGTTATGTTTAAGGGAATCAAAAATACTGCACCAGCTTTGTAACCAACAAACTGAGGGTTTAATTCTGGCCCCGGAATGACATCCGATAAATAAATAAAAAATTGAAAATCAGCTTGTTTGTTACCGTGGCAACACATGTTGCACTTTTTTTTTAGTCAAAGCCAGAATATTGGATCTATCCCGTACAGTTTTAGACCAGATTACATCTCAGAGGTGAATTTCTAATGAACTCTTGCCGCTCTGCAGAAACTATGTCCTTTAAAATGACACGTTTTTTTTAAATAATTTGGCTAAAAATACTCGTAATTAAAGGGCACCTAGAGCGAGAACGCTTTGAAAATCAATCAAAAGATGATCAGCATGGGTGTTTTTGAATGTTTTTCTAAGCTGAGGAAGTTCTGCTGCTCCTTCGGTCTCCGCTCTTGCTCCTCCGGTGTATTTTGGTGTCTTGGAGATGGTCGACCTGCTGTCTTCAAATGACTGTAATCATGTTAGATGATTCGCAGCGTTTTTTTTTGACACAGCGACTGTGATCATCCACCCTTAGTTATTACCTCGTGCAGCTTCAGTATTTGGGTGGAGCAGCTTCTACATTGCTCAACATAGACAAGACACAGAGACGATGGTGGGGTTCACACAGAGAAATGAGGCGCTGCGCTGGCGCTGGAAACAAACAACAGCAACGGGGGGACAGGGAGGAGAGAGACTGACAGAGGGATCATCCCCTCGTTTTCTTCCTCTACCGCATCCCTTTCTCTCCCCTCACCTTGTTGGGCTTGACAGCTCTCTGCAGGTTCTCGATCCATTTGTCTCTCTCTGCAGCTGAGCGACACGCAAAGCACTTGGTTCCCGATGCCGTAGTCACCTGAGGTTACAGCCAACGGTAAATCCATCAACCACAGCCATTAGTCACCATGGAGACAGCAACTGCGGCGCCAAAACAATGTCTCCTATTCATTCTCAACTCGTGATGCACTAATGAAAAGATGAGAAAACTAAGCTCACTTCAGCCCCTTCTGCACGTTTCTGCGGGCTGCATGTGTGCCGCCGTCGCTTCGTCGGCCGGCTTACCTCAAAACAGTACTCCTGCCCCAGGATGCTTGAATGCACAGGTTTGATGATGGCGTCCTCGTCCAGCGTGAGGTCCAGTGCCTCGGCGGCGCTGCTGGGGGACAGCAAGGACTCATGGGAGTGGGACTCTTTGAAGCTCTGCATCAAACGGGTCCTGGGAGAGCCGCAGTTGATTACAGATAGAGAGGAGAGAGGAAGGGCTTTACTCGAGACGCTGCAGGGGTTCTTTACATGTAAACATGGAGATGCTAATGTGAAGATTCACTCTATCTTTTCCAAATCCTACCTTTATGAGGCTAAATCTCTTCTATTGCAAAATATTTCTACATTTTCAGACATGGAGGGGACCCAAAACATTGAGTCGCAATGCCTTTTCAGGCAGTGAAATTCTTGTTAGGTGGGGTTTTTTGCAAGCACAACAACTTATGGTTCCACTGCAGGAAAAATATGACTTTTAATGCAGAATTTCACATATCATTATAATACAAAAGCATATAAACACAATAAAATCCCACAGATTACAGCAAAATGAACAGTTTAAGAAACCAAACACAAATATTACTGTTCAAATCATCAAAGGACTTGAAAAGTGTCTCCATGAGGCGTGAAGGATCCAGAAAGTGGCCTGTGATTAATGGCATGCTCCATATCACAGGATTAAGACCAGAGGCTGTGATGTGAAGCCTCAAATGAAGCCTGACAAACTTTTCTCCTCGAGATCAAGAACTCTGAGTCTATAAGTCTCCGTTTTCCTGCTTCGCATGACTTTTTACAGATTACTACTTTTATTGTTGGAAATAAAAAAAAAAACGGGGATTTTGATCTGTCCTTGCTTAATACAAAATTTTAGGCAAAAAACAAAAATAAGGTTCATTTAAAGTAACATAAAGTCAGTCAAAAATAGATAAAATAAATATATACTGTAAAAACTGAACCTTAAAAGAAAGAAAAAGACTGTTTCAGGAGTAAAAATATCTTTTGTCTTGAAAAAAAAAAGTTTTTTAGTTATAAAATAATCTTAGTTTGTGAAAAAAAAAAAGTTTTTTTTTACCCCACAGTGTAAATACCTACTCTGAAGAAAAGAGTGTTTTTGGCGTCCCCCCCCCCCCCATGATGCTCATGTTGCATTTTTCTGATGATGGAGGACATATATAAAGAAACTTATGCTCAAAATGTATTTTCTGAGTATTTCTGTATTTAAATCGTTGTGAATCAGGAAAAGATCGTATTTGTGATGTAGAAAATACGCTTCAAGCTCCCTGCTCTGCTCCATTCTGATGCATCCACTTGCAGACAAATAGATCCATGAGCTTCTTTGTTTTCCTCGTCTGAGCTGGAATCTGGATCAGAACTGTGCGGTTGGATAGATCTGATCTTGATCACTATTTTTGTTGCACCGCCAATGTTAGGCTGTGGTTGTAAGCTAGCAGGAGAGCTTGTAAACAAAGAGCTCTCAGTAAAAGGGAGGGAAAGAGGGATGAGGTTACTCAGCGCCAACAGCCCTACCCACAACTCAGTGGTGAAACTACAACTTTTTTTCAACATTTATTTTCAAATTGTGTCTCATAAGTCATTAAAATTGTTGAAGTCCAGGTAGATGAAACCTTTAGCCGACCACAAATCAAAAAGCTTACAGTTGTTAAAGCACATTAGCATTACATTGAAATAACAGAGTCTCAAATACAGCGCCCCCTGCAGCAACTATGTTGCATTAACTTAGTTTTAAAATAAAAACACATTTAGACTCCTCCCTCTTTTCTCACTGCTACTGGTATTTTAGCAAATTATTTTCCATAAATAAAATATAAGATCGGTTCTTACCATCTAACCGTTTTAAACTATTTCTGAATGTAAATCCTGATTAAGATTAGCTAATAGCATCCCTCATCCCATGGATGTTCCCCCCCCCCCCCCAACACTCCCACGTACACATGCATGCAGTAAAACTGCTGACGGTGACACGACCACAATGACAGACACGGGATGACACGACGAGTCTAACCAGAGGGCGAGGAGCGCTGGTCAGCAGAAAAGAAAAGCTCTACAGAAATGAGGAAAAGCTGTGAAAATGAAGAGAAGGTCCTGAGCTGTGCGTCCACTGCTCTCCTTTACGTTCAGTCATCGCACAGCGGCGCCTCTAAGCAGGAAAGTGAGGAGAGACCAACTCCAAGAGTGAGGGAGAGATAAAAATAGACCCAAAGGAATGAGTCAGATTGAAGGGAATACAGAGGAGAAAGAGAGAGAGGAGGGGGGGGGGGGTTATGAGAGAAGGAAGACTGAGAGGAACGTGGGGGGGGTCTGTGGGAAAGAAGACCTCTCTGAGGAACTAGTGTTCATTATGCAAACAGTGGAGCTCCTGGAGAAGGAGAAGGAGGGAGATTATGGATTAAAGGAGGGAAAGCAGAGCCGGAGACATTCGGTGAGGGTCAGGGAGCATGAGAGGATTGAGGAACCAGCAGGAGGGCTGGAGGTAAAAAAAAAACAAACAGGTCTGCAGCTGATCTCAGTGGAGACGTGAAGAAAGAATAAAAGGCTTGCTCGCAGCCTGCAAATGACTCCAAACTTGACGTGACAGACAAGCCGAGAACAAGTCTCTGCAGCGCCAACGCGCTTGAAAGGAGGTTAGAGGAACAGAGGAGCATGTTCTTTATCACAGCAAATTAAAAACAAGCAGCTCTGAACAATGACACCTCACCCTCCACTGTGAATTTCCGCAGCTCTTTCTCTCACTGTTCTGTTTATTTTGCTTCCATGTGACAAATGGAGACAACGATGAATTCTAAAACAATGCAAATATTTTCTTTTTAATGCTTTTGACCCATTTTCATCCAAACTTTAGCTAAAATTGTCTTTTGGGAAACAGTTACTGCCCTGCAGCCCATATCATTACTACACCACTTCCGTGCTGTTAACTGAAAGCAGGTTTTTGGATTTGCTCCGATACTAAAGCGATGACGGTTGCTCATCTCTGCTCCGATCTTGTTGTGAAAACAACAAAGTCAAGTCTTCTATTACTCCTTAAAATGGTGTCTTTAATAAAGACCCACCTGCAAAAAAGCTACTTGACTTCAGCATAAATCAAATATATTGTGTTAATTTCAATTACATAATGAAGATGCTGAATAAGGCTTGGACACTATAAAGTGTGAACCATCCTTTCCTGCAAATAAAAATTCTTATTATTTATCAACATGTTTACATTTTTTGCCTAAAAAGCAGCGAATTTCTTAATTTTTGTGAAAGAGTTAAAGATTGTTTTTTTCTAGTTTGGTTCAAATTATCATTTTTTAAACAGTAGAGAAAATATATATATTTCTTATTTTCTTGTATAAATATCATTTAATTTAAAATTGCAATAATTTTAACTGTTTTGAAGCCTGTTTACCACTGAAGGTATCAAAAGAACATTTTTACCATTGAATCATTTTTTTCAGTTTTGAATACATGAACATTTCAAAAATATTAATTCAAGCTAGTTAAATATATTTAAGTTGCTTGAATTAATGCACTAGACAGTTTTGATTTCAATGCCATATATTAAAAACAAATTTCAAGATATTAAAGTGGAAGAAAAAAAGACTTTAACTCGTGAAAAATACTGTCAAATTTTCCAGATGATCCAAAGTGCTACTTATCACTTTGACTGTTGATGAACCATGATTTTTCTTTTGTAAAAATACTACTTTCTAAATTATAATCCACAATTTCTTTATATAAAATAATTTAATACTAAATTTGCTTTGAATTTTAGGCCTCAAATGTTTCTGTTTGATCAAAGTTCATGTCCTTTCTTTTGAGTATTTTCCTGTCAGTGTTTTCTTTGACCTTCTTTTTAAAGTGTGGATGCCATGCTTTGAACAACTTTGTCAAATAAAAAAGCCCTTTAAAAGCTGGTTCTATTGATACCAATAGTTCGCGTCGAAAAAAATCCGAAGCATATGAATAATAGACATCTTTCGAAGGAATCAGAGATTTGGATCTGCCGCTAGAGCGCAGGCTGGAAGTGAACCCGATATGACCTGTGACGTCATGAAAGGCGTTGCCTTTCGCAGTTCTGCTTCGGACAGCATGTAAACAAAACAGGTAGTCTTCGTTTCTCTCGTGTTTAAATCTGTTAATCGTCAACATGCCAAGTCGTTGTGTGGCAGCTGGATGTAGCAATACATCTAGTGAAAGTGTATCTGTGTATAAATTCCCAAAACAAGAAACGCTGCCGAAAAGGGGAAAGTTCAAGAAGGTGGACGGCGAAGGATTTTTCCCTCCAGATCTGCAGGAGAGAAGTCTGCGTTTTCGAAGGGACAAAAACCGGGACACAAACGAAGAATTTTGAACGGAGAGTTGGGAGGAGGATCTTGGCTTCTGAGTCGAGGAAAGGCGGCTGAGCTGGAAGCGAGCGAGCCGTTTTCTGGGTCGGAGAGGACGGCGCTGGAGTCGGGAGCGGAGGCTGCTAAGCTAGGCTAGTGTGCATCACGATGGATCACATTGAGGCGAAGTAGTCGTGTTTTCTGTTGTCCTTGGATCCAACTGGAGTATTTCAACGCACTCAATGTTTTGCAAGAGAAGCAACAGGCCTGCAACGTTTTTTTTCTTTTGCTTTTGAGGTGCCGGTACCGTGAGTAAACTGAACTGTGTGTGTGAGCGCGCGCGCGCACGAGAAAAGGTTTCAAACTGGTTCAAACAGGTAAAACTGTTAATGTTCCACAGTTGTTAATGGTATACAGTGACTTTGTTAACTAAAGAGTAGTAATATCTGGGAAACTTTTATTTTGTGACATTTATTTTGTAAATTGGGTTGAAAACCAGTGTTTACCTTTGTTTAGATTAGGCCAAAGGGGGACATTTTGAGTATATTTTAGGGTAAGTGGAGTCATTTAATTTTATACATTTTTTAGACTTACTGGAGTCTAGCCGAATCTTCATGCTGGCTATCGTCATCGGCATCACTAGACCTACTACTTTCTGCTATATCCTCCTCACTTTCGCAAAAGGGTTCGAATCGATACGGTTGCAAAAGTGACTCATCATCATGATAATCTCCGCAACTTTCCTCTTCATCTTTCTGTTCATCTGATGATAAATCGCTAATAGAGACGGTAGCATCACTCTGTGCTTCGCTATCGGTGCTAGCCATGTTGTCTTCCTTGTCTTCCTTTCGTTACGTCACAAACAGGGCGGCGCGAATTCGGCGGAATGCGTGAAGCCGGCGGCCGTCCTCGTTGTTTATATCGCGTTTTTCGCTATTTATTCTTTTTCGAAAAATATTAAAAACAATCGCAACATGAAATAGAGACTATTTACTATATTTTGGCTTATTAAAATAGGCCATGTCACCCACACTTTAAGTTTTTGTTCACAATTTCCTTGCTTTTGCCCAAACTTTACTGTTTGTGTTGCATGTTCAGTTAACATTACAGTCTGCCATAATGTAATCCCTGCTGGTAACAGGTAAACTCTGCAAGAATGAATGCAAAGGTTAACTAGTTTTGTTGGTATTTGGCCCAGATGTGTAAAAAAGATTCTTCTCTTGGGGAACTAACCTCTGTTTTTTATTTTTTATTTTTTTTATAAGTCTCTTCAAACTGAAAGAGAAGAACAGACGTCTCCAACTTCCCCAATGAATAAATCATGTGGAAACTTGTGTTGGCAGACACACGTCTCTGCGGTTTTACAGGTGTAGCGCTCTCTGGAGAACGCTGTTGTCCCGATTTCATGTCTTACAGATGAGCGTCCCCTGAAAAACGTCCAGGCTGTTAACTGTCCATCGGGAAAACGGATAAACAGACAGACAAAGTTGGACCGATGGACGCTCTTAGTGATTATTGCGCTTTGAAATGTGAAAACGCGTTTAGGTTTAACTTGTTGATGAGCAAATGTCCATCTGAGCCTCAGAACCTATCAAAGACCAAACACTTAGGTGAAGAATGAAGTGAAGAAAGGGCTAATGAAGGAAAAAATGGCAGCAGACAAACTAAGATTGTTGTTGTTTTTTTTTCTTCTGGACTTCCTGCGAGAGTCTGAGTGCTGCTGCAGCGACTCTCTGGAGGACACAGAGGAGGTGTTATTAAGCAAATCTCCCACTGACTCATTGTGGCCTGTGCAGCTGCAGGTTTCCATGGTGATAAGGGGAATGTTATTTGATCGCCCTGGCTGAGAGGCTGCCGTGATGCTCGCTGTTTAAGTGACACTGCAGAGCAAAGGCAGAACAAAAGAACATACATTTAAGACAAAGATGAAAAGGATGAAAAGGGAAGAAAGTGTCAAAGTATGTTTGTCTATGTATATGATGGATAAAATTTGCATTTGAAGTGCAGTTTGGAGCTGACTGAAGAACATGCTTTAGTGAAAATACAAGGAAAACTAGATATTTAGATTGATGATGATTCATTGTTAACTATACTTTCACATGCCGTTTGTTTTTGTCTCTCAAGAGAAATGATGTGAAGTCAGTCAATATCTAACTTTTGTGATGAGAGGTTTTCTCTTAGAGAGCCAAGTAATCGAAACAGAACATTATTTACATACTTTTATTTTGGTAAATAACAACCGGAAATGAAAGATCAGTTTTTTGTTTTTCATTGGCTTCTGTGGCACAAAAACAACAAAAAAAAACCACAGAATATCACCAAATAATGTTGTCTCATTTCTAATTTAAATACATTTTTATACTTTAAAAAAGATTGATAACCTTTTCTGTTATATTTAACGTCTTGTTTTAAGATGACAAATCTTGGATATCTTGTTGAGACATTTATTTTGAAAGCATCTTTTTTAAGTAATATCTCTAATGAAGCTAGTTTTTTTGACTCAAAATGTATTTTTAACTTTGACAACTTTATCCTAAAATGTGTTATTCTAGTTTTAGTTCATTTGGTCTAGTAATTAGGATAGTTGTTCTGTTGTAGCGCATAAAATAGGATATTTTGGGGGAAAAGTATGAGCATGTTTGTAAATGTAGCTACTTTAATAAATGTTTTAACAATGCACGCTAATTTCAAGACATAATATGTATAATCATTGAAGCCATACATCTAAAGATAAGTGTTTATTAGTGATATCAAGTTTTTTTTTTAGAAAATCTTACCAAGAAAATTGTTTAACTTATAAAAATGTAAAAACAATACAATAATTTTTCATTTATTTTGAGAAGGACAGTTTTTCCAGTGTAGACCTACTCAAAATCCGCTCTGTAGCCTGATGCTGCAGCAGTCGCATGCAGTGGGGACGTTTCTTGATGCTTTTATAGCGCAGCTGATTTGCACAATGGCCTTAAAAACAAAATTCTTCATCCAATCAGTGGCTGGAGATCGTCCTGCTTCTGTCCTTATTCGGGTTATTGAAAGATTACCGTCACTGCCTACATTTTAAAGCTGTGTTTACACACAAACAGTACTTCAGCAGGGGTTTTGTTGTTTGCCCTTACTTTGTTGAGCTACTCTGCTGCACTCAAAAACTTTAGGTCCTCCGAAGTGGTCTATGTTTAATTTCTAATCAAATTACCCCCCATTTTTGGGGATTTTGGAACTTTACAACTACAAAAGTGGAGACACCCTATGATTCATCAGACCATAGGCTGATGAATCACAGCTGTACATCGCTGGACCCGAGTCAAATTAACAGAGTAAGACTAATAAAGAGTGATGTAAATCAGACACTTCCAAACTCTGGTTTAAAGGCTAAAAGTGTCCTTCAGCCCCTTTCAAAGAAAAGATGGTTAATGTTAAGCTACGGCCACAGCAGGCGTGTGACGCACGCAAGCTCCTGAGCAAGCTTTTAGCCCATGGTGTTCACACTGGACAAGCAGGGATGGGACTCTTCCATTTTTCTTCTATTTACTAGTGCTTGTCCGCCACCTACAGTTGGAAAAGCCTTGGTGTGAAATATTAAAGTGGTGCAAATCTTGTCAATCTTTTTCTTTCGCAGATCTGTTCCAGTATATGAAAGACTTAGTTTCATAGAATTCCGGACGGAAACAAACCGGAATGAAACAAACCGGCATTGAATTAAAAGGGAGGCAATCCAAGGGCCACTACCAAATCTGAGTCCCGGATTGGTCAAAGTTCCACCTGGTTTAATGTTTCAATGGCCACAAGTTTTGTATGTAGAGCCCAAAAACGGTCTTGAAAATGTGCATTGCGACTTGTGAACACAAGAATTTTGACCGCGGAAGCGCATGCTTGCGCTGGTTTACTTTGCATTGAACGTGGCCACCTGAACGCTCACTATACCGAGGGGGGTGTAATCGTAGCTTTGGAGTTTTAAGCCAACCGAGTTCCCATCTGAGGCTGCAGGAAACACAAAATCAACACCCAGTCATGTTTAGCTACTGCTCCGTATATCATTAATTATTAATGCAAAAAAAGCTAAAAAAGTTACATTTATCCGAGTAACAGCTGAATAATGATGCTCAATGCTAAAGGGTCTGATAGTCAAAAGTCAGACAGCAGCATTTATGTTTGCTGAAAACACACCAGTCCACTAAAGTGAAGCAAAGCTTCTGGAGTATGTAAAGAGAATGAATCCCAGGTGGCGCTCAAGTGGCAGGAAGTTGGTTTTGCATCAGTTTCAGAAGAATGAGGTGAGTTCTGACTTGTGTGTCTTCCACCTGATCATCCTGTTTCAGCTTCAAAATGCAGATCTGAACCTCACAAGCAGGATGGGATCAAACCTAACCGGTAATCAAACCCACTCAGACGTCCATCACGAGGAAACAAATCAGCGTCTGACACTCACTGACCTGTCTTGGTCGGCACTGCGGAAGCGGGGGAGGATCATCTGGCGGAAACTGCTTGTTCGGTCCAGTTTGGGCTGACTCTTGGCCCTCTTGATTGAGCCCTTCAACCTTCTACTGAGAAAACTCTGCAGCATGGAGGAGGAGGGCGACCAGCGAGTCAAACAGATGAAGAAGGGGAGGATGAGGAGGTTCAGATTGGAGTGATTATTGAAGGATGGGGATGGATCGAAGAGTGAGCCGAGCCCGGTTTGAAATGATCATGAGGAAATCAAAAAACACGTGTTGTTTGTCGGAGATGCAGTCAAAAAAAAAAAAAAGAAAGGAAATCAAACAAAGAAAATGAAAGACGTGATGGAGAGAGCAAACGGGAAATTTATTAACAGGCAGTAAACAACAACAAACATGTTCACATGCTGCAGCTGCAGTGCTCCACAGTTTCCTGAGGTGGGCAGTGATGTGCCACGCAGGCCACACTGGATGCATTTTGTCCCACATCAGCCTCCTTACAGGAGGATTGCATAACATCAGAAACATTGCAACAGAGATTTAATCATTGATAACAAGAATACGGAGCAATCTCATCACTCAAAGGCAGACAATAGGAACAAATATTTGACTTTTTATTCTTTTTTTTAAGGAGATTGGATCTCTTTTGAATTAAGAAAATCCTTCTGCAGAAATTCCTCTTTATGACGATGCTCTGTAGAGGTGAGGAAAACTGCAGCTCTTGAAAAAGGAGTTCAAGAGCTATTACTTCTATAGAAACTTGTGTAAAAAGGTAAAAGTTTGACTATAACATTCTCATCCGTCTCACATTATCCCCATATTAAAAACAATTTTGAATCGAATGTTAATTTCCTGACAAATAATGAGGTGAAAGTCTTGGCGAAGCGCTTTGGTTTGTGGAAGTGTGCATTAAAAACTCCTTTTGCATGGCTCCAGTTCAGGTTTCCTCCCATGTTAAGACTCAGTGGTTTCATTTCTGTAGCGATTGCACAACAGCATTATTCAGTGGGACTGGGGGGAGGGGGCGGGGCCTTGTCACCTCGCGTAAGTCAAATGTCTTTGAGGCCTGAAGGATATAATTAAAAGCTTGTCTCCATGCGCTGGTTCTCAGCTTCCAGCTTTTAAGGACCAGCTTTAAGAATCCAACAGTTGAAGTGTTTTAACTAAAGACGGGGGTGAACCCGGATCCGCCATAACAGGAGGGTAATGGGGGTCGTAGGCTGCGTTTGGCGGCACACTCCATCAGCTGTTCAGCCGTGACTCAGGTTCATGTCAGGCTCCTGCTGTCTGTCTGACCTAAAATAAAACGGAGGCTCTAAGTGATCAGATGTGTGGTTAAAAGCTAAACTCTGGGTTTTTAATCACTCCAATTATTCAGTCACACATCCTGACACACATTTAAGACAGTGTGATCCAAAATAGACAACAAAGTAGTGTTTTTTTTTTAAAGTAAGATGACACTACAAACTGTAAAATCAAGGGGGTTGAACCACGTTTTGAAAAATGTTTAAATCTTTTCTTAATCCGTCAGCATCAGAACTGTTGCTGGCAAAATTCTAAATGACACACACTCTTTGAACTACCATGATGCAACTGACGTAATTCTAACGGATTCTGATGTCGAGAAAAGTGGCATCGACTTTGCGTAAACGTAGCATAACGGTGCAAAGCCACTATCTCATCGTCATAATCAGCTGGAACTGCGTTGATTGCGTGAACAGTCAAAGAGTCACATCAATTCAAAAAATTTACTGTAACATTGGTGTGCAGCTGGAATTTGAACAAACTCTAAAAAAGGGAATCCAAGTGTATTGGACTTTGCAAGAGTAGTGGTGTGAACCAGTGTGGACCGGTTCATGATTTGGTTTGCGGGATGTTCACTACTAGCTTTGTTAATAGGTTGGTGAGACACTAAACTGTAGAAGAACAGATGAAAAACTGACACTTGAGGTGCAGCACACGAGGACACCTTTTGACCTGATGACAAGTTCCACGTTATTGTAATTCTGAAGTACAAACACAGCCCAGTGGAATTCCTTATTGGCCAGTTAACAGCCCTACATGTTGGAGTTATTGTAGAAAACGGTTGGAAATTGGTTCCATAGACACCCACAAATCAACCTGGGAAGAAAATCTTTTCTTCACCTCAGAATCGACTAGAATTACGTTAATTGTGTATATAGTTGAAAATGTCAACTCTGGATCTAAACTTCCAGTGTTAAAGGGTTTACAAATGCTGGGGTAAAGAACATCGTTGGCAGTGAAAATTGGAAAAAAAAATATATTGATTCCATTTTTAATCTTCTGCCAGCAATTGTAGTTGAATAAGACAGTGTTTTTCAACCAGTGTGGAGGTGGTCAGGTGTGCCGTGAGAAATGACCCATTTTCACTGATCTAAAAACATTTTCCATCTCCAGGATATCAGCTCTGTGTTCATCCAAACAGGCCCTGATTAAAACACTGAGTAGTTAGGAATATGAAAGATCACAAAATACTTTTTTTCTTTGTGTTTATTTGATTAAACTAAAGACATTTTGATAAGAATGACGGTACCGCGATTTAGCCATAGCTTCAAACGTTTTAGGAAAAGTCCCGCCCCTTTAACTGTCTCCACCACTTATTTATTATATTATTCTTGAAGGATTAATCACATGTCATCAGTCTGACCAATCAGAAGTGGTTAAAGTCTTTACTTCCTTGTTCTGATTCTGCTCATAATGTCTCTCAGTTCCAACAAAAATACCAGCTAAAGCTCGTCTTTAGCAGTGTAGCTTTCCACAGAATCCGGTATCAGACCGTGGAAAAAGTGAACAAAACAATGAAACTCAGAGACGCTACTGTGTCTGCCATCTGCAGCTGTTTGCATTACATCTCCCATGATGCATTGGGTTAAAGTGACAGCATCTCAGCGCACAATGAGTCTTACTTTGACGTCTTGAAACCACAACGAACACACATCAAACAGTTTTTAAATCTTCTAACTTAACTTTTATTACATCTTTTAGAAAAAACATGTGCAGCTTTCAGCTTTTTCTGCTACAATTATCACAAAAATGCATGTGAGATTGTACAGGGGCTGTAGATCAATACAGACTATGAGTTTCTCCTTTTTTTGGGGGGGATGCTGTTGTGCATCGGGATTTTTGACAAGGTTAAAGTGTGCCATGGCTCAAAAAAGGTTGAAAAACACTGGAATAAGAGAAACCAACAGTGTTTTGTTTCCAGGTTTTGCAGGACACGCCCTTTGCTAAAGGACACGCCCACTGGAACCTTCAGCAGAAGATCTCATTTTACAGAAAAGCCTCCTCTTCAGTGTGGATTCATTTGTACTCATTTTGCATGTCTTTCATGTCTTTGGTCATTTTTGGACTCATCTTTGATGAATTTTGTTGTGAGGGGAAGCTGCTTCGTCCAGCATTGTGTCTTCACCCACAGCAAACCTTCAGTGTAAATCTGAGCAGACTAAAGCAACCTGAGGTTTCATGTTTTTATCTTCCGGATGGCGTTTTGAAAGCACATCTTTACCCTCCAGCAGTGAGCGGACGCTAAACAGTCTCCTGTAAAAGGAATGAAGCACGTTCTGTTGTGTTGAGAGTGAATTAAACACCTGAAGGAACGATGAAAGAGCGATGAGACCAGCGGTGCAAACTTAATGAGACACAAATCGATCCTTTAAGCTCCTTGTGCGCGTTTGTTAACTTGTGATGAGTTTCTGCTGCTGTGGATAAAACCATAAACAGATTATTTCTGTGCACTCTCTCAATTATTGAGGCTTTAAATAATCTGAACAGAGACAGCAGATCTGAATTCTGCCAGTCAGGGATCCTAACATTCATTTGTTGTGTTTTAAGCTATTTAAACAAATCAGATTTATGGTTTATAAAGGCTGCAAGATGGCTCCCCGCTGGTTTGTTTTTTTATTTTCAGACCTGATATTAACTTTTCTGACTGACTCTGCATGAAATGGATTTGTTTATTTTTCCTGTCTTTACATACTAAAAACCTTAAAAAACGTAAGAAAATGCACATGAAAACTGAATGTGTCGCTATAAACTGCCTTTGTGTCTCTGATTCCTGATTCACGTGTCCAGTCTTCTGCTTATACGTTTTTGCCTTATTTTCACGACATTCTGTTATGTTTCACTAAATGAAAAGGGTGGGTCATTTGCACCATTCCTGGCATTTTCCACAACAGGCGATGATCTTTTCCAGTTTTCGTGATGCTGAGGATGGAAAACTCAATTATGGTAAAATGTGAACTTGGCTTTAAACTTTCCCACTGATAACTAAATGTAAACACCGTAGGGAAGCAAAGCACACACCGGCTGCACCGCAAAAAGTGCCGCCAGTTTATGCTTGAAATGAGGAGCGATAGAAACAAATTCACAGATGAACTGAACAAATGTTTCAACAAATTAAATGTTTTGATAAACAAAGTTGTAGACATTTTGAAGTAACATCCAATAGTTATTAATTCGGTGGATCAATGAACTTTTTTTTTTTTTGCCTGCAACACGAAGCAGAAACGATTAGCCTGTCTGCTCCTCCTGTCTGTGGGAGGGGCCGAGTTACTGGCTGCATTGAAAACAAGCTTCACACTGCAGTTTTTTCTAGTTGCTATCAGTTAGGAATGGGGGAAAGATTATGCACAACTTCTTTAGGGTCATTTTAGATAAATACATCCTCGTTTGCGCATGTGTACACTATGTCAAGGTTTGGAGCAGGCCTTTAGAAATGAAAAATAAAAAAAAGTTTCTAAATTATTGTTTGCCAATCATCGTCTTGACCGTGAAGTACGTCACTTGATTGTTCCCACTAAACTTGGCAACCACAAAGAATACAATGGTCCAATTCAACAACTGTTAAAGGACAAAATGACAGAGGAACTTTTATTTTCATGTTTTAATCTCACATATTCATCAAGATGTATCAATTTAATTCAGAATAAATTTCCGATTCACTTGAAAATCTGTTTTTCATTGTAAATCTATGTATTTAAAAACATAAATATGAAAATTCAGTTATGATTTTATAAAAGTGTTGGCATCGCTGGTTACTAGCATGTTCTTAGACAAAAATTAGGAAACTTAATAGAGTTTAAAAAAAAGGAGCATTTTAGATTTTTCTCTATTTTCTGATGTTCTAAACTCACACCCCCTTTAGCTGCTGTGATGCTGCAGAGCGGCGCAGGCGGGAAACCTGCTCGCCGTGAACAGAACCTCTGCTTACACCTGGTCACATACCTCAACCGGGGGCAGTGGCGAAATGTACGATCCTCCCGTTATCGAACCGGCAGCCCTCCAGTCCCCGCCCCAGTACAGGTAGGGGGGGGAGGAGGCGGCAGGCGAGTGAGGCAGAGTGAAGGACAGGGAGGGGGAGAGAGGCAGAGAGCGGGGCAACGAGGGCGTGCTGAGCCCTCTTTTGGAGCTCTTTTGCTGCTGGGGGCAAAAGTCGCGGGAGGGGGAGACGGTCAGGGAATGAGGGAAAGGGTGAGGTGGGGTGCCGCTGGCCCGTCTGCCACAGGTGTGTGGTGGACCCAGGGCAGTAGGAGGTGCAAGGGACAGCGACAGGGATGGAGGAAGCGAGCAAGGCCGGGAGCAGGGGGGGTTACTCACGGATTGTCGGAAGGGCTGGAGGGGGGCAGTGGGAGGGACCTCCATGCTGGGCTGCTTCCCAGTGGCTATGCTCTTCCGCCGAGTGCGATGATCTGCAGGAGGAGGGCAAATGTCAGGGAGGACAACAGCAACGGTCACAACAGCAAAGCAACATCCAGAGAAAAAAAACCAAACGGATGCAGAAGAGCTGCTGTTCATGGACGGGGGGGGGTGAAGGTGACCCCACTTCCACCCAGCAGGTTCAGCGCTAATTAGGAGTCTAAAGTAGCAGCAGTTCTTTGGCTTTCCACCATTGGCTGTGCATGAGAACTGGACTAACTAACACCCCCCATGGTGTTCCAAACAGGAAGTACCCGCTGGCTCCAAGAAGCCAAAATTCTATAAAAAAATAAACAGCTGGTACTCAGTCATTCTATCTGTCAGAATAACCATTCTTGTCCTGATACTCTTTTGTTCTTGATAATTCATAAAAAAAATTTCATGATGTATTTTCTCAATAATGGTTGGTGGTGCCTTCTGGCCCCCACATCCAGCGTTGGTGCAGCCTGTTTTAAAGTGGAAGGAGTGTGGACTTCCAACAAGCTCACTTCTGATTGGCGGGAGTGGTTGCCATAGAAACACTGACTAATATCAGCTCAGACCAATCACTGCCTTCCAGTATGGCGGCGTCCGTATCGTGGATAAGAATGGATGTCAGCCATTTTCTGTGGGTGGCGTCACACACTTGGTCCAGTTCTCATGGTTTCCACTGCCTTCTGGCTCTGGGGGCCCCCCTTCCGCCCCAATATAAGATGTTCTAGCCCCACCACTGCCTCAGAAAATGGGTTCTTTGGCAGCTCCAGAGTGGAACCAGTTAGGCACAAACACCAAAACCAGCAGCATTTCATTTTTATTAGAAAGGGGAGACTTAAATAAATCTCCGGTGCTGCTGCCTCCACCTATGCTGCTCCCAAACACACCGGACAGAGTCGGTGTTGGACTCCTGACAGAGATGTTCTGTCTGCACATCAGGTGGAGGTTGTGTGGGTGGAGAGAGATGAACGTTAAACAAACAGCATTTACTGACAGCAGTCAGGAGGTTTGGTACGCTAAACCTGGCTTCCTGTCCTTCGCCTGATAGAGAATGTAAAGCCCATTCGCTTTCAAAATGACAGTGAATGCTTAAAAGATATTAAGATATTATCACCAAACAGGACATCCTCCGACATCCGTTTCATCCAAATCTTGAAGAAAAACGTCAATACAAGAAACTATAGGTCTGTCTTTCTCCGGAAAATTCCTGCACTGTGAAAGTGACCTTATTAGCAGCACAGTCAGAGTTGAATGAAGTTCATTCATGCTTCCCACAGTACAGTTCAGATGTCACAGCTGGTCAATCGATACATGTGCAGAGAAAAAAAAAAAAGAAAACTCTGACTTCTACAGAAGAAGATGTGATGGAGCCGAGATAAACACGGTCCTTTCTAGTTTAGACTTGCAAATCCCAGATACCATCAAGATACACTCCTCGTGAGGAATCAAAGGTTTAGGAGCCACAGTGTGTCCAGACTGCAGATTTGACATGACAGGAACATCTTGTGCTTTTGAAGAAGGAGGACAGGTACTGTTTAGATTGATGCCATTGACCATTTGTTCAGTGTCTCCACCAAGAGTTGGAATGTAGCACTGCATGTGGGTAGTTCATAGGCCTACTTTTTCTGCCTAAAATGTAACGACAACATCCTAGTAATTTTACTAATCCACGCAAGCTATTGCTTATTAATAGCATCAACAAAGCAGGTTTAGAAGAAACATGTGTTTCAATGTAGAAAAGCATTGATTAGGCTTTTGTCTTTTTACTGTCCTTACAGGTAGAGATAGATGCATGCAAAAAAGGGGACAAACCTCCATGTGGGGACACAGGTGGCTCGCAGGTAATATCAAGGTTGTAGACGACTCAATCAGCCCAAAGGACAAAAATGCTCATGCACATTTTCTTTTTTACGGGCTCCAGTGCATGCAGTATTTGTGCACGGTCGGTAAGAGCCAGTCCTTACATCTTATTAACGACTAGAGTGTGGCGTTAAGACACCATACAATAGCATCACTCGTATGTCATTAGTGTGTGCAATTTGTGTTACCCTTACAAATACTTCACGCACAGCAAATGGTACGTTCGGTTTTCCTGAAGTACCTTAAAGGTCCCATATCATGCCATTCTAAAAGCTTTCAGAGTAAATTATAAACATGTATCTTACCTTTGGCACACTGAAGAACGATTTTTTAATGAAATATGAGTTATTTTCCTGAGCTCTTCTCCTACCCAGAAGTCAGATGACTCAATCTCTGAGGCTCCGCCTTTCTCTCCTTGTGGGTGCCGCCCATTTCATGACGTCAACCTAGAGCCGGCCTTCTGCACCGTATCTGCGTTTTCACCGCGAAAACGAACAGTACTTGAACTTTTGCAAAGATGGATGTGCATATAACGTGAAAGAGTGTAGCCGAGTCCCGCATGTGACTAAGGCTTTATACGCCCTTGTTCCTAATCATCGCCATCTGAGTCAGTCCCTAGATTATGCTTTTTTTCCCTTAAGTTTTTTAATGAATATTCAGAATTGCAGAGATCATACTTAACATCCCCGCTTTTTGGATGAACGTGAGAATTCACTTTAGAGGTAAATGACTTCTAAGGCCAGTGCAGGTACAAAAGGTAAAAACCCCGTCAATCTTAGCTTTTTTGAGTAATTTTCCAGCCAATTAGAGCTCTCACTTTTCTGTAGTGCAGGTAACTTCTAACAAATCCAGCAAAGTGCCTCAACTGAAAGGAAATACAAACATGCACCTAATAGATGCAATTTCTGTCACTTTACTTTGCTGAGGAGAGAGCCTCCCACTGACGAAAGGCTCCGCTTTAAGTGAGCACAGACCAGCACCAA
Organism: Oryzias sinensis; assembly: GCA_037389245.1. NCBI lineage: Eukaryota > Metazoa > Chordata > Actinopteri > Beloniformes > Adrianichthyidae > Oryzias > Oryzias sinensis. Next base: position 5,275,408 of record CM074491.1, read on the forward strand.
CCAGGAGTTAAATGGACAAGTAACATCAAGATGAACATCCATTATGATTCAAGAACTGCTCATCTAAAAGCTGAGATTTTAATGCTGTAAAGATGATCTGTTCCAGCAAAAGAGGGGCAAATTATTCAGTCATCATTGTGGTCCTGCAGTGTCAGTCTGTTTGCGATGGAAAAACTGACTCCTTCAAATCCATCATTTTGGCTTTGAGACTTTGTAAATTATAAATTAAAATTTCCTAACAATTACGGAAATTCTTTGTTGGGATTAAAGTCTTTTTTTTAAGGACAAAATGCATTTTACTAACAAGTGGGGTGCGACTCAGTGCACTTTCCTGCACAGCAATCCACAGAGGGCTACTCGCACTGGAAAGCGGCTGTAATCTTCTGCTGGGAGAATGTGTAGGCAGGAGGTTGCTGATGCTATCTGAGCGCCCTGCAGACATTTCAGCTCGCACCTTTGTGTCCTTTTAGATGTCAAACAATCTGAGGATACTCATCTGCTGCTCTCGAGTGCTGTTACTTACTTAAACCAAGTGATTATGGACATTGTTCTGCAACATCAGCTGCATGGGTCCATATCCTCCTGACTATCAGAGAAAGGAAATTGTCCAGTCGAAATCTCTTTAAATCCACAAAAAAACTGCAATTCCCACCGATTCACATTTGGTATCATTGGAAAGCCCCAAATGTCCTCTATAGATACCAAATGGAGTAAATTCAGCAGTACATAGTGGCTGGGAGATATTCAGCTTTAACAATGTCCTATACAGAGAACACATTTGCATTGCTACAACAACTATTTGTCTGATGTTTGCCTCTTTGATGTGTACAGTTGGACATCTTGTAAATGATGAGGGTTTGTTGAGATAACAAAAACTATGGATTCGGTGAAAATCGACCATCATCATCATCAGCTTTTTTTTTTTTTTATGATCACAGGATCCAGTTCTGAAAAGACCAGCTGCCTTGTAGAACAAAACCCTGTCAAAGACAAGTTTCCACTTAAAGCAAACCAACGCAAACCAAAGCCAACAGTCCAAGACTCAACGTCACAGAAATTCACATCCTTGTGAACAATGTGATGAATGTTTTCTGCCACCAGATGTTGTTGCTTAAACTTAATGCACGATTTCCAGAATATAAACATATTTTTTTTTCAATTTTTATACATTTTTGCAAGTGGGCCAAACCGCTATGGGCGCTTTTTCCCTAATAATTTAAAGTAATATACAATCCCCAATTGACAATTGAAAATGAAAGTCAGGCCTGCAATTTTAAAATGCATTTTTGAGTTTAGAATTCCATATAAAAAAATTACACTTCAATCTGATCCTTTTAAAAAAACAAAAACACTTCTTGGCTTCTGCAGCAGAAGTGTTTGGAGCAGAAAGGGCGAAAGTTCCTCCATCCTCTGCGTTTGGACCTACACTCCCCCCTCAAAACTTCAAAAAGGAATTGGAGGTGGGACCAACTCTGATTAGTCTGACAGAGTGCAGATTCAGTAGCTGCCTTTGCATTGACTATGAAGATGCCCAAATTGGAAATGAAATAATAAATTTGCCTAATGGAAATACAAAAATTTCTAAAAAAAAAACTTACAAAATGAGTTTTTGAGCTTGGAGATCGTGGTCTTTGAGGCGTATCGAAATTGGCATGTTTAGAAAAACTTCAAAGGAAACACTTTTTTCAAATTAAATGACTCATATGACCAACAACCGGATGGCAATGCGCTTCTTGGTAGGAACTGGCGGCAGAGCAGGAGCCACCAGAGGTCCCATAGCGCCACACAGTTCATCAAAAGTTAAACGTGTCATGTGGAGTTTTTGGATCCACAGCTTCTCTATAAAATCACCAACCACCATTTCCCAAAATGTTTTCATCTGTAGCCAGTCGGAAAAGGTCATCATTGTCATAGTTCAGTATATTTCCAGCCATTCTACTCTTTTCTGGAATTAATTTGCATTTGAAGGATGAATCCAAAACCTCCAAACAAAACTTTTTTGTTTTTAATTTTCATCAAACATATTTGCAGAGTAGACAAAACCCGACTAATTAACTAAACGCAGGAACTACAGACTTCACCGCAAAGTTTTGGTAAAGAAGCATAAAATCAAAGTGAACGATGTGAAAATGTCCAGTCAGCTGTTTGTTTCTGCTAATGTACGCCATTCCAACCATGATGACCACCCACAGGTCTCTGCTGCATGTAAATGGAAAACACAGTCATTTCCAGTATTAGCATGCTTGTTGCTGATGTTCTAATTAGCAGAAAACTCAGAGTGCAGCGGAGGCTGCTGGAAATGTCATTTGCTTTGCAAATGTGAGTCACATGCAGGCACTAAAGAAGATTCTGTCATTGAGATTCGCTGACTGGAAGCCATCTGTTGGTTTAAGCTGGTTTAGGAAAGAAAAGGGCTGTGATGGACCCAGAAGGAAGGAGGAGACAGGAATTCATCATTCCTTTGGAAAACTTCAAGGTTTTTGTCTAAATCTCATCAGAGCATTCTGTCACACCAACATCTTTAGGCAAAAATCAACCCATTTTGTCAACACCGTTGTGAAAATAATCATTTCAGCCACACGAACAGAGCAGAAATATTTCCACTTCTTAAAAATCATCACCAAAACGTCGTCTGGTTTCCTATTTTGTGTTGGTCTCAGGCTCGGACTTCTCCAGCTAATCACACTTTACGTGTCTGCTTTCTCCTTCCTCCATCCCTCTTTCAGCCTCAGAGTGTGGGAACGCTCTGAAGCTCAGACACACACCTCCACTCTCCCACGCAGTTATTTTACATAACAGTGCATTCATCCCTCAATCTCTCAACCCCCCCATCTCTCTTTTCGCCCATCATTTCTCCATCCTCCCAGCAACCTCTTCTTGTTTTCTTTCCGTTCAAATATGACCGCCATCAAAAGCCCTCCATATTCTCCGTGCTTACCTTTATGCGTGCTCCTCATTTCTCCTCTCTGCCCTCTCCTTCCACTCTCTTTCATTTACCTGTCCAAATGGCAATCTTTTTACTGCGAGCCTGCCGGTCTCTCTGTCTGCAGTCCCAACGTTTTCAGCAGCCCACGCATGACGGGGGGAAAGAATCAAATAAATAACCAAGACAGAGTTTGCTGTAAGTATGCCAGCGTCTATTCGTCCCAGTTTTAAGAACCACCACCTGTAGGGTGGATGACTGACAGCTGGAGTGGGACATGCTATGGATGTATATGAAGCCTTTGCATTCATGAGAAATCACAAGCAAAAAACTGCTTTCCTCGTTCCCAGCTGTTTGTTTGGCTCCTGAGTCCTGCGGCGGGAAAGCGGGAGGTCAGGGAAAGGACACTCCAGGAGTCCTGACAGGAAGTCAGACGAGCAGGAACAAAAGCTTGTGAATCTGTGCCGTGTTCTGAACAGCATCTGAACTGCAGAGGTCTCACCGAAGAAACCGTATCTGTTAATTCTGGCTTCGACTGAAACAGACTCGCACAGAATGGATTTTGTTTTTGGAAAATCGTAGAAATATTACTGCAGGTAATGAGGATCCACCAAATGGACCTAAAACTAACTAATTAGCTTTTTTAGATGCTATCGTATTTACAACATAAATCAGGCCTTCCAACATTTTGCCATCCCACCGATTCCAAGATTCAAACTGTTTCCACCAATCAAGCTTAGAGGCTCAAATGTTTACACCATCAGTCTAACCAATCACAAGTCTCGTTGCATCACCATTTCTTCCCTGTGACAGTGATCCCATCATTTAAATAATAAAGTCTCATTTTTCTAACAGAAATCCCGGCTTTACAGTTTGATAATACTCGTCATGACAGTGAAGGTAAACAGTTTTCTCAACTGTCAAATAGAAGGAGAGACTGAGAGTTGTGTCCAAAGTCTGCAGGCATGTGTGTGAATGCAGCTCGTGTCTGAATCTATCTTAGATCATATCATCTTTCATCCTCGTCTCAGATGGTGAATTTCGGCTTCTGCTTCAATTTCTGACAATGGACACCTCGTCGGGCATTATCTCATACTCATCAGACAGAAGGACACAATTTTTAAAGCCAAGTTGAATCTACTAGATATACGAACTAATACTATCTGTGTAAATGTCTGTTTTCTAATAATGCCTGTGTTGAAGATGAATTCAACTCAAAACACTTTACAGAATCTGTTTTTTTAGCAGTTTTTCCTTACCAAGAAGGGCAGGGTTTCTCACTTTAATTTGAGCCTGTTTAGTTTAGCAATCAGATATTGTATTTTATTAATGATTTTATGTTTTTTCACAATTAGTGAAGCCCGTTGAGACAACTGTGTTGTAATAATGGGCTATCTTAATAAAAAGGAATTGAATTTTAAAAAATGGAAGTTAAGGGTGTGTTCAGACTGGAAACATTTGATTCGCTTGAAGTGAACCAGAGTTTGATTCCCCCCACTAAATTTTCAGTCTGAATAAACCCAAGCGGGCCCCACTCCGGGACCAGCAACCACTCTTGGAGGTGGTCTCGGTTCTTTTCCAATTGAACTGAGCTTTGTTTCGCTCCTTGATTCCCCAGTCCAAAAACAGTCCGTCCTCGGAGCGGAACAACTGGACCAAAAGCGGCCACCGTAGCCGACGTAAACACAGTAGGAATGTAAGAACAGATGAGCCGTACACTAGGTCTGCAAAAAAAATCCTACATCTATCGTTATCGCGATATCAAGCTGTGCAATACGCATATTGCAAAAGATGGTGAAAATCGCAATAAATGGTAAGCTTAACTGTGCTGAAAGGATCTTATGGCACCTTGAAGTATTAAACGAGTCAAATAGATCCATTTAGCCATTTGACCAATCAGAAGGAGCCCTTTAATGTTAGATGTTCACTATGTATACGAAGGGCACCAGTAAATAGTAAATCGAAATACAAAGTTCTGGTAAATTTACTGTCCCATTAAGGATTGTAAAGCAGCAAAGAATATCTTTTTTTTTTGTCTTGTGGGAAATACATTTGCTTGGACTTTCATTTTGATATTCACAATCCTACACATTTAAACAGATTTAGAAAAAGTCATCTATTTTTTGTTATACATTTTTGCTTGGAGGTATTTTACTCCCTAGTGGGTTAAAATGCTGCATGTATCCATGCCAACAGAGATTGCTCACATATGCGGTTACATTACTTACAATCAGTCTCCAACTGAGACAGGGTTCCATCATAGTTATATAAGTGTCGTACAGCTTGTTCAGTCTCAGAATCAAAAATAAAAGACTCAAAAGCAGCTCATTAGCCTCAGCTGCTAATACAAAGCATAACTGCAGGGATCAGTCCGACAGGTGAAGGAACTACGTTAAAATCATTCCTCCGATTTGTTGGTTTTGATTGAATATTTATCAAACGTGTTCACAAAATTCCTCTTTAAATCAAACCTTAGACATGTCCAGTCTTCTTCTTTTTGTAAAATCTGGCAACAGCGTCTCCTGCACCCCTGTATTTTAAATAGCCTGAAAGTCCAATAGGAAAAAGATTCCAGGGCCATTAAAATCCAGTCCACCGCTTCCATAACAGCACAAGAACGGCTGGCATCTGTATAAAAAGAACAAAACCAAACAACTGATGACAAGGAACAAGCGAACAGGGAGTCGTGTTCCCCAAACCGTCAGGGTAATCAGACAGAAACTTCAGACAGGGTGTGTTGGATGTCATCTGACAGTCATGGAGCCTGAAGGTTTTTATCTGTCTGCGTTCTTGAAGCTGTTATCTATTCCGCATAAATACAGAGAGAGTAAAATTCCCGCTCAGTTCATCTCCTGAACCATCATCAGTCGAGGAGCTCCACCTGCATAGCACCAACTATCACCAAAGGAGGGCGGAGTATCCACAAAAAAAGTTTTTTTTTGCCCCGCCTTATACTCACTGTCAGACACGGCGGTGGAGGGATGGTGACTGGGCTAGTTTGGGATTCCCGAGTCTGAAATCAGACTCAGAAAACACTGCAGAGAAAGCGTACCTTAAATTCATTTAATCTCTGCAAGGAAGTTTTTCTTTAAGGGAGAGGGGGCAGCCGAGAAAACCCTCTGAGCTCTGCTTCAATATTCAATTTCAGACTGACAGCTTGACAAGTTAAACATTTCTGTTCTTTGGGTCAAAAGCACCTTTGTATCCTTAAATTCAAAAGCATTTCGTTAATCTATTTTTTTAATGTGGGATTTTTTATTGATTATATGATTCAGAAAAACAGGAAGCAGGGAGGTCCTGTTTTTCCTTTAGTCGGATCAAAAGTTTGGAATTCCCAACAGAAAGCTCTGAAAAGTTGGTCCATTTAACTTCCATTTAAGAAAATTTTGCAAATAAGACACTTGAGAAATAGGTCCCTTAAAGTTTTTATGCAGTGGAAAAAATAAAATACAAATTTCCTTCTTCTCACTGCTGTGAATGTGTAGTGGTACTCTTCATGAAAGGATCAAAGTCTGTCTCAAGGTTTTATGAACTGTGGTAACAAAAAGCTGCCCTCATCATCCTGGAAAAGTTGTCCTTAAACGGCTTGTGTCCCACTTTCTGGGTTTTGAGGAGTTTCCCCTCTGAATTTGGAGCAAACTGCAGCCCTGAGAGTGCATTTATCAAAGTCAGGAACCGCCTCCCAGCTGCACCTGACACCGGGCTCTTTTCCAGGTCGGACCTCGCCGCTGCATCTCCAGGGTTTACACAGCTGGAGCGTTTAACTGGATGAAATGCTATTTTGTCGTTAAGCTTTTTTCTGCATGTTTTCCCCGGGTCTGAAAACACAGACATTTTTAGCATCTTTACCAAACTAATTGCACATTTGACAATAAATACATCCTGAATCTGTGAAAAACCTGTAAAAGTTGGTAAAACTTGTCTTTGTTCAAACAGGTGAATGAAGGACTGATCCGACGTCTGTCACAGATTAAACTGCACATCTTTTACTCAATTTTATCTTTCCTGTTTGGTTACAAACAATGAAAAATGTTGTACTTCTGTCCTGCATTTTCAATGTCTGGCTAAAAGAAGGTAAGGAAGCAGATTTTTTTTTTTTTTATTCCAGAGAGCAATGATCTTCAGCTCCAACAGGGACAGAAACCATGAAACATGAAGCAGCATTTTTGCTTCTTTCCTGATGTGCTCAGCGAGGTGAGGTGAGCTGTGGGCGGCAGTGCCGACTCTTTTGTAAAGAAGCCCATCCTGAGGTTCTGCAAAGATTCTGAAGGGGGGGGAGGAAGGATCACCAAAAGGATGTTTTTTTGTTTTTGTCTTCACCGCCTCGTCCAAGCAGCCGCATTCCTGTTTTAATGTTCGTGTAAACCCAATCCCAGCCCCTCTCATCTTTCCCCTTTAGAGGCGCTAACAAAAGCATCAGTCAAGAACAAAAAGAAAAAGTCACATCAGGCCCTTTCTAAGACCTTTCTTTCTCATTTTCTGTGTCCCTTTTTTTTTATCCCCCCATGTTTTGTTGCCATGGAAACCTTGTTTTTTTCCCACCTAAGAGTACCTTACTTATTTTATTTTCAGACATAAGCCCAGAAGGTGTTTAGACATCATACAGGCCATAACAGCACACACACATGCTTAAAGAGAGACACTCAGCAGTAAAAAAAGAAAAAAAAAAGAAGAAACATCTCTCGTTTTGATTGGCTTGCTGCACCTTTTCTTAAATACTGTTATGTAAGTGTTGATTACAGATGATGTAAAAGCTTCGGGAGGGGGCGTGACTCAGTTCTACAGGCCTGAGTCTGCTGTTTGGATCCTCATGAGCCCCGCGCAGAAAAGAAAAAGGATAAAGTGTGTCACCGTATTTTTTGTGGAGTAAGTTTTCACCTCCTTACACCCCTGATTGTGGAGGAGAATCTGTTTTTCTTGCTCTGGGAGAGGCGGTGCATAAATTTATGTCTGAAAAAAAAAATCTGTTTTAAGCAACAAAATATGAAAAGAAAAAGATAAATAATAACACTTATATTTCCCATTTTTGGCTCTTCCTTTTGACTTAACTGCGTTTTCTTAACAATAACAAAAATTATAATTTCATAAAATTCCACTGAAGACAATCATCCTTCATAAAACCAATAAGGCAAAGTATGAAGGCAGAAGCTGCAGACTTATTGTTTTCCTTTTTTTTTTTTCTTGTTGCTCGTTATATGTTTATAGGATTCATTTTTAAAACTATTAATAAACCAATACATTTTTTTAACTAAAACAGCACAACAACAAATCATAATTCACTTTAGAAATGACAAAACAAATAAATAAACTTTCACTTTAAGATTGATTGACTTGGATGCTCTGTGTAACCTTTCGCATCGTGTCTGCATATGTGCTTCTGTGTTTTAAATGGTGTGTTTTTTCTTATGTCTGTACATTGTACGCAGTGCTGAGATATTACCCCCCCCCCCCGTCAAATCAAAAGTACGAATGGAAAGACGTGAAAATCACAGAGTTAAATAGATAAATAGTAGAATTCTTAAAAGAAGAAGAAACTTCTGCACCTCCACAGGGGTTGGTGGTGGTGGACTGGTACGGATGCTGCGGGCTTTTGGGTTGTCCGGGCCTGTGGGGGGGTTGTGCGGAGGAGGGGCCGATCTCAAGGGGAGTGCTGGTGTGTTCTGAGGCTCGTACGACCACCTTAAGAGAAGTCATGTAAATGGAACGTACCATTGTCGGGCACGTGGTGCGTGCATCGAGAAGTATTTCTAAGGGGACTAGAAGTTGCACGAACTTGTGATGTACAGGTGATGCTGTCGTAGGCTGTCCATACACCACACTGGAGTCGTGCAGATGCTGCATGCATGGGGTGTGCACGTGATGCCTGACGGTGTGTTCAGTCTGGACACATTTGGTTCACTTAAAGTGACAAAAAAAACAAATTTTCAGTGTGAATTCACCCAAGCGGACCCTGGTTTAGAACCAGGAACTGCCCAGAGATTCCTCAGTCTGAGCAAGTTCTGTCCTCGGAGCGAAATAACTGAACCCAACGGTTTGCTTTTAAAAAAGGACCTAAAAAGCTTAAGATAAAACATTTGCACTCTGGTTGCTGAAATACTAAACCTTTTCACAGGTAAATGTTCGGAGCTCAGAGATTTTAGAGGCAGTTTGTTGTCAAAAATGGGAAAGATGTTTCTGAAACGGCGGGATCTGAACTGCAAAGGTAATTGCATGATCCAAAAAGTGAATCATTGTGCAACTGTATGCTTTCAGCATTAGATCACAGTCTCCACAAGAACGACACAATCCTCCATCCTGCACACAAAGCAAGCACATGTGTTCCCGTGTAGCTGCAAGCAGGCCCTTTCTGTTCACGTGTGCGTGCTCAGAGATGTGCAGGGAAACATGTGAAACGCTGTTCATTGTGAATGTAAATCTGATGTCAGGCTGAAAGCTGAAGAGGGAACGTGTGGGTGGCAATCGCTTCCAGCTAAGACCCTCTGAGAGAGACAGAGTTAAAAGAGTGGGAGGCAGGGATGTAGACACACATGAGTAAGAGGTTGGTTAAAAAAAAAGAAAGAAATGGCGTTGAGGGAGGGGGGGATGAGTGTACGTGTAGGAGTAGCAGGGACGGCGCGAGAGCAAAAGTATAAGGAGCAAAGATGGGATGACAGCCGAACAGAGGAAAAAGGAAGGGAGAGAAGTGGAGGAAAATACATGTGGGAGAGTGGTAATGAGAGTGGGAGGGAGAGCTGAGGAAGGGGGGAGACCAGAGCCCGAGATGGAGGCTGGAGAGGGAGTGGGTGTCTTAATAGCACTGAAGCGCTCAGGGCTTTTTTGTATGTTTGCCTTTGTTATTACAGACTGACGGGTTGTTCCATGTTCGCTGTTGATCCGTGAACTGCCACTACAAAAGCTTCAAGTCGCAGGCATATCTGAGGTCACCGGTAACGGGGAAATGGATGTAATTAGCACACAGAAAACACTCATGGACCCCACAGGCGGGATGCAGCTCAACAGGTCGAGAAGGTTACCTTCCCTCACGCTGCAGCGTCTCCGCAAAACCTTTCTGCTGGAGTTTGTTTCCGTCAGTGACACACCAGCCCCACAGCTAACTGTGTCCGCACTGCCCAGGCCTTCCTGACAACCACAAAGTGCACAAAGCGGGGAATTTGACCCACCAACCACACAACTAAACACAATCCTGTTTAAAGACCCACTTCCAGCTCAAAGAAAACAAAGACGTTCATGGATCTATCTGTCTAAAAGGGGATGCATCGGAATGGAGCGCGGCAGGAATGTTGTTGCCATCCCAGGGTTTTTTTATATCGATCAGCTTTTTTTGTATCTGCTCCTGGTTAACAATGATTTGAATAAATAAATACTCATAAATGTAATTTAAAGTTTAATTTTCTTCATGTATGTTAAAAAAACTGCTACAAGAACATGTTTAAAACACAAAAAACACCATTTTCATTGGAGTAGGTCTTTAAGGACCTTAAGGAATTCAGCAAAAATCTGGACTTTTCCACCTTATTTGAAATTTATCAGAACATTTCCTGAACTTATTTCAAAGTAACATGCAAAGTTAAAGTTTTTTTAATTTCTTTTTTCCTTAACTCCATAAAAGTTTTTTTAAAAATGATATCGTTATAGCAATACTGAACAGCTTCACATATTTTTTTTTCTTTAATCCCTGCAGCCCCAGAATCTGTGTAAATATAACATTAAATATGAATTGAAACTGATTAATTTGAAAGGGAAAATGAGCGTTGAGAACTTCAGTGAGGAAGTGTAACAATAACCAGACATTTGTTCATACCTTGAAGCCATTTCCTCTGATTTTAATGTGTATTTTTAAACCGGATTACATTTTTGGTGAATGGTTTGGTCCAATTCAAATGATGAAATACTGCTAATTCCCTAATTACTGAATTTCCCATCAAGTTTGAACCCTTCTGTCCTTTCTATCTTATTTTTTTCTCATTTTGTTTAGCACTGAAAGGTACAAGAAGTCCAATCCTCTTGTTTGAGCTACTTTGTAATTTGTTGTCAATATGTCACTTTTTTTTACGTGAGGCTAATCAAAAGTGTGAGTTCAGATAAATTTACAACATTAAGACAGTAGACAGATCCCTGCTGTTGCACCGTAAATTAGGCCAACATATGATTACTTTTCTGGAGAACTGAGTTCTACCAACCCAAACCAAATTAATGCTGACAGAAGCATAAATGCAGCTTAAGAAAAGTGAGGAAAATGAGTTAAGTCTAAAAAACCTTGAATGGTTTATAGACGTGCTTTTTTTCTTTATCAAATTCTAAGAGGATGAGCAACAGAGCTGAGTATGTTGGGTTAAAACTTTTCTGCTCATGCCAAACAGCTTTTTGCAGTTACATTTGTTTTACCCCTGTTAGCATACAGCCACAGTCCCACTGAACATGTATGAAATGCAGAAGCGCTGTGGCGTGTGCAGTCCCACTGACAACGCCTCTTGATGGCATCGCATCCAATGATGCTTGACCTCTTTCTGAGAAAGAACCACCAAAGACCACTGCTTTAAATCAGTGGTCACGGTTTAATGACACACGATGCTTTGACGGACCGGCCTGTATGAGGCTAAGAGGGTATATTGAGGTATGGGGTAAGAGGGCATCTGATGTTTTTTTTCCCCCCTTCATACCCTGTAAAACCCATAACTGTAGAAGCTAAAAAAAAAAACAGACGCCAACTTCAGTCTCGTCTGAGTTTTAAGGTGTGATGAATAAATACAAAAAAAACAGTTACTAAAACTGGTACTTTCTAAATATGTGAACCCACCATTTGAACAACAATATAAAGAGCATCCTCTGTGGGAACAACTCTCACAATAAATTCACATCTGGAGGTTTGCGGCTAAACAGCGTTGAGGGCCGCCGTGGGCTAAGCTGCGGCTTCTCTGTCAGACGAGCGTCCCAATAAAAAGTCCAAACATCTGCCTGGCTGCGAAGTATTTATTTTCTTCTTCTGCAGGGTTCCAATCCATACAGTCCAAACGATTGATATATTTAATATTCCAGCAGTGACAGACTTCCAAACCACTCAAGTATTGCGGTCAACAAATTATGTGATCACCGCGGCTCACCCCACTTCCTCATCCATTCACATGCCTCGCCAGCGAGTTAGTGAGCACCTTTCAAACTTGGGGGCGCCCAGTGACACACCCACAACCTGGCTGATGACGCAGCACCTCACCTGTGCCACCTTCATTATGGCTCCTACATGGGGTAAAGACTACTGGTTTTTGTCTGTTCAATGCGGATTTCTTTTATTTTGCAGTTGAAGTCTCTTCTTCTGTTTCCTCTCTGGATATACTTACTACACTATACTAGTATACTAAGTGTACTAACTATACTTTTATCTATTTCCAAAGTGTTTCCAGTGGTGTTTTAATTATTTTAGCCAAAATCAAGAAGTCTGTATTGGTTAAGGTGTAGTTCCTGTAGAGTGGCAGTAGTTCACCAGAGGTTGGGACAGCTCGGACGAGATTAACAAAGGAATCTAATCGTCTACAAGTGGGTGCATCAGTATGGAGCAGAGCAGGGAGCTTGTGGCCCCGCCCACTTCACTTGCAGCAACCCAACTGAAACATTTTTCAAATGCCGGTGTTGGTACCATAACCGTTCGGCCGGGAACATCCGTTCGGGGTCCTGGGACTAGTGCTGACGTCACATTATGTGATTGGCTGTCCGTTGGTCCGATGATGTGTCAGACAGTGATTGGTCTGGACAAATTACGATACCACATAGAAGGAGATATTATGAAGTCTGTTGTAAACAAACAGAGCTCCGACACAGAGCGAGATTGAATGCGCCCAGTGTTTTATTGTTGGCAGAACGGGACCCGGAAGAACAAGATTTAGCCGTGCTGACAACATTTTCAGCCACGGCTGAACGTAAACTGGAATTACAAGCGGATTGTGGCAAAATCTCTTTATAGAAATTACAAAGAATAATGTCAGACACAATTTATGAGGGAAAATAACTTTAGGTTACAAAAGGGAACGTGAAATGAAAATTTGTAGAGCCCGAGCGGATCTCAACGCTACGTAGTTTGTCCAAGTGGGGCTACCGTAGTGTGACGTTACCTTTAGTCGAAAGGACCCCGAACGGAAGTTCCAGGCCCAACGGTTATGGTACCTACACCGAGGCTTTTATCTGCTCCCAGTCTATCACAACTTTAATGAAGAAATACTCAGAAAATGCAGCTTTAATCTTAAATTATTTTGTATATGTCCTCCATCATGAGAAATCTACACGGACATGTTAAAAACACAATTTCTTTTGAAGTGGGTCTTTTAAAACACTCAGGAAGTCTGCAGCAACATGGATTCAGTCTGTTCTTTTAAAAATGGTAGGCAAATTATTCTTAGGGTTTTATTTTGCGTTATGTTGATTTTTGACATACTAAGATGCAAACAGGTCCGCCTTCATGAGTTCCAGTTTCGATAAAGCGAGATTTGATGCTTCTGAGCTGGGACTCAGATGAAAAACAGAACCACAGTAGGTCAGCCACCTCTGCAGGGTGGCCTGTTTTTCCCCGGTGAGCACTGGAGCATGAGGACAAACATGTTCAGAGACTCTGAAATCTGTCTGCAGCAGTTCCATCTGCAGCTGCAGTGACTGTGGACAGCAACAGTACATAAAGATCATAAAACATTCTTATCAACAACAAACTGATTTGGACACATCGATGCCCCAGACTTTAAGAATTCCGCTTAAAACAGTAAAGGCATGAAGGAATCCGATTTTTTCAGAGAAACCCCTGTGTGGCTACCAGATGTGCAGCAGGAATTATCCCAGTGGACAACACGCACCACACTACAGCAGGAGCAAAAATATCACACTAAAGGCTTTTAAACAATAGGATTTGACTAAGATAAATAGAGTGATCAATTGAGTTCAGGAAATTAGTTTTAGTTTATATAAAAGCATTTGAAGCTTCACATCTTCTGTTTTCCTAAAACATCAAAGAACGGCGACACCTGGTAGCCAAAAGGAGCCACGGCAACATCAAGAGTTCAACCAAATGAGTCAACGTCAGCATTCAAAGTTTAGAAACGCCAGTACAGTCACCCCAATCTGCTTATGTTTCATGTACCATTACTAGATCATTTTGTACAAGACAATAGTTGATGCTGGCACATAATTTGCCCTGACGTGAGATTTACTCAGCCTTTCTCCTGTTTTCTAAAAAGATGCAGTCTTCCAAACAGTTTTAGGGGAAAAGAACTGTACATTTATAGGATTAAAAAATATCAAACTTGCTATAAAAAAAAGAGGAAACTCAAATCTTTTCTGCTGCAGGTTTAAATCTGTTTCGGTTTGTAACAAATCCTGAAAAATCTAGTTTTTGGTGGTAAAGCACCAAAAGACCAAATCCCAAGTAAATGCTGTAAATGGCAAAAGCAGCATGATTAGGTAGAGGTAGTATGATGGTGTGGGGTTGCATCTTGTCATTGAAATTTGTCTAAAGTCAGAAACTGAAGTCTATATTCCGGGATTATAAGACCAGATCTAACGAACCTGCGGAATTTGGACCCTGAGGGACAGAAGTGTGCAGCAGTTCTGACCTCAACCCCCTCCTGAACTCTTGGCGGGATCTGTGCCAGAGCGAACAATCGCAGGGCCAGCATGAGGAGGAGGTGCCAATGAGCAAAAGGGCTAATTTTACACAGAGACAACCACACTCCCCCCTTCCAGATTAGTATCAATATTTTATATGGATAGGATAACAATACGTAGAGTTTTCTAAAAGAAACATTTAAAATGAGCCCTAATAATGAAGAACCTCCGAGAAAACGGTGCACAGAGCACGCATAAAGCTCCAGCCAACAGCGGCACATTTCCAGATCACAACTTTTACAAGAACAGTTTGAGCCAGTTTGGCAGTGGAACACAAATCTGGACAAGCCTTTATAGCCTCAACGCTGACCTGCATGAAAAAGTGTTTTTTTTTATCTGTTGCTAACTGGACGCTTCTGCAGAGCAGACATTTTCAGTGAGCACCCCACCCCCTCCAAAAAAAATAAAAATAACAAAAGTAGTTTTTGTGCTGTTTAAAGACAAATTAGTCATAATGACTGCAGTGATGGTGGCCTTTTGCTGATATTTTCCGTTATCTTTTATGCGTTTTGCGGAGTCTGAGGTGAACTTTTGAAGCAGGAGGAGCTGCATCCTGAGCTGTCAGTCAGCAGCTACTCTGATTGCTTTTCCTTGGTCTCCATGTGGAGAGGAGCGTCTTTTTTGAGCTTCTCTGCAAACACGGCGACTGCAGCTTCAGTACAGAGAGATGAAAGTTCTAAATTTGGCTCCAGCTTGGGTTTATTTCACATGAAAGTGGTTGTTTTTTTTTTCCTCCCTTCTCTCTTGGATAGGGCTCACATTAATAAATATTCTGCCATGGAGCTTTTTACATTGTGTAAAACCATCTGCTGATGCTGAGAATAAGTGACTCAGCTGTTCGGTGATAAATGAGGTTTTACTCCGTGGTGACGCTGAACATCTGACAAACAGTAAACAAGTTAAATAAGCAAGCAGGAGGGGATTTGCACTCATTTTGAGCAAAACTTCGTGACCATCAGGTTGAATGAACAGCAAAAAAAAAAAAAGAAAGCCTCTGCAAAAACCAGAAAACGCACAGCTTCATGGATGGGATGGATGAAATGTTTCAGCCCAAACAGAAAGGTTCACTACCTGTTTCGGGTGTTGTGCTTTAGGTCCAGGTCACAGTATTTGACCCCCACCCACCCTGGAAAGTGGTGGCAGCAAAATCACAATCCTCACAGATTGGGCTAAAATGTGTCAAGCATCTCTGCCGTTCTGAGCGGATAATCCAAGCGCACAGTGATTCCTATGAATAACTGTCTGCAATCAACAGCTGCAGGATGTTCATCTGCCCATCTGACAAGCAGGTGTCCATCCACTGGCTGGGGAGGGGGGTTATGTCTTTAAGGCTGTATAACAGTTCAAAAAGGAGTAAAAAAATATTGCTCAAAATGTCAAGGGGGAAAAACAGACTTCAAAACTTTTCCTGTTTAAGAACAAGAAGAGAACTTGTGTCTGAACAGTCCTCCCTCCTGTTTCCTGGGTCCCTCCATGTGGATCAATAACAATGAAATTCTCTTAAGTTTAATGCGTCAAAAACTATTTGCAAACTTAAAATCTTTTTAAGCATTTAAAGGAAACAGCAACTCCAGCTAATTAAAGTGGAGCTGTCCTCTCCAAAGTGCCGAATGCATGTAAGGTGACCCCAAAGTGCCAGAGTGTTGACAGTTATTAAGTAGCACACTGCTAGTTATGTGGCATCTCCAGATTAATTAGTCAGAGGTAAGACGACAGGAAAAAAGGAGTTTCACGCGGAGGCGCCTCTCCTCCTCCCACTGCCTCCCTCCCGCAGCAGCGGCGGCAGCTCCGCGGCGGGCAGTCCGGATAAGGGCTCCTCCACCCCGGCTTCTCTCGGTCCTCTCTTCCCGGTGCCCTCAGGCCCGAGCCTGGACGCGCGATGCCGCTGAGCGCCGGAGCCAGCTCCGCTCATCTTTTTAGACCTTCCACGGATGCGGGGCTTGGCGCGTGCCCGCCGTGTGCATGCCAAAGGATTGGCGCTTAGAGGAGCTCAGGAGGGGGGTGCGGCCATGTGCCTGCAGCAGCGTGCGTGTAGAGGCGCGGTGGCTTCCTGCTACTCGCGCGCCACAGCTGAAAAAACGCGCCCTGGTGCGCCGCGCGCTGCGCCCTCCTCTGCACTGAACGACCCTCGAGACGACGGGTTGCACCACAAAGCCAAAGAAACTTAATCCTCGGAGTGGTAGCCCCCCTGATCCCGCTCAGGAGGGCAGGACAGTTCGGAGGCAGCAGCAGCTCCGAAGCTCCGCACGCTCCCTCCTCCTCCTCTTCCTCCTCCTCTTCTTCCAGCAGCAGAGAGGGATGGAGGGATGATCAGGAAAGGTGGGGCTGGGAGACGGATGGACGGACCCCTGCTGGGCTGTGGAGCGACTTTAAGCACTTACTTCACCCTCCCCTTTCTTCCTCATCCTCTCTAGATACACATCTCACACCTTTTTGCTATCACGCGCCCGTGCACGTGGTGCAGAAAGGAGGTGCGTGTCATCACCCCCCTCCAAGTACGCTTCTGACAAGACTAAAGAAGGCTGAGATGAATGGAAACATCACTTTCATTAATGACATCCTGCTTGTTGAGCTTCCAGCACAGATCAGCACATGCAGAGCTGGAGAGGTATCTGGGATAGGTTGCCATGACAACTAGAAAGCAACTTTTTTTTATGTGTTTCAGGACATATTTTCTGCTTTTTTTTAAATGTGCATTTGATCATTTATCTTTGTGATTGAGCAAAAAGCTGAAGATGATGCTCTTGTCTGCAGCAGCTGCAGACAAACAGGGATGAAGGTCACAGTTTGAACCTTCCTTCCAGCAGGACGTTTTAGCTTTTGCATTTCAACATGTAGGCAACAGAAGAGGTTCTCCCTCTCTTCTTTTCATTTTCCTATGTCTGTCTCTAAACAGTCTGCTCTATAATTATTTCCATGGTTACCGTTTAAGATGGTAAGCTAAGCCTGATGAACTATGTGGTACTAATCTTTTTTTTTTCCTCCACAGCCTGCATTATTTTCTCTCATCTGTCGCTTCTTCTTCTTCTTCTTCTCCATCTCGTGCTGCGTTCCTGCAAACATTTCATCAGCTTCTCTTATCAGCTTAAAACCAACACTTGATTTAACCTTCCTATGGTGTTAGGGTCCCTACGGACCCGTTTTGAATTTTAGCATGCATAAAAGTACTTCATTCATTTGTTTTTTTCGTTGAAACTTTTTGACTTTGTCAGGAACTTCCATTTAAACAAAATAAAAGCTTTTTTTTCCTTTTTACTAAATTATAAAATGCGCTGGTGAAAAAAATGACTTTTGTGGTGTTTGGGTCATTTTTGACCCAGTTAAAATTTTCGATTATAAAACAATAAAAAATGACAAAAATGAAATCATAAACACACAATAGACCAACAGCCTCTTCCTCCAACCACTTGAGCTTAATTTAGGGGCTTTTCTCCTTGGCTTTTTGCGAGAACAAACAATGGGAGACATGTCCAGGCTTGTCAAGCCATTTGAGTGTAGAGGTGGTGACTTGCAGAGTACACATCTCCAATGGACAGGATGCAAAAATGAGGAGAATATTCAATGTAAATTAAGTTTTGGATCACATCTTTGCTGCAAATAAGGCAGAGGACACACAGGACTTTAGCGATAGAGATGAGCAGGCCTCTGAGAACGAAGATGATGTGGAGTACCAATTAGAAGAAACAGACATAACTGATCAGTCTGAAGAGGAGGTCACTGGTGCTGAAGCTGCTCCTGCTGAATCATTCCAATCCAAACGTGGCAACATCCGTTGGAGCACAGTTCATACTGTCCAAAAAAGTGTGATACTGATGTCCACTCTTCACAAAGATGCTGCTGTGTCATCAGGAAGTGACAAAAAGCCCATAATCATCCTGGACTACAACAAAAACAAAGGAGGAGTGGACAATCTGGACAAGATGACTGCCACCTACACTTGCCAGCGAAAGACCAGGAGATGGCCAATGGTTGTGTTTTACAACATCCTCAATCTGTCTGCATACAATGCATTTGTGTTGTGGACCAATATTCACCAGGGGTGGAATTCAACCCAAAACACCAAGCGGAGAAGGTTTCTTGAGGAGCTCGGGAATTCTCTTGTCAAGCCGCACATTGAGCAACGGAAACGGGTGCCCCGAGACCCAGCTGCTGCAGACTTGGTCAGACAGCTGCAGGGGTCACCAAGCACGCCATCCACATCCACAGCAACAAGAATAGCAAAAGCATCACCTTCCCCCTCAGAAGCCAGCCCCTCCTCAAGCACGCCATCCACAGCCACAATGCCAGTGAGACCACGTCGCTCAAAAAGAAAGAGGTGTCAGGTCTGCCCTAGCAATATGAACAGAAAAACCTACATAGTGTGCTTCACCTTCAACAAATATATCTGCAAAAAACACACTAAAAGCGTAACTTTTTGCAACACATGCATCTAAACACACACACAGGCATGTTCTTTGCACAGAGTATTTATAGAACAAGTACTTGATTTCTTTTGGTGTGATTTTCTCGATTGGTTGTTGTTTACTTGACTTTGCAAATCTTTGTTTTATTGTAATTTTTTTATTATTTATGACTGTTCTGTTTTTCATATTGTTAAATATTGTATTGAAGTTCTATTGTGTGGAAAAAAAGACTTGTTTTTGCCCTTTTCTAGAAGTAAATATATACGGGTCAAAAATGACCCGAAACACCATAGATGTTACTATATTTGATAATATTAAAATTAAAATCTTTTTTTTGTTGAACATTTAAGAAATGTGTTTTAATATCTCTCAGTTACACTCAGGTAACAAAACAACTGATTATTTTGTTGCCTTCTTCTCTTAAGGTTCATTTGACCACTTTTTAGAAATTGAAAACGAGGCGTATGCTGTTAAAAACAAAGGCCCAGGGGGCCACAGAAAAATATTTAAACCAATCTTTTCATGGATAAGGGAGCCCAACCAGCTAAACAAGAGTTAAGAAAAACATTGGATGATAAAAGATTGCTTTTAGGGTAATTTATGGCTGATTTAATACACGGGTCCAAAAGGACCCGCTAACACCACAGATGGCAGCAGAAAGCTAACACCAGAGGAAGGTTAAGAAGCTCACGCAGCTCCAGCTCTCACGCCCGTAATCCCAATGTAAACAAGTCAAGACCATCAAGCTTGTCCCAGAAGCATCAATCACATCTGGCTGTTGTCAGGGTGGACGCCGTGGGAGGTCGCACCAAGCTGGCAGCTTCAGATTCTGATGCACATCGTCATTCCTGGGAACACATCTGATTCTGAAGCATTGAAGCAGGGAGGGAAAAGAACTGCCACTTTACCACATCTCTTGGTGCAAACCAGTTTGAAAACTCCCCTTTGTTTCAACATTCACAAGTTTGGTTTTTCCTGCGTGTCAGCTCACACGTTTGTGCAAAGACGAAAGGTCTGTTTCTCCACAAAACAAAGCTTGTAAAGATGGCTGCCGAAGACGGTCATGAATCATTCCAAAGTGTGCCGATGAATATTTGAAGGCTGAGCAAATATCAAAAATGGAAAATGAAAAGAGTAGTTTGACATTTAGTAACAAAAGGCTTTACTTCAGCACAACAACATGTTCAGCAGAATGTAGCTGCAGAACACTTCTGCTTAAGGAAAGAAAGGTTGTGAAATAGTGGGATATGTCATAATAATTGCCATCACGTGTGTTAAATATGTATCAAATGTCGAGATTATAAATCAAAACTGTGGTTTCCATGAGGGATCATAATTCTGGGTTTTACAATTGAACCATATGAAACAACATTGAACCAAATCATGGAAAAAGTGAAACGTTGCATCACTGTATGCGTTGAATTGATTCATTTAATATATTTTTGTTTTATTACATAAATCTAGGCTTAGAATGAGTCTATTGAAATGTTTTTCTTCCTTGTTGCTATTATTAGGAAATTAAAAATATATATATTATTCTCATTGTATTAGTTTTTTGTTGTTGTTTTGTAATACCCAAATCAAATATCTAACCAAAACAAGATGGTGACCTAAGATTTGAGGTTTGAACTGAAGCGTGGGGAAACCGTAAAACTGCATTTCT
Organism: Oryzias sinensis; assembly: GCA_037389245.1. Lineage (NCBI taxonomy): Eukaryota > Metazoa > Chordata > Actinopteri > Beloniformes > Adrianichthyidae > Oryzias > Oryzias sinensis. The sequence goes on from CM074491.1 coordinate 5,296,037, forward strand.
ATTTTCTACACATAAAATAGTTTCACAGCTGCTTTTTGTTTGTAAGTTTAAGGCTAATAAACACACGTACGTGTTGTCCTCAATATTGCAGTGACAGTTAAAAAAAAAAGCCTGAAAGATTTTTCTCCCATTTGTCTCAGTGATCTCTGCCTCAGTTCATATCCAGCTGTGGTTCTGCATTGCAATTCACAATCTTTCAAGACTAAAGTGTTAATGAGATTTTAAATGTCCTCAGGTTGGTGAACAGAGCTGATACAACAGCATGTTTCCATGGAAAGACTTCCTTCATCTAGAAGATGAGGAACAATAATGGCTGCTGTTCACACTTTGGGCACTTTTCCATCTTTACATCTTCATGACCGTGAAGAGATGGAAAGTTTGACGCCAGTTTTAATGGTACGTTAAGTCCATAACATGAATTTAATTATGAGTAATTAAGCTGCTGCAGTTTTTATCCTGTTGTTCACGACTTTTGCCAGAGGAGGCAAAAACTGCTCTGGCTAAACGTGTCGTTTGCCCCCCCAAAAAAAAACGTTTTCAGAAAACAGCAGCTGATCAAGCAGACAACGAGTCCTCTGAACTGTTTTCTGTCTTTTTTTCCTCACACCGGCTTCTCCTCTTTGCTCCCAGGATCCACACAGAGGGAGGATATGGCTGCAGCAGTTTGCTCATCCACCAGCTGCAAAAGCTGAAAGGCCTCAAAACTAATGTCTGGCAGGCAGTTTATTAATAGCGAAACGATCAGTTCAATATTTTCAGATATCGTCTTCAAAAAGTTTGGTCAAATGCTTCCTGACCTTATCCAACTTCCTGTCCTTTGTTTACTTGAACAGGACCTTTATTCCACTCTATCAAGGCTTCCACTGAAATGAAAATGGAATGTTCCGTTGTCAGTAAGTGTATTGTGAATTATTTGAAAGGCTTATGCAAATTACGCACACTTATGACGTACAAGTGATGCTGTCACATGATGCCACACTCTAGTCAGTAGTTAGGTGCAAGTACTGGCTCCTTACTGACTTTACACAAACGTGCACAGACGGTTTGTGCACGAGATACGCAAGTGACACCGGTTGAATGTCTACACAAACTACACTCTGTCCAATTTCCTCATTTCTAACAGTCAGGCTGCACACGTATCACGTGAATGGCACCAATGGGTGTCTTGCACAGCCTGTAGGCTTTGTGGGGGTTGAAAAAAAATTCCGTACGACATGCCTGCGTCTCAGCTACTTCCCCCTTTTTTACCCTTACGTGGTGTTTATGTAGGGATTTAGTGCTCGGGTTTTTCTGGTGTTTTTGTGGCGTTCGGTCTCAGCAGGTTCAGGTTGATCATCCACAGCTGGCTATAATTAGTTAATCACCCTCAGTCTATTCAAGTGTCTGGTTTTTCAGTTCTCCAGTGTCGGGTCATCTGTTCTGTTCTGGTCTCTTGGGTCACCTTTTTGGTTCGCCGTGGTTTTGGCTTGCTTTGGTTTACTCTGGGGGTGTCCTTCACCACCACATCCTGACAGTGTAATCCTTGTGCTATCCTAGGCACTTTAACGTTGGGTCATCTAGACCCACCAGACAGTGGGCTGAACCATTTTTCTTCAATGTTTAGTGAATTACATGGATTACATGAAATCTTTTCACCTTTATCCACCTTTGTCATGGTAGGGAGAACACGTCAATGGAAGGGGGGGGTCATCTAAGATAGCACAAGGGTTAAGTGTTCACTACGACCTGTCGCCCGCAGGATGGGCCTGTTTTAGATGTAGTAATACTCTTTTCCTTTGTTCTGCTGTGCTGCATGTCTTATCATTGCTTACATCGATGATTCCATTGATAAATTATGGAACAGTAAAGTCAAAGGGTCTTTCAAAGTAAAAGTTGTTTCTAAAAGCAACAGTGAATAGCTTGTAAATGTTGAAAATATGACAAAACAAAAAATAACCCCAAAAAACTTTCAAATCCTAGGAGTCAACAACTTATAGTTTTAATAAAAAGTATAAATAATTTTTTTAAGATTATTTGTAAAATACTCTGGAAGCAATTACTAAAAGTAAAGAAAAGCATAACTTTATTTTCTGCCTTGCAAGACAAATAGTCTTATCCAGAAAGTTTTTCAACCGCAAAATTATCTTAGTTTGTCTTGACGACGAGAATTTTGTACTTAAAATAAAAACTCTTGGTAAGATCATTTTTCTTACCCCATTGGTGGATTATTTTGGCTCTTTCAAAGAAAATCTTCTACTGCGGCAAGAACGTTTGACTCATTTCTCGCGGTGTAGAAACATTCTTCATTTTTTGTTGTCTCAGCTTGGTCTTTTGTTGCTTTTGTCTTTTAGCGAAGACACAAAGTCTCTGGGAGCCTCAGTATTAACCACAGGTCACATGACCTCCACTGGAAATCGCACGCCACGTCCATCAGACACCCCCTGTCAGACTGCAGCTCACAAGCAATCAGCTCCACTTGGAGTGGATCCACCGCAGAGCCGACAGCAGCTAGTGTCAGGCTCCATGTTTCAGATGGATTGGTAACAGGGGAGGGGGGGGGTCGGTTGACAGGAGGGCACTGAACCAGAGGAGTCGTAACAGAGAAACACCGTGTGACAGCCAGACTCCTGAAGAGCAGCAAAAATGGACGGAGCCGATGGGACCCAGAGTTACATAAAGAAGTGCTGCTCAGGAAGTTTGGCTTTTTGTGACGGCTTGATGGATGGTTGAACATGGTGGAAAGGGTGTACATGCGCGAGCTGCCATTTTTCTGGGCTTTAAGCCAAAGCCGAGTGAGGATGATGCAGCCCAGGAATCGGCTTGCAGGTGCTCAGAGGGATCGCTCGTTCTTCAAAACCAACTTCACAAGGAATCAAAGTGATCATTTCTAGTAAATTGTTGAGACTGGGGCGTAACAGACATTTTGGAACAATTGCAATGCAAATTTGTCAAATAGAAATATCAACCTAAATGGCTCTGCTATAAAGAATATCTGCTCACAAAGAGGATGATGCTGATGATGATCCTTCAGTTTGGGAGAAAATATATCATAAGTCAATTTATGTATTTTTCTATTTAGATATCGGATGCTGTAAAATTGGACAATTTGTGAGTTTTTCTGCAGCGCTACTTTACTTTTCCTTAGAGTGGCGCTGTGTGCATGACTGAAATGACTTGCTAAAGAATAAACACATTTAGGATTAAAGTTAAAGAACTGAAACCAAACCCTAGTTGACTTTAATGTTGCTTTTTTATTTCTTTGAAGTCCTAAGTGCAAGACGTCCTGCTTCTTCTCTGACCGTGAGTATGAACGTCATGGAAAGCATACACTTTAAAACTCAGTCCTGATGTTCCATCCCTAAATCTGAGAGGGCCAAATGTTGCAATTCCACCAAAAAAATGCAAGACGGAGGTTTCAGAAGGCAAGAATGTCACATTGACTCCCATGTCCAAAAGTCCGATTTTACACAAGTGTTTACGTTTCACTAGAGCTCAAATTCATGGAAATGCATTGAAACCTGCTTTTGCATCAAAACTCTGTAGTAGTTCCTAAAACCTCGACATTTTTACTGATGTCAGCTTGATTACTGGAAGTGGTGGCTTGATTACTGGATGTCAAAGCCGGTGTGAACGTAGCAACACATAACGACGCAAAAGCAGCTTTTCCTGCGACAGAATCCTTTGTGTTAACTGCATAAATGTTACGCAAGTTGAAAGAATGTCAACACTGTAGTGGTGTTAAAGGGTTAAGTCAAAATAAACACATTTAAAGCTTTTTAGTGTTTTAAGACTGGAGTGGAGGTTGGCTTGTTTTGGAGCACTGCCCCCGGTGGTCACTTGGTGAGCTGCATGTGCTCCATTCAGTTCAGAAAAGCTTCCATCGAGTAGCTAAACTGAAGCACACAAACGCTCAGATGTTTACAGACTTTCAAAATAACTTTCACAGTTAAAGGTGACACAACACTCTAAACCTGCACAATACTGCGAACATATTGCTGCTTTTGTCACATGCACCCACACACACACACGTCAGGACGAGAACACAGGCCAACTGAGCTCCGTAAGCATCCCAGAGAGGCCTCCACACACCACGTAATACAGGCTTATCTTCCTCCAGGGTGAAGAAGGCATCATCACAGAGCGGCTATGAACCTGGAGGTGACAGAGAGACTCAGAGGCGCTGTTGGCCTGACAACAGCAGCCACCCCTTCCCCTTCTTGCTTCCTTCCTCACACTCCTTCCAATTTTCCTCCTTTTCTTTCCAGCGAGTTCCTTCCCTCCCTTTTTCAATCTTCTGTCCTCCCAGTTTGCAGATATTCAATTAAATGGTTGTTGGGGGAAAACCAAAAAGCCAAATGTTGCCTCACATTTGTGCACTGCAAAAAAACTTCCATAGAAGACAATGGATCAACATTTAATCCCTTCAGTTTTCTTATTGCTACAGTTGAATCAATTTGACATTTCCCATGTAAAAAGATACAATTCAATACTAGCTATTGTTTCTGTGAAAAAAAATTAACAGTTTGCATTCAGTTGAGTAACAGAGTGGATCTAAGCAAGGTGTCAGGTTTTTATTTTATTTTTTAGATTTAATGAAACACCCCAAAAATTACCCACTAAGGGCAGACACACCAATTGGAGTCCATTCCATTCTCCTGACACGTACATTTTAGGTCAGGTTTTTGCAGATATGTCAATAGCAGCTTATTAACAGCTCTACTTAATGCTGATATGGAGGTAACAAACCAAACCGCTTCTCAAAATCCTCTTAGGGGTCAGAAATCATAAATACCATAGATTTTTTCCAAATAGAAAGACATTTTCTGAAATAGTTGCACTCTTTTCTTAAAGGGACTAAATCAAGAAATGTTTCAATTAGAAAACACTTTAAATCTTCTCAAATAATTGAGAAAGGTGACTTTGGAGTCAGACTGTAAGCTTTTTCTATTTAAAAAAATCACTTAAATAATAATAATAATAATAATAGAAAGATGTGCTCCATCACAGCTTGAATTTCACGTAGAGCTCTGCTCTGCAGAGAATGGCTGTTGTTCCTGCCATGCTGACCACCACCTCCTCCCCTCCTCTCCCCAAATTCTGTTTTTCCTCTTTTGTCCGGCTTTGTCGTCAGGGTTACAGCAGCTCCATCAAGGTTATTCTTTGTGCCGGTCCACATCCATCAGCAGCGCACCACCCAATCGGGCATTACAACTGTTGCTCTGTGGAAGGGAACAGGGAGCTGGAGGTTTTTCTATTTAAAAAAAAAAAAGGAAGCGCCGTAGCCTTGTGAAGGGTTTACTCTGTAGCTGCTAAAAAAATATTTTTGATTTCTCAGCTTGAACCTTTTGAGCTGCACATGATTTTATACCAGATGCCATTACAGTTGATCACCAACTGTCCAAAGACACTGCCCTCCAGAGGCTGTGGGCTTTATTACAGAGTAAGGCTGAATTTCAACTGTAGGATTTTATTTTATCATGAGCAACTGTTTACAATCATCAAAAACAGAACCTCGAGATTGTTTGGTCTGATCAAAGGTGGAGTTTCCTCTCGGCTTGGCTCCTGAACCTGAGTTCTCTCAAGTCCTGAAACAATGTGGGTGGTTCTGTTTCGGGATTCGGGTGTGCAGAATTCATGGCTATTCCAGCCACAGACCATCACCCTTCCGCCACCATGCCTGACTGTTGTTCTCATGTTCTTTTTGAGTCCAGACATTCAAAGGTGCACTCGATTGAGTCTGCTGAGTCCCAAAGTCAGCAGACAGGACTGTTACCCTTTCAGACTGACACATGTCAGACTTAATTTCTCATTTGTTCTTAAATTTCTTTAGATCCAGTGAGAAAAGTTTCTTTCTGAGATCCTCCTGTTTCTTTACTTTCAAACAAAGTATACTAAAGCTTCCCGTAAAGTTTTGGTTAATTCCTTCCTTCAGAAATATAATTCAGTTATGAATCAGTTTGAGTGACAAATGTGCAAAAACATAGGAAGTAAAATAAGTGAAAGCAAGACAGACTTCCGTGCAGAAAAAGCCACCATCTGGCGGGAAGGTGAACCTGCGCAGTGTTTGAGGAGTTTAAACACACGAAGCAGCTGCAGCAGGCGTACTTCATCTCCCGCTGGTGTATGCAGATGTGGCGGAACAAATGACGCAGGAGCTGCTGTCGTTTGATGTGGAACCAGAGAAATCTGCTGGTTTGTCCGTCTTTTGATGGAGAGGTGTGACCGTAGGAGTCAGAGCGACAGGCGCAACAACTGCAGAGGGTTTTTCAGACTCAAACAAATAAAAGAGTGCAAGAAAGGAGGTGGAAACAAAGATGGTCGGTTTATAAATGAAATGAATGAAACAGTATTTGTGTGCTCCCAAAAAAAAAAAATCATTTTAGAGAATAATCAATTTAGAGATTTCATGATTTGACGATGCATCTTGTAAATGAAAATTGTGATCATGTAATGCCAGCCTTGTTTATCCAAAATGCACACAAAAGACAAGTCACTCACATAAAAATGAAAAAATAAAAGCATCAAAATGATGCTAACTCAAATTCCCCTGAAGTTGTTCCCCTAGGGAAAATTTGAAAATGTTTTTAAATTGTATAAACTGTCTGAATACGTGGTTCCATCCCTGTCTCTCGTCCTACCAGCTGAGATTGCAACACACAAACCAGCACTGACTGGTTTGGTTCTGTATCAAAATCAGCAGCAAAGACACCAGCAGAACATTTCATCTGAAAACGGTGAACAACAGCAGAACAAAAAAAACGCAAGAACCAGAACAACCACCCCTGATGCTTTAGTTTTTTCATCCAGGAGCAGAAAGCAGGAGGTGGAGGAATCTCTGAACTACACAGCTGGGTGTTGAAGCTTCCTGAAATCAAGATAATCAGGGAGCACAGACCCCAACATCTCTGCCTTTCTTTTTATTTTAACTATTCATCATGTTGAGCAAAAAGGAAAACTTCATAAAAGAGCTTTAAACTCAAGAGTAAAAACAAATATATATATGTATATATATATTAAATTATATATAATTACATTTTAATAAACAGCAATTTATTGGTACAAAAAGAATAAAACAGAGTTTCTCCACTTGAGGCTGCATTTCCTGTGTTGTGGTTCTCTGGTTAAAGAAAAAATAAAAGGTTTTTCATTCTTAAAAGTAACTGTAAAGTTAGAAGTAAGTAAGTGGTAAAGTAAAAAAATAAAAATAAAGTTAAGTAAACTAACAAACTTTATTTGACTTTATTTGATTCAGAAACAGCTGAAGGAAAGCATCACTCAGCGAGGTTCTCGACAATCCATCAATCCTTACTTTACCAAATTCATACCAAAACACTTTGACAAGTTTCTGTATATCAAAGAAAATCAGTTGGAGGTCAATAAGCTCAACCAGAATTTAAGCTTAAGGTCCACTAAATTATAAGGTGAATTTCCAACAATTGTGCATCTGAAGTGCATCTTATGGCTCAAAAATACAGTAGCAGTCATATAAATAGCTCTAATTTAATCGATTTATGAATTTCTGGATGATGTACCACAAACCACAGAATATACATTTATTATTATTATTATTATTGTTGCTGTTATTGCTGACATTACAGCATCTACTACTACATGCGCTGCATTGAGATGATCCTATGTGGCACAAGGTGTCTTTTATTTTGAAAGGAAGTCATGTGATCAACTGTCAAAAGTTAGAAACTATTTTAAATTTAGAAAAAAATCTATTTTGTCTTTGTGTTAATGATATATTTATTCCAAATAAACAACAGTGGATTTATATTTATCACAACAGTAACAATAACCTAATCAAAGTCTTGTTTCTGGCCCAAAGCAAGCAAAACCATCATTGGACCACACAGCAGAAGCAAAATAAAATAAAAAAACTTGAGATGGGAGTGCATCACAAGAACAGAAAATAAAACCTTATTACACAAAGGTTTGAGTCCAATTTTGAGGTAAATACAGTAAAAGGTGCAGCTGCTTACCAATAAAAGTGAACCATGTGAGCTGCAGAACCATCTGGTTTTCTTCTCCTCGTCTTTCCTTCCGTCTCTGTCAGAGCTGCCTTAAAACAAGCAGCTGCTGACTTCCTGTTTCAGGCAGTTTGATCCACTTAAGTGTGAAAGTGAGCTGAACCAAATGAAGGTGGTAAAACATTTTATTCCCCAAAGCAGTCTGCAGGATTCTGCTTTTGTGTCCCTAAATCGTGAAAGAAAAAGGATGAAGGCTTAAAGATGTTGGGGGGGAAAAAAACAGAACTCTGTTCAGTGACCTTTCTGACCACCAGTTCAAACCCAAACAAACAGTCTTATTTTTTTCTGTTCTTGCACGGTGATGGCAGCACCATCATGTGGGAGCGTTGGTCCGTTTGCTAACAGATGGGAATCTGGGAAATAAGTCACAGCTAAAGGGAAAGTTAATAAAGCACAATTAAGAGAAATTCCTTAAGAACGGCAGTTCTCCTTTCAGCTTAAGCCGGCTAGAACTTTCTGTTCAAAACCTCGACCTCAATCCATTTTGACAGTCGGTGGTGTTTCTGGACGACTGCACACCAGCAGGAGCTGTCCAGCTCCAGGAATGGGCAGGAATCCCAGAGGTGAGACGTGCCAAACTTCAAACTGCAGCAAACTTGAGCTGTGATTGCAGTAAAGAATAAATAAATAAATAAATAAGAAAGAGGTCTGACTGGAGTCATTACCGAGACTCTCTGGTCTGTGTTTTCATCCTTTTTGCCTTTCGTAGAGCTGGTTTTCTGTCCTTCAGGAGTTTTAAGTTTGGGGGTGAGCTGTTTAAATTTACTGCGGTAAAAGGACGTTTGTCCGCTTTGCTCGCTTTGATGGATTTTGACCGGCCAAGTCAGCCTCCAGCTGAAGTTCATGACCTTTGAAAATGTTTTTTTTCTCCTCAGCTCCATATGTCACTGCCACTGCTGAGCGGAAATGAACACAGCTAAATATTTATGACTGCTTATTTTATAGGTCCCTATCGACCTATAAAAGGCAAAGAAAAAAAGCACAGTCTAAAACAATATAGATGTTTTTTTATGGTCTTTTTTTTAAACATATTTGCACATAAAACTACTGTAAACAACACATAAGTTGTGTTCGGATCTATAGAGGACAATGGGGAAAAACATTGATCAAGTGTAATACTAATTTCAGAAAACTTAAACAAAATATCAATATGTTTTTAATTAAAGCAAATATTCATTTGAACTCTGAAACATTTTCGTTCAGAAATAAATAAAAGAAATTCTGTGCAAGAATATAATAATAAGTAATAAATCTAAAGAAGATTTTCCTGCACTTTCTTTTTTTCTTGGGGGGGGGGGGGGGGGGGTAAAAACAAAGTCCATGATTCCATCACTAAAGACCTCCAGCTCCATACGCCATCATCATACTACCACCACCATGCTTAACTATTGTTTGTAAGAGATTTTTCAGTTTAAGTCCAGATATTTGGAGACACTCCGTCCAGAAAGCTCCTCTTCTGTCTCATCAGTCCACAAAATAGTTGAGGATAATCCAGATGTTCCTGTCAATCATATCAAAATCGGGAACTTTACAGATTTCAAAAACTTTAAATTATTGTCTAACTAACTTATTCTCAAGAACCTTTTACATATAAACCATGCTTGTACCTTTTCTGTTTTTCTGAGGATCATCTGTGGAAACAGTTCTTATTGTTTGGTATTAAAAGTGAATCTTTTTAGATCTACAGTGAACATCATTAGGGTTTCATTTATGCTTAATCCTTATATATGTTTTCCTAGATCATGTCAGTGTTTCAGAGGATCTTAGATTCTTTCATGAAGAAAAATAATAATTAGATCTGATTCTGAATGGCATTTATTAGCATGTAGAACAGTTTGACTGAATGCAGGCTGTGTGCAGATGAAAAATGGGAAAACCTGTACGGGGGGTGGAGTTGGCCCGCACAGAGAAACAAGGAATGCCTTTTGATCCTCTAAAGTGGAAATGTTTACACGTACGGACATGCTCAGAGCGACAGGTTGTAGCGGCCACTTACAGTTTACAACGTAAGGGATGAGTTAGGTAGGATCCAGACTTTATTTTTTTAAATCCCGCCCCCAAAATCCTGCAGACTGTGCTAGAAGCCTGTTAGTGCGTGCTTTTTGCGTGCAGCCTGTGAGAAATAGAAAAAATCATACGCACATCCTGTGCATGTGGCATTCATGCTGGGTCAGTAAGGAGCCAGTACTCGCACCTAACGACTAAAGTGTGGAGTAAAGTCAAAATATGATAGCATCACCCAAAAATCATAAGTGCAATTAACTCATGAATACTTCACAATACTCCAAAACACAACAATAGTACGTTCCAATTTCATTATATTGGTTGAAGTGGTTAAACAGGCCTCAAGGGACCTGCAAGACACCTGCAACCGCTCCTCTGTATGGCCCACCACAGGCCCGGACGACCCAAAAACCTGCAGCACCGGTACAGGTCAACCCCATGTACGAGTGCATACAACTAAGATAAAGGATAGTTGTGAGGCTGAGGCTGCACAGATGTGGTCTGGGGAAACACCAGGGGGCTTTTCTCCACACGAGCTCTAAGGTTGAGCCTTAAATCAAGGCTGATTAAGTATCACCATGCAAACAGCATTTGTAGCGTTGGAGATGTCACAATACCAGCGGGTGCTGTTCTTGCTGCAGCTGTAGGGGGTGGAAAGGGGCTAATGTTCAGGAATTTTTCAGCTTCAGACACCTTGAAATAGAGCAGTTTTGACAGAGTGGCCCTTTTGTGGAGGCTTAGTTTTTGTGTTGATCCCTGGCAGATAGAAGCAGGGATTAAAAGCAGAGCCAAACAGATGCTGTGTGCCGACAACTTCAATCAAAGCTGCCTAAGAACCGCCCAGCTGAAAAGCTGAGGACCCCTGTGAGCACAAAGCCGGCAGCGGACTGTCGCTCAAACCAAAGCTTGATTTGATACAGCTGACCGCTACATCGCACCAGCCCACGAGGTCTGTCACTGACAAATCCAGTCTCCCGTTATGCAATCCTGCCTCTTGACGTGCATAAAGATCTGTGAGTAAGGAGTCGAAGAAACAGGAATCTGAAAATGCCAGCTGTGAACAAACATTTTCAAGAAGAAGGCTGACAAAGATCAGCTCAGCAGCCCATCGCTGAGAAGGTTATGAAGTGTCTGCTTTAAAATAACGTCAGATAAACTTTGTATCACTCCATCTGACTGTATCCATCCGCCCAGCAGATGACTGATCTCTCTCCTCCAAGCCTCTCATCTCAACTCAGAGGGACACCATTCAGATCTGTAGCTCGGTTATCAACCCAGCTGCTTAGATGAACAACAATGTCATGTTTTCTGCAAAGATGCTCATCTGAGCCCTTTCATCCCCTGCACTTCTCCAAAAGCATCATCAGAAAAGCTGATCAGTCCAGTGATTGTTTGATTTTTTTTGGAGAATATTGAAATATCAAAGAAAGCTGCAGCTGGCAGAGGAGGGAGAGCACCTGAGAAAATACAAAACCGTCTGACCGGAGTGAAATCCAGACTTCTCCGTTTTCCCACTTTATTATCGTCTCATGAATGTTTGATATCTCATTCTGGGTTACATTAGTATTCACTTTGATGGTTTTGAATATCCAGTTCAAACCGAGAATTCCGGCTTTTTTTCTGTCTGCAGTTCCATCATCCTGAAGTGGGTCAGCGATGGGGTAAGATGACTGTCAAAATGAAATGCAGACAAACTTCTGCAGACTTTGAAAAAACACAAATACAACATTTGGTTTTCTATCTGACGTGTCTGTTTTGAATAGGACTTTTCCATGTCTTGAATGCAACATTTTTTCCATTGAGTTCCTGTCAAAAACACATCTCGGGGTCACAGGCATCATATCAAGTCACAAACCATGGATTCAACAAACTGCACTGCACTGCACGGACTACCACTAGAGAACGTCAGGGATTAAAGATGCCTTTAAAATGGAGAACAACCATTGACTGTAAATGGGAACTGGACTGAGTGACCCCCCCCCCCTGGCATTCCAAACAGGAAGTGCCTGCTGTCTCCAAGAAGCCAGACTTTTACATTGTATTGGTCAGAATAACCATTCTTGCTCTGATACTTTTGTCTTAACATCTTCTTGCAAATTCTAATTTTTTTTTTGTCATGATATTTTTTTCTTTATTCCAAGTTCTTTAAGTTATAAAAGCGAGTTTGGGAGAAAGGGGCGTGGACTTTGAACAAGCTTACTCCTGATTGGCAACAGTAATTGGCATAGAAATGTTTACTCGGACAACTTGGCCAATCGCTGTCATCTGTTTCCAACATGGCGACGACAGCAGAAAAACGGCCACTGAATTACCTTCTTTTGCTCCAGATAGTTTCTATGGGTGATGTCACACTCGCTTTGTCCAGTTCTACATATACATTAATATTTTTGACATTACTTTGTTAATGTTTTGTTAATTTTACATGATTCAGGACAACAAATCACTGCCAACCTCGATACTACAGCAGTGACATCATAAACAAGAATTTTATGAACAATAATACTGTAAAATAATACAATTGCGCCACATTTAGGGCTGTGTAAAGCTGAAACCTATTAACTCTTGTCATATGCCAGCAAAAGGTTAATGGGAAAAAAAAAGAAGAAAGTTGGGTATTTCGATCATAGTGACATTTTTTTACCTTTTATTTCTTAACTGGTACCACATTAGGCTGCCAGTTACTTTAGCTCCAACTTAGGTTACTTTTGTGAGTTTTTGTTCATTTTTCTCTTTCTCATACATTTCTTTGCACCTAATAAATCTAGTGGCATGCCTGCTTGTGATTTTTTGGGACTGTTTTTTTACCTCGTCTGGGTCTGCAGCAGTCTGCGGATGCATTGTCTATATGATCGGCTGTTGTTGCTCGGCAACAACAAAATGCCGTCAGAGATCGCTATTAATATTATCTGTTCTTTTTTTTTTTTTTTTAATCAGAAGCATGGTAACCAGTTAATTTCCCTATTGTAGGATCAATGAAGTACTATTCTGTTTCTTTTTGAGTTTAATAGACACTTCTGCTCAAAAAGCAAGCGCATTGTGTGCGCGACTTGACATTACTGCCTGCAAACCTGTGACATATTTGACATTAATTTGACACAAAAATTTCGTTTTCTAGATGAAGAAAAGTCACATTATGAACTAAAAAAAAGTGTTTTCACAACCAAAATTATGAACTTAAAGCTAAATGTTGCATTCATAATTTTTTAATAAAGTTTTGCAAAATTTGTCTATATGTATACGTTTCATTTTGACATTTTTCTCACCCAAGTTGGCCATATTTGAAGGAGTTTTCTCCGCCCACAGCAACATTTTTTTAATGCAAACATTGTTTTTGACGGACATTCTTAACTAATGTGACAGAAAAACTAAAACATTTTTCTGTTTTTTTAAACAGCCTTTTGACTTCCTCCTTTCCTGCTTTAACCAAGGAAATAAGTCCATTCAGGAAGAAAACCTTTTGTGGTTCGAAATATGCTAATTTTTCTGTCTCTGTACAGCTAAAATATGCAAGCAGGTAAAAACATGCAGCTTGGATAAAACTGTTCTGCAAAGCGCGAAGTTTGCTCTGGCAGTCCAATGATCCAACCCAGAGGACACGCTACTGCTCACAGACAGGTTCAGACCTCGCTCCCATGATGCCTCTGTGTCCACGTCCATCAAACACAAAACGCAGACGCGTCCTGGTTCGCTTTTATTCACTCACAGCTCCAAAGAGGAGATGGGGAGATGAGTCAGCTCTTCAGAAAGAAAGAAACCTCAAGCCTCAATTTTGTTTTCACAAAATGAAGCACAAAGTTGATCAAGTATCGCTTGTGAACAATACTCACGTAAATAAAATAAAAAAAACAGTAAAAGTGAGGATTTAAGCTTTGAAACAACAGATTACGCTTTATTTTGGCAGCTTTTCCTAAAAATCATAGTTTTATTACTGAAATATGAATACATTTGCAGCTTTACAGTAAATCTTTGTCTCCATAAAACTTCTTGATTAGAGATTACCAGCATTCTTGGCATTGGTGAAGCGAATTACTTCTATTTAAAGATTTAGAGATTTTATTAAATTCTCTATGCACTTAGTCTCTGGCATCTCCGAGACCCCGAAAGGGACAAAGTAGGTTTAGAAGCTGAATGAATGAATGAGTGAATGAATGAATCCAAAATTTGGAATTTCCCTTTTTATCTTTCATTTTTCGGCTTCATCAAGCTACGTTCGATTCCATAACTTTGTAGGCAGCCTGACTGAGATTATGTGATAAACTGTTCTTACCATGAAATTGAAATGAAAAAAATGACCTGCTTGTTTTACACTTCTGTTAGATGATTTGTTATGTTTTTTATTTTTTGTGATTGGAATATTTTTTTGCAAAATTAAGGATACCGTAATTAAGCTTCTTTTGAACTATTTCAGTTGTTAGCCAACTTGACTTTTTTTTTAGCAATCTCTAGATTTATTAAGATCATCTTTTGCTTTTTTACTGATGATGTTAATCTTGTTTTTAGTGTTTATAAAGTTCACCACCTTTAGCTAAAGCCTTAGGGGTTTACCTGTACGGATTTGACCATTTTTACCCCCACTCAGCAGATATGCACCCATAAGGGTAGTTTGGACTAAGGCTTTAGCCAGTATTGTGGCCATGGTTAGAAAACCTTTCTTTATCAGTTCTTTATGTAGTTCTTTCTGTTTGTCTTCTTTGAATTGATTTCCCCTTTTTAAATCAAATGTTCTGTTGCTCAGTTTTCTGCCAAAATTGTTTCCAAGAACTTAAGTGAGGATTTCACAAATCTCAGTTGGAATCTAAACTGGTTTGCCATTAAAACTGTAATTTAACATTTGTTCTCATTACTCAACTATTTTCATCTGATCTGCACCTTTTTCCTTTTTTCGGTACCGTGAAAACATTTTTAGTACCAAATAGGTTTGTGTCAGGCCTAAGCATCATCTCAGCCTCATTTTCCTTTCAGCTTTTGTGTCCACTTTGCTGCAGTTTGGCATATTCAGAGAAAACATTCAAAGAAAAACCATATTGTGTTTCACAGAGCCTGTGCGTTGGCAGGTAATCCAGCTTTTCTGTTGTCCTGGTCTGATGGACTGAAAACCTGCGTGTCCCGCCTCCAAACTCTTTCCATACATATGATAGCAAATAACCTTTGGCACAATTATATACAATTTTTTGATGAAATATTGACGTCAAACTAGAGTCAGCCTCGGCAGCGTGTCTGCTTCTCGCTCACGGAAAACAAACAACATCCGAACTTTTGCAAAGATGAATCTAAAAAGATTGTTCAAATAAAATGAAAGCCTTTTGCCAATCGCCGCTAGCTCCACAGAGAAAGTGGGTGTGTGTTAGTCTGGGGGCGGGGCTGGCAGTGCAGACTCTTCCTTGAAGGGGCTGTTCCTCTCTGTGACATCACAATGGGAAGAAACCCGCTTGCTTTTGTGATGTGGGAGGGGCTGGTGCTCAGAAAGCAGGTTTTAAGAGGAATACTCAAAAATACGTGAATGGATAAATTACCCCCCCTTTGGGGTTATTTTTTTCTGAGAAAATAACATTAAACGCTCAAAAAAGATAATTTTGCATGAATTGGGCTCTTTAGGTTGACAGGTTTGTCGAATGTTGGCAGGTTTTTCAGTGCGTGAACATGTGCGCACATCGCTAACGCTGATAAGGTTCCTGCATATTAAACCAGATTTAAAGGTGAGTTTTACATGACAGCTGAGTTTATAAGTATATATGAGGCTCACTCATAATCTAGTGAAGACACAAGCATGAATGTTAATCAGAGCAATGCATTAGATGGCGTTGTGCCTTTAATATTTCAATTTAAAGGCAGGATGACTTTTTTTGGTCTTATTTGAGGTTTGGTTTTGTGCAGATGACCAAACGGTAAAATAAAAATACTCGAAAAAGAAAACCCTCCGCATTCATTTGAAATAGTCTATAAACCAAATGCGACACTCAGTGAAGGTCTTTTTTTAGATCTCTCTGTGCAGGCTGCTCGTGTGACAGCTAATGATTAAGAATCATAAAAGAACTGCAGCAGAAGGGCGCCTCATGGAACATGATCACAACATCAAACCATTAAATTCAGACACTTCAGGTTAGAGTCAGAATCCATTTTTCTTTGGATTTAGCTGATTTTTCACTCATTTCACTGCCCTTCTTTTGTTTGACTGTTTCCTTTTATGTGTTTGTGCCTCTTAAAGTCACTCAGTTCGCTGCTCAATGAGCAAACATCTCAGAAAAACAACTGAAAGGCTCTTTATCACGAAGAACATTTAATTTCTTTTTCAGAGAGTAAAACTTAGGTGCATCAAAACTAGGTCCAGTTCCAATGGTGATTAGTGGTTGCTTGTAAACAGTGGGCCCTTTGTGCTTTCCCCACCGTGATGATACTGAGGAGACGACTGAACTCTATCTCCTCTACCTGCAAGTGCTTGTTCATTCCAAAAAAGCCCAATACTGTGAGTGAACTGAACCCGGGTTTGGATGGAAGCCAACTGAGACTAGCTCTGCAGACGGATCGTAATCAGTGTTTGGTCCAATCCACAAGGGGATTCACACCTGCACACTTTCAGACTGACATTGGAAACAAACTTTAAACGAACCAAACGGAGAAGGTTTGGATACACCTTTAAAGGTTGAGAAGGTTCTGTGAGAGTGGTGTTGGTCTGAGAGCTGCTCTTTGTTGTAATTGTGTGATTTGTTTCGAATAATTTACAGTCAGTGACATCTGAGTTGTTTTATTTAAAATTCACTGTGGTAATGTACAGAAACTAAATTAGGAAGAATGTGTCTCTGTCCAAATGTCTATGGTCCTGTATATCTTCCCATGTTTTTGATGTTTGATATGTAGTTTGATTTATTTTATCTTTGGCACTTTTGCTAATTGTCACCATGTGAAAGTATTGGTGTTTCAAACTGAGGCCTAGCATGAAAGCTGATGAGCAGTACATCTAACATTAGACAGAAAAGACAGGTCAGTTAACTAAGAACTTAGTCATGAAATAGAAGAAACAGAAGTCAAGACCTAGAAAACCTGCAGAGATCGGCTCACATTTCTAATGTTCCTGGAACTGCAGCAAGTTTCAGAAGTTGCATAACATCCTGACAAAACAGTGCTGAGTTTCAAAGCAGGCTAAGTGGCTTCAGGTTGGCTAAGCATTCAACTGGGCCCCAATCACCCACTGGTTTCTGGTTCTGTGTGGACACTGGTTGCTGCAGATGCTCCATATCAGTGCATCAGAGCCTGCAGCGCAGCAGCAGACCACCATATGCAAACGCATTTAGAGCAGGCGGATAATCCAAACCGACACAGCCATGTCAGCGCTCGTCAGGCAGCAGGGGGAGCGTGTCGTCCCATGTGTCAGCACTGACCGCGTTGAGGTCAGACGGAAAACTGACAGAAATGTTTATTCCTGTTGAATCGGCAGAAGTGGACGGTGAAAAGAGCTGAGAAACAGCCAGAAGGAAGAGGAAGGACGGCTGCAGAGAGCCCAAAGAGAGTTTTAGAGGGAAATAATTAAGAGACTGGAGTGTTTCTCATCCATCAGTGAAAAGAGAAGGACGTGAAACGACAGCCACAATTATCAGGCAATGGTTCCATGTCAAAGGAAGATAACTGATAAATCACTACCACCGATGAAAGAAAAGCCGGCCCGAATCTGAGGGAGACCAACTGCCGTCAGCGCCGCCGGGACCAGAAGCTTTCATCTCGGCTCCGCTGAGTGCTGCTGCGAGTGTCTCTACTAACATCGGACAGTAACAGCTCCAAGGCTCAAACAGCTTTACATCATCTGGTTGCCAAGCAACTGTCCTATTATTATCAGCAACACAACTCAATATAGTCCAGGTAAACCTGAAAAAAAATGCAAAGAGAGAAGCTGAAACGGGACAAAAAGTAAACAAATTCAGTTTTTGGCTAAAGATGAGCCGAATCGGCCTGCGGGATTTCTCCAGACCTGATTAACGCCACTCAATTAAAAAAAAAATGGTTTTAAATAGACAGTGGTCCTGAAATTATGTTTTTATTCAACTTGTCTTTGGTTCTTCGAGAATGTATTGTCAAAACCTAGATCCAGATCAACCCCAGGTCACCACAGGAGGAGGCTAATCAAACAGATGATGGATTTAACCAAAAATGTGGACTTTCTTGTTTTGAATCGCCTGAACTCAGCCTCTGCCATGATAAGGTTGAGGTGCAGCCTAAAGCTCCACTGAAAGTTAAAGAGAGAAACTTTAGAGTCACCACAAACTTGAATATTTTGATGGACAAAATGAACCAAAAGATCTAAAAAAAATAAAAAATCCAACTTAGAAACGTGACTAAAGGTTACGCCAACAGAGGGTGTAAAGAGCTGAAGGTGATTAATAAATTTAAGCTACATTCACACACTTTCAATTAAACGTCTATGTAAACGTGCTTAAATGCGCTTTCAGTGGCTTCCGCATTCAAAACTCTCACTGTCACACATCGCTGCGCACATTTTTGAGACCATTTTCATTTGAACGTGTATTGACAGTTAAATGAGTTTAACTTTGACCAATCAGGGACTCGGATTTGGTAGTAACGTATTGAACCGTTTGACCAGAATTTTGTTACCAAATCTTTCATGCATTGGAATAAAGCTGTAAAAGAAAAAAAAAACTGGAGCAAGTTTTACCGGATTTGCACTGCTTTGACATTTCTTACCAAGCCTCTTCCAACTGTAGGTGCATGACAGTCCAGTGTGGACAAGCATGCATTCAAGACTCCACGTTTATCACGTACTTGAACGCATGTCACATGCATGGTGTGAAAGTAGCATCACAGAGACGAGCAACAGCAGAAAAACAATAGTTAAACCTCAACCAAACAAACTGATGCCTTCACAATAAGACCAGGCTTTTTCTCTGAGTTTTACACAGAAAGCTTCCACAGCAGAGAGTAAAATCTTTTCCTCTTATGTTTATTCTTCTGCTGCAGAGCAGGAAGACATCTTCTTCCAGAGAAGCTCTGATGTTTGTACTCATGCATTCCCTTTAGCCAACCTCAGGATTTACCTTGAGATGTAAATAAAAAGAATAAATGATTGACGGTGGTTTATCAGCCTTACCCATCTCGGGGTGATGCCGTCCCTCAACAGGAACGCTGACTGTCCGCCGCAGCAGCTTGTTCCTGTGAGACTCTGAGCGCCGCTCGCGCATCAGCAAAGGGTGCACCTGTGGAGGAGAGCACACAGTCACTACAAACAACTCCAGAAAAGCAGCAGGGAGTTTCTTGAGCCGTCATTTATTGTGACTTTGAACCCCAAAAACACCTGATTGTCTGGAAAACAATCCGTCTTTTCTAGCTTGAATTGAAAAGACAACAAGAACAGTGTTTTCTGCACATCACATCAAATAAACCATACATCACAGAGCCATCGCGTTTGGGCCTGCAGGTCCTGAATTCATAAAACTGAGACTCGAGGGAAAATGGAAGGAGCTTCTGCCACACTAATCAGGAAACACTGGAGCTTTGAATAACCACAGCTACACCCAGAAAGTACTGTAAAATACTAACCTATAAATCTGAGTACTTTGCTGGCCCTGAGCATCATAAAACCAACAAGGACATAAAGAGCAAAAACAGCGGATAAAGATTAATATGATGAAATTTCTCAGAAAAATACAAATGCTGATGCCTTGACAGGTGAAGGCTGCTGCTTTGAGCCATGCCGCCATCGAGCTGGAAAAACTAAAAGTACAATGACAGGAAGATGATCCATAGCTAAAAGCAAGTCACCATCAAACCTCACTGCTCAGTTTACTGATGCTTTGGCTCATTTTTCCATCAAAGTCCATTTTTTCTTCTCAACATTAAATGGCCTTTGCCGCCAGATCCGCCTCTTCATTAAGGTTCATGCATGTCTTGACAGTAGACAGACTGCAAACACGGTTTTTGAGCTCCAAAAACTCTCAAGGCAGATGTTACAACAAAGCAATAAATGTACATGCAGATGGGGATTGCTCACCCTGTCCAGGCTTAAGGACTAACGCCCATCATCTTTTGATCTATTTTCAAAGCGTTTCCAGTGGTCTTTTAATTATGATGATGCCATTTTTAACCAAAATCAAAACATTTATGTTGTTTTCTAGGACATAGTTTCTACAGCGTACTGATTGAATAAAGATGGACTCAGAAATGCAATTTTGAGTTTAATTTTCTTTACATGCATCCTCAATCATAAAAAAAGATGCCACAAGAACATGTTCAAAACACAAAACACACCATTTTTATCAAATTGTGTCTTAAAAAGAGCATCCAATAGGTTTAAGAAGGAAAAGCTGACCATTGGAGAATAAAAAAGATGAACTTCATCAAGTCATTAAGATTTCCTTAATTTTTAGTCCATAATGTGGCCTTAAAAAAAAACGCAAGACTTCCACTGTTTGGAAAACATAAATTGCACCATCTTGAAGAAATATGAGGCCACGGCACAGCTTGACTGTGCCAGAATGGATGAGCTTAGAGCAGAAGAACGTCTGGGAGACTCTTCTGGGTGGGACTTGGCCCAAATAGTAAATTCAAGGAACCCAGATGCTTACTCCATCACCACCAACAAGGTGATCAAGCTGTGTCTTATACTGCCTTCAAGCAGTGCAACTTGTGAAAGGTGATTCTCACATCTCAGCAGTCAAAGTGCTGATGACGTCTACCCACCAAAAAAATGAATCTTAAAGAAAAAAGACCCTTGTTTGATAAAAAAAAAACAGTTTTATTCTCTGTCTTGCATTCTTATCAATAAAAGCTTATCAATAGCAACAGTTAACAGTCAATTTCAGAAAATGTGTTACTGACTAGAATTATTTTATCAAAATTCACATTTTTGTTAAGACTATTTTTGGCTGATTTGTCTGAAATTTTGCAGATGTTTGCAGATGACCCGACCCATCCATCCCACAGCTTCTTCAGTCTGCTGCCATCCAGCAGGAGACTACGTAGTCCCTAGGCCAGGACCAGCAGACTCAAAGACAGTTTTCTCCACCCTACTTTGACTTGACTTTGAGTTTTTGTCTTATTTCTATGGGGCTCTTTTTTTTGGCAGTGGACACTACTCAGTGGCCGATTGATAGTGTCCCTCCTTTGATAGAAAGGGAGAGAGTTCAAATCCACAGTCATGTTTTAATACAAACCAAAACTTCTAAAAAATGGGACCCAATGCCTCAGTTATTAGCATTCAGGGGTTGGATTGGGGAGTCAATCCAAGCCCTGGATTGGTTCCCGAGTGCAGATGTATCCCCAGTTCACCGCTCCTCAACGGGATGGGTCAAAAGCAGAGAACCAATTTGACAAACCCAGCTGTGTGACAACTAATGGGAATTTAACTTTAACACTTGTCTCTCAGTTCTGATGGGACCAAAGCAGACTCGACGGCACCTGTGGATGGAGATGGTCACTCTGAGGCTCAACCAAAGACATTGAAGATGGATCTGGAACATCCTCATTTACTACGTAGAAAGATGAAGATAGTGGGGGAAACACTGAGGAAAACCTAACTTAAAAATCCTTCCACACGTGGGGCAGAACCGTCCCGTTTCATCAATATGCCAACCAGAATTTACTTCACAGTTTTAGCATTAACAATTTGATTGTAAACTTTTATTCCAGCATTTATACAGACTGTGTCTTCTTGTGTTTTTTTTGGGAGAAAATTGTCTTTTTCAAAGTTCACTTGCTTTGCACTCTTATGCTGTTGTCACTTCTTGTCATTAATTTGCATTAAGATGTGCATTAAAACCTTCATGAAACACCCAGCAATAAGACTTTTTTTAGTTGTTTTAGACGTTTTTTAGTCAGTTAATTTTCGACTTAGACGCTAACTTCATTTAACAAAGAAAGCATTCAAACAAAAAGGTTACAGAAGCTGAAAACAATACAAGTGTTTTATTTATTTATTTACAAATGACAATCCTAATTTAAATACCACTGGGAACTTTTATAATCAAAAGATGATTGCAGTGAGCCTATAAAACTTACTTCCTACCTGCATCAATGGATTTGACCTGCAGCTATATTTAATGGGGATACATCCATACAGTTCTCCACACACACACACACCTTTTTCTGCATAGATGCGATTGCAGGCACATGTTCTGCAGTCAGATTAGTCCAGGTTTCAGCTTTTAGGATTAAGTTCTATGTGCTGAAGATGAGGAAAAAACTCCAGGGTGTTCTCAGAGAAGGTGTGAGAACTCCTGTCTGTGTTTCTACAGACGCTTCGGTGTTTGTGTCATGGGTGAGCTGCATAAGTGTGAAAGTACCTCTGGTGCTGAGTGAAGGCTGGGATTTCAGAAGAGATGTGTAGAGATCGTTTTCCTATACAATCAGTGGCTGTTTCAGCAGAAAAAAGAAAGAAAAAATCCCTAAATTGCCTTCAGGCCGCTCTGCTGTTATAGTTTAAGTGAATCAGAATTCATGAAAAGGACAAAAGAAGTGAAAGAGAAACTCATCAGTACAGACAATGTCCACATTGGAAAAAGCCAAAGAAGAAGCACTAACTTGTTGTTTCCCACCCTCTCTCTCTAAAAAATACAGAAGACTGTAATATCTGCGTTAGGGTTGGGCGATGTCCCTTAAACTGGCAGTTGACAATGTTTGCAGTAAACCATCGGGATGGACGATGATATCGTCGGGGGGTAATTTTTCGTTATTATAATTAATATATAATTATTATTCGTTATTTTACTTTATTTATTTTATTTCCCAACTAATGACTCATCCACGATGATCCATTATAAACTTAGGGAAAGGACTTATAGCTTTGTGTTTGAGGGGAAGGGAGGATGCTTTGTTACGTGTGCGCCACGTGTGGGAGACTTAGGACTGCGATCCGTCTCACAGCTCTAGGTGAACGAGCTACCGAACTCAGGAGAACCACGTCTAAAAGTGTGTGTCCGGGCAGAGCTCAGACCGCCAGCTCACACAGCGGCTATGTTTGGGGCATTGTGTGAGCTTTTCAAGCAGAAATGTCGCTCAGTCCTTAGAAACCGTTCAAACAATCACGTGGATTTGTGTTTCCAGTCATGTCCCGACAAAATAAAGGCTGATGTTATTCCCGCATATTTACATGCAGCCAAGATGCAGATTGCAGAATTTCCTGCATGGATCTTTATGTTTATCCAAAGCTAATGTTGTTATCCCATGTTAGCATACTCCTAACCCTGGCTTCTTTCCAGCTCCGTTCTTCAACAGAATAAGCACTGACCACACATATTAAAATTAAAATGATGAGCGAACAGTCGCTTCATAATAACTATAACATTTATAAAAGCACGTTTAGGAGATCATCTCGTATATTACAGAGCTGACATATCAATGTATATAGCCGCTCGGCGGAACCCATTTCCTCTTCTGGTATTTCAAACACTACTGCGCATGTGCGAATGATTTATTCCGACCGAAGGTGTGACCCATTAGAACGTTTGTTATAATCGGAAAAGGTTTTTCTGGGCCCATGTACACGGTTGGGTTCTAATCCGACCATTGATCCGATCCAGATTTTTTGCACATGTAACCGCGGCTTATGGTGTCGACTCATAGCGTGGCAGGGGGCGTGGCATCACGATGGTGTCTCTCCGTCGCGACGTCAGTCAACCATCACGACGGCACAAACCTAATCTGCGTAAATTAATATTTTTTATTAATATATTGCCAAATATGTTTTATCAATGTACAAACCTAATAAATTCATGTAATGAAGCTGGTTTTTTTTTGTAGTGTCATTTATTCAACTTATAAACAGACCAATCAGATGCCTCAATAAAAATGGGTGGTTTCACATCATACGTTCATAACGTTTGATTGACAGATTCTCCCGAGCCCGCTGTCAAGTGGTAGGGGTGTGGACTTCCAACAAGCTCACTTCTACTTGGCAAGAGTGGTTTCCATAGAAACGATGAGTCAGAAGGACTCAGACCAAGCGCTGCTTAAGGTCATCTGATTCCAACATGACGGCATTCGTTTTGTGAAAAAGTGGCGACTGAACGGACTTCATTTCATTGGAGCCGGAAGAAAGTCGTCTACTATGGGTGACGTCTCGCTCACTCCAGTTCTTTTATAGTCAATGGTAAGTGGATTCAGACACCCTATTGAGGTACGTTGCATATAAGTGACATATACGACATGAAGGCGTTAATTGTTAAATTAACTCGAGATGTGAAATAAATCGGAGACTTTAGTTTGACGCACTTTTATTTTCACGTTTTCACTTCAATAACATCCCTAAAAGCCGAACCTCTCAATGTAAACTGAGCACTGGCATCAGCCTGCACCAGCTTGTACTGTATTCCACATATGGAAGGCTAAGTTGCTTATTTCTTTCGGTTCAGTGAACCGTTTTTGAATAAAGGTTTTATCTGCGCCTCTGTTTTCACATCCCTAATGACAGCAGCAGTTTGTGCTGTGATACCATGGTCATCAGCGTGGGGTCAAAAAGAGCTGTGGGAACACAGAGAGCCAGTGTAAGGAGGTGGCGTGGCCGCTCAGGGGACCTGAGGACCCCGGGGGCCGAGTCCAGCGATGGCGAAGGACGCTGGCGGGTCATGCTGTCCCACAGGACTGTGGCGCTCCACTCATTCTGACAGAGATCTGCCTGGGTAAAGAGAAAAGTGGCACCTGTTTGTGTGGGAGGGCTCTGCGTGGGAACCACTTGCATTTGTGTGCACCAAACGTGCGCTGATACCAAGCACAAGGGCACCAAGGGCACATGAAAATTTCATGCAGCCGTTTAGATTCTACAGAGGCTTCACACTGGACAGACGCGCATTTAATGCAACGATCCAGATGGACAGAGAGACTTCTCGTCATGGCATCGAAACATTGTTTACGCTTCTTCTTATTTAACTTGATCAGATACAAACATCATAAATCAACAGCAAATGTAATTACTTTCCCCTCTGCCACTCCCGCGACTCCAGCTCACAAACCTACACTGTTCTGCATTCTGGAAATGTAAAGCCTACACTGATGGAATTACAGTACAACCGCCCAATGAAAAATATATTAAGCTGCATCTATTCTTTATGAGTTCAGAGCAGAAATGCAACAGAGGGTTCCTTTTCTTTGTGTTAAAGCCTGAAAACACAGGACTTACTGGCATTTTTTTTTTTAGATGAAAAAAGATTGATCTGAAACCCCCAAACAACATAACCAATTATGACAACTCCAAACCACTGCCAACAGTTTCCGATAATCTAGAATGTTTTCCTTAGACAAATGTAACGGATGACGAAAAGTGACGAGCATGCCAGAAATGACGTCAGACGCAGGAGGGAGGCGGAAAAAGACGGACGGTGTTAAATAGGAGTGAAAAACGGAAAAACTAGAGGAAAAGGGAAAAAATCTTTTGTTTTCTAGGACATAGTTTCTGCAGAGCAGCAGGAGTTGATTCTTAAATGTGCCTCTGAGTTGTGGGCAGGCCTGTTGGGTTTGGAGTAATCCCGCTCCCCCTTTCCCTCCCCTTTGCTGAGAACTTTGAGCAGGGAGCTTATGGCCCTCCCAGGGTATTTTTTATGTCCCAAATACGATCTTTTCAAATGGTGTTTTTTTTCATCAGCTCCTGATTCTCTACGACTTGAATACAGAAATACTCAGAATAGCCATTTCAACCTTAATTTTACAGCATCAGAAAAAGAACACAATTTTCAGCAGAGTGGATCTTTAAAGCCGTTCACTAATCCAGAAGAAGCATGCAAAGGTTTAGGGGAAAAAGTATCACATAAGACAATGTAAAACCTCAAAAATCAATATTCAATATTAATTTCATAAAAAAAATGATTAGAGATTGAAAGTTTATCAATGTAAACATGCAAAACAATCCTACAAGCTAAATGAATTCTTCAGTAAATCAGCCAGTATGGATGGTGTCTCGAAGAAGTAAAAAAAAAAAGTTGCATATTATACTTAACGTGCAAGAATGATGTCAAACAACAGACCCAGCAAGGCTGTGTTTGACAATGCAAACAATAACACACAGAACTACACACAGAAATAGTTATCTAAAGAATGAAAACGACAGGTATAATGTAAAACTAGGATTATCAAAACCTTAATAAAAATACTAAAGAAACAGTGAATTTAAATGGGGTTAATTCAAAGACAAAGTGAAATACTTATTGTTAAATTTGGGTAAAGTAGATAATTCTCAACAATACAATTATTGCTAAAATATTTACAAAAATTCCAATTAAATGTAAATAAACAAATGACAAATTTGCTGTTCAGTTTACCCACAAGACCACCCATCTGCCAATCAAACATTAAAGTGTGGGTGACATGGTCTATTTTAATAAGCCAAAATATAGTAAATAGTCTCTATTTCATGTTGCGATTGTTTTTAATATTTTTCGAAAAAGAATAAATAGCGAAAAACGCAATATAAACAACGAGGACGGCCGCCGGCTTCACGCATTCCGCCGAATTCTCGCCCCCCTGTTTGTGACGTAACGAAAGGAAGACAACATGGCTAGCACCGATAGCGAAGCACAGAGTGATGCTACCGTCTCTATTAGCGATTTATCATCAGATGAACAGAAAGATGAAGAGGAAAGTTGCGGAGATTATCATGATGATGAGTCACTTTTGCAACCGTATCGATTCGAACCCTTTTGCGAAAGTGAGGAGGATATAGTATAGCAGAAAGTAGTAGGTCTAGTGATGCCGATGACGATAGCCAGCATGAAGATTCGGCTAGACTCCAGTAAGTCTAAAAAATGTATAAAATTAAATTACTCCACTTACCCTAAAATATACTCAAAATGTCCCCTTTTGGCCTAATCTAAACAAAGGTAAACACTGGTTTTCAACCCAATTTACAAAATAAATGTCACAAAATAATAAAAGTTTCCCAGATATTACTACTCTTTAGTTAACAAAGTCACTGTATACCATTAACAACTGCAGGACATTAACAGTTTTACCTGTTTGAACCAGTTTGAAACCTTTTCTCGTGCGCGAGCGCTCACACACACACACAGTTCAGTTTACTCACGGTACCGGCACCTCAAAAGCAAAAGAAAAAAAACGTTGCAGGCCTGTTGCTTCTCTTGCAAAACATTGAGTGCGTTGAAATACTCCAGTTGGATCCAAGGACAACAGAAAACACGACTACTTCGCCTCAATGTGATCCATCGTGATGCACACTAGTTTAGCTTAGCAGCCTCTGCTCCCGACCGACTCCAGCGCCGCCCTGTCCGACCCAGAAAACGGCTCGCTCGCTTCCAGCTCACCCGCCTTTCCTCGACTCAGAAGCCAAGATCCTCCTCCCAACTCTCCGTTCAAAATTCTTCGTTTGTGTCCCGGTTTTTGTCCCTTCGAAAACGCAGACTTCTCTCCTGCAGATCTGGAGGGAAAAATCCTTCGCCGTCCACCTTCTTGAACTTTCCCCTTTTCAGCAGCGTTTCTTGTTTTGGGAATTTTATACACAGATACACTTTCACTAGATGTATTGCTACATCCAGCTGCCACACAACGACTTGGCATGTTGATGATTAACAGATTTAAACACGAGAGAAACGAAGACTACCTGTTTTGTTTACATGCTGTCCTAAGCAACTGCGAAAGGCAACTCCCTTTCGTTACGTCACAGGTCATATCGGGTTCACTTCCAGCCTGCGCTCTAGCGGCAGATCCAAATCTCTGATTCCTTCGAAAGATGTCTATTTTTCATATGCTTCGGATTTTTTTCGACGCAAACTATTGGTATCAATAGAATCAGCGTTTAAAGGGCTTTTTTATTTGACAAAGTTGTTCAAAGCATGGCATCCACACTTTAAACTAATAATGCAGAAATGTGAGCGCTAACTAAATCAAAATGACTCATTTAAAAAACAGAAGAAAAAAAAAAAGAAAAATACTTTTAAAAGCAGGCTGTAAATACATTTATTATGGGTGGAAAGTTGGACATTTTTAACGAGAAAATCAACAGGAAAATTCTCCTTTTTGAAACCAGCCTCTAGTGGTCTTTCAGGGAACAGCGCTATTTAATGAATAAAAGGTGTGGGTTTAACCAACAGAAAACCTGTGATATATTGTACATAAAAAATAAAATATAGATTGTTTTTTTGTATTATAGCAATTCCTTAAACTTTTGACAGAATCCCGTCACTCTAGGTTTTTTGTGGAAAAAAAAAAATAAAACTTTATCCAAAGCTCCTCCTTCAGACAGAGTCACATATAAATGTTTCTCTTCACAGATCAAGTGGGCAGTTTAATGTAGACCTTTTCTGATCCAGTTAAATGTGTGATCAAACCCGTCTTTACTGCCTGGGGGTAACGCTGGGAGGACATCAGCTTCAAGAGAATAGACAGGCACAGCTTTAAAACATGTATGTTGTGTTTCTACAGAATATTATCCAAAAATGGCTTCATAGAGCGACAGCAGAGGAATGGGGAGGTTAGTGGAAAGTCGCGCAGCAGGTAATTTTGCTGAATGCTGCAGGGGTTACTGAAGGCATTGCTGTGATTTTCTGCGGGGTTTGAATGACGCATCTCTTTCAGGACAGATTTTTCAGCCGTTGCCATGGAGTCCACAGACTTACCGTCCATGCTTCAGCTCCAGCTTGAGTTGTGAGACAAAGTGTCATCTTATAGGAAAAAACAAATAATTTCTCCACCATCAGTCTGACTGATCAGCTATCATCGTACATGTTTAATCCCGCCTCTTCTTTTCCGCTGCCCATCGCGGACAGAGAGCCAGCAAACCTTTCTGCGCCACCCTGACATGTGCATCCCACACTGCATCCAGCTGAGGGAAAACACCTGGAGGCTCCATTTCTCTGCGTGTAGCGGGACTGGATTGGTTCACACGTCACAGAAACTGCAGCTTGAGAGCAGACTTAACAGCAGAAGACGGTACAGGAAGCCTGAACTCACCGTCCCTCGAGAGGCAGCATTAAGATGCGCACTCAGCCTCTTAACCACTTCAGCTGGGGCACTCACCTCTCACATGCATATTTAAAGTAGCTTTTCAATTTGAAGCACAATTTAATGAAAATAAAAAGCGGCCCTGCACGAGCTGCGAGTCCATTAGGCCTTATTTGAGTGAACAGATCAGCTTAAGGCTCCACTGTGCTTACAACGTATTGATTTTTTTCTTTGGATAAAATGGATAAACTCTGTAAAAGTGCAAAAAGTCAGCCATGAATCCCTCTAACTGCATAAGGGCAGATGATTTTAGACAATCTCCTCCTTCAGTGATTCATGGGAGTTCACTCTGCGGTGTTCAGGGAGATGGAGGAGCTGAAAAGAGAGAAGTGTTCCTGCTTCTTTCAGTGAGCCTGTTGGGTTTTTGCCTTTTTGTTGCATAGAAAAAAAGACAAAAAATGTGTTTACAGTCTTTTTTTAACCTAAAATTTAGTCCTGAAACTCAGTTAAGTGCTGCATACAGGAAGTGGGCCCTACAAGGGTCACTCATGGTAAAAAATATCAGAACCAGAATCTGTTTACATCAATCTGATTTCACAGATCTGAAATGAGCTAATTAACGGAGCGTCACATTGTGGAGGAGGTTTGGTACCATGGCAACATAGCTGACGGGAAGTGTGTTTTTTATGTGGTGAATGATTGATGGAAAAACCAAGCATAGCAGCCTACTTGGAAGGAGGCCCTTCTTCATTTTCCTGAGTTAAATAAGATTTGCTCTGCATGAAAAGTGTCATCTAAAGTTTTTATTGATACCAGCCTAAACGAGTTGCTCCTCTAATTCCCTGATCAGACATCGCTTCGCTGTACGGTGGAAGAATCCCAACGACGTTTTGAGTTGTGAACTAATATCGAAGGAGAGCAGCTGGATCAAACTCCCCTCACACCAAGCAAACACACAGTGATGGCGCATTTAATAAATGTGAATTTATGTTGAGCTTGCAGTGAGAGAAGCAGATGAAGACTGGAGATCAAACCTAAAATCGATGGTGGAGTTAAGGGTTGGGCGATGTCCCCTAAATTGGCCGTTGACGATGTTTGCCGTCAACCATCGGGATGGACGATGATATTGTCGGGGGGGGGGGCTATTTTTACATTTTTCGATCTTATATATGAATCATCCGCGATGATCCAGTATAAACTGAGGGAAGTGACTTTAACAAAAAAAGTAACAAACAAAATAGACAAGAAGTAGTCCACTGCCACACTTAATCAGTCAAGTGGACCGGCGGAGCGCGGACTTACAGCTTTGTGTTTGAGGGGAACGGGGGGGTGCTTTGTTACATGAGCGGTATGTGTGGGAGATTTAAGACTGCGATCCGTCCCGCAGCTCTAGGGGTACAAGCAACCGAACTCAGAACCGGGTCTAAAAGTGTGTGTCTGAGCACAGCTCTGACTGATCGTCAGCACACACAGCGGTTGGAGCTTCAAAGCAGAAATGTCGCTCAGTCCTTAGAAAACATTCAAATAATCACGTGGATTTGTGTTTCCAGTCGTGTCCCGACTAAATAAAGGCTGATGTTATTCTTACATGTTTACGTGCAGCCAGGATGCAGCGCCACCCAAAGCTAATGTTGTTAGCCCGTGTTAGCATACTACTAATCCTGGCTTCGTTCAGAAAAAGCACTGACCACACGGATTAAAATTCAAATGATGAGCTAACAGGTGTTCCATAATAATCGTAACATTATTAAAAGCATGTTTAGAAGATCATCTCGTATATTACTGAGCTGACATGTCAATGTATATAGCCGCTCGGCGCTGTTTAACATTGTTTTGTATTGAATTGTTACATTCAAAAAGTTTGGGGGGAAAAAGCCGCTCGGCAGAAGTTATATCCTTGTCCGATTTCCAAACCCTGCTGCGCATGTGCGAATGATTTATTTCGTCCGAAAGTGTGACCTTAGTGAACGTTTGTTATATTCTGAAAACATTTTTCTGAGCCCATGTACACGGTTGGATTCTAATCCGACCATTGATCCCATCAAGATATTCTGCACATGTAACCGCGGCTTATGGTGTCGACTCGCAACGTGACGGGGGCGTGGCATCACGATGGTGGTCTCTCCATCGGGATGTCAGTCACCCAGTCCATCGGCACAACCCTAGTCGAGTTGGATGTAAACAGACAGAGTGGAAGTGATGAACGATGAGATGTTGGTGGAAAGAGAAATGGGTGATGGGAGGAGGCTGTTTGTGTTCAACGGTTGAAGTTGAGCGATGCTGCAGGCTGGCTAACCCAAACGTCAGCATTGCTTCCTCAGGCCCAGCTGTGAGGGGCAGCAGGATGTGGAGAGGAGGGAGGAAAAACACACAGAGGACTTGGGTGTGTCGGTGTAAGTGTGTGAGGGTCACAGATGCTCACAGGTCCTGTTTTGCCCATTTAACTCAGGAGTTATGGGTGACAAATCCAAGTCAAGTCTCAAGTCTGACAATATGTTCACACCAGGCTTAAAAACATACGTTCAGCTCCCATTTCAAGATCACGTAACAAGTTTTGACGTCCGTTTTTGGAATCGATGCACCAAAACGATTGAACGTGCATTTAAAGTTAACCAATCAGGGACTCCGATTTAGCCGTGACATATGGGTAGCATACTTTTAATTCACAGAAATGCCAACCTTTTGAAAACCGATAATGGCGGAGAAATTCATAATTGCAGTTTGTGCCCAGCCAGAATATTCCATGACACCAAGTCTTTTCATTCATCAGAATAGAGCTGTGGGGAAAACAAGCCTGGAGCAGGATTCAGGAGATTTGCACATTTCTAACTGCGAGTACATGCGCTAGTATAAGATAGCGACAGTTCAGTGTGAACACCATGTACTAAAAAAAAGCATTCAAGAACACGCTCCTGAATGCACATCACATGCCTGGTGGGAATGTAGCAATACACCAATAGTTCAAATGAATCTTGACTGTCAAAAATTGTCATTAAACTATGCTTTTAAATGGCTTGTCAGGACACAATAAGACTGTTTCTGCTTTCCTAAAGCAAAAAAGTTTTATAAAGAGAGCTTTTGCTTTTAGACCTGACAGCCAAATCCTCCAGATTAAAAAAAAAGAAAAATATTCTTCAAAAGTCCCACACCTTAAGTCCTTGAAGTCAAGCATGAACCATTTTACACCAGAGCTTTAGCTCCAATGTTTACAGTCTTTCAACTACCTCAACTGTTTACATAAGTAACGTAATTCCACCAGATTCTGCAGCAGAAAAAAGCAGCTTTGCACTGATATGAAACTCTTTAAAGCAGGGAATTGTTAGCCTCATCAACGTAAATCAGCTGATTTGCGTCAGAATCAACTGATTCATGTTGATCTTGTGAACGATCCAAGATTTACAGTACGGATGCGGATTTTTATCACATTATAGACAGAATTGGGATTACCGTTTAATTCAGGAAGCCATTGTTGGCATTTCAATACACAGATTTAGAACTTTGATATTTTCATAGTAAAAAACTTTTAATTTCAAATGATGCTGCACCATGAGGAGGATGCATTAAAGGGCTACAAACCAGCCAAGTTGCCAGTTCTGAACAGCTCATTTTGCTGCTAATTCCTGTGTGATGGGCCAGATGCTCTTGAGAAACATTAACCCTATTTTCACTTTAACACACTCCTTTACCTTGTCAACTTAAGATTTTAGATGCAAATTTCTTGGGTAATTAAACTGAGATGATGAGAGAACTGGTTACCAATGGAAATATGACATATTTGAGTTTTAAAGGAACTCAAAAGGAACATAAACAAGCATATTAGAACAAACGTTTCATCTAAGATTCTGACATGACCCGCTAAGCTTTACTCCGTCTGCTGCAAATAATCTTAGAGGAGTTCAGGCCACCTTTAAGCTTCCAGATCTAGCAGAGGAAGACCTGGCCAAGTACACTTCTTCTTAATAAAAATGATGAATGGGGGAGGATTGCTTTTAAGGTCATTGCGATCCGGTGGTTGCTCCGCTCGGCTGGCAGAAGACAAATTAGGCTCAGTTTTCCTCGGATCTCAGTGCCTGCAAGGTACTGAAGAAAGAAAAACCACACAGTTGCCACGGGATAGGGGAGTTAATCAGAATGCTGAGATAAAAGCCGTTTAAACCCTGGTATGTGCAGGACGACCTTTTGAAAAACGTTTTCTCAGTGAGTGACAGTCAGACTGGTGTAATGGTCACAGAAGTGCGTGTTAACGCTGGATCGTGGGTTAGCCGCCTTTTCCCTCCCTTGTTCCTGCCCACCTACATTATTGGACGACATGATAATCCCGTCATCTCCCACACGGCTGCCCCACTTTCCTCCGGGGTCAAACCTTTCCCAGCTCTCTGTGGACCTGGGCAGGAGGAGCTGCTCCTGCTACTAAAAGTACTCATTGCTTTTTTCCACCATTACTTCAAAAATGTTGAATTGGGAAGATTTTCCAGTCCATTTTCAAACGTGAGTCTCCCAGCCATCAGAATTTGTTGCATAACATAAAGCCGGACTCATGACCTGGGGGACAGAGCACTGGTGCGTGGCGATAAAACTCTGTCAACTCCCATTAATGTAAGATGAGAAGTAAAGAAGGAGAAGGAGAGGATGGCAGCCAGCCATCACCGCTGGCCCTCTCACTCCCCCTGCAGGTGAGAGGGAAGAAAGGTGCGCCGCTTCCTGAGGCACTTTTACTAATACCTCAGAGAAAACGCAGCTGTTTTTTCAGCCAAACTTCACCTAAGTTCTCCATCTTTTAATCAGGAATCAAAGAGTAAGAAAGCCTGACAAAGGTTAGCGGAGGGCAGCCTCACAGGAGGATGTGTGACATGTCATCAGGAGAAGTTAGAGGAAATTCCCACCAGGTGGAGACAACAGAACCAATCTGGGAGCAGCGGAGACCCCAGTTTAAGTCTATAGAAAAGGAGGTTTGAGGATCTCCGAACCTTTACTCGCCTGAACTTCAGCCTGAAGCGTAAACTGTAAAGATGCATGCCCCCCCCAAGCAGAAATTGTTGTTAATCTCAGTTATAACACTGTTTTTTTTTTTTAATAAAAGAATAAATGTGGTTTTGGACAATAAACATCTCCTTTAAGCTGATTTCCCCAGAAGTCAACGAAACTGACAAATAAAGAGGACCATCTGAGGAAGAAACTCTCAGACGTCCAGGCCCAGATTCTACTCTAATCTTTGGTCCAAACACTCACATAATACACGAGGAGCAGTGTTTGGACCCAACTGAGCAGGGTTGCATATAAACACACACAAAAAGCTATTTTATAATTATTAGAGATATTTATTTTGGTTATGTTAAACAAACCTCTTCCTCTTTTGGCTTTTCCCATCAAGGGTCGCCCCAGCGAAACAACCTCTCCTTTGAGAATGAGTCGCATGGTTAACTTGGCAATGTTTTATGCCGGATGCCCTTCCTGATGCAACCCTCTCAATTTAGACGGGCTTGGAGCCGGCACAGAAGGGAATAGGGAGCAGCCCGGATTTGAACCCTGGTTTCACAGATGGAAGGCGCCGCAAACCAGCACGAGCTAAACCGGCTCCCCGGTTCTGTTAAACAAACAAACAAACCGAAAAAGCCAAGGCTTATTTCCCCAACCCTGAATACAAACATCACATCTACCTACAAATTGTTAGTACCTTAAATAAGAAAAGAAAAAGGAAGAGGAAAAAAACAAAACAAACACTTCTCAAAATTACCTCACAACCACCAGATTCTCTCAGTCAAGAAGGTATTTTTGATAGAATAGATTTTAAATTTATACATTTTCTTAAACTGAAGTATGGAGTTTGCATATACATTTTTTAAACTAAAATAGCAAAACAAATATAATTTTGTTTTTAAAGTTACGACCAAAAATGAAGCTGCTGAACAGACCCGATGACACTTTGGGTCTTAAAATCCACTGCGAGGATTTTATGGACATTAAAAAGAAATAGTTATTTTACAAAGTGCAAACCTTTAGAAATTCACAACTCCAATTTTATTTAAAGTCAAACATGATTTGTATATGTAGAACTAAACATTTTGAATATAAATATGTGGAGCAGTAACATTTTGTCACCATTTTTTTATTTTTTAGGGTGTGTCAAACTGTCCTCCAGTTCTGCAGCTCTCAGCGAACATTTATGTTTCCTCCTGGGTCTAACAGGAGATTTTTCCCCCTGAATTTATTTATAAAATCTGCATTTTTTTGAAGTTTTCCCATCAGCCAATGTGCTGACTTGCAGAAACGATAAAAACGTGTCTCTCGTCTTCTCCCCATCTTTCTAAGGATTATGGAATAATCCCAGTCTAGCAAAGAGAGGCAGCTTAAAGCTGTTTCCCCAAACCACTTTAATCTGTCTGTTTTCACCATACAGAAAAGCATCGGCATGCATTTTTTTATTAATATAATCAGAAAAACCCCCCACAAATTTAGATTTTCAGATCATTCCAATATATTTTTAGAATAACACTTTATCTTTTGTGAATGAAAATGGAAACCTTAAACAGGGTTATGAGGGTAAAACCTTCTTTTTACTTTTCTTTTCATGAATCTTTTCATGATGGATGCATCTCCAATGGAGAAAGTCTGTGGAGTTGAAGCCGCTGGTGTCAGCAGTGAACCTCAACTGCTATTCTAGAAAGACGGTTCAATGATCCGAACGCCCCAGGAGTCAAAACAGCACACAGACACACCACTCATTTCCATCGTGACACATTTTAGACACAACAGAGGAGGCTTCTTCTGTAGAGCGACGCCCCTCGCGTCCCTCTGTTGTCCGTCATGAAGAGAAGATGAAACGAACAGAAACAGAGAAAGGAGGTGAATGGAGCTGAGAGGAGACAGGTGGCCTGTGGGAGAGCCAAAGAGGCCTGCCAGTCGCCCCAGAGAGACGCAGAGAACACGGAGATGCTGTGGGGGCGGGTGGAGAGTGGGAAAAGCTGCAGTGATGAAGAAGAAATGTGGAGGAGAAAGGTTAAATGTAGCAGAGAGCTGAAGGATGGACAGAACAGATCAATGAAGGAGTGACAGATCAAAGATCTGAAGCAGCAAAAAACTAAGGTGAAAGGTGCTTCTCAGAGATAGACTGCTATCAAAATGCATGAGAAGCAGCAAAAAAAAACAAACCTGCTGTCTCTTCTAAAAGAACAAGATGATTGCTTTTCTGGCGGTCTGCTCAAGTTTCTCAGAAATGAAAAAATAAGCTGAAGAATGACAGTAGAAGTGAGGAAGAGCGATGAGGAGAAAGACCTCCCATCCTGCACGAGGCGAGTGACAGGCATGAATATTTAACGCCTCTCGCTGTCACCGAGGTGACGGATATCAGCAGACCGCTTCTGCCTCGGATGCATTCACAGCTGCTGCATTATTGGCACAATTAGACAGGGATGAATCTCTGATTAGCAGGAGTGCGCTCTCCATTCTGTCCTTCCAGAGAAGCACAGGTCGCTCCCACTGACGCACTGAAACAGTCCAGAAGAAAAACTTTCATATAAGAGTGATAAAAGGAATTTCTTTTTTTATCCCTTATACCTCCTTTAAAGCTGACCGTGCTCTCGATGTTTCATCATTTTATTCACATGAACGCTTCATTAGCATGTTTTCAATCTAAAAGCGGTCAGGTTTTGGCAGGTGACTGATAGTTTTCTGAAATCCCTGCATCATGTGTGCTTCGTCATGAGCTGTGTGAGTCTTTGAGTCGAATGAGCTTTTGATTCAGAGGAGAAAAAGCTGAAGAACAGTACCCTCTCCTGGACTGATGAGTGAGAAAAGATGTTTGGCATCGCTGCACGCTGAACCGTCACACAAACTGAAGGGTAGAAACCTCCATTCAATGAGAATTAATGCACGGCTGCGATAACCTTTCTGCATCAATTTAGGTGGATTCATAATCACAGTTTATATTTAGCCAAAGCGCTTTACAAGTGTCTCACAATCAAAGGGCCATATTGGCTTACAATGACTACAAAGCCTGGGATTTGAACCCCAAATGTTCAGTTTATTCACACGGAGCAAACGCCAGGGCAAAATGCCTGAAGAACAAACAAAAGTCTGTCTGTAAATCACACAAATCAGAGCGTGTCAGCTTCAATGATCAAGTCAGTCAATCACATCACTAAAACGTTTAAAGCTTGTTATCTATAACAATTTTTCCCCCAAAAAAAAAAAACTTAAAAAATGTAGGTTTTTGGAAGCCTCCGTGAAATCAGTTAGTTGGTATTATTACTGTTTGCTCCAAACCAAAATAAAATGGAATAAAATTTAGAACTCCAATGTCAAAAAATCAGACAAAATTTAGTCCAAAAAAAACTTTACAAATCAAATCAATAAAGTTTTGTGCATCATAGATGCAGATACTTACAAATGAACTGAAACATCATTTGTATTTTTAGGAATTTTTAGCAAATGGGTGAAAAAACTTAACTGCTGCATTCTGAAAACGACCACGGAACATGAAAGAATAAAAGCACCTTGACAGAATTGTAGAACTTCTGGAAGGTGAGAAGAGTTCTGGTAGTAACTTTTGTTGGAGCTCTGTGAATCGGTGAGATGCAGAATGGATGGTTAAGGTTATTTCTGTGTCATTGGGTCCTCTTATTCTTCTCACTGCTCCAGAGGTTATCTGTTGGGTTTGGGTCGGGTTTGGTCATGGACCATGAACCAGGTCTCTCTACTTATGTGAGCAAGAGCCAAGTCCTGCTAGAAAATGATAATAGCATCTCCAACAAGCTGCTTAGTCGAGGGCATGGAGTGCACTAAAATGTCCTGTGCATTGACAAACAGCAGGGCTCCCTAAACCGCTGCTGACCTGGAGGCTTTCCTCTGGACCTCAAGCAGCTTGATCCTGAGCTACTTCTCTTGTCCATCGGACTACAGGTTGAAACTTTCAGCCACTAAACCACAGTCCAACCCTGTGTTTTTGGCTCAGGTTAGCCGCCTCTCTGTTTTAACTTGAGACAAGTGACGCAAATATATCCTGGATTTGCCTGCTTACTCTTGATGATCAGACTGCAGCATCAGTATCTGTAAACTCCCAAATGAATCTCTCCCCAAAGTTCTTGACTGGCCTTTATTTAAACTATTTATTTAAACTCATTTTGATGTCACACTGAGAAAAGCCCAGCTTCTTCAGCAGTGACCTTCTTTGTCTCATCCACCTTACAGGACAAATAAAGTGATTTTTTTTTTATGGTTTTCAAAATCTTTTTTACCAAACTCGACATTTGGGAGGCAGCATCGTTGACTTCACCTACTTTTGAGAGGTGGGAGTGGCCAAGTATCTGCCTCAAATGTGTTATGCTAATAAACTAAATCCTAAAAATAGGCACAAAACGGAGGTTTTAGAAAAATGTGTATGCAGTTAAAATGGCGTTAAGAGGTGTGGGTGAAGTTATCTTTTCTTTAATCTTTTCTTTTGACTTGAACTTCATCTTGATGGTAGAAAAATGAGTCTGGAATCAACATGTAATCTGTGTGGCAAGTGTAAATTCATGCCAATTCAGCAGATCATAAACACCATACAGTACTGACAAGTGAAGCATGATTTTGAGTGGAGTTCAAGAGTGAACTTCTATCCTTTCCAGAGTGCGGCTAGCATCACTTTGATGGAGGTAAACCCAAAAACTTTCTGAAGAAGCAGCAGCTGCCTTAAATCCGCCTTACCAAAAGCCTGCCTGAGGCGACAATAACACAGAGTTTATGCTCAGTTCTGGTGGAAATCTCTCTCCGGCCTAATTTTACAAGTTCCAACCTGAAAATAAGCCCTTTAATTAGAACAAAAAGTATTTCACAGCAGGACAAAAGCATTCTGAGACCTACATCTTAGTGAAACTCTTAAATAAATGGTTTGCATCATTTCAGAGTTTTCCCACTTCAACAAACTTTTAAAGCACTTTTAAACAAAAAACCAT
This sequence comes from Oryzias sinensis, assembly GCA_037389245.1. NCBI lineage: Eukaryota > Metazoa > Chordata > Actinopteri > Beloniformes > Adrianichthyidae > Oryzias > Oryzias sinensis. The sequence continues at coordinate 5,334,870 of CM074491.1, forward strand.
CAACCTGCAGATGATGCAATATTATGAGTGATGAATGAAAATAACAGAACTAATGAACTAAGGAATAGTATTTTTGTTCAGGGGGTCACCATGTGGAATTTATTATCAGACGATCTGAAGAATGCAAACTCCATATTTCAGTTTAAGAAAAATTATAAATTTAAAATATCTCAAAAATACCTTCTGGGTATCTTCTTCTTGTGGGTGGGTGGGGGTGGGTGAGGGAGGGGTCCCATCTTTGTGTGATTGTCCTTTGCTAGGTGTTTTTAACAATTTTCGGCTTTTGTGACCGTTTTATCTGCTTTAATGTTAAGTGCTTTGTGTTTTTAACTGAAATATAAGAAAATATAAATAAATAAAGTTTGAGTTTGAGTTCTGGACTTAGAGACTCTGGTGGTTGTGAGGTAATTTTGAGAAGTGTTTGTTTTGTTTTTTTTCCTCTTCCTTTTTCTTTTCGTATTTAAGGTTCTGACAGTTTGCAGGCAGATGTGATGTTTGTATTCAGGGTTGGAGAAATAAGCCTTGGCTTCACCCAACACCTTTTTCGGTTAATTTTTGTTCAATGTTTACGTTGACATTGTTCAGTGTCAATGCTTATGTTGATGGGTTTTTTTTTTAAGTTCGTTTGTTTAACATTACCGAAATAAATATCTCGCTCACAAAAATAAAATGTTCCCAAAATGAAAGTATAATTTGAATTTGGGTCTTTTCTTTCAGCTACTTTCCATCACTTTCATTCTCCCGACTTTCTTCTTAAATGCAGTTGTTACAGTAAGATGTCAGCACTTTGTAGGGCCAAAACCTGTAAAAACAGCCAATATCTGAATAGTGTCCTGTCCTTGTTCATGATCTGTAAGTGTTAAAGTCATTTTTTATAATTTCTCTTATTAAAGGGCGAAACCCTGCTTTGGCTTTGAGCAGAAAGTAACTGCTCCCTCCATTTCTCACTCTCTTAGCAGAGTTAGAAAACAGAGACGGAACACTTGCCCTCGAGAACCAGGGATGGAAAATCCGTCTTTAGGGTTATCAAACTGAAAGTCAATCAGACCGAAATCCAAACTTCATCCATCAAGTAAACCTTAAGCTCCACTTTGGTTAAAGGTTCTGCTGCAGAACCATTGTCTTGGTTTCAAGCTTGTGAAAAATGATCTTCTTCATGATTTTCTGGTAGATATCTAATTGGTCGAGAACGGCAAGCACCACACCATCACACTACCACCACCATGTATGACTGTTCCTCTGATTGTTTTCATTTTTTTATCTGTGTTAGTTTTGGATCCAGATGCTGGGGGACTCACACCTTCCAGAAATTTCATCTCCTGTCTCTCCAGAAAATTAGTCCAGAAGTTTGTGGGTCAGGTGTTTCTTTGGGTTCTTGTTGCTCAGCAGTGTCTCTCCTTGAACTCTACCATGGTCTGTTCAAAAAACTCAGTCTCTGATTTCTGTAGAAATCAGCCAGATTTAAACAAACACGTGAGAGTCCCTCTCAGCTGATTTTAGGTTCTGCACAAACAAACAAAGATAAATATGATCCTTTATCAGACATTAAAGATTTTTTTAAGTATTGTGATCTAAAACAAAACATAAAATGACTAAACAACATTTCATCTGAATGTTTGGAGAACCAATAGCAGCCATTGTTGGACATATACGTTCTGTCATGATGCCATTTTGCTTTTAACAGCACATCAAAAGTTTGAGCACTTTTGTTTGCAGAAATCAATTTGTCAGCTCTGAACATTGAATAATAAAATGTCTAGAATGATTCCTAAAAGTGATAGAGTGATAGAAAAGAGAACACAACTAAACTGCTTTACTGAAAAGCAAACGGGTCCCTGGTGTGAGGAGCACTGTACCTCTTCCTGGTCCAACATGAAGAGCTGATTTCCGGAGTTCATGCGAAGATGGGGGTTCCAGCGGTCGTGGGTTGGGCGGTCGTGCAAAGAATGGTCATAAATTGGGCGCTCATGCAAGCCTCGGTTGTAGGCAGGGTGGTCGTAGGAGGGATGGTCAAAGGAGGGTTGCTCGAAGGAAGGACGCTCGAAGGAGGGACGTTCATGAGAGAGACGCTCGAAGGAAGGAGGCTCGTAAGAGGGACGGCTGTATGAAGGGGCGTGGAAGGAGTGGGCGTGGGTGCGGGGATGATGGTGATGGTGATAGGAGGGGGGAACGGCACACCTTGCATCTGGAAGGGAGAAGGGATAAAGAAGGGCAGGAGGAGGAAAGAAGAGGAGAAACAGGGTCAGTTGAGATGCTGGGACATGATCCTGTCCTCATGTGAACAGTTAACAGCAGGGCTACAGCCAGCGATTTTACTTATGATACCTTATCCATCCGATATTTCTTCAATTACCAACAATTATTTACATTTTTATATTAAAAAAAAGCTTTTCAAATCTGAAATTCATACTCCACAGTTCAGATGTTCTTATTTATCCAAAAGGGTTTTCAGAGAAGAGGTGAGAGTGTCTGCATATTGGATTTATATCTTTAAACAAATGTTTTTCACATTTTATCAAAGGTTCATGACCTCAATAACAATGTTCTTGATGTTTTGTCTCAACTAGAATCTTAAAGATCTCAAACAATTAAAAATATAATATAAACTTTTCTTTTAACATTTGTTTTTATAAAATGTCTTCTGCTCATTGGATTCTCTGGCTGGGCTAACCAAAATCTAAAATAAAAAATGCAATATTAATTCATCAAATATGTCGAATGGTTTTCTTTTAAATGTCAGAGATGGCAGACTCCCAGGAGCCTGATCACTTCAACTCTGTGGTCTTCACTCCACATCTGACGAAGACCCTAGGGAGACTTAAATCAATGGTGTGTCTAAAGAGGACGACAGTGAATAACGAGGCGTCATCATGGACTAAGTAAACTAGTGTCTAACAGGACAGAGAACATGAAAGGGTCAGAGCTGTCTTCATCTCCTCAGGAGGCAGAGGTTCTTTGCTGTCAGCAGGGTTCTCCCAGTACTGCGTTTGGCTCTGTAGCAGCGTTAGCGGTTCTCTACGGCAGCGGTACCCAACCTTTATAGCGTCACGGAGCGGTATGACATCACATGGTCTTTATGAAGTAGGTGGAGAACTATCTTAGCAACGCTTCGCTGAAGGAGGTACAGATACGTGAGACGAGCTTTTATTTTGACATGCACAACATTGAACATCGCTCAGGTCTGATCTTCCTCTCCCCTTCCCACACTCATGGTGCAAAAAAGTAGTACTGTCTATTAAATCTAGCTTTCTTTTTTTTGGCAGTCGATGGCTCCTATACTGTCTCCTGGGTGGCCGTTTTCCCCTTGACAAAGAAAATTTCCAAAGACGTTTGTTTTTTACTCATTTTGCTAGCTCCTGGGATTTATTTTAGCAGTATCGCGTGACCGAGAAGAGCAAATTGGCGTGCGTCAAGAGTGACATACACGGATGGAACAGAGAATCCGGCAATTTTTCAAAATGAAACATCTTTCAGATTCCAAAATAAATAAAACAGAAGTAATGTAAGTTATTTATTCTTTCTGTGCGGCCCGGTACCAAATGACCCACGGAACCGGTCCGCGGCCCGGGGTTGGGGACCGCTGCTCTACGGTGTGTGCTGCGGGACGGGCAAGACAAATTGACTCTAACCACTGAACAGAATCAGTTTTGTTCATTTAACTGGACTGAGTGACCCCTAACCCTTAACAATCCAAACAGGAAGTACCTGCAGACTCCAAGAAGCCAAAATCCCACAGACTTCTATAAAGAAATAAACAGCTGTTACTCAGTCATTCTATTGGTCATAATAACCATTCTTGCTATGATACCTTTATTTTCTGTAGTTCAAGTTATTGAAGTTATAAACTGACCAATCATATGCCTTGATAAAAGTAAACGTGTCCTACGTTTGAAAGATTTGATTGACAGACTTCGGGTAGCCTTCTTTTAAGCGGTGCGGTTGTGTGGACTTTCAACAAGGTCACTCCTGACTGGGGAGAGTAGTTGCCATGAAATCTTTGACTCAGTCAACGTAAAGAACCCAATCACTGCGTTCTGACATCACCTGGCTCCAACATGGTGATGTCCTTATAGCAAAAAAATGAATGGTCGGAGCAGGAAGTAAGCCATTTTCTATGGGTGACGTTCTCATTCACAGTCAATTCTGATCCCTAAACTCCTTTCAGGAGGTTTTGACAAAGGGAACAACTTGCTCCACCGCTTGCACCACACTGTGGAGACCCTGAGAAGCTCCTTGAGCAAAAACAGTTTCTTCACCACCGCAGGTCCTCTCTCCCCTCAGACACAAGACTGTGCAACACATCCCAGTAAAACGCTCAACACTACATTTTAAAAACCCAACAGAAAACTGATTTTAGTTGGGAAATTCGACAAGCAACATGATGTTTCATTGAATAATGTTTGATTGAATTGTAAATTTAATATAAATTTATTAACTTGTGAAATGAAACAGATCTTTTATTTTTGACAAAAATACCCCGACCTATTTGTTAACTGTATAAAGAATTAAAAAAATATATAAATAAAGTTCTGAGAACAAAAATCACTTGTAATTCCTTAAGTTTGTTTCTTTAGAAATGTAGGGTAGAGTTAAGGTGGTGCTTTTCTTAATTGACGGGTTTGTTTATAGAAATGACTGTAGAAACAACAAAAAACATGCATTTGCATTCAAATCGACTCGCAGAAGAATTAGTCAGACCCTCACAACTTCATGGAAGTGCAGCTAGCGTCATGCTAACACCACAACAGGTGTTTGATACCCCTTAGTTGAGCAAAACACTTCCAAAGTAACAAGCGTGCAACAGAAAACAAAGTTGAACTTTAGTTCCACCCAAGTCTTTCCCTCTGCTTGTTGTTTGTAAGGCTTTCACAAAAGATGTATGTAAAAACTAACAGTTTTATTGTGGACAAATTATTGCAAAAAGTACAAATAACCATTTTTTTTTATCTTTCCTATCAAAAGTTGACAAGACAACCTTCAATTTGATGCTTCAATTGTAATTGGAAAAATGTTTCAGTCTCTAAACTGTGTTTAGTTTATTCATTATCCTGTACTAGTTACAGGACACACAAAAAAAAATTACACCAAATTAAAATGTAAAACAGCTTTTCTTTCCCTCTACATGATGTGCCCAGACATATTATTGAGCGCTTTCCTTTGATACGACACACTGTACCTGATCTCCATCTGTTCTCTGGAACCCACACTCCTCTGCATCTGGAGGATCTCTTTTGAAGGAATCGTTGCTTTAATTATGACCTCATATTTCCCCCTTCTCGTCGTTTATATTCTCTTTGTTTTACTCTCACTCAATTTAGATTACGTCAACAGAGCAAAGAGTTTTCAGAAACAAAAGAAAGCATCGTCATGGGGAAAATCTCCAACTGTGTCCTGCTGGAATTTAACAAATAATCCTTCTTTTAGGATTTCTTCAGGAAAAAAATCTTTCCAGATAGACTAGATTTGCTAAACTGTAAACACCTAATTGAAAACTGTCCTAGTTCTCAATGATTAACATAGTTTTAAAAAACAAAATCAGTACTTCAAACTAAATCCTCTGACTAACGCTGCGCCTGCAGCTTTCACCTCTTCCCCCAGCCAAGAGCCAAGTTCACACATTTGCAGACTGCACTGCAAGCTTGCTGCACACACACTTTCAAAGTCAGATCCACTCACAGCCAAGCAGAGAAGAAACTGTTTATCTGACCTCTTGGCCTGACAGCGTGCACTGACACACTGCACACGTGATTGTTCTGAGATGGCGGCAGCGACTGAGGCTGCTCGTGAACACGAAGAAAGAAAAGCTCCCGGCTCAGAGTGCATCATGACATGTACGGCATGTCAGAACCGATTGTACTTCTGCTTCATCATTTCACATGTACACCCCCTCAGTCTTTGCGCTATGGCTGCACAGCTTTCCCTCTGACAGGAAGCCATGTCGACGTTGCAGAACAAGGACTCCTTCAGATTTTTGGTTTAATATCAACAACTGCAAGAAATGCAGATTCTGCCCAGAATTGCGGGGCCAATCGTTTGTCCGGTCACGCGAAGGAGAACAACCACAGAAGGCAGTTTGAAAAAGTAATGTCTGAATCACTTTAGCCTTGAGGCCAGAGTGACCGTGCAGCTCCAAAGAGCCACAACAAAATGCACCACTGAGACGCTGCCTGATGCTCTAAGTGGTGTGCAGATTAAAAAAGGGGAACAAATTATCTTGAATGACTGATTTCAGCCAGCCTCCTATACTATAATAAAATAAATCAGTGGCATAATTTGGCTGCAAACCCACAGTACAGAAAAAACAAATGTTATTCTCTCTCTAAGTTTTACACATTTGCTACCAATAGGATTTCAATTATATCCCAGGTAAAACTCCTCAATAAAACTACTTTCCCTATCATTTTTAGCCTAGCAAATCTAGTTTTAAATGAAAACACTTTGACTTCAAAATTGAAGCCAGTTTAAAAAGGAAATTAACTGGAACTGGGAGAACTTTAAAAGTTAATCAATACAGGACTCCTTTGACATCAAGTTATCTCTATGGTTATATTTAACGTTCACAACTGGACTGGGAAAGGAGTCGGCAGCTAGTTTTATGATTTACTGGTGATCAGTTGACATAAACAACACAATCCAAAATGCACAACCATAGTCATAATTAAATAATGAAGTTATTTAATCACATGACACAGTCCAATTGATCAAGTCCTCAGCCCTGAAGTTGTTCAACATTTCCAACTGTCAGCCCAGTTTCCCACCCCATCTGCTTGATCACCTTTCTAGGGGTAATCATGGACTCTGACCTAAACTTACCATCAATAAAAATAATTTATGTTAGGCCCCATTTACACACTTTTCTCTGCAATTCCCTCAAAAGCACCAGGACAACCAGCCAAGAGAAAAGGCTGAACGTAAAAATGAAGGATCAAATGCACCACCGGCTTTCTATGAGAAGACAATAAAGGAGATTTTTCAAGAAAGGCAGAAAACATCCAGATACCTGCAATAATATAAGTTCAGGTCCCACTCTGATCATCCGATGATCTATTGTAGTGTTCCCAATTGTCTTTTATTTATGATTCTGCAGCTTTTAGTGGAATTGGAGCCATCCAGTCATACAAAGTTGATCCGGATTCCAGCTCAGACGAGGAAAACGAAGGCAGATCTATTTGTCTGCAAGTGGATGAAATATAACAGAGCAGGGAGCTTGTGGCCCACCAATTGCTTTTTCAAGCTTTTTCAAGCTGCCTTTTTTGCTTCCTGCTCCTGATTCACAATGATTTTAGCTTAAATGTCTTAATATATGTCCTCTGTGGGCGCCATTATCATGTTTGTATATAATTCCCTTTTTTCGTCACGTGACTAGTTAAGATCTCATTTAGGCGCACCTGTCACCTGTGTTAGTTTTGGGTTGGTCGTTTGATACAGAGAGGGTGCACAGGGCCCAGTATTTTTTGTTGACCGCCTTTATACTTGATTATGAACTCCACATGATGGATCGTATCATATGTGTCATCTGTGGCAACGAAGTGGAATAAATCACGACACAAAAACAAAGTGGATTTCTTGGTCATAGTTTTATGTGGAGCGCGTCGCAAAACAGGACCTGTCGCAGCCTCTCTAGCGGCTCATAAGCCCGCAGCCGCTACATCCTCCATCCTCAGAAAAATGCGACAAAATGTTAAAAACATCAAAAACACAATTTTCATTGTAGTGGGTTGAATAAAACTTAATGAATTATTAATAAGATAGTTTAAATGTACATTTGACTCTGATGTTTTTGCAGACAACTGCAAAAAAAAAAAGAAAAACTGTAAAAATAAAGGTCATATCGTCTGATGATATGGTCAAAAATCTCTAAATCTGTCCTGATGGCCCTGGCCTGGGTGGCGGATATGTCACCCGGGGGCCGGTTGTTCTCTGCCTGCTGCCGTGTGGCGTTGGGGGGTTCTGGTAGCCGCGACTGCTGCGGCGGGGGTTGTTGTGTGTTTGGCCTCGATTACAGAAGGGGTTTATTCAGACATACCTCTGGTTTGTCAGAAAATTCATAACCACTGATGTTAAAGTAAAATATGTCCAACACAAGAGGCCTTCAGCTCTCATCTGTTTGCCCAGCTGTTGGACAGGAGAAGTTAGAGGAAGAAAAAAAAATATCTAAGTTTAAAGAAATCTTTGTTTAATGTCAGCAGAATAACTTAAAGCAAAATGCAACCTGCAAAATCTGCCACCATGAGCGTCAGGTAAAAAGTGTCTTCAACTGACTGTATTTTTGTGAAAGTGAATCTAGTCACCATCACAAATTCACAGGGAGGGAAAGTTCTTCACAAATTAACAACACCCCCCCCCCCCCCCCCCCAGACCCAAACTAAAAGTCATGATGCCAGGCTTTTCACCGTGGGACAGCACCATGACTCATCCTCATCTGCATTACTCCACTGTAGGTTTACCTCTGCCCCCCCCCGAGGCTGCCTATTAAGAGCCTGTGAAGCACGGCGCACAGAATTCCAATGAGCGTGCTTGTCTTCTGTCGGTCCGTCCGCACACAGCTGCGTCTCCAGGTTGCATGTAAAGATTCAGCAGAAATGCTGAGACGTCTTTTTTTTGCCCCTCTTTTCCTCTTCCTCACTGTCTTTCATTTCCTCTTCATCCTTCTTGCTCTGCCTTTGTTCTGCTCTTCCTCCCCTCTCTGAGGGCTGTTTTCCCTTTTCTGCTGTCCTTAGCAGTTTAAAAAGAGAGTGTCATGCACCAATCGGATGACCGGTCAGCCTTAGTCAAGGCTGTCATTACTGCAGCCCGACAGGCCTAATGTTGATTTATACACATCACTGATCTCCAAAACAACGCTAAAAATAAAGCTTACAATAACCCTGCGCCGCCGGAGGTAGATAATGTACTCATGTGAGCACACTGAGCCCTAGCATCTTACTTTGGAGACGAGGAAGCACCAAATAACTCGCATCATTACTGTGACCTCAGCTGCACCGCTCACCGATATTATTGCATGAAAATATGGACGGGCGAGAACGCAGATGCAACGGTGCACTTTGACAACTTCTGAAATGAGGTGTGTTTGGTGAGCGGCGGGGCGCCATCGCAGAAGTTTGATGGTGGAGCGAAGAGGAGCACTCAATCTGCTGCGTACCCCCAACTCGTTAGTCTTAAATTAGCACGGTTATAGCATGGAAATTGCACTGGAATGCTGCAAAAGCGTAAGAAAAAAAAAACAATCTGTGTAAAGAAATCAAGTTTTGCTTCATTAGAAGGTAATAAGTACACATTTTCCGCTTCACAGCACAAAATTGCCTAAATGTGCTAGCAGGGAGTTGATAAGTTTGTTGATCAATCCCAATTACTCTGAGATTACCTCATAGGGGGGGGGACTCCAATATTTATGCTGCACAACTTTCATTTTCTCCATCGCAAATGCTCTGCAGAGGACAGGAAGCGTGAGATCCAACCCTCTGACCGCTGAGCTGGAGTGTGACACTCAGCGGGGAGTGCAAAGATTTCTGTAAGCTGCAGAGCACTGCTCCCAGGAACCGACTTCAGACTCACGATTGACAGAGTTCCACTGAATTCAGCTGCACAGCGGGGTTTTCTACTTCAATTCAAACGAACACTTGAACATTTATGTTAACAAAACAGACAGTCGGTGATAACTCTGCAGCAAAAAACTGAAACGTTAATTATTCCCTTTAAAATATTACACCATTTTCATATAATGCATCCCATCCTTTTTAAAAGAACATAGAACAGTCATTAGATTTTATCATGGAAATGCAAATTTGGAGGCAAATCACGGTGCTGTCCCTGCTTGACCTGCAAATTTTAATTTTATCTTTTTTTTTTGTCCGTCTGAGTTAAAATTTTCATTGTTTTGCCAACAAACAGACAAGAACTTTTGGAAGACTGATGCTGCGTTTTTTTTTATATCGAATATGATCTTATTAAAACTAGAAAATCCATTTATTGCACATTGCAAGTTTGAACTTTGCAATCATAACCATAAAACCCTAGGGGGTCAGTAAGTCAACACCTGGATGGCGTGTACACTGGATGGACAATTTTAGTTTTCTTCTTCTGGATTCCACTCACAGGAAGTCTGGTGGAAAGGGAATGTTGGCTTTTGTTTAGCTCCGCCCACCTAGTTTCAAAATATGGGGGTGCTGGATGAGGTAAAATTGGTAGCGTTGTTGGGTCCACTCACCTGCCAATCAAAATGAAAAACATCCCCCTACATATGCTCAAATTTTAGTTCCTCTTCAACTTTTCAGGTTCTAAACAAAACCCTCCTCCTTTTACCAGTAATAAATAAATAAAAAAAACTGTTAACATTTAAGAAGCTCTGGAAGTCAGGCTGTAAATTCGTGTGATTTCAGTGTAAAATGTTTGTTTTTTAACAATTAATGAGACTTTGCTTCCATCTGAAACCTGCCTCCAGTGGACATTTGGGGAAATGCAACATTTTTTTTGCTTCAAATACAGAAATAAAAGGTGAGGACCTGGATTTAAGGAGATTGCTGGGAGCCTTTATCTGGAGGATTATGGCATGGATGATTAGTTCCCCTGGAAATAAATTATTTACCTTTAAACACTGTAGCCATCTTTAGATCTATTTTCAAATCTTTCCCAGTGGTCTTTTCAATATCATCATATCGTTCTTAGCCAAAAGCAAAAACCTGTGTGGTATAGTAGGACAGTTTCTGCAGCGCGACAGGAGTTCATTAGAAATTTGTCTTTGAGTTTTGCAGGACTGCAGGCTTTCCAGCCATAGAGTTTTGAGCCAGCTCGGAGAAGGAAAACAAAGATGTACATGGATCTAGTCGTCTATAAGTGGATGGATCAAAATGGAGCAGAAGTTGTGGCCCAACTATTGTGGCTTCTACGTCACACCAACAGCCTTTTTTCGTCTGCTCCTGATTCACTGCGATTTAAATAATAATAATAATAAAGAAATACTCTAAAACGCAATTTTGAGCTCAATTTTCTTTAAATGTGTCCTCCACCATCAGAGAAATGCTACAAGTTCAAAACCTGCTCATCATTGGAGTGGGTCTTTAACTGATGCAGTGAGCAGCTTTTCAATTGAAGACACAGCCTAGAAAAGATGTTTTACTGTTACAGAAAGGTCAAGATGTTGGTATGAATAAAGTTTATATTTTAACCTGGAAGATGGACAGAAATGTCCTGAAGGATGTCGATCAGCCGTAGTGTTGAACCCCGAGGGTTAAGCATGTTCATGTTAAGCATTTGTTATTAAAAATCATATTAATCTATTTCTAATTGATGGTTTTTTTAATTTTCAGATTGGACATCCCTTGAAGTATCTTCTGCCTCGATTCCATGAAAGTGGCCCAGGTGACGCCACTTTACTGTGTGTCTGAGCTTTCCAGACCCGTCAAATCAGATAAAAAACCTGCTTTCAACAGGTACTTTATTCCAAATTTTGCTGGAAAATGTTTGTGTCTTATTTCATAAATCACTTATATTTCATATTTATTTTGAAGCTCTTTCTGTTCCTAAACAAGTTCAACTGAAAGAAGGTCAAATGTCAGTGACGCCAATCAAAACAGTGTTTTTAACCTGCTATTGTGGCATTTTTCTGATGATGAAGGATATAAATAAGCAAGATTAAGCTTAAAATTGCATTTCTGAGAATTCCAATTCAAATCGATTACAAAGAAATAAATGCTTTATTAAAAATTCACCACGGCAAGCCAAAAGCTTCCTGCTCCGCTCCATTGTAATGCATCCCCTTGCAGACAAATGGATCCATGAATGTCTTTGTTTTCCTCATCTGAGGTCACCATTTTTGTTGCACCATTAATGTTGGGTTAGGGTTGTGAGGAGCTGTAAACTACCTGGAGAGAGTATAAACATATAGATGATGGGAAGTAGGGGCAGGCTTACTCCGCACCAACAGACCTGCCCACAACTCAGAAGTGTAACAAACCTCTGCCACTCTGCAGAAACTATGTCTTAGAAAACAATAAAAGTTTTTTTGACTTGGCTGAAAATTACACAATCATAATTTAAAAAAGAAACGCTGGGATCATTGTGAAATAGGTGATTATAAGAGTGGTTCTTTGAGATTAACACCTTTACAAAATATGACTAATATCACAATTCCATGTGCAAAAATGCAGCTTAATAAAAAAAAAGTCAAATTGCATTAAAAGAAAACTGAAGTTTTAGCATTAAGTTCCTGAATGTACTGTCCATTTTCTACAGTAAAATATGACAGCTTTTTAATCAGCAGGTTTGGGGTCATTTGTTTGGAGACAAACCCATCCTGATGTAGGAGAACACACACACAACCTCCTCTCCAACCACAAGCTTTCACTTCAGGAAAGAGATGTTAATGAAGGGCAGGGAGTAAAAGTACAGATGACAGAGAAGAGAGATGGTTCTCACCTATCAGATCATTCACTCAGCCCTCGCGTGGCGCATCCCGGCTCCCCCATTGCTCACCCAAAGCGTCCACAAGGCGTCACTGTTGCTGCGCCGCAAGCGCCTTGAGTCCGCCCCCAACTCCACCACACAGGAAACAAGGTTACAGCCCAAGAGATGTCACTTCCGAAACACCCACTCCCGCTCGCTTGCTCGCACTCGCTCCCTCACGCCCCCAGCCTATTGCCATGACAACCGAGAAAAGAATAGAATATAAGTAAGTGTTAAAGAGACAGAGGGATCAGAGAGACAGGGAAAAGAGAGGGATGGAAGAAGAGTGACCGAGGGGGGGGGGGGGGAGATCAGGGAACTGTTACGGAGAGTAGACGCACAGAGTGGACGGAGAGTGAGGGATGAATGAGTAGGCGGGGAAAGGATGGATGACAAGAGGGGGAGGATGAGAGAGTGAGGGGAGGCATGTGGTGGGATACAGTGACAAGAAGAGGATGGGGATGCTGGAAGGTGAAGAGAAAGAAATTAGGTGATTAGACATGGGAAGAGGGAAGTAAGGCTGTAAGGAAGGAAGGAAGGAAGGAGGACACTTTTTTGGGAATAGGGAGCCCACGTCTTGTTCCCATAGCAACACAGCCATCCATGAAATACTGACTTGTGCCTCCCTCTAACTCTCTTACTCTCTCTGTTCCTGTCTCTCCATCCCTCCCCCTCTCCTTCTCCAACCATACATGCAAGCACACAAACACTCACATGCGCGCGCACACACACACACACCGTAAGTGCAAGTTGGCGCTGAGCATGTATGGAGTAATCCAGCTCTGCAACATTGTCAAAAACACATCAAAAGGTACCAAATATACCATCAGAGCGCTGCAGCAGCACCGCTAAATCTCCCCTCTCACTGTAGCCATCTCCAAGATATTTTTCATATTCCATATTGCTGCATTCACCCCCACCACCACCTTCCAAACTGACTGTGAAGCAACACTTTGCAATCAACTATGCTGCAAAGGCCTGATGGATGCTGGAATTAATTACCTTAATGTAGCTGAAACATATCTAAAGCAGGAGTGCTCTAAATGTCTGTGCATGATGGTGGTGCGAGAAGCCTGCTGATAGCCTGCTGAACCGCTGCTGCCCATGAACAGTAAAGCAGCGTTCTCTGTGAAAGCGTGATGCTGCACCAAGCCGGCTTTCAGCTAAAAAAAAAAACAAAATTGAGAAAATGTTTGTGGAGTTCATGGTTCCATGAAGATTCAACATCTGCAGAGTTTCACACTTTGTCTGTCATCGATCCACTTGGTGGTGGTTTTCTGACTACCGTGAATCAGAGATGCTCACACATATTTTTTTTAAACAAGTTAAAGTGAAGTCTCATAGTTCAGGATTTGGTAAAGAATCGTGAAGTCTTGCAGCTTCTTAAAGTCATACAACGATCAGGATGAAAACAGAGCTAAAACATCACCTGTATGTCGCATTTCTTAGCGAACATTGGCATGTTTTGTCTCAGTCATCCACATTATCCTAAGAGAACATTTTGTACTATTCAACACATCCAGGTCTTGCCATGAGAAGCAGCAACATTAGCTTCTCAGCATCTGGTTTACACTCGACTCTAATGGCTGCAAGGAAAAGCTGGAGCTTCTGCTCGAAAATGCCCAGAATGCCGTCAACGTTCCTCGTCAAAATCTGATGTCAGGCATATCCATGTCCTCAGAATTTTTCGTCTTCCGCTCACACAAATGGTTTCTCTAAATCTGACTCAACACAAAAGTGCAAAGCGGTATTAGAAACTTGTTATGATCTGAAGGTTTTCTAAAAACTACAAGCCTTCATGTCCTTTTCTGATTAGGCTGCAACTGTTAACCGTTGGAGAACAGCCTCTTTCACGCTGCTTTGTTTTTATTTTTCCTCTGATAATCCACTTTTCAAAAGGTGCCCTACCCTTTTGTTTAGCAAGAAGTTCAAGGGTAATGGTGAAAACATTTGGTTGAAGTTGAAACACCAAATATACCCCGAACTCCAAAGTGTTAAACAAAAGTGTAAAAACTCTAAACGTGTCCAAACATCTCAGTCTGTTTCCCAGCATTTATCTCCTGAACGTTTATCATGAGCAGTTCCACTGATGGATTCCCTCCTGATCATGGTCACTCCCAAAGAGAAGCTAAACAATCTTCAGCTCTGCCGTCTGTTTCTTCTGGCCATTTATTTTCACCCGCCAACAGCCCAGATCCCCCCGTGAAGGGCAGTTGTAACCCATGCATTGGAAATGCGTTTTTGGTAGGTTTGAGATTATTGTTAAAAAACAAATGTTGGAACTCTTTTGTTTTTCAAACTACTACTGGCTTTAGCTTTCGATTAATTTCAGTTGCCTAAATGACAAATCTGTAGGTGTGAAGTCCTACGATGAGTTTGAGAGTAAATATGCATTTTTCTGTCAAGAAGGTGACATTAAAAACTAAAGTATTTCTGTAGCAGTGTGAAAAAAACAAAGGGAACAGAGTTATTGTGAAAGACAGTTTGGCCTTTATGTTTATGAATATACATTTTTACGATAAGGGCGCAACCTTTATCCTGTAAAGTGCCAGAAAGAAATGGTTGTGTGTGGAACTGTGTTTTAGGTAGCTTTTTTGGGGACGTAGGAGCTGAAAAAGTTGGTCTTGGATTTCAGTTTTTGGGCTCATTAACAGGAATTTTCTGGCACAAGACTTCAGAATTAAAATTATCTTGATTTATTTTTTTCTGAGAAAGACTGAAGTCTTTTAACTGGATATGTTTTAAAGCTGATGTTCCTGATAAAATATAGGCCTGAAAAAACAAATATTAATACTTTTCTAACTTCTCTCCTGCAGATTTAGTTCTATCAAAGAACAACTCCAATGAAAATTGTGTTCTAAACATGCTCTTGTAGGATTTTTCTCATGATGGAAGAAAAATTAAGAAAATTAAGATTAAAATTGTGTTTCTTAATATTTCTTTTTTTAAATTGGGGTGAATCAGGAACAGAAAAAAAATTCACTTGAAAAAATATCGTATTTGTTATGTCAAAAAATATTCAATTAAATTTTCAATTCAATTAAATTTTATTTGTATAGCCCAAATTCACAACAACAGTCGTCTCGACGGGCTTCGTAGAAAAAAAAAAATAGAATCGGCAAGCTGCAATTCTGCTCCATTCTGATGCATCCACTTGCGGAGGACTTGATCTATGTACGTCTTTATTTTCAGCGTCAAAGCTGGAGTCTGGATCTGAATTTTGTTGCAGAGCTAGGTTGGGGGCGTGACGGGCTGTACGCTAGCAGGAGAGAGTGCAAGTAAAAGGATCACCACCCACACTGGGAAACAAATTTCTACTGAACTGCTGCCGCTCTGCAGAAACTACGTCCTAGAAAACAACAGGTCTTTTATTTAGACTAAAATAATATAATAATTTAAAGACGACTGGGAGCACTATGATTGGAGTGGGACTGCACTTTACTCCTGTAGCGACAGCTGCGCCTGGGTTACAGCCGTTTCCGCTTTGGGCACGTGGCATTTCAGTGACTCTATCAAAGGGTAGGAAAATCTATCCGCTCTATGTGAGGATTTCCTTCCTGAACTTCCATCCATTATCTTAACCCGCTGTGACCGCTGAGTTTCCGGAGACTGTCCCGGTTACTGTTGGGTTAATGTGGGGTACACCATGGACAGGTCGCCATCCCGCCTTCGCCCCACAGGAACCTGGACAGCCTCTGGCCAGCGGGTTAAGAAAATGGATGGAAGTTCAGGACCGAAATCCTCGCATCGAGCGATCATATTGGATTTCAAACCTGAAATCCAATATGATTTGGATTTTCTAATTGGCGCCCAAGTCACGCCGCAGGATCTCAAATTGCGTCTGTACATTGACCTAACACTGAAACTTGAGGCCCCTGACCAGCGAATGACATCCGGTCTGAACGTCTACTTAGAACAAACTTTACCAACATGTGAAGACTACAAAACTGTAAAGAAGCTGAAACTGCTGAAAACTCAGTGATGTAGAAGGAATCAGGAGAAACGTGGAAGTGAAGCCAGAGTGGTTCAGTTCCCCCAAATTCTCACACATGTCTCTGATGGGGGATGGAGGAATGGATGGGGCACCACCCCGCAATAAGCCCAAAGCCATCCAACTTCCAGCACAAACTCCTGGCAGCCTCTTCCCAAAGGCACCCAGCTCTCTCCACCTCCTACCCATCTGCTGCTCAAACCCCCCCTCACCACCACCACTTTAGTCCCCGCCTTCTCACTTCTGGACAGTTTTTTCTTTCTCACCTCTAGTATACATTTAATCTATTTCTGTTTGTCCGCCTTCATCTTCACTCCCACTTCTCTTCACTTCCAGTCACACCGATTGTTATTTTTTCCAAACTCTGGATCTTTGATATCATTTATTCACAATCTGAAATGTTCAGCATCCACTGAGCTCCTTCTTCTTCTCATGGAGTTTCTTTGGCATAGCGGGGCCGCACACATGTGCAGGAATTAACAGATCGCTAATAATAACACAAAGGACAATAAAAACAAAAGACCCCATCTGTTCCACTTTTGTAGTGGTTTGTTCCATTTCATGCAGCAACTGTGGTAACAGAAAAAAACCTTTTTCTCGCAAATATTCCTCCAGAGTAAAGGTGCAATTCGTTCAAATAGCAACTTTTGTTCTAAACTTACAACTAACACCATGTTTACATGAATGCCATTTTTAAAACAAGATCACATCCCAGATAAAATATTTTCCTGAAGCGCCTCATCCCAAAGGTTACATCTAGATTTTATTCTCTAAACTCCATCAGCTGTCCCAAAAGCCAAGTTCCATGACCGGGCTTGGGGCCACCGAGGCACCCGCCCTCGACTCCCACCCAAACCACATTGCACCGGCCCCTTTTGAAGTCTCCTATGGGTGGTGGGTCCATGGGAGGGTGATCCCACGTCGCTCCTTCGAACTGTGCCCGACCGGGGCCCGTGGGAAAGCCCGGGTCACCAGGCGCTTGGCAGCGAGCCCCAACCCCGGGCCTGGCTCCAGAGTGGGGCCCCGGTGACGCCAATCCAGGCGACGTAATCGGGTCCTTGTTGTTTCATTTCATTAGGGGGTTCTGAACCGCTCTTTGTCTGGCTCGTCACCCAGGACCTGTCTGCCATGGTAGACCCTACCAGGGGCTCAAGCCTCAGACAGCTTAGCTCCTGGGATCACTCGAGCTCTCAAACTCCCCCACCACGTTAAGATGGCGGTTCACAGGATGAGTTTTAGCGCGTTTTTAATACGTTTAAGATGAAGAGACGTTTCCAGACAAACACAGGTGACGGACGGGTTTGTTTTCGCTTTTGAGCATCTTGGCTTCCTTTAACTCTCTCGGTGGGTGGAGTGTCCCTGCCCCAGGTGGAGGAGTTTAAATATCTTGGGGTCTTGTTTACGAGTGAGGGAAGACCGGAACGTGAGATTGACAGGCAGATCGGAGCTGCGTCCGTGGTTATGCTGTCGCTGTTTCGGTCTGTTGTGGTGAAGAGAGAGCTAAATTTACCGGTAGATCTTCATTCTAATACTAACCTATGGTCATGAGCTATGGGTCATGACCGAAAGAACGAGGTCCCGAAAACAAGCGGCTGAAATGCTCCCTTAGAGATGGGGTGAGAAGCTCGGTCACCCGCGGAGAGCTGGGAGTAGAACCGCTTCTCCTCCACATCAAAAGGAGCCAGTTGAGGTGGCTCGGGCATCTAGTCCGGATGCCTCCTGGACGCCTCCCTTGAGAGGTGTTCTGGGCATGTCCCACTGGGCAGAGGCCCCAGGGAAGACCCAGGACATGTTGGAGAGACTACGTCTCTCGGCTGGCCTGGGAATGCCTCGGGGTCCCCCCAGAGGAGCTGGAGGAAGTGGCTGGGGCGAGGGAAGTCTCGGCATCTTTGCTTATACTGCAGCCCCCACGATCCAGTCCCGGATAAGCGGAGGAGATGGATGGATGGATGGATGGATGGATGGATGGATGGATGGATGGATGGATGGATGGATGGAAGGAAGGAAACTCCATCAGCTGCAAAAAACTAAAACCCTCAGAACTCACTGTCCAAGATTCTGCAAAGATGAACCTGACGGAACCAGGCGTGTCAGTCGGAAGTAGGTGTGATTACATAAATGTACCGTCATGCATGCATTAACTTGTGCATTTCTGTAAAAGGATCTCCTTTATCCAGGTAACGATGTCTTAAAGTTGAGTCATGGCATCCGTACGGAGCCCTTGTCCTGACATTAAGCTATATTAAAATATATCTTGTTCCCTCAGATTAATATCTCGTTCGTACGAAATACTATTCCGTTCCCACAAGATACTTTTGCGTTCCCTCGAAATACTATCCCATTCCCTCAAAATGATTAACTCGTACGAACGCAATAATTATAGGTCCATGGGGTAATTTTTAGAAGAGTCGGAAAAAGATGTCAATTTGGGGATTTTCTTGGTATCATTCATATGACGTTTAATAATGTTTCGTTTAGCTTAACCCAAGGATTCACATGTTAAAATTTCACAATGTTATTTCACAATAAAAATAGGAGATGTATGACACTTTTGCAAGCTCGCCACATTGATGCTGCTCAAATTCTACAACTTCTAATTCCAACTTTTTCTCTCAAGTTGCATCCTGATGATGCTCAAGGAGTTCGGGGCGATAGGTTGAAATCCTTAGAGTTTAAATTTGTAGCTGGTGATTTATTCAAGAGGACCTGGTTGCAGACAACAAGATGGCATCAAGACATCATTAGCCGGAATTGAAAGTTCACGTCCTGTTGCCCCCTCCCGCTGTGTAAAACCATAGATCTCTCTGTCACAGCCTGTTTGCTTTGACCGTCACTCCTTACAGGATCAACGTAAATCAGCTGATCGGCAGAGAAAAGGAGCATTGCGCCGTAAGCAACACTTTCGAGCGGCTTTCACTGACATGCATATGAAATATTGCATAGCCTTTCGCACAAAGCTGCTTTTCTCTGCAACAGCTTGAAAAGTTACGATTGTCGAAGGAACTTAAACACTGGAGGTAGAGCTGTAACACTTTTGCTGAGATACTTTTTTAAATGAATAAAAACAATTTCAAAAAAGTTTTGAAGAAAGGTGCTACAATTCTGAACTCTTATAGAATTTCCGTTTACAGCAAATGATGTCTGGGCGCCATCTTGTCTGCAAATAGGTTAGCCTCCATTGTTTTAGTAAATTCAGGATGGCTGCTTCTTCCCAAAATTAAAAGTCAACAAAACAAACAAATCGTCAAACAAAACTTGTAGATTTAAGATGGTGGGGTGTGTCTGAAGTTTTCGAAGATGGTTTTGAAAATTTTCACTCAAATGAGCAGTAAGAGCAAAGAATTGCTAAAACGATCTGGTACTTGTAATCCAGGATGCTGCAGGACAGAATTACAAAAGAACACAATATTTTTTTAGCAGGATAGTAATTTTACTTAATTTTTCTTAAGAAGAAAGAAACTGAACAATTTAAAAAATGTTGTTCCATCTTTAAAAAATATGCAATATTTTTCTTTGTTCTTGCTGTCAGACCCATGCAGATCGCAAATCAAAACCTGTCAGGAGATCTTGAACTGTTGCAGTAAATGCTCAAAATTTGACAGCAAATTTGGTTTTCTAAAACAGGACAGAATGAAAGTCTCCGAGCTTGAGGAAGCGTCTGAGTTGGGCCCTTGGAGCTGTACTGTAGCGTCCTCCTCCCTGTTACATACTTTCACTCGTACTCAGGCTCCCACTCACGCACACTGCCTCCCACAACCCTCACCCTCATTCCACACGTCTCCATCGGAAAAAGTCCACCTCTACTTGGAACGTTTAAAATAAAAATTAACCTGCTGGTGTTCTTCTGACCTTCTCTGCAAACATCTGAGGTCATTTCAGCATTTCTCATCATCCAGACGCAGCAAAAGCAGGACGAAGCTCATTCAAATACAAGAGCTGCTCATTCATGGAAGAGAAGGCAGTTTTTCCCGTGAAGAGCTGAACATCAGCGCGTCCCGTACTGTGCTGTGGTACGCCCACATCCAAGCTCTTTCTGCCAAGCAGGGAGGTAATCAAACCATCAACCATCTCCAGCTTTTCATTTTCAAAGCAGAAGAACATTGTTGCTCCCTGAGTCCCCCCCCACTCCTCCTAGCTTTCATCTGCTTTTTGCTTTTCCTGCATTTTGCTCTGAACCTTCTGACAGACAACAGAAGAGAATCCAGGTTACTCCGCCCGTCCCTTCTCACTCGAGGTGTGAATAAATAAAAGTCGTGGGGGGTAAATGAGACTTGGGGCATCTGACTGTGCTGCTGCTTTTTTCGGAGGTGCAGCCCTGCCCCTCCACCTGGCTGTGAAGGTGATTTTTCCCCCTTTGTCTGGGAGTCCAGTTTAAAATCAGTGGCCTCCAGTGCAGATGAAGGTTTCCTCTGCAAAGTTGAGTTTCAAATTCCTCAAACACTCAAAGGAGCGATTTCATTTTATTTTGTTCTGTTTTTACAGTCCACGTAATTCTTTTTGACAAGCAAAATCAGACTTTGGTCTTCAAAGCTGCATAGAATCCATATTTTGCCAGCTATCTAGAAAATATGGACTCAACTGTTCATCACTAGTTTAGAACATAACTCTGTTTGTTTTTTTCTTAACAAGCTTTTTTTTTACCTGCAAACACTTTTCTTATTCCTACATGTATCCATTTTATTATTTACAACTATTTTAATTTATGTCAAAAAGTTTTCTGCAATTATGAGCGTTAATTTACAATAACAGAGGGAAAAAATTACAACAAAGATATATAAACTTTGTCCTGTTCCTTTAAGAAATTTATAACAATTTGTATGTTTTAGGTTAAGTCAAATGCTCATTCACTGATGTTCATGTGATGCTTTTGCACAAATGTATCTGTCATTTTCTTCCCCATGTGCACACAAACCTTTGGTCGAATTTATAAAAAGTAAACAAAAAGGACTGTTTTAGTAAAATTTTGTTGTCGAAGTTTATTGTACTATCACTAAATTGTAAATACATGATTGGAGACAGATGAACCCATTTGAGGATTTTAATGCCCTGTTGTTGCCATCTGCTCAAAGTGTACTCTTTGATACGTTAATAAACTCCTGGTTTGTTCTTAACAGATGCTCCACACTGAAGAATAATAGGAACAGGGGTTTCTGAGGCTGTGCAATAGCCCAAGTTGATATCATGGTTGTCAAAACTGACAAAGATGAAACTGCAAGTCATGCTGGCTGCGTCCTGACCCCGTCGTGTTTTTGTTTCTCTCTTTCCTGCACATAGCCACTGACTGAAAGCGGAGTCGGTAGCTGTCCCTCGAGGATAAAGAACAATTATAGTCATCTGTCTCGATCCAGAGATAGACAAAGAACTGTGTCATTATCCTTTTTACCCAAAAGGCGTCAACTCATGGCTAGCACCTGAACTTCTTGACATCAGCACCACCTGACAAACGGATGGACAAGAGTCCAAAGAGCTTTAAAATTATCCCTCCACATTAACGACCACGTTAAAGGTTTAAAAAGTTTTATGTATATCTATTAAGAACCAAACCAGTCTACCCTCCAAAACAGTCTGTAAAAAAAAGTTTGACAGGTTTGTCTCATCTGCAGGACAACACTTGTGCCTCAAAAGGAAAAGAAAAAAACTTTCTATTGGTCCTGATACAATAAAATAAAATAAAAATCTATCATACTTTCGACTAAAATAAAGCAGGAAGAGTCAGAAACCCCAGTCCAAAAGAGCCATCATTGTTTGTGTTACAGTTGCTATGGTTACTAGCGTGTTTATGCAAAACACCCCTGCATTGAAAGCAGAGGTGAAGCACGTCAGAGAGGGACCTCCTCTCCACTTCTTTAAAAACATTAGAACTAAACTTTCTTTTGTGATTGTTTTTTGTTTTACTTTTATGCTCTAAAAAAGGGCAAAATGCAGCTTCTATGCAGCCAAAATCTTTAAACTGGAGTTTTCTTATTTGTTTTTTATTATAATAGTATATATCATAAATTATATCTATCTATCCATCTCTCTCTCTCTCTCTCTCTCATCCACACCAGACAAGACCCAAGGTGTAGGCTGTGCAAAGAAGCGCCTGAAACAATCCAGCACATAACTGCAGGATGTAAGATGCTGGCAGGGAAAGCATACATGGAGCGCCACAATCAAGTGGCTGGAATAATATACAGGAACATGTACAGAATATGGACTGGAAACCCCAAGGTCAAAATGGGAAACACCTCGAAGGTGGTAGAGAATGAGAGGGCAAAAGATCCTTAACTGGGCTTCCAGGTCAGACTGATAGAATGGTGTTGTGGAGGACCAACCAGGCATTGTAGTGGTGGATAAGAACAGGGGAAAGCCGTTGTGGTGGATGTGGCAGTGCCAAGCGATGGGAACATCAGGAAGAAGGAACATGAGAAACTGGAGAAATACCAGGGACTCAAGAGAAGAACTGGAGAAACCTGGAAAGTGAAAGGTGACAGTGGTGCCTGTGGTAATTGGAGCACTCGGGGCAGTAACCCCCAAGCTGGAGGAGTGGCTACAACAGATACCTGGAAAGACCTCAGACCTCTCAGTCCAGAAAAGAGCAGGAACAGCTAAGATACTGCAGGACCCTCAAGCTCCCAGGCCTCTGGTAGAGGACCCCAGCTAGGAGGAGAAACCACCCCCGGAGGGTGAGAGGGGCGTTTTTTTGTTTTTTTATGCAAATGTCTGCCAATGCTGATGTTAAGTTCTGATGTTATTCTGCACAATTCCTGGAGGGATTTTGATGCTTGCAGCACATATAAAGTGCTATATGAATACTTTAGTAACTGAAAATACCAAAATACATGATTTTATTTTCACATTTTAATTATGTTACCAATATCTGTTGTTTACCTTTTAATTAATCGAATTTGAACATTCTAAAACCATTTTAGCATTTAAAAAGAGACAAGTTAAATTCCATTGGTCATTATTTTGCCTTTATTTTTTGTTGTTAGCATATAGTCTTAGGAATTTCAGCATTGTTCCACTTTTATTTTCAATAGTTTGTTAGCTGTTGTATATGGATCAAGAGTTAATAATTAATAAGTCTGCAGCATAATTTGCATTTTTTCTGAGATTTATTGATTTGTTTTAGAAAATTCTGATTTAAAATGATGACCTGGTAAATTACACTTTTGGTAAATTATCTAAAATCAAAAATAATTATTTTTAATTCTATTAATTCTCTTTATTTTGTATATTATTTGCCATTCTTATGCTTATGCTACTAAGATGAAGCATTTACCAAAACATTAAAAAGTTTTTATTGTGTTTAACATCAATCATTTCATCATTTTTACTATGTTTATAACATTGGACCTTCAGTAACAATTTAAAATAAACTTCTCCAACTTTTTCAGTAAAATGTATGTTTCTGCGAGTTTTTCTTACAGTGTTCAACTAAAACTGCATATCAGAGAGGGAGGAAAAAATATTTGTAAGTAATTGATCCTGCAGTTGTCTCAGGAAATCATTGCATGATTTTTAACTCTGGTGTTTGTGTTTTGTTTAATTGTTTATCCTGTTTTTATGTTAACGCCTTCAGCTACTTTGGCATTTAAGCATTTTTGACACCGTGATTTTAACATGTTATTGCGGGATTTGTTGATGGGAATTTTCCACTTCAGGGCCCATAACGACATGTTTGAACAGATTAGATCATCAATAACATAGAATGAGTGATTAAGGAAGTGCTGAGCTTCAGCTACCTCATGAAGGTGGAAGTCACGATTAACCTCCTCTGTTTGCTTGTGGCCAGGCAGGCGCGGGGAGCAGCATGGCTCCCTCACCTGCCTCATCTCTAAGCCAAAGAGGCAGGCCAGCTTCTGCTCGCTGGCAGGATGATGGGAGCTGCACAGGGGGTTCAGCAAGCGCCTCACAGACCGAATTAAATCCTCAAACATTTTCATCTAGTAAGTTGAAATGTGGAGGACACGATAACATCTACCTATAGGAATATTCCGAATGAGGGATGCCCAGGCTCATTGTAATGCATAGACTTGGTTGCTAGCCTAAAGCTCTGTAAAATGTATTGATTTGGCCAGAATAAGCGAGGTTCTTTCCTTAAAAAAAGACAGAAAGATGGGAAATCTGTGTTCAGCGAATCAGATAAATCTTAAATTCAAATTTAGATTTCTTTGAGCAACAGAGGCCTCAACATCCCCTCCACTTTTACCACTAGCCTTTAGAGGATTGAATTGGGTAAAAAATATATATATATCACTCCAGCTTGACAGACAGTTTCTCTTGTGCGATCGGCAAAAAGGAATGAACAATTACATTTTTTTAACAAAGCAGTTTAAACGGCGGAGAAAACCCAAAAGTCTCATTGTGTGGTTGGCACAGTTTCATAACATTAAGTTACAAACTGAAGGAACTATCTTAAAGACCTTCTTTTCAGCTAACGCCATTCTAACCTTTTAATCACATTAATAAAGCTGAAATTTATTTGAATTTGAGATTCATCTCCTCCAGAAAACGCCTGCCAAAACTTTGGAGTTTAGATCCCCTTTCATAGTTTTATGGTTTATTGTTAGTTTTTTTTATGAAACTTACTTTCTTGTATTTATTAAAACAGAAATGCTTAAATTCTTTAAAAACTCATTTAGAACCTGTTTGAATCTTTTAACAGTTTATCCATACATTTTATCTTATTATTGTTATTTTTTTGCCAGGAGGATCAGCTGTGAATGAATTCTCATTAATAATGATGACCTGGCAAATTACACTTTTGGTAAGTTACTTCAAATCAGTTACAGCATTTTTTTCTATTTGATTAATTCTCTTTTATTTTTGTGTATTTTGGCCATTCTTATGCAAATGCTCGTTAATTGCTACTAAAAAGTAACACGCTTTATCAAATATTATCAAAATTTTTAATTGTGTTTATCAATCCATTTGATGGGGAATTTTGCAATATTTATAGCATTGCACCAACATTACTTAATTTAATATAAACTGCTCTCTCCTGTACGTCTCCAAGCATAGTTGTTGCCCTAACCAGCTGGAGGAGCCTCCCTACTTAAAGTTGAAAAGATGTTTCATGGCAGCATGATGTTCGTCATTGCAATCGTCACTCAATTCGTTAGAGTTGCAGGAAGCGTTAGCTGCAAAACATGCGTCCCTGCACACATCTGCTGGCAGAATAACACTCGGGTTTCACAGCTCAATTACCAACAAGCACGAGGTGCCTGCGTACACACATGCACACACCTATGGGGAAACTTCTAATGGTAGCCATTTTACAGTTGTGTTTGCAGCGAATAACATTAACAGTCACGATGTCTGATCTGTTGTGCACAAAGAAGTGGGTAATTCGCCCTGCTCGAAATGGCATTCCTTTCTGCTCCAGCCCATTGGAGGGGCGGCTGGGGAGTGCAGCTGTCACAGCAGCATCTGAAGCGCCGACAATAGATGCTCTGCGCTGCTGCCACTGCAAGCACAAATTATTCAGGCAGGTTGTACATACCAATCTCTAATATCTCACAGTTTCATAAAAGGGAAAAAGTTCATGCAGGAAAATACACTGTTGAGTTCACCGTAAATGCTCAGGAGGTCCTCGGCTGACTCCGCCACTTAGTGCATATTTTACTGACTTTCCACCTTAAGGACTGTTTGTATCGGCAGAAGCTTTGAGAAAGAAGTTTACTTCCCCCCACACTCCTGAAATCATCACTTCAGCTTCATATTTTGTAGCTCTGCCCGTTAAATGCAATCAGCATCCAGTGAAAAACTGACACCAAAAAAGCTTTCTGAGGATTATAATAAAACAATTCATTAAATTGAAAAATTTCCCTCATTTTCCCTGCTTTATGTCTTTGACCTGTAACACTTTTAAGCAGAGAGAGACCATAGATCATATTTTCCACATTTCTGTCTCTATTTATTTGCCTTTTTTGTTTCTCTTTAAAAACTAGTCTCTATCAGGCGGGGCCAACAGAAAAACAAAGTTTATGTCTGCAAAAAGGACCAAGTTTGGGATGTACTGTTATTCTCATAGAAAAATAATTGATTTTTAATCATGTGAGTCACAGAGAGGCCGTGTTGCAGTGTTACTTTCACCAGCTGTGACCCAGAGAATCACAGCGCCCCCCTCAGGCTGACCAAACTAGTGTATGTCAGAGGGCTAAATAGCGTTTTTTGTTCAATAAACTGTTTTCAAATTAAAAAGTTAATTTAAGCAAATCTTTGTATAGTCACACATGCCTGTACGAGGTTGATCCACTGCAAGAAGTGATGTGGGTTTTTAGGGTTGTCAGACCAGTAAGAGAGAATTATGGAGAACAGTCACATCTTAAGAGAGGGAGCTCAAGTGTGTCTTGGGTTCCTGTACAGCCATCTTAAAGGCATCATAACAATGGGCGATGCAATTGTTGTGTGTAGCAAATGTCATTGATATTTGGGCAATGAAACATAAGTGGCCGTGGGATGTCCACACACACTAACTGCGATTCCGTTCCACATGTGCGCAAAACTTTATCAAAATTCTAGAAATGTAAAAAAAAAAAACACTATTTCGCCATTCCATTGTTTCCATTAAATCACAATTATGCAGATAGCCCACACCAACTCACACAATAAGTCATTCAAAAAAAAAAATTACCTTTAACAGATGTAAACAATACTGTGATTTTACCATGAATGCAGTCAAATTTCTGCTACAAAGCTCATCATCTGCTCAAGAGCGTCTCAGCCACAGGGCGGCGAGCTCCTTACACGTGGGGGCGGCTACGGAGAAAAGTGGTTGATCATTTTACAGAGGCGCTGTGGATCCAACAACTCCACATGACACGCTTAAGTTGTGGGGCGCTGTGGGACCTCTGGTGGCGCCCGCTGTGCAGCGCCTAAGGCAGCCAGTTCCTACAAAGAACCCCTTAGGGGCGTTGGTCACATGACTCTTTTAATTTGGAAAAAGTGTTTCCATTTCCATCAATCCTTACTTACCCTTATGTGTTGTTTAACTGTTAACTACGACCTATCGCCTGCTGCATGACCATAGGAAAAGAATGTGAACAAACATTTTTACTCCACAGGTTCACCAAGCGATTTATTTACAGCCTTGATATTTTGTGTGGGTCAGCTGTGTACCCCGTTCGGATCGTTTTTTTTACCCGCAAACAGCCTGTATCCACCCATAAGGGCAGTTGTGAGTTATTTGAGAGTGAAAGGACGGACGGACTGAATCGAGTAACATCTTAAATCTGACTGCCGGACTACAGCTGTGCGAGTGAACCAATGATCCTGTTATATGGGGTTCATTCACTTGTCAATTCTCTATAAACCACA
Source organism: Oryzias sinensis (assembly GCA_037389245.1). NCBI lineage: Eukaryota > Metazoa > Chordata > Actinopteri > Beloniformes > Adrianichthyidae > Oryzias > Oryzias sinensis. The sequence goes on from CM074491.1 coordinate 5,362,606, forward strand.
TAAAACTACAAACCTGTGTTTTTTGACTGTCAAATACTCACAACATTTTTTTTAACCTGCCAATATGGCTTCTTACAGGTAAATCCTCCAAATGAGGAGACGCACTGAAACACTTGTGTTGCAGCAGAGACAGGTTTCCCTTTAATCACAGACTCGCATCAGATGAAGTTATTGGTGAAATCGGTGTCAGCTCCTTGAGCGTTCACCTCGGGCTGGTACCGACACCCGCTCTGCTGCTAACACAAACGGACACGCAGCTACCCTCGCCACGAGCGAGACATAAGCAGTGGATTCAGCCCCTCCTGCCAGAGGCCATCAGTTCACAGTTTTACGCCCAGTTTGGTGTTTCCGACTGTAAAAAGTGTTCCCTCAGAAGGTATGAAAGGGGGGTTATGACTGTACTCCTGCTGGAAGAGCCACCCCGTTTTGTGAGGGACAGACGTCGCCCCATCAGCTGAGAAATGAAGCTGAACTCCAGAACACCTTAAATGTATTCCCTTCCATGCCGTGCATGCGGATGAGCTGGATGTTTACTGTGTGGATGTGCCGAGCGTCATCCGTCTTCTGGGGACAGGCTAGTTTGTGCGAGTCAGCTGTTCTTTGTTCTCCCCAGTATATTATCATCTCCGGCCCTCGGAGTTCATTCACTGGATGAGGTGATGACATCTGTGGAAAGCTCGGGCACGCACCTTTCTCCCAATGACGCCATCATCGGAAAAATGAACTTTTTTCTTCAGAGTCTGACGGGCTGAGACGCTGAGCTGCTGCAGACGAGAGCAGACAACGTCACAGCTCAGGTCCCACAAACATCTCCTCAGTTCTTAACCAGAAGAGTGTGCAATGTCTTTTATTCAAAAACATGTACATAATTAGGACTAATTCATTATAGTAGGGTTAGTGTCTGTAAAAGCGGATTATTGTGAGGCGAGGACATAGAATGGGTTTGTTCATGACTAAGCGAAGGGAAATTGTCCTGTTTTTCTTTCACACTAGACCTGCTCCTGCGGTTTGGTTTATTTAGAACAGTGATTTTCAACCTTTTTTGAGCCACGGCACACTTCAACCTTGACAAAAATCCCGCGGCACACCGGCATTAAAAAAAAAAGGAGAAACTCTTAGTCTGTATTGATTTACAGCCCCTCTACAGTCTCACATGCATTTTTGTGATAATTTTGGCAGAAAAAGCTGGAAGCTGCAGCTGTTTTATTTTTAAGATGTAATAAAATTTAAATCAAATATAAAAACTGATTTGTGGTCGTTGTGGTTACACGACGTTAAGAGGAGAGAGTCGTGCACACAGACGCTCACACTGTCACCCAATGCATCATGGGAGATATAGTTCAATAATCCGCCGAGCGCAGACAGACTAGCGTCTCTGAGCTTCATTGTTTTGTTCACTTGTTCCACGGTCTGACACCGGATTCTGTGGAAAGCTACACCGCTAAAGACGAGCTTTAGCTGGTATTTTCCTTAGAACAGAGCGACTTTATCAGCAGAATTTAGAACAAGGAAGTGAAGACTTTAACCACTTCTGATTGGTCAGACTGATGACATGTGATTAAGCCTTCAAGACTGATTGGTGGAGACAGTTAAAGGGGCGGAAATTTTCCTAACACAGCGGAAGCTGCGGCTAAATCGCGTTACCGTCATCCTTATCAAAATGTATTTTATAGAATCAAATAAACACAAAGAAAAAAGTATTTTATGATCTTTCATATTCCCAATTTCTTAGTGTTTTATCAGGACCTGTAAGGATGAACAAAGAGCTGAAATCCTGGAGATGGAAAATTTTAGATCAGTTAATGAGGGCAATTTCCCATGGCACACTTGACCATCTCCCACGGCACACTAGTGTGCCGCGGCACACTGGTTGAAAAATACTGGTTTAGAAGACGTGAAAGCTCGCCTGAACAAGTCTGTGAACAACTCTGGTTTGGCAAAAACAAGTTTCTGCTTAGAGGACCAAAGAGTAGAAGCAACTTTAACAAAGCAGATTAAAAGAAACACTAAAGGACCCGAAGGCATTTATCGTGTGTTGGTCAAAAAACAGAACAAATTTCATTTCTTTTTCTAGTCAGAGTCGTTTTGGGTGGAAATTCTGCCTCTAAACCAGCAGCTGATCCAGCAAATAGAATCTGTTTGGGTACCAGTGTTGATAATTTTGGTATGACCCAACTGTGGGTTTGAACCAGCAACTTTAATCTCAGGATGGATGCTCCATGTACATCAGGCCATTTAACAGATACAAATGTTTAAAAACTTATATTTTATTTTATTTTTTAAAATTTTCTCAGCTATTTTGACCCTTTAAAAGATCCACTCTGATGAATATCGTGTAAACTTGTTCTGGTGGCATCTTTCTGATAAAAATGCCACAAGAACATGCATGAAGAAAATTAAGCTGAAAATTGCATTTCTGAGTATGTGACTAAAAAAAACTTGAAGGTGTGATGTATCACCTACAACCAGCAAGCAATAGGACTTTAAAAAGATGTTTGCGACAAAGCGGAATGCAGTGGAGGTAGTATGCAGCAATTGAATGCACCAAGAATTATTCAAAGAGAACCAGGGGAACTTTCGGGCACGGAGAAGATTTAAAGGAAACAGAGTTTGTTGGCCACAGGTGAGTGGTTACCTGGATGACCAGAAAGAATCAAGAAAACAAAAAAAAAAATCATAAATCCAGTCTGTCGTTCCTCATTACCACTCCACACAGTTCACAGCTTTGACAATGAAGGGACGACTGAGACAATAGTCAATAACAGGAATCCAGACTAACTGTGGCTCTGTGATACAGGCTTCATGGCTCTGAGGACAGAGTTTCAGAGTACGGTACTCACAATAAGGTTTGGGTCAGCAGCCAGGACACAAAAACCAAAAGAGGAGAAGAGGACTATACAACAACATGGCAGAAACAGAGCAGGAGAACCAAAGCACAGGCAAAACCAATCAAGATAATGGTCCAAGCTGACTGGAAACATATAAGCAAACAGGAAGCATTTCAAAATAAAAACACCAGACCAGGAAGTCAAGCTGCTGAACAAATCTGCCCCTCAAGCAGACCATTTTTCAAAATCTTTGTTTTTCACAAGTTTCCACATTGTGTTGCTTAATTTTGCTTCCTTTTTGTTCACTAATGACTGTTTTTCTGTTTTTCAAGTTAACTTATGACTGATGTCTGGTTTTTGCCTTTATCAAAGGATGTGTTGAGACTGGGAAAACGTAGTGGTCCGCTTAATTTGTGCTTGGTCTGCATTCAGACTGCCTGATTCAAACCAAAGCTTGCAAACAAAACCACGTGACAATAAATCTCTTCGATCATCGGTGGGGAATTACAAGGGCGGGGCAAAGTAACTAGGGGCAGAAGTTATGGAAGTCCTGCACTTTGCAGTCTGTGTCCGGGTAGCCGGGTCAAACTTTATATTTCGCTCACTAATTTTAAACGCCTGTTTTAACATCAGGTACAACACTTTTTACGTTTCCTTTTTTCTGTTTGATAACTCGACAATCCTTGCTTTATATTTGTCCCTTTGTCTATAGAAATATGTATTTCCCTCTCAGAGGTTTGTATTTAACACCTTTAGCTATTGTCATACATTGACGTTTAGGTCAGGTCAATGCATTGTTGTAAATGTAAGACAATATAAATCAGAACAAAAAGGCCATTTTCAGGCATGATAACACTGTGATCCCCTGGGAAATATAACAGAATTATCACAAAAATTACAATGAATCGAAAGCAAAGAGGTGCAACTTACAAGAGCAAACAGAAACAAATGTTTTTAGACGTTATCAAAACTTCCATTCAGATCCCGTCACTAAATATGAGCGTCTGCAGAAAAGGCAGAAAGAAAAAAAAAACAGAAAATGGTTTGTTACAGTACTAAAAGGAGCTGCTTTGAGAGAATTCACAGAAATACATCCCTTTTAAAAGCTGATAAAAACAAATTTTTCATCAAATCAGGAAAAAATCTTTTCTTTAAAAAAATTCAAGCCTGTTTTTGAGAAAAGTGTTACCTCAAAAATATGCCTAAAAAGGGGGGCAGTCAGTATATTTGGACCATGAGTAATGAATGAAACCTCACAGGTCTGTGGACGTGTTATAACCACACTGCATTAAAGCATCAGTTTAACATCCAACAGCAGACTGCAACCAAAACACTCCACTCCTCCTTTCTACAAACAAAGCGTCTCATCTTACCACAGTCCCCGTGCCCTTTTCAACACAAGCATCAAACATTACATAAGAGAGAAGCGCTTAGCTCGCTCTGTATTTTCGGCGCCATCCCGCAGCACATGTTTCGTAAAGCCTGTCTCTGGGTCATGAAGTGCTGGGATAACACTTGGATTATAGTATCTCCTAGGTAACCCCTCACCCACCACTAAGGGCAGCATGAGGCCGAGCAGAAAGCAGCGAGCAAACGTCAGAGATGTGGGTACCACAACACCATGGGAGTTCAGAGAACAACAGGAGGACCTCATCTGATGTTTATGAGGCAGAAATTCAAACTTCAGAACAATGAAACAGCCGTCTCTGTGTTTCCAGACACGAGAACTCTATCACCACACAAAACCGAAACACAATGACTTCAGAGAGACCAAAAACTCCCAGACTATCTAGGAAATCCACAGGACCGCTCCTGTGATTCACTAAAAGTCTTTAAAAAAACATCCAAAGATGAAGAGCACTTAAAGTCCTGTCTGATAATTAGACGCGCAAAAGGAAAGAGTTATTTTAACACAGATCAAACTTCGTTTTGTGCCAGCAGACGGTTACATGGCAGCTGGGTTTGCCTCCATCCGAGGTCCTCACCCCGTAATTTCTCATCAAAGCACCAGAGATCTCCATAAAGGGGAATCTGTGCCGCTGCAACTCATCTGGCTTCCATAAAGCTGTCAGCGATAATGAAGACACAGACAGTATCCTCCAGAGGGCGTTTCTGTTTATCCCCCAAACGTTATGGTCACAGCCTTGATTACAGCATGCTGCCTCTTCATCGTGGATTTGAGCCTCATCCTCTCAGACACAGACAGATAACAGTTCTGATCAGCTTTAAAACAGCTCAGATTTTGGACAGCATTTGTTGAGTTGTCTTAATTTGTCTGATCTTTCAGTTGCATTGACCACATTTTTGAATGTTTTTTTTATTCTTAGTAACAAGCTTCCTTTTCAGTCTCAGAGAGTAGTGCTGCATTTTTCAAACTAAAATGACAGGAAATTGTGATGAATGTTGTTTGAGAGAAAAAAGGAAATAGAAGAACATGAGAGCTACAAATAAAGCTTTATCTGTCATATTATTTGTTTCTTTTGCTTTCTGAATTCCATCGTCTTTTTCTTTATTTTGGGGTTCATTGATTCCCTTTCATTTATCAAAAGCATTTGTTTTTTTGTACGTTTGTAAGGTCACATTAATGCATCCTTCATCTGCATCAAACTAGGATCCGTCAGCAGCAGTGTCCTCCACATTCATGTCAGGTATCGAGTACAGGCCTGGTTGGACTCACACCAGAGATGGTCCTCTCAGTTTGGAAGGTGTGAAAGCTTCCCTGACCTCTGGTTTGGACCAAACTCTTCAGATTACTTACTTGCAAACGAACTCTGGTGTGGTTCCCTTTAGTGTGAATGCAATCAGACTGATAAATGTGCAGTTTTATGTATTAGAAGTTTGGAATTGTCTTGCAGATGATAATGGTGTCGTGAGGAGGCGCAGACGTGTCTGGTCATTTCTATTGTTCAGTTTTCCTTTCCCGCCTGGTCAGAGCTTGTGTCATGCCTCCAGGTGACCAGCCGTTGCAACTTCAGCCTTTAGATTTCACCAAAACAGATGAGGGTGGGAACATTTATCAGCATCCCTCCTCATGTGAACAAAGCCCACCTGGATGATCACGTTTACCCACCTTTGATATATTGTATCCATGACTACCACCTTCTTTTTTTGGACTTAGCACAAACCAGGAAGTACTAAAGATTGATGTCTGGAGATTTTTCTTCAAAAAAAAAAAGAGGAGTAGACACCCGTTAAAGAGAAAACTCTTATTTCTACCAACTGCAAGAACAATGGACAGCTCAACCCTTCCCAAATAGAAAGTATCATTGCTTCCTGATATGGGCGCTGCCATGTTGAAACCAGTTGACAGGGATCGGTCTGAGTCGCTCTGAGTCATCGTATCTATGGCAGCGATTGTTGTCTATTATTGTCCCTATGGCAATGGCCATGGCAACTACTGTTGCCATGGCCATAAGGACTCAGAGCGACTCGGACCAATCACTGTCGACTGGTTTTAATATGGCGGCGCCCGTTATCGGGAGGCAATGGTGAGAGATTTTGCCTCATTTTCCGAGAGCTGGATTGAAGGCATTTTCTATGGTCGGCGTCACGCCTCGATTCGTCCACTGTTTTATACAGTCAATGCTAATTTCACGTAAAATGCATGCTGTTTTTTTGTTTATGACAAATGTTTTTAAAATATTTTAGATCGATGATTTGATTTGATAAAACCTCACATGTAAAAACTCACCTGAGTCAGGTGAAAAGGTAATTGTAGGAACGTTTTTAACATATGAGCTGCTAAAGAAGGGCCTCAGACATGAACAGGTCAAAAGCAGGAAGTTGAACCAGGTGAAAAGGAAACAGGAGAAACATGGTGTCATGCTTTCATAATAACACAGAAAATTCAGTTTAAAACATAAATAAAGACAAAAACAGTGATAACGTGCAAAGAAAAACTGAAGGACTGAGACAAAAAGCAGAAAATCAAATGATTTACATTTTTATGACAATGTACCTGGGCTACAACATATCCCTGCATACACTGGGCAGATGGCGGGACAGCGGGCAAGCAGCCAGTTCGTCGCAGATTGAGCTCAGTTAGTCAGGCTTCCACTCATGCTCGCATTCATAACTATGAGCGATGTAGAGCCTCCACTCGTTTTGGTGTGGGAGGAAGTAAGAGATCACCCACGCAAACGTACAGCCGGTCCAGGAGATGATCGATCCCAGGTCGCCCTGCTTAGAGGGGCTGCTGCCAAACTCCAAACTACATTCATGGATATCCTGACTCAGAACTCAGCACCAGTCCAGAGAGAGAACTGACTGTCAGATGTTTCTACTTCATGATAATTACTCAACACTAACGTTGCTGTCCCAGTTTCTTTTTCGGAGAGCTCCTGCTCATGCGTTGAGTTTCTTATAACTCTTTCTATTTGTCTAAATTGCCGTTCTGCTTAGAAATTGTCTGTTTGTCAGACTTTTCTCCATGAATATTAATGCATTTGTCTGAGAATTTCTAACATCACCGAGAGGATCAACAGCAAAATACGGTGCCTGAAGACAGACCAGCACATTGAGCAGAATTTGCTCCGCCCACATTAACGATGTTCCAAGAACAGACGATTGAGTTGGACAAGGTAAACCGAGAGCTGTCTGTGTGGATTCTCATTCATCTGGGTAGATTCCATCAAAGTAGTAGGTTGAGAAACAGTCAAGTGGACTTGATTTGTCTTTAAATAATAAAAAAATCTTTTATCTGAGGTGAAGCTGACAGATGTTTTACTTAATACTTGAGAAAGAGCTTTGCTGAGTCAAAAAATGCTTCTACAAAAACAGAAATTAGCAGAGAGCTTTGATCTCACAAGGAAATTGCCCCATTCTGATCATCTTTTGATCCACATTCAAATACAGCAGGATTTGCGTCACCTGGGCCCCACTCTGAAGCGGAAGGGTTGGGGCTCGCAGGCGAGTGCCTGGTGACCGGGGCTTTTCCCTTCGGGCCCCGGTCAGGCACAGTGAGACCACTCTCCCATGGGCGCACCACCCATAGGAGACCTGAAAAGGGGCCGGTGCAATGTTGTTTGGGCGGGTGCCTCGACGGGCAAAACCCCGGTCATGGCGCCTCCCTGGAGAGGTGTTCCGGGCATGTCCCACTGGGCGGAGGCCCCAGGGAAGACCCAGGACACGCTGGAGAGAGATGGATGGATGGATGGATGGATGGATGGATGGATGGATGGATGGATGGATGGATGGATGGAGAGAAAAAATGTGTCATTTCCTAAGACTTAGTTTCTGCAGAGCAGCAGGAGTTTATTGGAAATTCACTGTTAGTAGTGAGTGGGCCTGTTGGCAAAGAGCAACCCCACCCTCCTTCCCCTTCCCACTGCTGCGAGCTCCAGGTTTACACTCTATCCTGCTAGCTTACAGCCACTCACAACCTCAACTTAACATTAGCAATGCAACAAAAATGGCGAGCAATATTGGAGCTATCAGGCGTACCGTTTTGAGCCAGAAACCAGTTCAGACGAGGAAAACAAAGACACACATGGATCTATTTGTCTGCAAGCGGAGTATCAGAATGGAGCAGAGCGGGGAGCTTGTGGTCCTGCCCAGCATTTTTTCTGTCACAAACATGATCATTTTCAAATTGATTTTTTTTGTCTGTTCCTGATTCACAATGATTGTGAATGAAGACATATTTTGAGTTTAATTTTCTTATTAAATCACCAGAGAGTCTTTAATCAAATCAAAACTGCTGGACCAGGTCACAAGTGAGCATTGATGAGGTTTTTAACACCAGAATGAAAGTCTAAAGAAAAGCGTTCTTTACCAACACCTGCATCCAGTGGTCACTCCATGAACTGCAACATTTGAGGTTGCATCACTTCTAACATGACGTTAACAGAAACCTTCATTTTTGCATTTTTTTCAAGGAGTCCAAACTCTACTTATGGCAAACGGGGATCTATGATTGGAAATGATTAAATGTGAAGATTTCCTTAACTTTCGCTCATTTTTAACTCTTCTTTTTGCACAACTAAATAATCAGAATCCATTAAGTTAAGGAGACAGAGAAAAGGGTTTTTTTCATTAAAGGTTGTAGAAGTTTTTTCCAAGTGATTGCAAAAACAATAGACTCAAAAACATTAATTTCTGAGATGCATGTTTGGCATTTCTTTATGACAAAAGATCCTCAGCAAGTCTGAGTTCTGTCAAAGTTAAATCGCAGCTTCAGTGCAATTTGTTCCAAACATGTCCACCTCTCCACCCGTGCAGTAAAGAAAGAGGAGGATGAGAGCGTCGCACCACCCTGACTAAAACTGTTAAGAGGAAAAGCCTGAGGGAAGGACCCATGGGAGGAGCACTTCTTTGAGGGCCTCTCAGCGCTCGAGTTCTTGTCAAAATGATGCCAGAAACCAAAAATGGGGCAAAAGCAAACGTGACTGTAAACAGTGGAGGATCAAATCAGTCTCCATGAGCACAAGCGACACGTTTTTATAGGAAGAAAAGGATTTAAGTGGAAAGGATGAATTTAAAGTCCGATGTTTGCATACCAGTAAGATTATCCCAAAATGCCACCAAGCGGCAGGCAGCCACATGCTGGCATTTATAACCAGGAAGCAGCAGTCACCTTTATAGGTTTGCGCTGTGGATGCAGAGTTTTTTTTTTTTTTTAAACTTGTTCTGTCCAACAACTGAGCAAACAGATTAGAGCTGAAGGCCTTTTGTGTTGGACAGGTTTTACTATCACAAAAAGAGGTTGTTTATCTTCGAAAAACCAGACAGTAAATTTGTATAAACCAATTTTTGTTTTTTATTGTTTTTTATTTATTTGTTACATTTATTGTGTGTGAGGAGGGAGAGGGGAAGAATGTGAGGGGGGGTGATGGGAGACAATAAAAGGAAGAGAAGTGAGAAAGTGGGGGATACAAGCGCTGATTTGAATAAGTTAATATTGTAAGCTGTAACAATTATACCAGATCTGCTGGAAAGACAAATGTTACATCAAAGGTGAAAATCTGACACGAAGATGAGCGGAAAATATCTGTCCATCAATACACTGTGGGTTAGGAGGAGGGATGAAGCAGACAGGGAGCAGTGTGGCACTGTGCACGTGGGGGTGGGGATACATGCATGCTGCCGAAGTGAACCGTGTGTTCATAAGGGGAACCAGATCCTCGCCAGCCAGACCAGCCAGACCAGGAGAGGGGGGAAGAGACCCCCAGGCCGGGAGACCCCCAGGCCGGGAGCGCCCCAGGCGACGAGACCCAAGCAGCCCGGGAGAGGAGGAGGAGGGGACTGCCCCCCCCCCCCCCCTACTATACCACAACCCTTCTCACCCACCATATTATCCGACCCCTCCTCCCATACCCCCCCAATGCCCTAATGCCCTCCCCACTCTGCGATGGGGAGGGAGAGCCCCAGAGGATCCCGGTGAGCCAGCCCCCAGGTCTGTCCCACCCATGCACTCTCACACACACACTCAAAATCTTCTGGTTGCCCCCACCCCCCCACGCAGTAACCTCTTCCAATCGATCGACGCCCCCAGCGCCGCACGCCCGACCACCACTGCAGCCGACAGGATACCCATAACGCTGGCCGCCCTGAGAGGACCAGACGGGAGAAGACCGGCCGCCCCCCCCCCCCCCCAACCCCACCCATATTTGGTGGTGTGGGTGTGCTGTGTGTGTGCTGCAGATAAAATAGGAGGTCTCCAGTGTGGCGGGCCCCACTGTTGCCAAGCAGTAGAGCCCCCCCACTCCGGGGTCCCTCTGTGATTGGTTAGATTTGCTGTGTGTGTGCTGCTAACGTGCAGTGTGTGTGTGTCTAAAGTGGAAGTTTAAATTGTGGGGCGGACCAGTGAAAGATGAGCACGGATGTTTAGCCGTGCCCCCCTCCACCAGACCATCCCCATTAGGCCCTAGACGAATCAGGGTGGTATGCGAGTAAATGCAGAGGTTTTAAGAAAAAGTTACAATTTTACAACCACCTGACGATTTCTTGACATCGTTCAGTGGCCGATGGGCAGATTTGAAGGTCGCAGGGTGGCAGTTCAGTGACAGGCGGGTGGCAGGAATCCAGCAGGGCAACAATTGACTGATGGGAAGATCTCTGAGGTCCCCAAAATCATCCGATAATCTGCCGATTTCAGACTGCCTCCCACCCCCAGCCCCTCTGCTGCTGTGCCACTGCTACCACCCGGTTGTCAGAAATCGTACAGTAGCAGCGCGGACACTTGATGAGGGCTGTTGACATGGGCCGGGGGCAGCAATCTAGCCATTCCAGTGGGTCCTGCATAGAAATGGGGACACAGCACTGATGCTGCATTGATTTATTGATGCTCTTCACCCGATGAAGACTCCTGCCGTGGTTGGACCGCTTGGACCTTCATTTTCTTGGGCGCTGGGGATGTTGTCTAAAAATGTATAAATTTGTAACTTGACAAGATTACGTGTGCTTCATTTTTACAGAAAATGTCATAACTGAACTTTGTTGTTTGTTTATTTTAAGAAAAAGAATTGCTACAGTAATTGACTTCATCTTTCATTTCACATTGTTCATAACTGTCAGTATTGGAATATGGAAAATTGATGTTTTGTTCTTATAAATTATAGACATTTGAAATGTTTGTTTGTTATGCAATTCACCTAAACTAGAACCTAAGAGCCAAAGCTTTAGTGAGGAAAATTAATAATTATGATCAATTTATTTCAAAAGGTTTTTGGGTTTTTTATTTATTTATTTATTTTCCAGTCACATTTTTGTGAATAAGTACCACTGATCATTTTGGTTATGGTGTTCTCTTTTAATTAAGAATTTAACTGAAGTTTAAGATGTTTTTTTTTTTTCATAAAATAACACAGAAGACTATTGCTGGATGATGTGGAATAAAACACCACAGATTTATTTCTTTAAAAAATTCCAGTCAATCATTGTTAAACAGAAACATTTTACCTACATTTAGAAAGTTTACCAAAGAAAAAGGCAGAGGTGAGGGTTTTTCAAAATAAAAAAGCCAAACAGAAGAAAAATGCAGCATCTCCTTCGTCCAAAACAACAAACTAAATCTCAAAAATGGTCACATGAAGACAAAAAAGCAAAAGCATCTTAACTGGATGGCTCTAATTAGACCCCATCATCATGAAAGATAAAATAAAATAGCCCACAATGAAAATGTATTGTCATATGGAAGGCCACAATTGTACAACGGTCAAACCAGCAATCCTTAGTTAGCCTTTCAATGCAACCCAAATTCACAAAAATGTAAAATGCTTTTTTAAATGTAAAAGCTAAAAGAAACAGGGAAAATCCTATTTCATTGATTCAATAGATATTTGGTTTAATTAGATTAAATACACCAAAAAACACCAAGACTATCCATTTTTACATTTTAGTTATTTTAGAGCAATTGTAGGGTTGGAGTAGTAAAATGTACAAAATAAAAGCAGTTTAGCTTTAACATAACGTAGCTTTGTGCAGGTAAACCATGTTAGAGATAAAAAAGTTTCCATCCAGCCACAGGCTGACTCTCAACTCTCACATCGGCACTGGGACCTGCCTCTGCGCGTTTCAGCTGTGAAGCATGGGCATGCATGGGATGGCATGACATCATGCCTTCAAGTCTTATGAGCCAATCCAGAGGGAGATGCTTATTCCACGCCGCCGGGCCTCTGATTGGCTCCCGAGCGCGTCCTGACCTTTTAGCTGAATCCTGACAAGATCAATCAAAAGCCAAGGCCTTGTGTGTTCTCTGCACAAGCCCGTTGAGTCACTCCAACCTGGCTTTGCAGCAGGATTGAACTGCCCACCCATCCAGGGAGCAGATGAATTCAAAAACCCATGATGCCGTTTGCGGCCGTGGATGCTGCCAGGACAACAAAGCACTTAAGACTCTTAGGGGATGAAGATCTGAGCTTTTATTTTTTTTTAAAAGATCATTTAGTGTGTGGAAACAGCAAAACGCAGAGGACCGGATCAGCAGACAAAGAAACAACATCGATTCTATACAAAGACACACATTTGGGCAAAAGTTTTTATGCTTCTTGTGTAGACGAAGCAGTTTGTGTAACACTGCAGCTCCAAAACCATCTGAGGACTTTCCCAGACTTTACCAAAGAAGAAGACTTCTGACATCAAGTTTTAAAAGTTTTACACTTGTGACTCAAATTTTAAGACTCATCCTAAAACTTCGACCATCTTTTAAACCATTATCAAAACGTTCCTAGTCGACTTTTAATCATGTTTCAATCATAAAACTTTGCTGAAGTTTCTGAAGAGCGGGCAGGAGTTTATTAGAATTTCCCCTCAGGGTTGTGGACGGGACAGTTGGTGGGGGGTTAGCAGTGACTTTTGATTTTTATCATTGTTTAAATGTGTTTTTAAATGCTAATTCAAGCTGTAGTTTACAGATGAGCTTTTTGCCTTTTAAGCAACAGTTCTTCAGCGTTTTATTGCCCACTTCTTACCCCAAACGGAGATGGGTTTTTTATTTTACAACACATTGTCCTATAAGGAAGGATGCTGTATGAACTGAAAACTTGCCCAAAAAGTTCATTAAACGACACCCCTAATGAACTTTTCTGCTTGTATGTTGTAACCTCCCACTTGAGCATTCCTTCGAGAGAATAGGGGTGATGTTTGTCTCCCTTGTGCAGAAGAAACTTTGCTTGTTGTTGGTGTGGTCTCTTGCTGTGTTTTTCTTTACTGTCTAGAACACATGTGTCAAACTCAAGGCCCAAAGGGCAAATGTGGGCCCCCATGTCATTTTATGTGGCCCGCGAGAGCATAAAAGTTCTTAATTTCTTAAAATAAAATAAAAAATTGGTGTGTATTTATTCATATATAAGGGGAATTGGGTTTGAAATATCGGATTGGGCAACTACACATTAGGACTTAAACACTGTCCATTTAACCTAACATGACAGAATTAAATTTACAAGGATTTATGCTAGAATAACACGCAAACATATGTTTTCCATGCAACTGTAATTGTCACTTTAAAAAGGTATAATAAACGAACAATGAGTTATTTAACATTAAGGAGTAGTTACATTTATTTTTCATTACATTTAGTTACATGGATAAGTTCTATCTGGCCCTTTGAGGACAGACACTATGCTGATGTGGCCCTTGGTGAAAATGATTTTGACACCCCTGGTCTAGAGGAATTTATCTGACAACTGTATAATATATATAACTGGACGTATCGCGTGTGATGTCACCCATAGAAAATGCCTTGTTTCTGGTTCCAACCAAAGGAATTTAAGTCAGTCGCCATTTTTCTGCAGTAATCAGGTGTAACCAGACGTCCTCACCAAGCCGTGATTGTTCCGTCTACATTTTAATGGCAGCCACTCTCTCCAATCGGGAGTGAGCCCGTTAAAAGGCCACACCACGGTCGGGCTGGGGAGGATCTGGTTCCCGTTATGAACACACGGTTCACTTCAGCAGCATGCATGTATCTCCACCCCCACGTGCACGTGCACACTGCCACACTGCTCCCTGTCTGCTTCATCCCTCCTCCTAACCCACAGAGTATTAATGGACAGATGTCTCCCGCTCATCTTCATGTCAGAATTTCACCTTTGATGTAATATTTGTCTTTCCGGCAGATCTGGTATAATTGTTACAGCTTAAAATATTAACTTATTCAAATCAGCGCTTGTATCCCCCACTTTCTCACTTCTCTTCCCTTTACTCCCTTCCAACCCCCCCTCTCACATTCTTCCACTCTCCCTCCCCACACACATTAAATGTAACAAGTAAATAAAAAATAATACAACAAAAAGGGGTTTATACGAATCTACACTCTGATTTTTAAAGTTCTATAACCTCTTTTTGTGATAGTAAAACCTGTCCAACACAAATAGCATTCAGCTCTAATCTGTTTGCTCAGCTGTTGGACAGAACAAGTTAAAAAAAGAAGAAAAAAAGAAACAAAACAAAAAAAATAACAAAGGCCACACCCTTCTACCACTGAAAGCGGGCTAGGGAGAATCTGTCAACTGCTTCGAACACCACCTGCTTTTGTGGAGGCATCTGATTGGTCAGTTTATAACTTGAAATACAGCAAAAAATTAGGATTAACAAGAAAAGGTAGAAGAGCAAGAACGGGTATTCTGACAAAGACAATGACTAAAACAGCTGTTTGTTTCTCAATAGAAGTCTATGGGTATTCTGCTTTTTTGGGACAAGCCGGTGTGGGTACCGGATTGACTCGGGCTGCCAGATCTTCTCGGGGTCCTTCGACCAATGATGACGTTACACTATTTGATTGGCTGTAAGTTGGCACGATGACGTATACGATAGTGATTGGTCAGTTACAGTTACGGTGAATGATAATACTATAATTTTCCGTTATTCGTGAGAAACATGGATGACTATTACATCGCCATTTTTTTGGTTGTTTGTTTGTTTTGATAAAACATGAAAAACAAATAAAAATTGAGCAAGAAAAGTGTGCTGTGTTAGTAATTAGTTTTTTAATGCTTTCAACAAATTTTAAACGGGAAATATAAACTTTGCAATCATAACCGTTAAATCCGATGAAGTTCTGTAATTCCATAGTGTGGAATTCGATTAATGCTTAGGACTGTAGGCTGCTCCGTTTGATTATAGTTATCAATATGACAATGTTTTTTTCTGAGATAAAAAAAAAGGAAAACATTTGGAAGAATTAAACCAGACTGCACACCATAAATAAATATTGTTTTTATGCAGTCATACATTTGCTTGGAATGTATTGGAAAAATAAGTTTATATTGCCAATGGTTCTCCCTTTAAAACCTCTCCCTTCTCCCTTTATCTATTAAAGTACAGTTTGCATTTGGTGTAACAAATAATAATGTCCAACATAAACAATTATGTCAGACACCTTATAATTAAAAATGGCATTATTAGTTATGAGTGAGAAAAACTTTACAAAAGGAAACGTAAAATCGCTAAGTAGTTTGTCCAACTGGTGTTAACGTAGGGTAACGTCGCTAAGTAGTAAAATCGCTAAGTAGTTTGAGTGGTTGTCCAACTGGTGTTGCCGTAGGGTGACGTCAGCGGGTCGAAGGACCCCGAGAAGATCTGGCAGCCCAAGTCGATCCGGTACCCACACCGGTACGTCCTGTTTGAAACCTGAGAGGTGAGGGTTGTTAAGTCCAGTTCTCATTTATTGTCAATAGGAGAATGCCTGCAGTCATTTCCCATCATCCCTTTCTTTACTTTTTTAAGGAATGATTACTGAATGTTTCTTTGTTACTGAAACTAAGAAAAACGTGAACTATTGATGTCAAAGAAACATTTTCTACTCGTAAATCTTACATTGATAGTTTGTTTCGTTTTTTAAAGATTTTTTTTTTTTTTGTGGTAGATCTGGCTTCACTTGAAATGTTTATGTTCTTGCTTTGTAAGAAACCAACAACTTGTGTGTTTGGCTCTACTTCAGGAATATCTTCAGCAGAATCTAGATTTGCTGCAACAGTAGCTAAACTTTTATGTCAAGTCCAGGTTGTGAACTGCTCTACTTCATCGTCCCTTTGAGGTAGATCGTGAAAAATGATTTGCATTCTGCATCTTAAGCGGAAGGGGAGAGGTTTTTGAGTTTTTACATGAATCCCCTTTATCTTTTTCTTTGTTATGTGAAAAGAGTTTTTAGATACAAGCAGCACTTTTCTATTTTTCTGTTATTTTCTTCCATATTTGGTACCAGGAGAGGCTGAAGTGCTTTAAACATTAATCAGACCCCTAATATGGCACCTGGTAAATGTGAAATGTTGCCCCTGAACAATTCTTCAGTTCAGTTGGTCTTAAGGTCACTGAAGTTATCACCGTCAATGTCTTATTTTCTATATTCTGTTACCTGAGCTGATTCAGCTGCAGTAAAGTTGTAAATTAGTCTCTCCATCTAACTGTGGCGGAGCATCATGTCGCACGAAGGTGATGGTCAATAAAGGCTGAGCGACCTCTTCAGAGCGGCGTTTTTATGTCGGGACATTTGGGGACGCCGGTTTCCTCTCTTTTTCTGATCACAAGTGGTTTACACCGGCAATCGTTGTTGCTTTGCTTCAAAAACATGCAAGTACATTACAAATTGTCATGCAGATATTATTAAAACTTCTACATTAAGACATTTAGCAAAGTAAAGACAACATTCCTGTCTGTCCTTTAACTCATTACATGACTGTCTGTGTGACAGAACAAACTCCAGCCTGTGAGAACATCGTGTCCACTTGTTCTCAGACATGTGTACAGCCTGGTTTTAAGCACAAGCATCACAGTATTTTGCAGAAATACTGAATCTGATCATTGATTTCCATAGCTTAATCATTTAATTAGCATTCAGATTAAGTTACTTTTGTTTTAAAAATAGAATACAAAAAGTGATTTCAACTCAACAGATGTAGAACTTACAGAGATGTAGCGGTAATTAAAAACCATTTGTAAGATGGTTTTTCCTGAGATAGTAACAGAAATGACTTGAAAGAGAAATTGATTTCATAATTTGATTATCCGATATTGATCTTTTGAGTAAAAATCAATCAAATTATGATTACTTTTCTAAACCCTGGTCTCCTTGTTTTTTTTTGTTTTTTTGTGTTTGTGTGTACTTATTTAGTTTATAAAAAGAGGCTGGATTTTACGGGCTATGTCAGAAATATGTCCGCTGTACTTTTTCCTGGACAACTAGAGGTTGAGATGAAGACTGTGTTCCTTCACTGCCCTCCGGCAACACGTTTCACTAAATCTTGCTTTTTATTAATGAATTGAAGAAACCCAACATTTCTGCATCAAATGATATCAATAAATTAAATCGGTAAATTTGTGTGTGTGTGTGGGGGGGGGGGGGGGGACTTTGATGCAACACAAAAAAGCGGCTGCAAACACATCTCCACAGGCTCTCAGGAGAATGAATGAGCCCTGTCCGGTGACAGCTCATGGAGATGGATTTCAAGCATGCACCACAGTGATGGTCCAACAGATGATGGTTCTTGGCACAGCCCGAGCCGTGGAGGGGTGTAAGACAGTCCCTTATGTCGCCGGAGAAGGGAGGGATGGAGGGAAAGGGGGGGGGGGGTGCTGCAGTGCACTGGCGGTGCGCTGTCTCTTTAAGGACGGTCATGCTCGGCAGCAGCTGCTGTTTCAAACTACTGTAAAGAGGAAGGGGGAAAAAATCGCTGGTGTCCATCGCAGAGGGGGCAAAGAGGGGCACGAGGGGGAATGCAGGGGAGGTGGAAAGTCATATGCATGTGTGGGTGGTTCAGTGAAAAGTGAGTGTGTGTGTGTGGGGGGGGGGGGGGGGTGAGTTTAAGAGAGCGAATTAGGGTGGGAAAAGATTGTGCCAAGATAGGAAGGCCCGTCTCTGCTGCTGCCTGCCTCCCACTGATTGCCTGTTCATGTGAGCCGCTTCTTGGCGTGACTGCAAATGCCTGCTACATTATCAGCATCAGAGTGGGCTCATCTACATCCCCCACCCCCACACCCCCCCACACACACACACGTGGATCTGTATCCTATCATAAATCAATTTCACACTAATATATGCCCTCTTACCACATCTTTCATCTCTGAATGTTGAGTCACCGCGCAGCAATAAATATCACACTGTGTTACATAATCGCCATGGAGCGCGATGTATGGAGGAGCTGCATGCTTTACCTGTTGAGCTAAATGAGGAGCGGGATATTTATTCTAACATCTTCAGACACAAGGAAGCAGCCTTTCCAGAGTGTTGTCCTCAAACAACTTGATACAAAAGAGGATATGGTGAATTCTCAGCTACAGGAGAGGACAAGATGCCGCTAAATCCTTAGATCAGGTGTAAAAATGTAAGTCCACTTCTATCCAAAAAACGTTTTCACATAACTTGTAATTTAAACTAAACAAAGATGGAAGTTCCACCAAAAAAACTAGTAATGTCACAAAAAAGCAGTTTTCCCTTAAAATTACAAAAACATAAAAGGAAGTTTAAAGGTAAATGTATGCATTAACAGGAAAGTTACACATTTCTAGTCAACAATAAAAATTTTACAAGAAGATTAATTAGACACTATTTTTTATTTTGAAAATTCTTGTCATTTAACCCACTAAGATGCTACAATTGTAGAAAATTCTGCTCATAAAAGGAAAAATTGTAATGTGTTTAGTTTTCTGCCATTTCTCAAAAAAAAGTGAATCACAAATAATGTTCTTTTTTTTTTAAAGTACATCTAGGAAAATGCTTTCACCTCATCACGTCTTTCCAGCTTTTGACTTTTATAAAGTCAAAAGAAAGAGAGTGCTCTTAATTTGTAATTTATTGTAATTTAATTTGAAATCATCCCCCAATCATTCCAAAACAACCTTTGAATGTTCTCATCTCCTCAGAAAAATATTATTTTTAAATAAAAATTGTAGTTTTAAAAAAATGTTGTTGGAAGAGTTGGACCTAAAAAGATGAAATGAGGAGGAAATATTTTTATCCTAAAACCATAAAAACCTCTTTGTGGAAAGCTGGATATAACGACATGCAGAGACCTGACTGCTACACCGTAGAACAAGATGTTTTTTCAACATAAATGACTCAATAACTAACAAATCTATTGAATTCTGTTTAGTGACTGAACTGCAGTGATGATTAAAAAAAAAAACAACTTCCGCCCAACCGGGATAAGGCTAAAAGCTGGTTTGCTTCAGCGAGATGAAAAAGCACTGCCATCGCTGGCAGGTTTCGAAGGTGTGCCATGGTGCTGCCTGCAGTTTCCTGGCATTCACTCCCAGAGTGGGCTCGCTCACACGCACACTCAGTGGCATCTCACCAAAATTATGCAACCAACTTCTAGAGCTGCACAGGAGGGTATTGAGACCATCATCTGCTTCACTCTGAGGGAGAAAGATGGAGGCCTCGCGGGTCAGTCGGAGGTCCAGCCGCGAACAGCTCCAGGTTAGGAGGTCCTCATGACGTGTGTGAGTGACAGTCGCACAGCCCACACACAACCACACTCTGCACTCACCCTGCAGCTTCAGGGCAGGTACTCACACAAACCCCTCAGTCCTCCACCCAAGCTGCTCCTCAACTTTGCTCCGGCCACTCTGGTCTGGACTCCCCACCACTGACACCCTAATCTGACTGCTAGATGGATGTGAGGCGGCTCACTGCAGCAGTCTGCTCACATGCAGCGTTAGTCACAGTTGCAGTGGAACCACACAGAGGGGATCTGGCTCAGCAGCCACTGAGCCGCCATTCACCCACTCACGCCTCACCATGGGGATAAAGGGGCCTCCCGTTCTGGGCCAAAGTTTGGACAAACGGGAGGCAGGACGGCCTCCATCCACGCTGCTGACTGCATCCCACACATGTAAGAAGACGCAGATCTGCAGCGTGGATCATGACGGGGGCATCTCAGCCGTCATGCGACCACACAGGACCCCGCAGCCGGGGACGCGCGTGTCACACTCTTACTACAAAGTTTGATCTGCAGCAGGGATGGGAATTTCCACCAACGCACCTGCAGGAGCACACGGCAGAAGCGCACACCTTTACCGTACCTGATTACAGCACCGGAACTGCCGCATGCACGGCCACGCACGCTGCGCTGCATGCTACGAGCGTGAGCGCGCGGGAGTTACCACCTATCTAAAATCTGCATGATGCACCTGTCGGATTTGGTGTCTTCAGACATTTGACATGTCAGAGAGGAGGGGGGCAGGGGGGAGGTGAGGAGCGGGGGAGGAGGACAGGAGAGAGGAGATGCAGAGGTGCTAATTCAATTTTTTTTTTTAAACAGATGAAGAAAGGATCTGCGTTCTTACCTTGAAAGGGAACATAGGACATGTTCCGGCAGCTCTGACCGCGCGCTCTCGGTGCTCAGAAGTCACGCGGAACCGAACCAGACAGAAACGAGAAAAAAGATGAATTAAAGGCGCACGGTGGTCAGAGCCGCAGCAACGCGCGGGATTCCGCTGCGCTCGCAGCGGGCTTCATCATCTTCATCATCATCATCATCCGCCGGTTCGACATGCAGGTTGCAGAAATGCGTGCACGCGCCCGCTGAAGTGTGTGTGCGCGCGAAAGAGGGAGGAGGAAAAGGAGATAGATGGAGGAGGAGGGCTGGGCGCACACGCGCCTGCCTGTGAGTGGGTGCGCACGCTCCCTAATATCCAGAGCCTATCTTTAGCAGATGAGTTCACGTGAGCGCGCCTCCTGAAAAGATTGGCTAATAATGCTGGAGTTCAGTGCGCGGCCCCGGGCTACAGGGGCTGACGCGCGTGTGCGGCTCTTCATTCACGCGCCACACTTTTCGAATAAGAAGCTGAAACTAGCTTGAAGCTTGAATCTCTTTGTTCTAGAATGTGGAGAAACTTTCCAAATAAAAGTTAAAAAAAAGTCAATAAAAGTTCAGAAGTTGGCACGCGGACAAAACAAATTGAAACCAAAGAGCCTCTTTCACCTAAAAAGCCTCTGATTATCAATTCATCAAATTCACATTTATATTTTATTTGCATCATATATAGCACAATAATGTATTGTACTAGTGTCCAACAAAAGTTCAAGGAAATTTTAACTGGCACACAGCTAAATAATAAATAAATGATTTACCCTAAACAAATAAAAAAACTAATTAAAAAGAGCTAACAGAACTTTGTAAAGTATAGCATAAGTATAACAGGAAGAGAATGCCAAGATTGTGCAAAGCAGTAATCAAAGCAAAATGTGGCTATAAAGAACCTAGAATATGATATATTTTCAGTTGTTTCACACTTTTTTGTTATGTATATAATTCCACATGTGTTAATTCACAATTTTGATGCCTTCAGTGTGAATCTACAATTTTCATAGTCATGAAAACAAAGAAAACTCTTTGAATGAGAAGGTGTCTCCAAACTTTTGGTCTGTATAAAAAAAAAAAAACGCCCCTCTCACCCTCCGCGGGTGGTTTCTCCTCCAAGCTGGGGTCCTCTACCAGAGGTCTGGGAGCTTGAGGGTCCTGCAGTATCTTAGCTGTTCCCGTTCTTTTCTGGACTGAGAGGTCTGAGGTCTTTCCAGGTATCTGTTGTAGCCACTCCTCCAGCTTGCGGGTTACTGCCCCAATGCTAAAATTACCACAGGCACCACTGTCACCTTCACTTTCCAGGCTTTCTCCAGTTCTTCTCTGAGTCCCTGGTATTTCTCCAGTTTCTCATGTTCCTTCTTCCTGATGTTCCCATCGCTTGGCACTGCCACATCCACCACAACGGCTTTCCTCTGTTCTTTATCCACCACTACAATGTCTGGTTTGTTCTCCATTACCATCCTATCTGTCTGTATCTGGAAGTCCCACAGGATCTTTGCCCTCTCATTCTCTACCACCTTCGGAGGTGTTTCCCATTTTGACCTTGGGGTTTGTAGTCCATATTCTGCACACATGATCCTGTATATTATTCCAGCCACTTGATTGTGGCGCTCCATGTATGCTTTACCTGCCAGCATCTTACATCCTGCAGTTATGTGCTGGGTTGTTTCAGGCGCCTCTTTGCACAGCCTACACCTTGGGTCTTGTCTGGTGTGGGAGATCTACACCTTTGGTCTTGTCTGGTGTGGTAGATCTACACCTTGGGTCTTGTCTGGTGTTGTAGATCTGAGCCTCTATTGTTCTGGTGCTCAGGGCTTGTTCCTGAGCTGCCAGGATGAGCGCTTCAGTGCTGTCCTGTAGGCCACCCCTTTCTAGCCATTGGTAGGACTTCTTGATATCAGCCACTTCAGTTATGGTCCGGTGGTACATCCCATGCAGGGGTTTGTCCTCCCATGAGGATCTGTCCTCCAGGATTGTATCCTCTGCTCTCTATTGCCTGAGACATTCACTGAGCACACTGTCAGTTGGGGCCTTGAGCTTGATGTATTCATGCATCTTGAATGTTTCATTCTAGATAGTGGCTTCTACACTCACTAGTCCTCTGCCTCCTTCCTTGCGGCCAGCATACAGTCTTGGAGGGCTGGATTTGGGATGGAACCCTCCATGCATGGTGAGGAGCTTTCGTGTTTTAACATCCGTGGTCTGTATCTCTTCCTTTGGCCATCTTATTATTCCTGCAGGGTATCTGATAACTGGCAGGGTGTAGCTGTTTATTTCCTGAGTCTTATTCTTGCCATTGAGCTGGCTTCTCAGGACTTGCCTCACTCGTTGGAGGTATTTAGCTGTTGCAGCTTTCCTTGTTGCCTGCTCCAGGTTGCCATTTGCCTGCGGAATTGTAGCTTGATGTCCTCCATGTAGAGGAGGTGACTGATGTTGGCCCCATTTCTGAGTCGGTATCCATAGCCAGTCTTGTTGATTATTTGGCTGAGGGGGTTCAGACCTATGCAGAACAGCAGTGGGGACAGAGCATCACCTTGGTATATACCACATTTGATGGACACTTGTGTAAGTGGCTTCCCATTGGCTTCAAGTGTGGTTTTCCAAAGCTTCATTGAGTTTCCTATGAAGGCTCTTAGAGTCCTGTTGATGTTGTACAGCTCCAAGCATTCAGTGATCCACTTGTGTGGCATTGAGTCATAGGCTTTCATGTAATCAATCCAGGCTGTGCACAGGTTGGTGTGTCGTGACTTGCAGTCTTGAGCGACTGTTCTGTCAACCAGGAGTTGGTGTTTGGCTCCGCTGGCGTCTCTACCAATGCCTTTCTGTGTGATGTTCATGTATTGATCCATATGCCAAGTTGTGGAGAGACAGGTTATGGCCGGTAGTTGGATGGGACTGCACCCTTTGAGGGATCCTTCTGGATCAGGATCGTTCGTCCTTCCGTTAGCCATTCGGGGTGAGTCTCATCTCTTAGCAGCTGGTTCATTTGTGCTGCCAGGCGCTCGTGGAGTGCGGTAAGCTTCTTTAGCCAGTAGGCATGTATCATGTCAGGGCCCGGTGCTGTCCAGTTTTTCATACCTGAGACTCTTTCTTGAATGTCTGCCACTGTGATGGTTACTGGGTTCTGTTCAGGGAGGTTCCTATGTTCTTTTCTCAGAGAGACCAGCCACTGGGCATTACTGTTATGTGCTGTCTCTTTCTCATATATACTTTTCCAGTACTGTTCAGTTTCCAGCCTTGGTGGGTCTGCTCTGCTGTTTTGACCCTGCCACTGAGCGTACACTTTTGCAGGCTGAGTTGCAAACAGCCTGTTTATTCGTCTGGCTTCATTGTCTCCTGTGTTCCTCTTTAGGCGGCTGCTCAAGGCTAGGAGCCTTTGTTTGGCAGTTTCCAGTGCTTCAGGTATGGGCTGTGTCTCTTAGGTACTTGCTTCCTCATTGTACCTCTTTGAGGCTCTGATCAGCTTACGCGCATCACTCTGAGTTGCCTTGATTTTGGCCTCTAACCGTTGCTTCCATGGTGGGTACTGTTTTCTCCCATGGCTGCAAAAGATGATCAGAGTGGGACTTTAAGGGCATAGTGCACCATGAATTGTTCAAATCATCCCAACTTTATATTGGGACAATAGCGGGGTTAAACCAGGACACGCCCTCAGTTCACCACACTCAAAAAAAAACAACTCATTGGGTTAAACCAGGACACGCCCTCAGTTCACCAGTGCACCTCACAGGGAATGAAAACCAACTGCAGCCGTGAGAGGCTGTCAAGAGATTCAAGAAGTTAGATGTGGAGCATCAGAAGGAGTGAAATGAGGTTGAAGTCTGAGCATCAAGAGACAACAAAAACATTCATGTGTATCCCTCTCATCAAGCCCCTCCCAGAAATAACTTCAGAAGTGTCTAACCTGGGCTAACGAGAAAGAGAACTAGACCGACCAAAAGTAAAGTGTGAGGGGAGGACAGAAGAAGTGGACAGATAGGAGTGTCACTGAAGATGTCAGCTCTAAATTCAGTGCAGCTCCTTCTGTAGGAGGAATGTTGTTTAAATTAAATGTTTTGGCTTTGCCATAATGTTTTTATGTGCCCTTCCCCTTTAAGACGGGCTGTTCTCATATGCTAAGGGTTTTGTGCGCACTGCCCCTTTAAGAAGCACATTAGCATGCTCCGCTCAGAGCACGAGGAGCAGAGCAGAGTCGAAGTCCCGACAGAGGAGCAGAAAACAGTTGAAGCCACGCCAGACAAGTTGCTGTGTTTTGGTTATGTTTTAAGTTTAAGAAGGCATTCCCTGTAAGTGTATATTTTGTCTAAAAAAACAGACTTATTTTGAAGTTGTACATTTTTATAACATTTTGAATATGTCCTGTATTCATACAGTTTCACACCTGCCATATATAAACGGAAGAAAACCCATCTTGGCGTCTGTCATTCCTTGTGTGGAGGTGTTTAACTGACTGGATAGTGGGAAAGGCTTCCATGAGTCCAGAACAGTGAAAAGGGAGACCGTTCGACAAACTTCTCAACCCCGGCTGCCATCCCTGTTCCAGGATCAGCTCGACACATGCAACAATATCAAGTTGGTACAAAGACACAGCAAATCAACACAAACTATGGAGGAAGTCGAACTAGAAGTTAGATCTGTGGCTTCACGATCGAGCAGATCTTCAGCGTCGAGTGTAGCATTAGCCGCGGCTACAGCACGAGCCAAAGCAGAAGCCGCACAAGCCAGAGCCGCATTTGCAAAGAAAGAAATAGAGATTAAATTGGAAAAAGCCAAAACATTAAAAATACAGCAAATGATCATCCTTTAAAAAGAGGCAGAATATTTTCAGGTAAAAAAGCTTCTTAAGATCAGCTGAAATTTCTTTTTACAGTTTTTCATAAATGTAATTGCTTTTACATAATAATCTTTTTAATCTGATAAAAATAAATATAATTGCAAATGTTAATGTTTTTTTCTTCTGTTTTTGCGTTATTTAATCCCTGCAGAGACATTTGATCCAAACAGCTAACGCAGGAACATGACAGATAACTTGACAAACTGTAAAAGAGTTTAAAATAGATCTAATAGATGTAATTCCTTAGTCTACACAAACTATAAGCCCAAATTTTTTGGTTCTTACAGACTTCATCAAAGCTGCTGACAAGAAATCTTGTTTTTAAGCCAACGGACAGAGAGACAGGCTGACGCCCCAACTTCACAGTAGACAGCTTTAATGATTGGATTTTTTTTACATTTTGAAAAATTTCTGCTCAAGTCTGATCTTAAAACTCCAAATTAAATCTTTACACTTGTGGATATATGCATATTGTTCCAAAATGTTCCTGAATTTAAGTCTGTTTAATCCTGATTTTTAAAATGTTTCATATTTTCTTTCAAAACCTATTTTCCTTTTTTTTTTTTAATGTTAGCTCTGATTACAGGTGTGTCTTCTTTTAAATAAAGGAACAAACAAAAAGAAGAAAGTGGAACCAAAATAACACATCAGTCCTCACAGCTGCACTAAAGTTTTGGTAAAAATGAGGATCCCATGTTCACCAGCCACCTGACAACATCTGCTCCGATTAATATTGATTAAAAGAAATAGAATCCTTGATAGTATTTGATTTGTTGTTTAAAAAATATCTAACACGATATTCAGAGATAGTTCTTACTTCAGATTAGCTGGAACGATGCATTTCTTGAGGAAACACTGATTTATCGGAGGGACCCGTGAAGGCAACACGCTGCAGAATCTCCTTCAAAGCTGAAGCGATGTCTCCTTCTAGTGTCTAAAAGCAGAAGCTGCAACAGCATTTAACTGAATCCAAAATCTTACAAATGAATGTTTTATGCCCTGATTTGACCCTATTCCATCATTGATATGTCTATAGTTTACAATAATTTGTTTTGTTTTTTTTTAATTATTTTGCATAGATTGTATCTTATTTACTTTTTTAATTATATTTATTTGGTATATTTATATTAAAATTCTGTGATTTTAGTGTGGGAATTCCCCAATCAGTGGGCTTCAACCTGGTGTAAAAAATGTATAAGTAAATAAACACAAAGATTAATGTGTTATTAAATAATTTTTCATATTATTTCTATTTATATTACATTGTTATTATTTATTATATCAGAAATGTAAAGGTCTGTAAGGATTTAGACTACAGCCTCAGTTTTGTATGGCTGCAGAATATCAACCTAACTGCAGAAGCAGAAGTGCTGCTGTTGTATGTTTGTCTTTTAAAGAGTTACTGTAACAGTGTGTAGTGATGCAGGAGCTCCATTATCAGCCTGCAGACACAGCAGCAGAGCACATCTCAACAATTAGGATGTTTGGCATTCCTGCTGCTCTCTGTGTAGATTTTGTTTTTTCCGAGAACTGTCTGTTTTCATACAGTTGACAAAACATTAAAGATGCACCACACTACAACAAGTGAGCAGCTCTAAGATCTCAGCAGTGAGGCATCCTCTTCCTGCAGGTGTGTTTTTTACCTGCTGGTGTTTCGGTTTGACCTTAGGAACAAAAGAAAATCAGCATCTGGTTTTCTTCAAAAGGTTGCAACTGGTTTCACCTCAACAAAGTAAAAAGCAGTTTGACAGTCTTTTACATTTGGTGAAAATGTAGTTAATATTATTAAGAATTTGAGATGACTAAAAGAAAACATAAAATTAGTAAACTGCTTAACCCTTGTGGTATCTTAGATGACCCCACCCTTACATTGACGTGTTTTCCCTACCATGACAAAGGTGGATAAAGGTGGAAAGATTTCATGTAATCCATGGACACCAGTGAAGATCACAAATCATTGAAGAAAAAAGGTTCAGCGCACTGTCTAGTGGGTCTAGATGACCCAACTCCTAACGTTGAAGTGCCTAGGATAGCACAGGGGTTACATAACTACATTACATAATATTTCTAAAAAAGTCCTAGTGTGAAAAAAGCTGAACAGTCGAAAATAAAGTGTTATATGCAGCTAAAAAAAGGTGTGCAAAGGTTGCTGATCAGAAGCTAAATGAAAATGTTAATGTTGCTTTAGTTGAAGACAGGAAGACAAAAACGACAAATACAATGAAAGGCTATGAATGCGATGGTTTTTATAGAGAAAACTGAGATGTCAAAAAGTAGAATTGTGCTTCAAAAACGACTTCAGGAAATTTTGAATATCATAATGCTGGAATTTTAAGATTTTTTCTTAAAATGTCTTTGTTTTTAATACACTTGTTCATTTTGTTGTCACCTAACAAACTTAGCTGACCTTTAATACAGTTTGAATACATTTATTTTTCCAAGAAAAATGTGAGTAAATCAGAAACATTTCCATTAAACGTCAAAAACTCAACTTATTAGATTAAATTAAAGAAAAAAAGGTGAAACGTCTTTTTATTATTTTCGTTACATAGGTGTATCAATGCAGAATATACGTGTACAAACATAATTTCTCCCCAAAAATACATCAAGCTATTTTGTGGAAAGGAAAATATGACCTAGATTTTGTTGTCTTTCGTTCTTTTTTTCTTACTTTCTTTCCTTCTATGCCTATTTAAGCGA